>JAJTWQ010000010.1:0-1243750 GCA_029007595.1 Solanum commersonii | reverse complement strand
TTAATTTCGTTTTTTGTTCTTTTTTTTTTTGTTTTATTTCATACATTTCTTTTAATATTGCTAGCTCTTTTTCTAGTTCTATTATTTTGGTATTTTTTACTTCTTCTAATTGTTGTACTTCCTTTTTTGCTTGTTGTTTTATTTTTTTAATTTCCGTTTTTCTATCTATTTCTTCATTTTCTTTTGTTATTCTTACCATAGCAGTTAAACTATCTTCTAGTTTTATCGTTTCTTTTTCTAACATTAAACTTATATTGTTGCCTATTTTCTTATATCTTCTTCCTAGATTAGAAAATATTATTTTTATTTTTAATCCGTCATAATTTTCATATGTTTTTTCATCTATTGCGTATTCTTCCTTATTCATTTATAGATCGTGTTGAAATTTATATTCTAAGTTATTTATTTGTATTTCTAGATAGAAAATAGTCTTTCTTTGTGCTATTATATATTTGTGACAAGTTCCTGCAAATATGTTACTGTTAAGTCTATTTTTTCTATGTGCTAATTCTTGTCTTTTTGCTATAATTATTTCATTAAGTTTTTGTCTATATTCGTTATTCATTGTAATTTTAAATATTGAATATATTTATATTCTACTTTAGATATATTATCTATTAAGTGATTTAATTTTTCATTATCAGTTTTTGTGATATTAAGTTGTTTATATTCCGGATATAATTTGTTTAATTTTCTTTTTATTTTTCTTAACTTTCTACTAATACGGTTCTTCTTATATTTCTCGACATCCATAGCTTTTAATCTATTACAAAAAAATAGTATTTTCTTAATTGAAACATGATAAACTTTAAACTTTACATTTTTTAATCTTTAAGACATGTTTACTTTACCTCTACATGAAAAAACAAATCAAAAACTTGTGGTCTTAAATACGTCGTAATATTAGTGTGACTATAAAACTTCTCGCTAATGGTAAAATAGAAGGTTTATAGCTTGATAATTTTTAAATATAGATATATGTCATATTTTTTTAATAGATTGATAATAAAATGGTGTTACATAAAATTGGAAAGAAGAGAATATCTGACATGTTTAATACCTAAAGTCATTTTTTCCCTTTTAAAACTCATTGTGAGGTCAAATTTAAAGTATAAGGATCATAAAACATGGATTTTATATTTCTTATTAGTGCTAATATTTATATTTTTCTAGGAAGACCTGTATTATAATAGACAAATTCAGCAGCATATGGATATACAGATTATTCAAAACAAGTTAAACAAGATCTTTTTCGAACTTGAAAAATGACAATTTCCTTAGACATCTCTTATTGATTTTCAACAATGCCATTATCTAATAACCAAATAAAAATCTTCAACATTCTTTTGTGCTTGAAGTTAGAACCTTTATTGTAAGAAAAAATGGATAAGAAACCCTTATTTTATCGTGAAACTGTGTGTGGACTAGCTGCTAGAGAAAACCAAATGTTGGCCAAACAAAATTGGAGAAAAGGGCATATAATGCACATAACAAAGCTCAAGAAGGTGAGTCATCGGTGGGGAGGAGCGCAAGAGTGAGAAATAAGGCTTACGAATTGAAGAACAATCTGGATAATGACTGCAAAGGGAAACGAAGAAGAACGACAAAGAAAAAAATAAGAATATCTTTAAAATAATGAGTGAAGTTTACTAGAAGGTCGTCAGAGTTATAAATGATTTTCAGGTGTATTAAATTTCTTTTATTTTGTAGTTCTTATAATATTTCATAATTTATTGTCAATGTAGATTGGAGACTCTAATTAATCTCTTAAGCCTTCTCATGTGCCTTTTTTTAATCTCAAGATTATGTTTTGAACAAAAAAATTGTCACATAATTGAATTAACATAATTCAATTGATGATGTGAACAATTGTTTGGTATATGATTTGCATCAACCTCTTTTATTTTTTTCCAAAAAAAAAATAAAAATTAATAAAATTATTAGTACATTTGAGCATTTCAATATTATTTATTATTAAATTGTCTCCTATCCTATCATTCTCTATTGCCCACTCTTCCGAGTGAAAACGTTAGTAGAACGGTGGAAGTAATTGTCTTTTGTTTAGTGACAGAACATGCTCAGCCATGGTCATAACTTCACATTGAAACTTAATTATTTCACTCATTATGTTATCATTATATGTTTTGTAATTCATGTAACCTCTAGGCCATTTATTTACCCTATTTACTACCTCAAAATCTTCCTATTAATTGCATTATAGAACTTTTCCCCTATAAATAGTGATGTTCTTACTTTGTTAGCAGAACGTTAGGAATAATTGCCTTTTGTTTAGTGATTGAATATTGTTAGATATGGCCATAGCTTCTCATTGAAACTTCATTATTATATCTTTTTATGTTTTGTAACTGAAGCAACCTCTAGGTCATTTATCTACCCAATTTACTACCCCATAACTCTCTTATTCATTTCAAGGAAAAATTTCTTCCAAATAAATAATGATGGTCTTACTTTGTTAGTAGAACGTTGGGAGTAATTGATAGTTGACTGATTCAAATGTTTAGTGTTATTAGTGTCAGTACTTTTAGGAGTCTTTTATTTTTCTAGTTAACTAGCTCTAGGAGTCCTAATTAATTGATGTTAGTCTATTAGCAAGTCATGGGTTAGTGCTAAACTAGTGCCCTATTTTTTCTCTAGGTTTGGCTTTTTCCAAGTACTCCCTCTATCTCAATTTATGTGACACTTTTTTCATATTTTTTAGGGTCAAACAATTTAAGTTTAACCAAAAATTTGTGCATGAAATCTTCAAATATTTTGAAATAAAATTTATAGTCACAATAATTCTACAACTCAAAATATTTAAAAGATATACGAAAAATTTATGGTCAAAGATAGACCTATTTGAATCTCGATATACGAAAAGTTTCACATAAATTGAGATAGATGGAGTACTATTTAGATACTTGTATCGTTGTTTTCTTAATGCAATAGAAAATATCAATTTCTTTCTATTTCTTAGTATCTTATTCGAGTAGTCGTTCATCTCTTTTGTCAATATTCTTTGTATGAGACCATAACTCTAGATTTCAGTTCCATCCTTTCATCAAGTAGAGATTGGTATAGTAAGAGAAAAAAATAGTGAAATATTGTGTTATTTTATTTAATAGAGAAATCAAAAAATTTCCATGGCAGGAAACAGGATAGAAGCTTCGTCGCAGCCCCAAATTCAAATTTTCAGAGGGGAAAAGTTGAAGTTATGGAGTGTAAAAAGTCTCAAGAACAATGTAATGTAGTTTAGACTGGAATTACAAGAGGGAATGCAAACTAGCTAAGAGAACATCAGAAGAGACACTCAAAAGCTCTGTACACGATCAAGAAAGCTGTTGATGAAATTTTTCCTTGCATATCAGCAGCAACTGAGACTTCCAAACAAGCATGGGAGATCATGAAAGAAGAGTACTTTGGAGATGATAAGGTATTAACTGTTAAATTACAAACTCTCTAACGTGATTTAAAAACATTATTCATGAATGAAAATGAATTTGTGCAAGTATATTTGTCTAGAACTTTTGCTATTTTTAAAAGGATACGGTCCTATGGTGAGAAAATTGATAATCAGATTGTTTTGTCTAAAATGTTGAGAAGTTTAACCACCAAATATGAGCATGTTGTTATTGCAATTGAGGAGCCTAAGGAACTATCGACGTATTTTTTTGATGAATTAATGAGTTCCTTGCTAGTTCGTGAAGATAGGCTAACTAGGTCCCGTGAGAAAGTTCAAGAGAAGGCTTTCCAGGTTATGGGGGAGTTTTCCTACGACGGAAAAATAGAGATCTAAGCAGGATGAGGCCATGACAGAGGAAATTTCGGTGGTCGGAGTCGTAATGGAAGTAGTAGAGGTAGAAACCATGTGGGTGAATTTCGTTAGTAAAAAGAAATATTCAATGCCAATATTGTATGAAATTTGGCCACAAACAAGTTGACCGTTGGACAAAGCAAAAAGATGAGAAGAATGAAGCAAGTTTCACACAAAGACTGGAATAATAAAGTAAGTTATTTATATCTCATTCTCCAGTATTTTGAAATATGAATGTTGCATGGTTAATTAATATTTTATGCTTAAATCACTTGTCAAGTTTTATATAACACCTCGGATTTTAAAAAGAACGAAAAAATTTGAGTTCCTAAAATCACGTGCTAGTTCCGATAGACTGTAGGTGGAACTGTGGTTGGCAAGTTCAGAAGTTCAGAAAATTTCTAGTCCAAGTACTCTGTTATTGTTCACTAGGACGGTCTATCGTTCAATATACAAGTTGTAGGTATGTCTCATAGGTCAACCTTAGACTTAGTGAAATTTAAGGATAAAAAGTTAGGACCCATGATTGGGATGTACGCTCGATAAGTGGACCCACGGACCATACATGGGGTCCCGTCATTAGGGGTCAAAAATGATGGTCTCTGAACCCACCAACGGTTAACCAGGACGGTTCGTGGTAGGACCTTCAGACCGTCGTGAGGGGTCAACATTTATTTTAATTGAAAGCCTTTTGGGTCTTTCCTAAATGTTTTAACAAAATACTATGTCATTTTAACCTCTACCCTAGGAGCTATATAATGATTTTAAGCCCCCAACTCACCCAATTCAATTCTTTCTCCTAAATATCAAAAAGTTGATCAAGTTTATCCTCTCAAATATTTCCCTCTCTAAGGAAGAAGAAGAAATGGAGGGTTTCAAGATCAAGTCTCCAAATCTACCATTAATTGCAATATTTTTGCATCAAGGTACGATAATCTTTACCTATGGAGCTCTTTCCTCTATAGTGTTCCTAAATCCCCAACATTTTAAAGCTAGATTCCCCAATCAAATTAGGGTTTTTTTCAATTGCCATTGGTTCCTTTCAATGTTGATCCAATTGATTGTGTTATGTCTTTTTATGCATGAATTGAAGTAATTCATGTTTTTAAGTTGAATTCCCATGAACCCATGTTTTCAAGAGTGTGATTATACAGTCTAGGTTTTAAACTATGAAGGATGAATTTATGAAGATATGCATGTTCTTATGAAAATTGACGAAAAATTATTTAAGATTGCTTTGAGAGTGAAGCATCAATATTTTTGTTGTTGTTGCGAAAGGATTTCTCACATATTACTGAAAAATGAATGTGAAAGGGTTTTCTCACATAAAGGATTCTTAGAGTTGAAAGGTTTTCTCAACAAAATTATGAATGAATAATAGGAGCTATTATATTGAACTTTAGCTATGATTGGCTACTTGATGTTCCCTTCCATGGATTATAAGACAATAGGGGATTACCCATGTCCCATAATGATAAGAGAATAGGCGATTACCCATGTACTTCAAATAATAGATGAATATGATTGATGACTATTCTGTGGGAATTATTCTTAGCACCAATTAGACAAGTGGTGATTACCCGTGTTCGGTAACTATGTGCCGCCATAGGTTTGTCTTAGATAGAAATTAGCTAATGGATCCACTTAAGCTAGAAGTTATGGTTCTCACCTTGGCAAGTAAGGACATCCCTTTTCAGTGTGGGATAGACATCAGATTACATATTATAGCTCACATGGTCTCTATGTCGAATAAAGCTAACTCCCACAATTTTGATGAACTAGGTTTACTTCTAGAAGTATCTAACACGTGTTAAAAGATGATTTTTACTTGCATTGGCCATGATCATGATTATGCTTCTAATATCTTGACTTATATTATAACTTGGTCTTTGCATATCACGATAAGTCCTTTTAGCATGATTTTATAACTCTTATGCATTGATATCATACTTGGTACATTCTTTGTACTAATGCATCCTCTTGCCTATATTGTTTCCCAAATGTAGGGTCTGACACTTTGATCTTGAATCCTCATTGTTAGTGTCACTTTAGTAGTTGTTCGAAGTGGTGAGTCCTCATGTTCTGAGGATCGAACCTTTATTGCATAATTTCTTTAATTTTTTGATATTGTATTTGATGCGTGGTTGAGTCCCAATCACTCTTGATGTAATAGATGGCCTTCAGACAATTTAGACTTCCACTTCATTTTTGATAAACACTTTATGATATAAACTATTTTTTAAACTCCTAAACTCTATTATCTTGTGTGATGTATGTTAAGTGGTTTGTGTAGGGCCTTTCATGGTTGTATGCACCATGTCATGTGTAGTGGGTACTTTGGGTTGTGAAAAACATGGTATTCAGAGCACAAAGTTTAGAAAGGTCCTAGGATATTCTCTAAGGCATGTGGAGTAGAGTCTTGTTCACAAGTATGAAGCGTGCCGCATTTATGAATAAGAAGCTATAAGATGATTATGAAACTCCACATATTTTGTTACTTTATGTCGTGCAATAGAGTGTAACTCTATATGTCCTTTCTTCTAATCCCTATCTAATTCTTTTCAGGATATGGCCTCTTAAAGAGCTTGAATTAGGAGGAATGTGAATGAGAATGTGGAACAAGAAGATCCTCAATTTCGGTCGGCCCTTTGGCCGAATAAGTGACTAATTCAGAGTTTAGGGTTGCTTTTCAAGTGTTGGCTCAAGCCAATAGGGAGGATGTGGTCCCTGTAAATCCAAATGTGGGTACATTGGCAACTATATTGAGAGACTTCACTAGAATGAATCCTCGAGAGTTTCTTGGTTCCAAGGTTAAAGAATATCCTTAAGAATTCATTGATTAAGTGTACAAGGTGTTGATGATCATGGGAGTGACGCCGGTGGAAAAGGTAGAATTGGCCATTTTTCAACTTAAGGGTGTTGCTAAAGTTTGGTTTAACCAATGTAAAGAAGAGTGGGCAATTGATGCAAGTCCTCTCGATTGGAAATGTTGAAGGTTGCCTTCCTTTCCCCTTGATATAAGGGAGGAAAAGGTACTAGAATGCATAAACCTTCGTCAAGAAAGCATGAGTGTAAAGGGATATTCTTTGAAGTTCACACAATTGTCTAGTTATGCTCTTACTGTGGTTGTCGACCCTAGGGCAAGGATGAGTAAGTTCGTGTCAAAAGTGTCTGAGATAGTAGTCAAGGAATGTTGTACCACCATGCTCATCAATGATAAGGAAATTTCTCGTCTAATGGGGTATGCTCAACAAATAGAAGAAGATAAACTAAAAGGGAGATCTATGGAGACAAAGAAGGCAAGGACCGATAATGGTGACTTTTCACATTCGAGGTTCGATGGGCATGTTGGTTCTAGGTTACGCAAATAATTTTCCAGTCACGGCTCTTCAAATGCTCTTCCTAGGTTCAACAAATAAAGGGTGTCTAACCCTAAGACTCAAAGAGTAAATTGTAGTGGATATTCATTATCTACTTGTGCTATGTGTGGAAGGAAGCATGAGGATAGATGTCTAGCCGTCTCTAACGCATGTTTAAGTTTTTCCAAGAAGGATTACAAGATATGGGACTGTCTCTTGGTTGATAAGAATGAAGGAGATAATCGTCAGTGAGCTCAACCTAATCCTTTGTCCGATCCTAGTGTAGGTTAGAAGCAAAATAACTTCTATACACTCTAGACTCGCAAGGATTACATAGAATCCTTTTTGTAGTGGGAGTTAGAAGAAAGGGAAATATACACTTCTTAATTTAAATTATGTTTATGCCATCACCTATTATAACATGTAACATTTATTATTTTTAAGATTTTTAAAAAATTACATTTTAAGAAGGCCTATCCATTTAGGGCCCAGATATATGTTCGATGCACGGTCCAAACGTGAGTGGCCGTAAATGATCTCTAACAACTTCTATAAATACGTAAAGTCTAACTTATTCTCTCATTTTTCCCTCATTTCACTTGATTTCAAGAGCTCTGAAACCCTTCTCCTCTCATCCTAAGGCTAGGTAAGTGTTCTTCAATGCCTCGTGAATGATAAGCACACCTTCATGAAATTCTATTTTTCAAATAGATATATAAGCGTGTAGTGACTGTTCAATTTTGTAACATTTGTTTCTACTTTAAATTCAATTTTACATATAGAAAAACTTTGTGAATTCGGGACCTATAGTAGAAGATCAATTAAACTGATTTTCAGATAGATATATATGTGTAACGATTGATCAATTTTTTGATTGATTTCTCGAAGCTTTTAAATTGCAGTGATTGTCTCTAGCTAGGCGTTCTAGGACAGAGGCCGAGCTAGGTAGTGTTGAGGGGTTCATCCGAGTGAAAAATACACTTTATATTTAGTTAAAATTAATTTAACAAATGATAATTATTTTTAGTTGATTTTCAGTTATGCATAAGCATGATATTTTTTTTGATAAAACCATGAGTAGCAAATAAAAAGATATATATTGTTTAAGCTTTGACGAAATGCTCTTCCTTATAAATAGTGTGGTTATAATAAGCTTGAATTATATATGCTTGCACATATAATATACACACTTGAAAATTAGTTTAATTGGTCTCTGTTGAAATTTGCTTTAAGTTGCTGCAGTAACTTTTAGCAAAATAAGTTATTTAGTTTGAAATAAATTTGAATTTTTGAATTTTAGTTAGTTTGTTTATGTTGTTGAGATATTTTAGGTTGTTTAAATTTCAAATTATGCAGATCATGTATTTCTTGTTGGCTATATAAATCCCATCAATGCTTAAGAAAATTATTGAAAGCTATTGAAAGTCATTCCAATCCATTGAGAGACATTTTTAATCTCTTTGTGCTGCCCCATTTTTTTTTTTTTAAAAACACCCACAGTGGTATCAAGAGCTTCATTGATCTTAAGGGATTTGTGAAATCTTTCAAAGAAATACCATACATTTTTAACCCGTAAGGGCTACCTTTTTAACCCGTCAGGGCTACCCATTTTAACCCATCAGGGCTACCTTTTCAACCCATGCATTTTTCAATGCACAGGCTTTTCTAAACCAATATTTTTAACCAAAAAAATGGCAAGCAATAGTCTCTCTTTGAATGCCCAGAAAAGTTTCACTGACAAAAACCATCCAATTCGGTTAGTGAAAATGAAATCATATTTTATAACCTATGTCATATGTGTAGTTGTGCTGGAAGAAAAAATACTTACAACAATACTTTGCAAATCCTACCATTGCCCAAACAAAACCAGTTTCTGAAGAACTTCTACCCAATACAATATCATGGAAGGTGTTTTTTAAGATCGAAATCAAAAGAAGAAAAGAGAGAGATCGTCAATATTCAAAAAATATGCAAGTTCTAAAATAATCAAGAGAAATTTAGCATCAACTGATAGAGCAAAAATTGAGGGGGAGCAATTTTTAAAATTGTAGTAACTAAAGCAAAGGAAGAGTGTTGAATTTGCTTTAAGTTACTGCAGTAACTTTTAGCAAAATAAGTTATTTAGTTTGAAATAAATTTGAATTTTGAATAGTAGTTAGTTTTTTTATGTTGTTGAGATATTTTAGGTTGTTTAAATTTCAAATTATGCAGATCATGTATTTCTTGTTGGCTATATAAATCCCCTCAATGCTTAAGAAAATTATTGAAAGCTATTGAAAGTCATTTCAATCCATTGAAGGAAATTTTTGTAATGACCCGGACCCGAAAGGTCATTTTTTATAATTTTGAATAGTCATTTATCTATAGTTAATTAAGTTGCGAGTAACTTTTTTATTATTAAAAAAATAATGGACCAAATCTGAAATATTAAAATAGGTGAATAGGAATGTTACTTTTAATACATAAGTAATTTAGAAAAGAAAATAAAGAGTAGCGGAAAGAAAACTGACCTGTGGCAGCGTCAACGAATGAGTGCAGGTATGTGATTCGCATAAATGGAAAATTGTTGATTTGTTTCCTGCATGCACTCAATATTATAGATAGATATGTAGGAATGTTAGTATATGATGGGTAGAAAAAGAAAGAGGAATTGATTTAAGGTCATGAAATTAATTGAGTTATCTACTTTAGGATTATTAGTTATTTTGTAATTATTTGGTTGCTGTAAAAATCTAATCATGGGCAATGATTGCCTGGGGATATGATCCAATATATATTAGAAAATTTGGATGCAGACTAGTAGGTCTGCGAATTAATTTTATTATTTTTTTCATAAACTACCGATCCCAGATTTGTCTACAATTTTCTTTCTTATTGTTACATTACAATTTAGGTTTTTATATTCTATAGTGGGATTGAAATGGAATGGAACCTGTAGTATAGTTTTGTTAATTGGGTTGAAAACATAAATTAAATAAATAAATCAAAAGGGTGAGAATTGAATAGTTGTCCGTACATTGTTGAAGGGAAATTTGAAGTGAAAATATAGTGGGAATGATTGTTATTAATGGCATTATTCAATCATTGTTAGGAGTGGGTAATTTATTGGGATTTCGTGAGCTTTTCATGGTTCTGCCATGAATTTGCGTGACCGGTTAGATTTCATAGTTAGTTCTTTTTATTTTAAGTATTATATTATAAATTAAATATTGGGTTACCGAATTGTATAAATATCATTGGACTTGTGATATTGGAGAAGTTGAAGCGTAACCCTAGGCTTGAAACTTGATTATGAATTTGGGCTAGTTTTTGGGTCTAGGCTAAACCTATAGTAATGTGAGTGTTGTTAGCTTCGAAATCTTATTGTGAATAAGTACTTGAATAGATTGCATTGATTTGGAAGCTCAACGTAAAGGGAAGGCTCAAGTCTCAGAGTGATTGTTCGGTTATTTGAGGCAAGTGGATTTCTAAATCCTTGTTAAGCGTATGGAATTCGTGTATTTCCTTGTAGTATATGTTTGGGAGTAATGTGATCAATTGTTTATGTGATGTGTTGAGAATTGTTTGAAAGACTTCTTGAATCATTGTTGAAGTTGTATCATGATTGTGTTTTTGTGATTTGTGCAATGTAATGAAAATGGTCATCTCCTCATTATTTGTGTGAACATGTCATTTGCATTGTTCTGAGACATGGTTGTGACAACTGTTATGTGCACTGAGAAAGAATAGGAAATTAAAGAGTATGTACCATTTCGAGGGACGTATCACACGCCGCGATGGATGCATGGACAGATATGTCCCCCATGGGTCCCGGATTGAGAGAAAGCGGGTGTGTATCATTAGGTCAGACATGCATCACTATACTTGACATTGCATTTCATTGCATCACACATTTTTTTTATTGTTGATGAACTTGATCTTGTGTGTTGCTAATCTTGTGAGTGCCTTTCTGTGAAACTTGTTATTGATGAATATTGAGAATATATAGTCTGTTAGAGTGTTGTTGTTGAGCTGCATGCTTTGTAAACTGTGAATTGTTAGGTTGGGCGGGTTTTATGCAGGTTGTAGTTATGGAGGTTAGGATGGGGTGTAAGGAGTACCCGTATTTTCTTCCCTTAGCTTGTATTTAGAGGTTTGCTTGTTGAGTACCGTGTGGTTTGGTACTCACCCCTTGCTTCTACAATCTTTTGTAGGTTACGAGCCCGAATCTTCGTGATACCTTCCCTTCTCTTCCTTTCCGAGGATTTCTGTGGAGATTTGAGAGGTAGCTGTTTGTTATCTCAGCGAACCTTCTTACTCTTGTTTATGATTTTGTTTTTACTTGAAAGACAACATCATTCGAGACTTGCGTATTTTAATTTTAATTCTAGTATTTACATTAGAGGCTTGTGCACGTGACAACCAGATTTTGGGAATTTAATTAAGTTGACTTATTTTCGTAATAGTAATTGTTATTGAACTTTGCTTTATTTTTGCACTGTATCGAAATAACTGGGTTTTAGGCTAACCTATCTTGGTGGGATACGATGAGTGCCATCACATCCATTTTTGGGTTGTGACAGTATGGTATCAGAGCCCCAGGTTCATAGGTCTCATGTGCATACAAGACGAGTCTTCGTAGAGTCTCAAGGATCGGTACGGAGACGTCTGTACTTATCTCTGAGAGGCTATAAAGACTATTAGGAAACTTCCTTTTTGTTCATTCTTTCTCATCGTGCGTGGTTATCTTCTTTAGTACTGAGCTATTGTATACTCTTTTGACAGATGACGAGGACTAGAGCGACTATTACTGGTGGTAGAGGTGAGGTGCTTCTCGAAGCAGTTTTTGAGATCCCAGCTAGGGGTAGGGATAGAGCCCGAGATAGAGGTTGGGCTTGTGGAACGACACTAGTCAGAGGTCGTGGCCATGGAGCAGCACCAGTGAGAGGTCTTACTAGAGAGGCCTCTCCTACGCCTCAAATTGATGACAGAGAGGACCAGGTTCCTCCAGAGCCTGCAGTCACACCTTTACTTCAGGATACATTATTGAGGGTGTTAAGTGTGCTTGAGAGCTTTACTTAGGGTGGTGGTGAGATCGCCATTCCACAAGACTCTCAGACTAGAGAAGGGGCTCAGACCCAAGAGCAGCAGGAAGCTCCAGTTATAAAGGATACGGTGGGGCAGCTACCAAAGGATCCCATGGTTGAGAATAATATTGCACCAGTAATTGGGGGTCAAGCTGCACCATTTGTTGTTCTGACAGAGGATAAGCAGCGTAGGTATGAGAAATTTCAAAAGATGGACCCACCTCAGTTTCAGGGTGGGAAGAGTCAAGATGCTCATGAGTTTCTGACTACATGCCGAGAGTTGTTAGAGGTTGTTGGATTAGCTGAGTCACATGGGGTTCGATATGCTACACTCCAACTTCATGTGCCAGCGAGAGAGTGGTCGAGAACTTATTCGGGGGCTTTGCTAGTTGGATCTCCTCCAGTGACTTAGGAGATGTTTTCCAGTGCTTTCCATGACCGTTTTATCCCCTGGAGCGTGAGAGAGGAGAGTCGTTTGAGGTTTGAGAATTTGAGACAGGACTACTTATCAGTTACAGAGTGTGAGCCCCGTTTTTGCCAGTTGTCCAGGCATGCTTTGGCCATTATTCCAAACGAGACGGAAAGGATCTATAGATTTGTGAGGGGGCTGACTTTCTCTATCAGATCGACTGTGTTTAGAGCATCTAAAGAGGGGGCTTCCTTCCAATCCACTGTGAGCGCCGCTAAAGAGGCAGAATTGATAGAGAGAAGAATTTGGGGACCCTAAGAGGGTCCGTACAGTAGGTCATTTCATGGTGCCTCATCTGGAGGTAGGTGATCACACAGAGGGAGTGATTCCTTTCAATAGCGAGGACCCATTCATGCATCTATGTCGACATCCGAGGGTGGTCAGATACCTCGGGGTTCTTATAGTGTGGGTCACGATTCACAACAACGACCTATGGGGTGACGCAATTATAGTAGGTTTTCAGGGTCTGAACAACAATTCCCGGGACAAAGATTTTGCTTTTCTTGTGGAGATCCAGATCACCTGATGCGATAGTGTACTTCCCAAAGGGGTCGTGGAGGGCCCCAACCTAATTCTTTATTTCAAGCTAGACCACCGGTACCACAGGATAGAGGCCAAGGCAGAGTTTAGTCAGGTAGAGGCGGTAGAGCTTCTAGTAGTGGTTCTGCAGCTCAGTATAGTGGGGGTAGAGTTACCACCCAGGCTGGAGGTGGCCTAGGGGGCCACTGTTATGCTTTTCCAGGGAGACCCGAAGCGGAGATTTCTGATGATGTTATTACAGGTATCATCCCAGTATGCCATCGATCTACTTTTGTAATGTTTGATCTAGTGTCTACATTCTCTTATCTGTCCACCTAATTTGCTGCTGAATTTAAAATGATATATTATAGCATGACTGTACCTATTCGTATTTCTACACCTGTCGGTGAGCCCTTAGTGGTGGATCGAGTGTATCGATCTTGTCTTGTTTCTCTAGCGCGGTATGACACTTGGGTAGATTTAATCATTCTGTGGATGGTAGACTTTGATGTTATCTTGGGTATGAATTGACTTTCTCCTTATCATGTTGCCCTTGATTGTAATGCTAAGACTGTGACTTTAGCAATGCCTGGTGTTCCGAGGGTTGAGTGGAAGGGTGCTAATGGCTCTTATCCTAGCAAGGTCATCTCTTTTATCCGTGCTCAGAGATTGGTGGAGAGAGGTTGTTTGTCTTACTTAGATTTTATTCTAGACACCAGTGTTGAACCACCTTCCATGAATTATGTTCCCGTGGTTCAGGAGTTTCTCGATGTATTCCCTTCTGCTGTGTTCCTCCCGATAGGGATATTGATTTTGCTATTGATTTGGAGTTGGGCACTAAGCCCATTTCTATTCCTCCCTACCGTATGGCTCCAGCAGAGTTGAAAGAGTTGAAGGATCAGTTGCAGGATGTATCGAGTAAGGGGTTTATTCACCCTAGTGTTTCACCTTGGGGTGCCCTTGTGTTGTTTGTGAAGAAGAAGGATGGGACTATGAGGATTTGTATTGATTACATACAGTTAAACAAGGTAACAGTGAAAAATAAGTATCTTCTTCTGCATATTGATGAATTATTTGATCAGCTACAGGGGGCATCATTCTTCTCTAAGATTGATTTAAGGTCTGGGTATCATCAGTTGAAGATTAGGGCATCAAATATCCCTAAGACAGCTTTTCGGACTCGGTATGGGCATTATTTGTTCTTAGTGTTGTCCTTTGGGTTGACTAATGCCCCTGCAATTTTTATGGAGTTGATGAATGGGGTGTTTCGACCATACATTGATTCTTTTGTGATTGTCTTCATCGATGACATTTTGGTTTACTCTAAGACTGAGGATGACCATGTCCGACACTTGAAAATTGTACTTCTGAGATTGAGGGAAGAGAGGTTGTATGCCAAGTTCTCAAAGTGTGAGTTCTGGCTTAATTCTGTGACATTCTTAGGACACGTGGTGTCCAAGGAGGGTATTAGAGTAGGTCCGGCCAAGATTGAGGCAGTTAGAGGCTAGATGCAATCTACTTCTCCTACTAAGATTAGGAGTTTTTGGGATTAGCAGGTTATTACCGATGATTTGTTCAGAGTTTCTCTACTATTGCAGCTCTATTGACTAGATTGACTCAACGGGTGTGGGTTTTCAGTGGTCTGATGAGTGTGAGGAGAGTTTTCAAAAGCTCAAGACTTTGTTGACTTCGGCTCCTGTGTTGACTCTACCTGAGGAGGGTGTAGACTTTACTGTGTATTGTGATGCTTCAGGAGTCGGATTGGGTGGTGTATTGATGCAGAAGGGGAAAGTGATTGCTTATGCTTCTAGGCAATTGAAGTCCCATGATTAAAACTACCCTACTCATGATTTGGAGTTGGCGACTGTCGTATTTGTACTTAAGTTATGGCGTCATTATTTGTATAGGGTGCATTATGAGATCTTCACTGATCATCGGAGTCTTCAGTATATCTTTAGTCAGAGGGATCTGAACTTAAGGCAACGTATATGGCTTGAGTTGTTGAGGGGCTATGATGCGACCATTCTATATCATCCAGGGAAGGCCAATGTTGTTGCCGATGCTCTGAGTAGGAAGACTCCTAGCATGGGAAGTCTTGCAGCACTTAGTATTGAGGAGAGACCATTGGCTAGAGATGTTCAGATGTTAGCTAATAGTCTTGTTCGGTTGCAAATCTCAGAGGAGAGTGATGGGATGATTGCTTTTATTGAGGCTCGGTCTTCTTTAGTCGAGCAGATCCGTGTGCACTAGTTTGATGATAAGAAGTTATGTCTCATTCGAGATAGAGTATTGAGAAGGGAAGCAAAGGAGGTTGTCCTTGATTCTGACGATGTCTTGAGGATCAGAGGCAAGATTTGTGTGCCCAAAATGGGCGAGTTGACTAGACTGATTCTGGAAGAGGCCCATTGTTCCCGATATTCTATCCATTCGGGAGCAGCGAAGATGTATCATGATCTGAGTCAACATTACTGGTGGTGTGGGATGAAAAGAGATATTTTAGACTTTGTTTCAAGGTGTTTGACTTGAAAACAGGTCAAGTGTGAGCACCAGCGTCCCGGGGGTGTATCTTAGAGGATACCTATTCCTACTGGGAAGTGGGAGCGGATCACTATGGACTTTGTTGTGGGTTTGCCTACCACAGTGGGTGGTTATGACTCCATTTGGGTTGTTGTTGACAGGCTGACCAAGTCTGCCTACTTCATTCTAGTTCAGGTGAAATATACGACAGAGAAGTTAGCTAAGCTATATATCAGTCAGATTGTGCGACTACATGGGATTCCTGTTTCGACTATATCAAATCGAGGTTCACTATTTACTTCTCACTTTCGGAAGGCATTACAACATAGTTTGGGTACTCAGCTAGATATGAGTATAACCTTTCACCCTCAGACAGATGGTCAGTCCGAGAGGACGATTCAGGTGTTAGAGGACATGCTTCGAGTATGTGTGATCGATTTTGGTGCTACATGGGATCGACATTTACCCTTAGCAGAGTTTGCCTACAATAACAATTATCACTCTAGTATTCAGATGGCCCCATTTGAGGCTTTGTGTGGCAGACGATGTAGGTCTCCGATCGGTTGGCTTGATTCAGCAGAGATGGACTCTTTGGATACTGACTTGCTTAGAGATGCTATGGAGCAAGTCCGTATGATTCAATATAGACTGTTGACAGCCCAAAGTCTACAGTAGAGTTATGCAGACCGGAGAGTTAGAGCCTTAGTGTTTATGGAGGGCGATCATGTTTGGCTTAGAGTGTCACCTATGAAGGGTGTGATGCAGTTCGGCAAGAAGGGCAAGCTTAGCCCTAGATTCATTGGACCTTTTGAAATTTTGAGTCGAGTGGGATAGGTGGCCTATAAGTTGGCCTTGCCACCTAGTTTTTTGGCAGTTCATCCTATTTTCCATGTCTCTATGCTTCGAAAGTATATTTCGGATGAGTCATATGTGCTTTCACTCGATTCAGTAGGGTTGGGTCCAGACTTGACAATTGAGGAAGAACCTATAGCTATATTGGACAGGCAGGTTCGGAAGCTTAGGACCAAGGAGATTTTTTCAGTAAAGGTGCAGTGGAAGTACCGATCAGTGGGAGAGGCAACTTGGGAGACAGAGTCTGACATGCATGCCAGATATCCTCAGCTTTTTGAAGCTTCAGATACTTCCTTTCACCTTATGTTCGAGGACAAACATGATTTTTAGTGGTGGATAATGTAATGACCCGGACCCAAAAGGTCATTTTTGATAATTTTGAATAGTCATTTATCTATAGTTAATTAAGTTGCGACTAATTTATTTATTATTAAAAAAATAATGGACCAAATCTGAAATATTAAAATAGGTGAATAGGAATGTTACTTTTAATGCACAAGTAATTTAGAAAAGAAAATAAAGAGTAGCGGAAAGAAAACTGACCTGTGGCTACGTCAACGAACGAGTGCAGGTATGTGATTCTCATAAATGGAAAATTGTTGATTTATTTTCTGCATGCACTCAATATTATAAATAGATATGTAGGAATGTTAGTATATGATGGGTAGAAAGAAAAAGAGGAATTGATTTAAGGTCATGAAATTAATTGAGTTATCTACTTTAAGATTATTAGTTATTTTATAATTATTTGGTTCTTGTAAAAATTTAATCATGGGCAATGACTTCCTAGGGATATAATCCAATATAAATTAGAAAATTTGGATGCAGACTAGTAGGTCTGCGAATTATTTTTATTATTTTTTTTCATAAACTACCAATCCCAGATTTGTCTATTATTTTCTTTCTTATTGTTACATTACAATTTAGGTTTTTATATTCTATAGTGGGATTGAAATGGAATGGAACCTGTAGTATAGTTTTATTAATTAGGTTGAAAACATAAATTAAATAAATAAATCAAAAGGGTGAGAATTGAATAGTTGTCAGTACGTTGTTGAAGGGAAATTTGAAGTGAAAATATAGTGGGTGTGATTGTTATTAATGGCATTATTCAATCATTGTCACGAATGGGTAATTTATTGGGATTTCGTGAGTTTTTCATGGTTCTGCCATGCATTTACGTGACTGGTTAGATTTCATACTTTGTTATTCTTATTTTAAGTATTATATTATAAATTAAATATTGGGTTACCGAATTGTATAAATATCATTAGACTTGTGATATTGGAGAAGTTGAAGCTTAACCCTAGGCTTGAAACTTCATTATGAATTTGGCTGAGTTATTGGGTCTAGGCTAAACCTATAGTAATGTGAGTGTTGTTAGCTTCGAAATCTTATTGTGAATATGTACTTGAATAGATTGCATTGATTTGGAAGCTCAACGTAAAGGGAAGGGTCAAGTCTCAGAGTGATTGTTCGGTTATTTGAGGCAAGTGGATTTCTAAACCCTTGTTAAGCGTATGGAATTCATGTATTTTCTTGTGGTATATGTTTGGGAGTAATGTGATCAATTGTTTCTGTGATGTGTTGAGAATTGTTTGAAAGACTTCTTGAATCATTGTTGAAGTTGTATCATGATTGTGTTGTTGTGATTTGTGCAATGTTATGAAAATAGTCATCTCCTCATTATTTGTGTGAACATGTCATTTGCATTGTTCTGAGACATGGTTGTGACAAGTGTTATGTGCGTTGAGAAAGAATAGGAAATTAAAGAGGATGTACCATTTCGAGGGACGTATCGCGCACCGCGATGGATACTATATTTTGAGGGATGTGTCGCACGCCGCGATAGATATTATATTTCTAGGGGCGTATCGTGCGCCGCGATGAATGCCTGGACAGATATGTCCCCCATGGGTCCCAGACTGAGAGACAGCGGGTGTGTATCATTAGGTCAGACATGCATCACTATAGTTGACATTGCATTTCATTGCATTGCACATTTTTTTTAATTATTGATGAACTTGATCTAGTGTGTTTCTGATCTTGTGACTGCCTTTTTGTGAAACTTGTTATTGATGAATATTGAGTTGTTATTGAGAATATACAATTTGTTAGAGTGTTGTTGTTGAGCTGTATGTTTTGTAAACTGTGAATTGTTAGGTTGAGCTGGTTTTATGCAGGTTGTAGTTATGGAGGTTAGGATGGGGTGTAAGGAGTACCCTTATTCTGTTCCCTTCGCTTGTGTTTAGAGGTTTGCTTGTTGAGTACCGTGTGGTTTGATACTCATCCCTTGCTTCTACAATCATTTGTAGGTTACGAGCTCGGATCTTTGTGATACCTTCCATTCTCTTCCTTTCCGAGGCTATCTGTGGAGATCTTAGCGTTAGCTATTTGTCATCTTAGCGAACTTTCTTACTCTTGTTTATGATTTTTTTTTATTTGAAAGACAATGTCATTTGAGACTTGCATATTTTTATTTCAATTCTAGTATTTACATTAGAAGCTTGTGCATGTCACAACCAGGTTTTGGGAATTGCACTAAGTTGACTTGTTTTCGTAATAGTAATTGTTATTGAACTTTGCTTTATTTCCGTACTTTATTGAAATGATTGGGTTTTAGGCTGACTTGTCTTGATGGATACGAAGTGCCATCACATCCATTTTTGCGTCGTGACAATTTTTAATCTTTTTGTGCTGCTCCATTTTTAAAAATAACCAACAGTCTTCTACTTGAGGTCCCAAATTAACAAACTTTTTCTATTTGTAAAGTTTAATTTAAAGTAGAAACAAATGTAACAAAATTGATTAGTTGCTACACGTATATATCTATTTGAAAAATAGAATCTTATGAAGGCGTGCTTATCATTAATGTGGCATTGAAGAACACTTACCTAGCCTTAGGATGAGAGGAGAAGGGTTTCAGAGCTCTTGAAATCAAGTGAAACTGAGAAAATAGAAGTTGCCAGAGATCATATACGACCACTTACGTTTGGACCGTACATCGAACATGATGTGGGTCGTAAATGGATAAGCCTTCTTAAAATGTAATTTTTTTGAAATCTAAAAATAAGACATGTTAGATGTGATAATAGGTGATGGCATAAACATGATTTCGATTAAAAAGTATATATTACCCAAAATAGATGGCATAAACATGATTTAAATTTTTTGATACTTTTCTTTGCATGATCCCAAAGCTAGCTTGTCTTTTGTGACGCCATATGTTGCTAAGAGGTTTGATATGCCTCTAGTTGTGTTGTTAGATCCTTATTGTGTCTCTACACCTATTGGTGAATCTATTGTACCTTAGAGAGTCTACATAAATTGTCCAGTATCCTCATCCCATAGAGTCACTCATCTTAATCTTTTAGAGATTGATATGCTCGATTTCGATGTTATTCTTGGCATGAATTAGTTGAATTCTTGTTATGATTCTATTGATTGTAGGACCCGAGTAGTCAAATTCCAATTTCCAAAGGAGTTTATCCTAGAGTGGAGAGAGGGAAATTCTATGCCTAAGAGTCAATTTTTTTCTTGTCTTAAATCTAGAAAAAACAATTTCTAAGGGTTGCGTATACCATCTTCTTCGGGTGAGGAATATGGATTCTGAAACCCCTACTTTTGAGTCAGTTCCTGTTGCTAATGAATTTCCAGAAGGATGATCTACCCGGTATTCCTCCCGAAAGTTAAAAAGACTTTGGTATTAACCTTCTCCAAGATATGAAACCTATCTCTATTCCTCCTTATCGAATGGCTTTGGAAGAACTTAAGGAATTAAAGGACCAATTAAGGATTTTTTGGATATGGGTCTCATCAAACCGAGTACCTCTCCATGGGGTTCTCAAGTTTTATATGTTAGGAAAAAAGATGGTTCACTCTGTATGTGTATTGACTACTGGAAATTTAATAAGGTTACCATTAAGAATACGTATCCTCTTCCAATGATATATGAATGTTTTGATCAACTACAAGGAGCAAGTTACTTCTTTAAGATTGACCTCCTATTGGGTTATCACTAATTGAGGGTGAAAGAAAATGATATTTCGAAGACCACTTTTCGAACTCGGTATGGTCATTATGAGTATTTGGTGATGACCTTTTTATTGACCAATGCTCTAGCCTTATTTATGGATTTGATGAATATGGTGTTTAGAAAATACTTGGATATGTTTGTGATTGTGTTAATGATGATATAGTGATCTATTCAAGGAGTGAAGAGGAACATATTGATCATTTGAGGATTGTGTTGCATGTCCTCAAGGACCAAAAAATCTTTGCACTGTTTAGCAAATGCAAGTTTTGATTGAGATTCGTGGCCTTTCTTGATCACATTCTTTCCGGTAAGGGTATTGAAATAGATCCTACGAAGACTAATGCAGTTGAGAGTTGTCCTAGAACTCTATGCCCTTCGGATATTAGAAGTATCTTGGGTTTGTCTTGTTACTATAGAAGATTTGTAGAAGGGTTTTCTTCGATTGCCTCTCCATTGACAACATTGACTTAAAAGAAGGTTAAGTTCACATTGCTGGAAACATGCGAGAAGAGTTTACAAGAATTGATTTGAATGATAGACTTACTTCCGATCTGGTGTTGACTTTATTAGAAGGAACCGATGGGTCTGTTGTTTATTATGATATTCAAGAATTGGTTTGGATGTTTCCTTAGGCAAAATGGGAAAGGCATTGCCTATGCTGCCAGGCAATTTAAGTAGCAAGAAAATAACTATCCTACCCATAATATGGAACTAGTGGAAGTTGTGTTTGCTTTAAGGGTTTGGAGGCATTGCTTATATAGTGTTCATGTTGATGTCTTTACATGTCATGCCGCGCGACTACCCCCTTGATGTTACACGGGACCTAGGAACATGAGCGACCCTAAGCTAACCCTGTGTCTGGCATACATCAAGCATACTGAGAATAACTAAATAAGACATGTACTATGTGGAAGCTAATACAATGGATAACTGAAACTGGGAAAAACCCAACTAGTTTGAATATATAAAATATAATGAAAGTCTAGTAATTACTGAAACACCACTTAACAACTCAAACTACATCTACTACGATGTCTGAAAAGCCTCTAACTGAGTTGAGTTGCTAGGATATGCCCCTAACTAACTCTAACGAAAACTGCAAAACTGAAAGTAAAGACTAAAATGAAAGCATGTCTATTGTCCTTGAAATATGAGGACTCACCACTGACGCTGCTGAATGCAGATCGAGAATCGATCTATGCATGGTCTGGATGCTTAGTACCTGAACCTATATCATGGAATGATGTAGCACAAAATATGCATTAGTACTTGGAATGTACTAAGCATGCAAGATATAGATACTAAGTTGAATAAAGTACATAGGCTGAACAATACATAAATGAGCAATAAAATAATATGAACAAGGATATATATATATATGTACTGAAGTATAACTGAAAAAAACTTAGTTGAATGCAATGACCAAGTACTAATCATGAAAATAACACGTTGAACTGAATGCTGAAGTATATATTGAAAACCTGGTCAAATGCACTAAGAGTCTGACTGTGCTACTATTAACTGACATAAATTACATGAGCTAAATGTGGAGTTCGATGTATACACCACATCGAGAGGACCCAATATACCTTGCCAGAGGTATAAAGGCATGAATGTCCGATGTATACACCCCATTGAGAGGACCCAATATACCTTGCCCAAGGTATAAAGGAATGAGTATGGTGTGATCACTAAAAACTCTTGCCTAACATAGGAAACTAATAATCCTACGTGGGCACGCAGTTCTGGGACTATGAGGGTACGCTGAACCCTAGTCCAACTAGATGCTAAGTCTACTCCCAACTGAATGCATAAATGCACTAAATATTGAATAGCTCAAACTACTAACATGCTAACTAAGAATGCAACATTTATATATTGAGAATGTGACATTCAAAATCTGGAGCATGATTTTCTGTTTAACTGACCTAACAAGTATAATTTATGAACTAAGAGAAATTACACAAACTAGCATTCTCAGTTTTATACAAGGAATTATGCAAAGTTTCCAAGAAAACATGATATTTAGACAATGGATTATATAGAAGCTGAAATCACTACAAATTCCCAAGATTTTACAAACCCTAGATTTAAACAAGTTATGCAGAGTCAAGGAACTGACTGAATTCTAGAGACCTAATGGATGGAAGTAACCCACTAGTGAAATCCCACAAACCTGATGATGAAATTCATGGAGAAATCCTTTGGGTTTCGAGGTTGAAACTTGAAGAAAACCTCTGCTTGTTCTTGGGAAACTAGCACCTCTTTCTTCTCTTTTCTCTCTAAGTTTTGGTGATTTCTAGAGAATGAGGGTTCCAGGTATTGTCTGACTAGAATATTAGGCTGAAACTAAGTAAAATGATGTAGTTTAGGTATTTAACGACATAGTTTAAATACTGAAAGCATAGGGAAAAAGACCAAAATGACCCTGACTTAAAAGCTGACCAAGGCGATCCACGAGGCAATTAACGAACCATCATTTGGACCACGGCCCGTCGATTGGGTTCGTGATTCATGGCCTACCCAACAGGGTTTCACTAAAACAAGCATAACTTTTTACTCCGTGCTTAGATTTTAGCAAACTCGGAGGCATTGGAAAAAGGATTCAATTATCATTAATTTTAAAGCTCATGAGCCACCTAATTCATTTTGTGCTAAAATATATGACTATTTGAAGTTGACCCAACATTCATTTTACTCTAAACAACCACAGTCCCTCACATTCGGCCAGATCTACGGTCTTTAGGTCCAACCACGAACTATACTAGACGGTTGTAGGTAGGATCATAGATTCCTAAATCATATACCCCAATGACAGACCCCACCTACGGATCGTGTGACAGACCACTAGGTCTTGGAAAAGTAAATTTTTATATCTTCTTGAATATGAGGTGTTACATTACCGAACACAAAAGCTTGCAATATGTGTTTAACCAGAAGGATCTTAATCTTCACCAAAGAAGGTGGCTTGAGTGACTAAAGGATTATGACATTAGTGTTCTCTGTCACCCCGAAAAAGTAAATGTGGTAGCAGATGATGTTGGTTATCAATGGGTAGTGTTGTTCATGTTTAGGAAAATAAAAAGGAGCTAGTGTGAGATATTCATAGATTGGCCCGATTGGGTGTTTGATTGGTTGAATCCACCAAAGGTGGTGTTATGGTTCACAATGGTTCAGAATCATCTTTTGTGGTAGATGTGAAAGCCAAGCAAGGTCTTGACCCGATCTTGATTGAATTGAAGGAATAAGTGCTTAAGAAGTCAGTTGAAGCTTTGTTCCTGGGGGAGATGTTATACTTAGATATCAAGGTCATTTGTGTGTTCCCAATATAGATTATTTGAGAGAGAAAATCTTATAAAAAGCCCATAGTTCTCGATATTCCATTCACCAGGAGCCACTATATTGGTAGAATGGGATGAAAAATGATATTGCGGAGAATGTAGCTAAGTGTTTTAATTCTCAACAAGTTAAAGTTGAGCATCAAAAGATGAAAATTTTGTCCCAAGATATTAGTGTTCCTATTTGGAAGTGGGAAGATGTGAATATGGACATCATTGTTGGTTTACCTCGCACGTTGTGATAGCATGCCTCTATATGGGTTATAGGTGATCGTATAATGAAATGGACTCATTTCATTCCTATCAAGGTTTCTTATTCAATGGAGAACTATGCTAAGTCATACTTAAGTGAAATAGTTAGGTTGCATGTGGTGCCCTTGTCCATTATCTCCGTTCGTAGTACCCAATTCACTTATAAATTTTGGAAATATTTCCAAAAATGGATTGGTACTCGTGTTAAGCTTATTACGGCCTTTTATCCACAAATCGAAGGGCAAGCGGAGCATTATATCCAAACTTTGGAAGATATGATGAAAGTGTCTGTAATTGACTTCAGGGGTAATTGGGATAATCAGTTGCCTTTGATTAAATTTGCATATAATAATAGCCATCCCTCAAGTATTAGTATGGCTCTATTTGGGGCTCTCTATGGTAGGAGGTTTATATCTGCTATAGGTTTGTTTGAAGTGGGTGAAGTTTTATTGATAGCTCCCGAGCTGGTACATGAGGCTATGGAGAAAGATCGTCTTATTAGAGAAAGGTTGAAAACAACTCAAAGTGGACAAAAATCCTATGTCAATGTTAGAAGAAGAGATCTTGAGTTCGATATGAATGATTACGTCTACTTGAAAAAATCAGACATAAAGGGAAGCTTAGTCCCCGTTATGTGGACCCATATAAGATTTTGAGACATATTGGTAAAGTTTCTTATCAACTTAAATTTCCTAATGATCTCCCATCGGTGCATCCAATTTTTCATGTACCCTTGTTGAAGAAATGTGTTGGTGATCTAACCTATATAGTACCATTGGAGAGTCTAGGCATAAATGATAGCCTTTCTTATGAAGAAGTTCCAGATGAGATCTTGGACCGGCAAGTTTAGAAGTTTGAAATAAAGAAATTGCTTCGATAAATGTTCTGAGGAGGAATCATTTAATTAAGGGTACTACTTGGGAGGCCAAGGCTGATATGATATCACATTATACTCATCTCTTTCCCTCCGTTCGTACTATATCTTAAGGTATCCAGTTCCTCATGGTTTACTCTTTTGGTATCATGTGTCTTAGATATTCCCATGAATCCTCATTTATGCATGTTATTGAAAAATATGATTCTTGAATAATGAATTAGTGTGATTGATTTCTCCATGATTATGTGCATTTCATTATAAGTTGCATATATACCTTATGATATGGTGTTTTGAACATGCTCTATCTTGGAGTTGATGTTTCCTCCTAGGATATGTGTATTTATGCGATTTCATTCATGTTTGGCTGTCAGATTTAGTTCCTACCCCCCTTGTGATATCTTGAGTTCCATTCGACGATGAATATTTCCAAGGGAGAAATATTGTATCACCTCAAATTTAAAAAAAAATAAAAAAATTACAGTTTCTAAAAAGCTTGTGCCATTTTCGACTGAACCACTGATGATCTGTAGGTTGGACCACAGACTGTAGGTGGAACCGTGGTAGGCAAGTTCAAAAGTTCAGAAAATGTCCAGTCCTTGTACTCTTTTACTATTCTTCAGGACAACCAGTCATTCAATGTACAAGTCGTATGTATATCTCGAGATTGTAAATCTAATGACAAAATGGAGAATATTAATTAAGATTTCATAAAAATCCTTGATGTGGCGATATCTCACAAGCATTGTTATCTTTTTGAATCTCGACATCCCAGACAAGTAAATACATTGTTAATCTATATGTTTCTTATACTTATATTGGCACTTTAATTATAAAATAAAACTTTGACAATTCAAAAGAATACTTGTTTTTTTCTATTTCAAGTGACATTCTTTCCTCTTTAATCTATTACAAAAAAATAGAATTTTCTTAATTGAACATGATTAACTTTAAAATTCACATTTTTTAATCTTTAAAGATATGTTTACTTTTACTCTACATGAAACAAAAAATTCTGAAACTTGTGATCTTAGATACGTTGTAATATTAGTATGACTAAGACTTCTCGCTAATTGTAAAATAGATTGTTTACAACTTCATTATTTTTAAATAGAGATATATCTCATATTTTTTAATAGATTGATAACAAAATGGTGTTACATAAAATTAGAAAGAAGAGAAAATCTGAATATTGACCTCACAATGTGTTTGTAAAGGAAAAAAATGGTGTTACATAAAATTAGAAAGAAGAGAAAATCTGACATGTTTAATACTAAAAGTCATTTTTTTCCTTTACAAACACATTGTGAGGTCAATATTATTAGTGCTAATATTTATATTTTTCTAGGAAGACCTAT
The DNA here is from genome assembly GCA_029007595.1 of Solanum commersonii. NCBI lineage: Eukaryota > Viridiplantae > Streptophyta > Magnoliopsida > Solanales > Solanaceae > Solanum > Solanum commersonii. The sequence goes on along the minus strand of JAJTWQ010000010.1, from coordinate 1,217,296 downwards.
ATTACAATAAAGAAATTTAGCAACATATGGATTTACAGATTATCAAAAAATAGTAAGGTCAAGATCTTTTCCAAACTTGTAAACTGTAAACTTCTTTCGAGATCTCTTATTGATTTTCAACAATACTATTGTTTAATAGAAAAATGAAAGTCTTCAATATTATTTTGTGCTTGAACTCAAAGCCATTATTGTGAGAGAAATTGGTAAGAAACCCTTATTTTGTTGTGAAAATGTGTGTGCATTAGATGCAGGAGACAACCAAATGTTGGCCAAACAAAATTGGAGAAAAGGGCATATAATGCAAAGGAAAAAGCTCAAGAAGGTGAGTCATCGGCCTAAAGGAGCCCAAGACTGAAAAATAAGGCTTTCGAATTGAAGAATGATCCGGATAATGATTGCAAATGGAAACTAAGAAGAACGACAGAGAAAAAAAAATTAGAATATCTTGGACATAATGAGTGAAGCTTACTAGATGGTGGTCAGAGTTATAGATGATATTTAGGTGTATTAATTTTTTTTTGTTTTGTAGTTTTGGTAATATATCATAATTTCTTATCAATGTAGATTGGAGACTATAATTAATCTCCTAACCCTTGTCATGTGCCTTTTTTATCTCAAGATTGTGTTTTGAACAAAAAAAAATGTCACATAATTGAATTAAAATAATTCAGTTGATGACATGAACAATTTTTTGGTATGTGATTTGAATCAACCTCTTTTATTTTTTACCAAGGAAAAAAAATTCATATAATTTTTAGTACATTTGATTATTTCAATATTATTTTATTATTAAATTGTCTCCTATCCAATCATCCTCTATTGCCCACTCTTCTTAGTGAAAACATTAGGAGTAACTATCTTTTGTTTAGTGACAGAACGTGGTCAGCCATGGATATAACTTCGCATTGAAACTCCATTATTTCTCTCATTATCTAATCGTTTTATGTTTTGTAATTCATGTAACATCTAGGTCATTCATTTACCCTATTTACTACCACATAATCTTCCTAATCATTGTATTGAAGAACTTCTCCCCTATAAATAGTGATGGTCTTACTTTGTTAGCAGAACGTTGGGAATAATTGCCTTTTGTTTAGTGACTGAATGTGGTTAGCAATAGCCATAGCTTCTCATTGAAACTCCATTATTTATCTTTGTATGTTTTGTAACTCATGTAACCTATAGGCCATTTATCTACCCAATTTACTACCCCATAATCATCTTATTTACTGCAAGGAAAAATTTCTTCCTTATAAATAGTTATGGTCTTACTTTGTTAGTAGAATGTTTGGAGTAATTGTCAGTTGACTAATTCAAAAGTTTAGTGTCGTTAGCGGTAATACTTTTAGGAGCCTTTTATGTTTCCAGTAAACTAGCTCTAGGAGTCATAATTAGTTGATGTTAATCAATTAGCAGGTCATGGGTTAGTGCAAAACTAGTGCCATATTTTTTCTTTAGGTTTTTTTTGTTTCCAAGTACTCCCTCTATCTCACTTTATGTGGCACTTTTTAATTTTTGAGAGTCAAACAATTTAAGTTTGACTGGAAATTTGCACATGAAATCATCAAAATTTTTGAAATAAAACTTATAGTCGCAATAATTAACAATTCAAAATATTTAAAAGATATATGAAAAATTACTGTGAAAGTTAAACTTGTTTGAATCTCGAAATATGAAAAGTGCCACATATATTGAGAGTTGAGACGGATGGAGTACTCTTTAAAGATGTGTATCGTTGTTTTTTGAATGCAATAGAAAAGATCAATTTTTCTTTATTTCTTAATATCTTATTCGAGTAGTTGTTCATCTCTTTTTACAATATATTTTGTATCAGAGCAAAACTCTAGGTTTGAGATCCATCCTTTCATCAAGCGGAGATTCTTATAGTAAGAGAAAAAATAGTGAAATATGGTGAGATTTTTTTTAACAAAGAAATCAGAAAATTTGCATGGCAGGAAAGAGAATAGCAGCTTCATCGTAGCCCCAAATTACATTTTTCTAAGGGTAAAATTATCAGTTCTGGAGTCTAAAAACTTTGAATAACTATGTGATATAGTTGAGACTAGAATTCTAAAAGACAATGCAAACTAGCTGAGAAAACATTAGAAGAGACACTTAAAAGCTCTGTTCATGATCAAACAAGCTTTTTATGATTAAGTTTTTCCTCGCATATCAGCAGCAGTTGAGACTTCCAAACAAGCATGGGAGATCCTGAAGCAAGAGTACTTTGGAGATGATAAGGTAATTATTGTTAAATTACAAACTTTTTTACGTGATTTTGAAACATTATTCATGAATGAAAATGAATTTTGTGCAAGTATATTTGTCTAGAAAATTTGCTATTGTTAAAAAGATGAGGTCCCATGGTGATAAAATTGATAATCAAATTGTTGTGTCTAAACTGTTGAGAAGTTTAACCACCAAATTTGATCATGTTTTTATTGCAATTGAGGAACCTAAGGAACTGTCTACCTATTCTATTGATGAAGTAATGAATTCCTATCTAGCTCAGGAAGATAGGCTAAATAGTCCCATGAAAAGGTTCAAGAAAAGGCATTTCAGTTAAGGGACATTGGACAAAGCAAAAAGATGAGCATAATCAAGCAAGTTTCACACAAAGAGTGGAATAGTAAAGTAAGTTTTTTATAGCTCATTCCCCAGTAATTGAAAATATTAATGTTGTATTAATTTATAGTGGATGCTCAAACCACATGTCAAGTTTTATGTAACACCTCATATTTGGAAAGAAGGAAAAACTTTGTTGTTTCTAAAAATCAGTGCCAATTCTGATGGAACCATCGATGGTCCGTAGCTTAAACCATAGACCGTAGGTGGAACTGTGGTTGGCAAGTTCAAAAGTTTAAAAATCGTCCAATCCCAGTACACTTTTACGGTTCACCATGATGGTCCGCCATTCCATGTACAAATTTTAGGTATCTTTCATAGGTCAATCTTAGACTTGGTCAAATTTAAGGATCAAAAGTTGGGACCCACTATTTTGATGTATGGTCGGTAGGTGGACCCATGGACCATATATTGGGTCCCATCGTCGGGGGTAAAAAATTGTTGAATCTCAACCCACCAACGCTTGACCAGGACGGTCCGTGGTATGACCTACGGACCGTTGGTGAGGGGCAATAGTTATATTAAAGGGGCTTTTGGGTCTTTTCCTAAATGTTTTAACCCAAGACTATACTGTTTTAATCTCTACCCTAGTCCCTATATAATGATTTAAAAGCCCAAATCACCCAATTCAATTCATTCTCCTAAATTCCCAAATGTTGATCAAGTTCATCCTCTCAAATATTTCCCTCTCTAACAAAGAGGAAGAAGTATAGGGTTTCAAGATCAAGTCTCAAAATCCACCATTAATTGCAATCTTTTGGCATCAAATAGTCTTCATCTATGTAGCTCTTTCCTCCATGGGGTTCCTAAATCCCTTTTTTTGTAAAGCTCGATTCCTTAATCAAATTAGGGGTTTTATTCAATTGCTATTGTTTCCTTTCAATGTTCATTCAAATGATTGTTTTATGTTTTCTTATGCATGAATTGAAGTAATTGCATCCTTTTAAGTTTAATTCCCATGAACCTATGTTTAACCCATGTTTTCTAGACTTTGATTATACAACCTGGATTTTGAACTATGAAAGATGAATTTATGAAGATATGCATGTTCTTATGAAAATTGACAAAAAATTATTTAAGACTGCTTTGAGAGTGAAGCATCAATGTTTTTATTTTTGTTGTTTTGAAAGGATTTCATACATTACTCAATACATGAATGTGAAAGGGTTTTCTCACATAAAGGATTCTTAAAGTTGAAGGGTTTTCTCAACTAAATTCTGAATGAATAACTAGGAGCTATTCTAATGAACTTTAGCTTGGATTGGCTACTTGATGTTCCCTTCCATGGATTATAAGACAAAATGCACTTACCCATGTCCCATAATGATAAGACAAGAGGCGATTATTGATGTCCTTTAAAGATAAGATGAATATGATTGATGACTATTTCGTGGGAATTATGCTTAGCACCTAGTGGACAAGTGGTAATTCCCTGTGTCCAATAACTATGTGCCACCATAGGTTTGTCTTAGAAATACATTAGCTAGTGGATCCATTTAAGCAAGAAGTTATGATTCTTTCCTTAGAAAGTAAGGACATCCCTTTTCAGTGTGGGATAGACATTGAATTACATGTTATAGCTCACATGGTCCCTTTGTAAAATAAGGCTAACTCACATAATAATGAACTAAGTTTAGTTCTAGAAGTATCTCACAAGTGTTAAAAGATGATTTTACTTGCATTGACCATGATCATGATTATGCTTCTAATCTCTTAACTTATGTCTTAACTTGGTCTTTGCATATCACGAAAAGTCCCTTTAGCTTGATTTTAAAACTCTTACATTGCTATCATACTTGGTACGTTCTTTGTACTAACACATACTTTTGCCTATACTATTTCCTAAATGTAGGGTCCGACTCTCCAATCTCGCATCCTCAAGGCTAGTGATCACTTTAGTAGTTGTTGGAAGTTGAGACTTCTCATGTTCCGAGGACCGAACCTTTTATTGTATAATGTCTTTTCTTTTAAAATATTGTATGTGATGCGAGGGTTACATCCCAATCACTCTATATGTAATAGATGGCTTTGAGACTATTTAGACTTCTACTTCATTTTTGACAGACACATTTATGATATAAATTATTTTTAAACTTTATTATCTTGTATGATGTATACTAAGTGGCTTGTGTAAAGCATTTCAGGGTTTTATGCACCATGTAATGTCTAGGGGCTACTTTGGGATGTGACAAACTCGGTGTTCAAACCACAAGGTTTACAAAGGTCCTAAAAAATTCTCTAAGCCACGTCAAGTAGAGTCTTATTCATGAATGTGAAGCGTGCCACATTGATGAATAAGAAGCTATAAGATGATTAGGAAACTCCAATTCTTTCATTACTCTAAGTCATACAATAGAGTGTAACTCTATATGTCCTTTCTCCTAATCCCCATCTGATTATTTTTAGGATATAGGCCCCTCGTAGAGCTTAGGTTAGGTGGAATGTCAATGAGAATATGTAACAAGAAACTCCTCCTCAAGCTCCTCAAGTTCCAGCCAACGCTTTGGCCAAAAAAATGACTAATGTAGAGTTTAGAGCTGCTTTTCAAGTGTTGGTTCAAGCCAATAGGGAGGTTGTGGTCCCTGTGAACCCAAATGTGGGTACAACGACAACTATAATGAGAGACTTCACTAGAATGGCTTCTCGAGAGTTACTTGGTTCCAATATTGAAGATGATCCTCAAGAATTCATTGATGAAGTGTACAAGGTGTTGATGATCATGGGAGTGTCACAGTGGAAAAGGTAGAATTTTCCACTTATCAACTAATGGGTGTTTCTCAAGTTTGGTTTAACCAATGTAAAGAAGAGAGGGTGATTGATGTGAGTCCTCTTGATTGGAAAATGTATAAGGTTGCTTTTCTTGATAGGTTTTTTCCCCTTGAGATGAGGGAGGCAAAGGTACTAGAGTTCATCAACCTTTGTCAAGAAAGCATGAGTGTAAAGGAATATGCTTTGAAGTTCCCACAATTGACTAGGTATTCTCATACTATTGTTGCCGACCCTAGGGCAAGGATGAGTAACTTCGTGTCAAGAATGTCTGAGATAGTAGTAGAGGAATGTCGTACCATAATGCTCATCAATGATATTGGATTTCTCGTCTAATGGTGCATGTTCAACAAATAGAAGAAGAGGAACTAAAAGGGAGATTTAGGGAGACAAAGACGGCAAGGACTGGTAATGGTGACTTTTCACATTCAAGGTCCGATAGACATGGTAGTTCTATGTTCCGCCAAAGATTTTCCAGTCAAGGCTCTTCAAACGCTCCTCCTAGGTTCTATAAAGATAGGGTTTCTAATCCGAAGCCTCAAGGAGGAAATGGTAATGGATCATCACTGTCCACTTGTGCTAAGTGGGGAAGAAAGCATGAGGGTAGACATCTAGCCAGCTCTAACACATGTTTTGGTTATGGCAAGAAGGATCATAAGATTAGGGATTGTCCTCGGTTTCTAAGAATGAATAAGATAATCGTCGATGGGTTCAACCTAATCCTTCGTCTTATCCTAGTAAGGGTTAGTAGAAAAATAGATTATATGCACTCCAGACTCGCCAAGAGCAAGAGGGTTCTCCCGATGTGGTTACCGGTATATTGAAAAGTCTTTCATCTCTATGCTTATGCTTTGGGTGATCCCGATGCTACATTGTATTTTGTGAGGCCATATGAGGCTAAGAGGTTTGATATGCCTCCAGATGTGTTGTTAGATCTATTCTCTATATCTACTCCTATTGGTGAATCTATTATAGCTAATGGAGTCTACAAAAATTGTCCTATCTCCTCATCCCATAGAGTCACTCAAGTTGATCTTTAGAGTTTGATCTGCTAAATTTCAATGTTATTCTTGTCATGGATTTGTTGAATTCTTGTAATGATTCTATTGATTGTAGAGCCCAAGTTGTCAAATTCCAATTTCCAAATGAGTCTATCCTAGAGTGGAGAGACGGAAATTCTATGCCTCAGTGTCAATTTTTTTCTTGTTTTAAATCTAGAAAGATGATTTCTAAGAGTTTCATTTACCATCTTGTTCGGGTGAGGGATATGGATACCAAAATCTTACTCTTGAGTCGGTCCTTATTTTTAATGAGTTTCCATAAAGATGATCTACCTAGTATTCCTCTCGAAAGGGAAATATAATTTGGTATTGACTATCTCCTAGATACACAACCTATCTTTATTCCTCCTTATCGAATGGCTCTGGAAGAACTTACGAAATTAAAGGTGATATTGAAGGATTTGTTTGATATGGGTTTCATTCGACCGAGTATCCTCCATAGGGTGCTCCAGTTTTATTTTTTTGGGAAAAAATGGTTCACTCTGTATGTGTATTGAATACCGGCAATTGAGCAAGGTTACCATTAAGAATAAGTATCCTTTTGCAATAATAAATGATTTTTGATCAACTACAAGGTTCAAGTTACTTCTCTAAGTTTGACCTCCAGTTAGGTTATCACCAATTGAGGGTGAAAGAAGGTGATATTAAAAGCCCACTTTTTGAACTCGGTATACTCATTATGAGATTTTGGTGATGTCTTTTGGCTTGACCAATGCTCTGGCCATATTTATGGATTTGATGAATAAGGTGTTTAGAAAATACTTGGATAAGTTTGTTATTGTGTTTATTGATGATATATTGATCTATTCAAAGAGTGAAGATGATGTCACAACCCAGGGGTACCCCCAAGATGTAACACGACATACTCGACCGCGAAGGGGTCTCATACAAGCCCTTAGCATAATCATAAACATAAGTAATAGAAATGATGCATAATTAAAACTTTTTACAATCAAAGTCATTTCATAAATGGAATGGAAGACTGGACATTAATGAACCATCTAATAAAATCAAATACAATCTTATGGTCACAACCTTTTTACAACAAAGTCTTGAAAATAAAAAGTAAGATAGGAACTAAAATGAACAATCTATCCTCAAACCATGAGGACTAACCAAGAGCGTGAAGAGAATCGATCCAAGCCCTACTCAAATGAAGAAGTGTGTCTCAATGCCCGGAACTTATACTTATAGAAAAAAGTAGAAAATATGGGTTAGTACAAATAATGTATTAAGTATGGAAGCCATGCATAAAAATCCTTTAAATATGCATAAAAGGGACATTTAGTTGAAACCATGCTTTTATTAAGTTTAAAAGCCATCATGCACATTTGTGAAGAAACATAAGTCAAACCATATCATAAGCAACCCCAAAGCTATACTAGTGCAATGCAAAGGCAAGATCCCATAACCCTACCAAATACTAAGTACCAATTTTAGCTCACCAACATCATACATATCATACCTTGACCTCATTTATAGACAATACTCATATACAAGAAAACATTCATATTCATAACTTGTAGCAAGTAAAGTCAACCTTAGCAACCATACATATCATACATGCATAATTCATAAGTCTTCATAGCATAAGAGAACCTCACCACAAGCCCTCTTAAAGTCTACTAGTACAATGCATAAATGTAGTCCCATACCCCCACTCATACTAAATAGTACCTCTTAAGAAGTCATAGTCAAAGTTCATATTCTTGTCATAATTCATATTCTTATCATATAGGGAAATATAGCCTTAACCGACAAAGACTATGTGAACTACATGGTATCCGGTGTCTTACCCCCACATCGAAAAGAGGTATGCTACTTTCCTAAGGTAGAACTTCATATATTTTCTTTTAGGTGGATCCACTAGCTAAAGACCTATGTGGGCACATATTTATGCTATAAGGAGATTTCTACTAGAAACCCAAACTTTCTAACGTAAAAAGTTTCCATCTCATGAGATAACTTACTTTGGGAAGCCAGACTTTCTAACGTAAAACTTCCATCTAATTTTCATATCCACTCAGTGCTAATCATAATTCCCTTTAAAATTTATATTAAGTCTTTACTTAAGTTCATGTTCATAAAAGAATGCACTAGGCACTCAAGTCAACATGGTATCATAATAGCTCATAGATTCATTAGGTGAGAATATCCTTTAAACCTTAGAATCATCAATATGTGAGTAAACCTTTCCCATCATATTCATAGTGTGTTCATGAGAATAGCCTTTCATTCAACACAACAATTATATCATAGTCATAGACATATCTTATGTAGTCATGTGTAAGGGTAGGGGGAGACTGATCTTTCAACAATACCACAATTTACACAATATTCATGGGACCCTCACCTTCTAGGTGGAGCATAAGCTCATACAAAATTCTCATAAAGATGTACAAACCCTCATAACTTTGCCCTTCAAGGGCCATGAATCACCATCAACCCAAACATATACAATTACTACACAATATAAGAGAATTTCATGATTCGATAACTACTTCAACATAAACAAAATCAATTGACATACTAATAATATCAACCAACCCTCATTATCAATTCATGATTTATCAATATGGGGGAATCATTGGTACATGGGGAAAATTAATCATAATTCAACAATACTCCATCAATAAAATCTTAATACATCATAACCAACCATAATCAACCATAAATAAACAATTGAAAATGTTTTGGAAGAGGACCTATGACATAGATTGAAACTCTAGGTTTTGGGGAAACATGGAATCTTTAAAACAATGTTTTAAAGGAAATCTATGGGTGGAAACTGCCCATAGATGAAAAGAGGCCATACCTTGATTAAGAATCTCCAAAAAATTTGAGGAAGAACTCTTGAATTCTACAAACCTTAGCCCCAATTGCACCTTTCTTCTTCCTTGAGTTTTAGAGAGAGAAATATTGAGAGGAAGAGAAATTTAGGTTTGATTTGGGTGTTTGACTGTAATGACTTATTGTGGGTGAATTTTGATTTAAAACAATTTATATAGTACCTTAAAAATGCCCAAAACGACCTCACTTTAATTGGACTAAAATAGGGAAAGACCAAACTAACCTTTAATTAATGACCCTGCCAAGGTGTCACGAGCCACCATCACGAGCCACAGTGAGGACCACTGTAACAACCCAGAAAATCAATAAAGTAAACTAGAGCCTCATCGTGTGGTTTGGTATAGCGTGAAGTTGGTGTCTAAGTTGAATTAGAGATAATGTGTGTCTTTATATAACTTAAGGAGATGTTTTAAACCAAAATAAAGCTAATATGACGGAGGTAAACATCTAGGATGAAGGTAAGGACCTAAACTATCAAGGAAAGGTGAAGGGGAACTTGTTGTCTATTTGGACAAGTTGGCGATTGGCAGCATGGTTGCCCAAGTGAGTTGATGATGCGCCAAAGTGCACTTGCGTCGCCTAGTGGGCTATCTCCCTTAGCTTTAGGTGCTGGAAAATGGGCGAGATAGGTCATGGGTGGCCAATGGGTTGGCGATTCGCCCAATAGACCACCCCATTCAACTAGTGAGCTTCCCATTTTTGGGAGTTACTAGAAATTTGGGCGAGACTAGGGCTCATTAGGAAAGTTGTCTAGTGACTTGTCGATCCAGGGAAAGCCAAAGGATGAGCTCAAGCGGGCCAAGTACAAAATTTTATAGTTAAGTTAGGGTATTTAGGTAATCTTACAAAAACTTGAACCAACACTTTCCCACTCTTTTCCTAACAAGCATATATCCTTTTCAAGGTCAAATTCCTTCAATTTTAGTTACTCGCACTTAATAAAAGAAGAAACCCAAGAAAATCAACATTCTCTCAAAAAAACTCTCGCTAGACTCTAGACGAAGAGGAAGACATTAGAGCTAGGATTGCTAGAGTTTCAAGGTTCTTCCCCAAATTTCTTGGAGTTAATTAGACAAGGTATGGTTGCTTTTCATCCTTGGGTAGCTATCACCCAAGGACTCCTTCAAAATTATGTTTTCAAGAAGTCAAATTTCCCAATCTAGGGTTTTAAATCTTCAATGTGGGTCTTCTTCCAAAACGAATTCTATTGATTAATTATGGTTAATTGTGGTTGGTAATGGTGAATTGTGTGTAGAATGATGGAATCTTTATGTTGTTCACTCGAAATTTCCCAGGGACCCATGTTTCCCCCATATCGATAGATCTTGAATTGATGTGTGGGTTGGTTGATATTATGAACAAGTCAATTGAGTATGTTTATGTTGATTAAGATATTGAATAATGAATTCATTATAAATTAAGTAGTAATTGTATATAGTGGGAATGATGGTGATCCCAAGACCCTTGAAGGGCATAGGTATGACGGCTATGCCTCTTTATGGGAATTCTATATGAGGGTTATCCTATATCTATAATGTTGTTGTGGTATTAATGTCAAGATCCTTCATCCCTATTCCCCATACACTTCGTTATGTATGAAGTATGTATGTATGCTTATGGGAAGCTTATTGTGTTGATTGAAAGGACATTCTCATGATCACAATACGACTATAATGTGAAAGGTTTACTCACATGCTAGTGTTTCTAAAGTGAAAGGAGCATTCTCACTTAAGAAACCTATGAGCTATTATGATGATATGTTGGCATGAGTGCCTAAAGTATATTTTTATGAATATGAACTTAAGTAAAGGCTAATGGTGACTCTTAAATGGAATAATGTTTAGCACCGAGAGGAAATGAAAGTGAGATGGGGGCTTTTACGTTTAGCAGGTCCAGCTTCCCAACATAGGATATCTCATGATATGGAAACCTCATACGTTTAGTAAGTCCGGGTTTCTAGTAGCAATCTCCTTGTCCCATAACTATGTGCCCACATAGGTCTTACCTAGTGGATCCACCTAAATAGCTAGAATGTACGTTCTACCTTAGGCAAATAGAATACCTCTTTTCGGTGTGGGGGTGGAACACCGCATTCCATGTAGCTCACATGGTCTATGTCGGTTAATGCAATCCTTCCCTAAATTAATATGAATGTGAACTATGGTAAGAACATGGACTTTAACTACTACCTCTTAAGGGGTTTACTTAGTGTGAGTGGGGGTTTTAGACTTCACTAATGCATTGCACGACTAGGCTCTAAGAGGGGTTATGGTAAGGTTCTCTTATGTTATGATGTTATGATGACTTATTAACTATGTATGAAAAAGGTATGTATGAATGTTATGGAATATGAATGTCTTCACTCTTATGTATGTTGACTATGACTATGGTAATATATGTATGTTGTTGGTGACCTAAATGTGATAACATTTGGTAGGGTTACGGGACTTTACCTTTGCATTGCACAAGTGTGGCTTTGGGTTTCTTATGTGTTGGTTTGGTTTATGTTTTTTCATAAATGTTCATAATGGTTTCTAAACTTGATAAAGGCATGTTTTCAACTAAATGTCCTTTTTATGCATGTTTTAAGGATTTTGTGCATAGTATCCATATTTAGTACAATTAATTGTGCTAACCCATATTTTCTACTTTACTATGAGTGTATGTTCTGGTCGTTGAAACCAACTACTTTCTTCGAGGTGAAGCTTGGGTCGACTATTCCCTATTTCTATTTTACTTCCTATGTTCAAGACTATATTGTATTGCCTATTTTTGGAGACTCTATTGATGTAAAGGGCCTAACCCTATTTGTACTCTTATGTTTAGATGGTGATTGAGACAAGTCTAGTTCCTATTTTCCTTTATGAAAGAAGTTGACTTCTATTATAAAAGTTTTTAAATTTTTCCATATTTTTCTATTCCTTTATCTGATGATGATGTTAATGGCTTGTAAGAGAGCCCTTCGGGGTCAAGTACTCCATGTTACTTCTAGAGGGTAGCCCGGGTCGTGACAAACTGGGTATCAGAGCATAAGGTTTTGGGATAATATTTAGGTTGATGTCTCATGAACCACGTGTAGTAGAGTATTGTTCATGAGTGTGAAGCGCGCCACAGTTATGAATGAGAGGCTATAAAATGCTTAGGAACTCTTCACTTCCTTGATTACTCATTAATCGTGCCTTAGAGTTTTCACTCTATGAAGTCCTTTTCCTAACCCTTTTCTGGTGTATATAGGAATATGAATACAAGAACAGCAGCCGCAATAAGAGTGGAAGAGGAGATTGCTAATGATGAGGGAGTTCCTCCCCAAGGTCCCCAAGCGGCTCAATTTCCTCAAGCTCCTAATGAGGAGGGGGCGATTACCAATGTGGAGATAAGGATTACTCTAAAAACCTTAACTCATGCTCTAATGGCTCAAGTCACTATATATTCTAGTTTCCAAGTGAACCCCAATGCAAGTACTACCGCTTCAAAGATAAGGGATTTCACAAGAATAAATCCCACTACATTCTGTGGTTCCAAAGTGGATGAAGACTCACAAGGGTTTATTGAGGAGGTGTTTAAGGTACTTGAAGTCCAAGGGAGAAGGCAAAACTAGCCGCCTACCAATTGAAGGATGTGGCTCAAGTGTGGCATGAGCAATGGAAGGAAGAAAAGTCCATTAGAGCGGGCTCGGTTGATTGGGGAGTGTTTAAGATGGCATTCCTTGATAGGTTTTTCCCCTAGAGGTAAGGGATATAAATATGCAAGAATTCATCAACCTCCGCCAAGGAGGTATGAGTGTGAAGGAATATAGCCTCAAGTTCACAGAATTGTCTAAGTATGCCCCAACCTTGGTGGCAGACTCTTAGGTGAAAATGAACAAATTTGTTATGAGGATATCCGACCTAGTGGTGAATGAATGTAGGTCGGCGATGCTTATTCCAACCATGAACATCTCACGTCTTACGGCTCATGCTGAACAAATTGAGGAACAAAAGCTCAAGCAAACGGGTAGAGAAGTGAAGAGGGCAAGAGTTGATGAAGGTAATTCGTTTAAGGGTAGATTTGAGGTTCAAGTCAAACCAAGGTTTAAGAAGAGGTTTTCTAATCAAGGCACTTCTCGCACTCCTAAGATCAACAAAGTGAGGGTGCCTACTCCAAAGCCACCAGGTGGAAATGGAGGTGGTTCTTATATTGATAGACCTACTTGTGCAAAGTGTGGCAAAAAGCATGATGGAAAGAGCCTTGTTGGCATGGATAGGTGTTTCAGTTATGGTAAGAGTGGCCACATGTAGAGGGACTGTCATATGCTAAAGGTTTAAGGGAGAGAGGGCAAGCAAGTCCCTCCAAGTGGCTCAAATTTCGATGCTTCCAATAAGAATTGCTTCCATACTCTCCAATCTAAAAGTAATCAAGAGGATTTTGCAGACGTTGTCACCAGTATGTTGCAAGTATTTTCCATTAATGTTTATGCGTTGTTAGACCCCGGTGCCACTTTATATTTTGTTACCCCATTAGTGGCTATGAAATTTGATGTACTCCCCATAAAGTTAAAGGAACCTTTTTCAGTTTTTACCCTAATAGGTGACTCGGTTGTTGATAGAAGGGTTTATATGAATTTTCCTATTTCCTTGTCTCATAGAGTCACTTTGGTTGATTTGGTAGAATTAGATATGTTGAACTTTGATGTCATATTGGGGATGGATTGGTTGCATTCTTGTTTTGCTTCCATTGATTGTAGAACTCAGGTAGTAAAGTTTCAATTTCCAAATGAACCCGTTTTAGAATGGAAGGGGGGAAACTCTATTCCTAGAGGTCATTTTGTCTCATATCTAAAAGCTAGAAAAATGATTTCTAAGGGGTGTATCTATCACATTGTGAGAGTTAAGGACCGCCTGTCCGAGACTCCTCCTTTATAGTTGGTCCCCATAGTAAGGGAATTTCCAAAAGTCTTTCCCGATGAATTCCTCAAAATCCCTCCCGAACGGGAAATAGACTTCGGCATTGATCTTGATACACAACCCATATCAATTCCCTCTTACTGGATGGTTGCGACAGAATTGAATGAATTGAAGGAACAACTCAAAGTTTTGCTAGATAAGGGTTTTATTCAACAAAGCATATCTCCATGGGGTGCCCCGGTATTATTTGTGAAGAAGAAAGATTGTTCACTTTGGATTTGTATAGATTACCGCCAATTGAACAAAATCACCATAAAGAATAAGTACCCTATCCCTAGATTTGAAGATTTGTTTGACCAACTCCAAGGGGTCAGTTACTTTTCGAAGATTTAATTAAGGTCGGGTTATCACCAACATAGGGTGAGAGGGGTTGACACTCCTAAAATGGACTTTCAAAAAAAATATGGTCACTACGAATTCCTAGTTATGTCTTCTGTTCTAACAAATGCCCCGACGACGTTCATGGATCTTTTGAATAGGATATTTAGGCAATATCTTGATTTGTTTATGATCGTCTTTATTGACGATATTTTTATCTATTCAAGGAGTGATGGTGATCATAAGAAGCATTTAAGGGTAGTGTTGCAAGTCCTCAAAGACCACCAACTTTATGCTAAATTTAGCAAGTGCTAGTTTTGGCTAAGGTCGGTTGCTTTCCTTGGTAACATTGTGTTGAGCAGAGGTATAGAGGTTGATCCAAAGAAAACGGATGCGGTGAAGAGTTAGCCTAGACCCCTAAATCCCACCAATATTCAAAGCTTTTTGGGTATGGCCGGGTATTATAGGAGATTTGTTGAGGGTTTCTCATCTATTTCTTCTCCATTAACAGCCTTGACCCAAAAGAAGTCCTAATTTGAGTGGTCAGAGGGTTGTGAGAAGAGTTTCCAAGAGTTAAATGATAGACTAACCTCCACTCCGGTATTGACCTTGCCAAAGGGTATCGACGGATTCATAGTATATTATGATGCTTCGAGAATAGGGTTGGGGTGTGTTATCATGAAATACGGTAAGGTAATTGCCTATGCTTCAAGTCAACTGAAGACTCATGAAAAGAATTACCCGACTCATGACCTCGAACTAGCGGTAGTGGTTTTCGCATTGAAAAAATGGAGACACTATCTCTATGGGGTGCATGTGGATGTATTCACCGATCACAAGAGTCTTTAATATGTGTTTAGCGAAAAAGATTTGAACCTCCGACAAAGAAAGTTGTTAGAGCTTTTAAAGGATTATGACATGAGTGTCCTTTACCACCCCGGCAAAGCTAATGTAGTTATGGATGCCTTGAGTAGATTGTCCATGGGTAGTGTGGCTCATGTAGAAGATGAGAAGAAGGAATTGGTTCGTGATGCATATAAGTTGGCCCAATTAGGGGTCTAACTAATGGATTCCACCAAGGGTGGGTTTATGGTTCATCATAGTTCTGAATCATCCTTTGTAGTTGACATAAAGTCTAAGCAACATCTTGATCCTATTTTTATGGAGTTGAAAGAGTCGGTTCTCAACAAGTTCGTTGAGGCTTTCTCCCAATGAGGGATGGGTGCTTAGGTACCAAGGAAGATTATGTGTTCCGAATGTTGATGGCTGAAGGGAGTAAATTTTAGAAGAGGCTCATGGTTTGCGGTATTCTATTCATTCGGGAGCCACCAAGATATACCGTGATCTACGGGAAGTCTATTGGTGGAATGGCTTGAAAAATGATATAGTGGATTTTGTAGCCAAATGTCTGAATTGTCAACAAGTCAAGACGGAACACCAAAAGTCGGGAGGTTTGTCCCAATATATATAAATTCCCACTTGGAAGTGGGAGGATGTAAATATGGACTTTGTGGTGGGTTTGCCTCGCACTCGAAGGCAACATGATTCGATATGGGTCATTGTTGATAGGATGACCAAGTGGCCTACTTTTCTTCGGTTAAGACTTCATTTTCGGCAGAAGACTATGCTAAGTTGTACATCAATGAAATTATGAAGCTGCATGGGGTTCCTTTATCTATCATATCGGATTGGGATGCCCAATTTACTTCACACATCTGGGAGGCATTCCAAAAGGGGCTTGGTACCAATGTAAAACTTAGTACCGCATTCAACCCTCAAATGGATGGTCAAGTGGAACACACCATTCAAACCCTAGAGGACGTGTTGGGGGCATGTGTGATAGATTTCTAGGGTAGTTGGAATGATCATCTTCCTTTGATAGAAATTGCCTACAACAATAGTTACCACTCAAGCATTGCCATGGCTTTGTTTGAAGCACTTTATGGTAAAAGGCGTAGTTCACCAGTGGGTTGGTTTGAAGTAGATGAGTTTGTTCTAATTGGTCCTAAACTAGTTTATGATGCCATTGAAAAAGTTTGATTCATTAGAGAAAGGTTGGAGACGGCTCATATTTGGCAAAAATCCTATGCCGATAATAGAAGGAGGGATCTAGAGTGTGAAATTGGTGATTGGGTCTACTTGAAGATTTTATCTATGAAAGGTGTTATGTGATTTGGCAAAAAGGGTAAGTTAAGTCCCCGATATGTGGGCCCATACCAAATCTTGAAACGTGTTGAGAAAGTGACATATGAGTTAGACTTGCCAAATTAATTGGCTTCGGTTCACCCGGTGTTTCATGTCTCCATGCTTAAGAAGTGCATTGGTGATCCGGTATCCATCTTTCCTTTAGAAGGTTTAGAAGTTGATGACAGTCTTTCTTATGAAGAAGTTCCGGTAGAGATTTTGGACCGGAAAGTAAGGAGGTTGAGAAATAAGGAGGTAGCTTCCGTTAAAGTTTTATGGAGGAACCACCTAGTTGAGGGTACTACATGGGAGGCCGAGGCCGATATGAAGTCCCGTTACCCTCATCTTTTTGTTTCTACTCCTATTCAAAATTGAGGTAAGAAATTCCTCTTGAGTTCTTAGTATTTTGGGAGTCATGTGAAATTTTTTAGTTTTGCATGATTTCCTTGTATTTGGCATATTCTTAATGAAATTCATGTTTGGTATAAATTGAGCTTTCATGAATTATATGTTTCTCATGTTGAATTGCATTTATGTATGATGTTGGCATATGTGACTTCATCAGATGAGTTGATGAACATGTTTAGTTAAGTTGTGATGAAATAACATGTTAGCTTAATATTGTTCTGTTGAGCTAGCTTGTGTTGGAGAAGGTAGTTCCTCCCATGTTTGCATGAAATGGTAATTTAAGGTGCATAACGAAGTTGTAGATGTAGTACCTACATCTTGGTGTTGCATTGAGCTGATGATGTGGAGTTGATGTTTCCTCCTATGATTTGTGCATTTTTATAGATATGTCTTGTATGATGGGCAGCTAGTTTTGAGTCGTTAATCCCTTAAGATATTTAAAGTGTCATTCGGGGATGAATGTTTCTAATGGGGGGGGGGGGATATTATAACAACCCAGAAAATCGATAGGCCAGCTCCAACATTGATGGCATCTATACCACTCACCTCACCACTTCTGAGAGTGAGGGTGAGCACCAGGATCCTCGGGCTACCAATTTTGAGCCTGAGGATGATGAGCTACTAGTAGCCCAGAGGGCGGAGCTGCGATCCAAGAGGATGAATGATCCCTCTAGGATCAGGACTCCCCAGGCCTCACCTACTCCTTCTGCTCCTCCACAGGCTATGGTCCTAGAACCACCGGCACAAGGTCCTCCCTCACAATCTATGAATAGACTGAAGATTGAGGGGCTGATGAACATTATAGAGGATAAGCGACTGTCGACGGATGGTGTCATAGACAGGTATTCGGAGATCATGAGTTGCCTGAGGTCGCACAAAGTCCAGCTATTCACTAATCCCCATGGCTAGTACATTCCAAATTGGGTCAGAGAATTCTACAGTGCCTACAGTGCCCTGGTGCTACAAGGGAAGAAGCTGGCAGCCAAATTAAAGTTGGTTGACTATGTGGTTGTCAGGGGTAGAAAGGTGAAATGTGATAGTGATGCTATCAATGTAGTCTTGGGTGTTTCAACGCGAATTGGGGATGACTACCAACATCTGATCTGGACAAAGATGTTAGAAAACATGAAGAACTGGTTGGCTCCTATTGTATTAGGCGGTACTTCCAAGTGGCTTGAGATTAGAGCACCCATTGAGAAGAAGGACCTAAATAGAGCAACAAGGTTCTGGTTTTTCTGATATTAGCAATTGTTCTCGAGTGCTGGTCATATCTAGGGTGTAGGCTTAGGTCATAACAAACTTGGTATCAGAGCACATAGTTCAAGTGTCCTAAGGTGTCTATGAAGCCTTGTCAGTAGGGCATAATTTATGGTTGTGAGGGGCCCATATCTTTAAATAAGGGACTACAGACATTTAAGAAAAGTTTCCTTTTTTCATACTTTGAATCGTGCAATAGAGTTGTGTCATAAGGAACTTATTCAAACTCCTGTGTTTCTCAGATTTATTCGACTACCACCCATACTCAAAACAGTTCAATATCAAAGCCCAGATCCTTATCAATGAGTTACTCTTAGAAAAAGTTTTGAGAAATTCATGAGACTGCAGAAGGGCTTGAGAGAAGGTCGTGAGTGAGCTTAAGTGTTGAAAATTGAAATAATGCACTCTTAGTCGTATGAATCGTGCGTTCAAGCTAAAAGTGAGATGTACTCTCTTCTCTAAACCTTCTTACAATTGAGAACCTTATAAGGAAGTGTGTTGTGGAGCTTGGGTAGTATTTTCACCCAAAAAGATAGTATGAGTACGAGGTTATAAGTAGTAGTAGTAAAATTTCCCAAAGTTAGAAAAATAAATGCAAAGGTCCAGCATTGTAAGAAACGGAGATAGTAATAAGGCAAATTATGTTATTGTAGTCATACGCCCAGTAAGTCGTAAATGAGAAGTTTTCCATTGTGGATGGGCTAAGAAGTAATGATTTTGTGTAGAATTTTTTTATAGGAGGTAGAGGAATAATTCCTAGTTAGGATCAATTAGAGTGTGCTTTAATTGGAAAGAAGTGTATGTGAATGAGCTATTATGATAGTGAAGACCAAGTATATGTGCTGAATAAAAGAGAAGAGTATGCATGAGATGATAGATCTAAGCTATGCTTATGATTTTGAAAGGAGAGCCCTATAATATTTAGAGGATTATACAACTAATTAAATAAGGATGTATAGTAAGTGGTTAAATAGTATTTAAGTTGTGAAAAAGAAATATGACACTAATATGTATTTTATGAGATAAAGGTTGCCTACTTGTCATGAGATCTTGGTGGGAGAATGTTTCTTAATATGTTCTAGTATTTATAAGTTGGTATAATATGTGAGAAATTGTACTGATAACTAAGTTTAGTAATAGACACTAAGCTTGAATTTGAGATGAGTGACGTGATCAAAATAATGGTAACATGAGGGTGATGATGTTAGTTTTGAGAACTGATTTAGTAGACTTGACATAGAGTAGCAGAGGAATTGAGATGTTAGTTGCAATGAATATGAGTGGTACAAGTGAGAGATAATGACTTTTATATGAGAGGAATGAGGTATGACTAAGTCACTAGATTAACAAGAGTATTAAGAAGTGTACCCGAGATCATTTTTAATCTTATGAGGTTCTACTTCAGTTTAATGTTTTCATGTATGCCGAGATAGCATAATTGATTAAAATGTTTAAGTTTTACGTATTTGAAGTTTTACTGGAAGCATGGATACTTAGGCGCAAAACGAAGCAAAAAGGGCTGAAAAGAACAAGAAATGAAAGTCTGCGTATCACCGAGCCCAACTTGGTGAGTCGCTGAATTGACATTCACCATACTTTGTTCGAGTACGCGAAGCCTTGAAGGAAGTGGATCAAAAGGTGAGCAAAAGAGCAGTCTGGGAGTCACCGATTAGTTCCGCGAAGCAGGACTGTACCGCCTAATGATCTAGAATATGAGGATGTTAAAGGCAAGACACTGAAGGCGATGAGCTAATTAAAGGGCGAATTGCCGAGTTCATTAGCGATCTTGAATAATATCGTCGAACGATCCTCCGTAGCACAATCTGTGAAAACTATAAATACTAGTTAGAGTTGTAGTCTAGTGGAGAACAATTTTTAGAGTAAAAATTATTATTAGTATATAGTATTTTTTCTGTATTTTTCTCTCAAGTTTGAAGAGGGTTTTGTGAAGACTTGAAGAAAGGAGTTCATCATCCCCAAGTTGGAAGTGGGTCTTCTTTATTCTTCTTCCGTATCTTAATTCAAGCTTTCATTTCTTATACCCAGTTGATTTCTTTATCATGTTAGGTATAATTTCTTATTTCTTGATGTGTGGCTAAAGCAAACCCTATTCTTGGGGTGTGATTTAGCAAATATGAGTTGATATTCTTATTGGGTCTTTCTTTCTGATAGGTTAGATGTATTTTAATGGTGATTTCACCTAGTAGTTGTGGTTTAATATAAAGGGTTTGTAGTTGCAAATACAAAGCCACCCATGTGTTTTCGGCTTGCCCGAGAGGGAGGTCGCAAAACCAAAACCCCTAGACTAATGGCCTAAGGAGTGGGTCAACATGAGGTTTAGCCCAAGAGGGTGAGCCCCAGTCCCATATCCAAACACTCAGCTCAAGAGAGTGAGTGGGGTAAGGCGTAGGTTGGTCTTCATGCGGCAAACGGGTGTCCGAGAGGAATGTATTTGAAACAGGGTAAGTTGCCTCAAAGGGAACTTAATTCCATTCAAAGCTTAGCCTAGTCACTGTTGTCTTCAAATTTCCTATTGAAAGCATGTATCCAACGATTTATCTCAACTTGTATTGCGGTCACATCCCAAGAACCTTCCCCATACTTGAATTTCTTGTTTACTTTGCTGTTTTATCACTTGTTACAAAACCCCTTTTGATATTTCACACTTCTGTGTCACCCCCTTTATTTTGCAATGTATTTTATGGCAAATATTTTTAGCTACGACTAATTCAAATGAAATCCTAATTGGCTACTGATTCTCAAAATCGCTCCCTTGGGACACGACCCCAACCCTTGGTTGGGTTACTATATTATCAATGATCGTAGATACTCATACCGTAAGATAGTCGTTGGTCACGATAAGCATCAAAATGGCGCCACTGCCGAGGAGTGGTGTTATTTGAGATTGTTATAGCTTGATAGAATTTTCATTCTCATTCGTAGTTTACTAACTTAATTTTTAGCTTTGCTTCGCTTGTTTGTGTTGAAAACAGAAATTATGAGTGAGAACCTGGGGGATGGTTGCCACGCAAACAACCCAGTGAATATTCACTTGCACCGAGATGATACTGATGATGTTAATAGTGTTTATGATCCCGCTCCATTGGGTGAGATAGGTGCAATTCACTTGCTGCAGGGTGGCGGAAATGGAAATTTTGAAGTCACTAGCACAACACTCCATTTCATACATTCAAGGGGCCTATACGGAGGATTGGATCATGAAGACTCACATGAACATATCCAAAGCTGCTTGGACATATGTACTCCGTTGTCATTCAAAAATCGGTCGCAATAAGCCATCTGGCTTCGCTTATTCCCATTGTCACTAACAGGAGCAACCACTACGTGGTTGTCGGAGCTTCCCAAAGTTTTATCACATCATGGAAAGAATTAGTCACAACTTTCCACAATAGATTCTTTCCCCTTTCAAAAGTGATGGAGTTGAGGGACGACATTCAGATTTTTAAACAAAAAGTGAGTGAACTAATTCATGAGTCGTGGAGTAGATATAGAAGGTCTCTGCGAAAATGCCCAACACATGGGCTGCCAAGTGAGTTGTTACTCCAATATTTCTACCGAAGTCTTGATTCAGTCAACAAAGGGATAGCTGATCAATTGGTTCAAGGCGGCATAATGCTACAGCCCTTTGAGGTTGCCTCATTTCTTCTAGATGGTATGGCGAGAGTAAATCAAGCTTGGTACACCAAAGAAGATCAAGTTTCCCCTCTGTGTTTTAGGCTTACGCAAGAGCAACTCGATAAGAAAAAGAGAGGGATGAAAACATCAAAAAGATGTTGTCTCAGATGGAAGATTTACAAGAGCATATGAAAGGCAACTGTGAAGTGTTTCGAGCAGAGGGGGGTTCTTTTTCTGATAACTTGAAATCGAGTGGGAATCAAGGTTGGAACCACAAAAGGAATGAGGAAGGTTTCCACCCGCACTATCAACCGCGGGTTGAAAATCAATGTTGGAACCACCCTAGAGGTGAAGGACCTAGGTGATATTTCCAATAGTGGACTGAGCATAACGATCAAGAAGAATACCAAACTCAATTAAGTGACAGCCCGATATCAAGGGGGAGTTACAGCAGCCCTAGGGTGTAGGATCTACTAACACGAATTCTTGAGCAAGTTGAAGGCTCTAATGATTTGCTTAAAGGAATGAGAGATGATTTTTATTCGCTAAATAGAAGTGAACTCTCATGCTAATGCCATCAAGATGCTAGAAGGTTAATTGAATCTCCTATCGGCCCAACTAACAACCAAGATGCCAAAGGAAAATGAGAAAGGAGAGCTGGTTGTAATTACCCATAGCGGAAAGGTAGCAATAGGTAATGAAAGAAAAGAACCTAAGGAAAATCAGGGTAGGGAAGAAGTAGAAATTAGCGATCATCAAAACCTCAGCAAGAAAGCACAAGAAGGAATGAATCATCACAATGAAACTCCAAAAATAATACAACCCTTACCCAAAAATACCTCCACCGTTTCCCCAGCGTTTGAAAAAGAAGAATGAAGATGAGAAGTTTAAAAAATTCTTGTCTATGTTCAAGAAGTTGTCTATCAACCTTCCTTTGGTGGAAGCATTGCTAGAGATGCCAGGGTATGATAAATTCATGAAAGAGCTAGTCACCAAGAAGAGGATCTTGGATTACAAAATGATTGAAGTGCATCATAGTTGCAGTGTGGTCATGACAAAGGATTTAATCACTAAAAGAGAAGACCCTGGTGCTTTCACCATCCCGTGTACTATTGGAATGCTCCAATTTTCCAAGGCTTTATGTGACCTAGGAGCAAGCATCAACCTGATTCCATACGCCATAAACAAGCTACTTAGATTGGGAGAACCAAAGGCAACTACAATGAGACTTCTCATGGCAGATCGATCAATCAAGCATCCTGTTGGAATCCTCTATGATATCTTGGTCAAAGTAGATCGGTTCATATTTCTAGCTGACTTTGTGATTTTAGACTGTGACATTGATGTTGAGGTCCCCATTATTTTGAGAAGGCCATTCTCGGCAATCGGTAGAGCATTAGTGGATGTTGAAAGCGGCAAGTTGAAATTCCGTGTGAATGACGATGAGGTAACTTTCAACATCTACCAATCCATGAAACAACCAAGTGATAGCCATGTAGTATCTATTGAAGATGTTATAGATGAGGTGGTGGCAAGTTTTAGCCATCTGCTGCGCAAGAATGAGCCTCTCAAGTCAATACCTGCAAATCATGATGAATCGGAAATTCAGGAATATGATGAAATGATCGCAGCCCTAACGGGGTTAGGAGCATATGCACAAAATCTAATTAAGTTGGATATCAACCTAAAAACCGAGACAACCCACCTGCAAAGCCGTCAATTGAAGAGCCTCCAACTCTAGAACTGAAAGTCTCCCATCCCATCTCAAGTATGTTTTCTTGGGGACTAACAACATTCTGCCAGTGAATATTGTAGAAAATATGAGTGAAGGGTAGGTAAAAGTGCTTGTTGAAGTACTACAGAGGCACATAAAAGTGATCGGATGGACCATAGCTGATATCGTGGGAATTCCACCCGATATCTGCACCTATAAGATTCGCCTGGATAGTGAATGCAAACCCAGTGTGGAGCATTAGCGAATGTTGAACACTTTGATTCAAGAGGTAGTAAAAATGGAAATCATCAAGTGGCTTGATGCAGGAGTAATCTATTTGATTTCAGACAGCAAATGGGTCAGCCCAGTGCAATGAGTACCAAAAAAAAGTTCCATAACAATGGTCACAAATGCTAAAGGAGAGCTTGTGCCGACTAGACCTATAACGGGATAAAGGGTGTGCATGGATTATCAAAAGCTAAATTCATGGATTGAAAAGGACCATTTTCCAATGCCCTTCATGGACTAGATGCTTGACAGGTTATAAGAGAGAGGGTGGTATTATTTTTTGGATAGATACTCCAGATACAACCAGAAATCTATCGCACCAGAAGATCAAGAGAAAACCACTTTCGCATGCCCTTATGGGACCTCTCCATTCAAAAGGATACCATTCGTACTTTGTAATGCACCAGTAACTTTTCAACGATGCATGTTATCCATCTTTGCGGATATGGTTGAGGACTCTCTCGAAGTCTTCATGGATGATTTCTCAGTCATGGGGGACACATTTAAAGAATGCTTGACACATTTAGAGCGAGTTTTCCAAATGTGTGTGGAAACTAATCTAGTCTTAAATTGGGAGAAATGCCATTTCATGGTGAAAGAAGGCATTGTCCTTGGGCATAAAGTGTCGCAACAATTACTAGAAGTTGACAAAGCAAAAATTAAGGTTATTGAGAAGCTACTACCACCGATCTCAGTAAAGGGCATTCACAGTTTCTTGGGCCATGTAGGTTTCTACTGGAGATTCATTAAGGATTTCTCAAAGATTGCACAACCACTATGCAAACTCTTAGAGAAGGAAGTGAAATTCTACTTTGATGATGTTTGTATGGCAGCATTTAAATGCTTGAAGGAGAAATTGATATCCACACCAATTATCATCAGCTCCAATTGGTCAGAACCATTCTAAGTAATGTGTGATGCGAGTGGGATGACATTAGGTGTTGTATTGGGACAAAAGCATACCAAATAGTTTCACCCAATTTATTATGCAAGCAAGACTCTAAATGGTGCCCAGCAAAATTACATAGTCACTGAACAAGAGTTGCTAGCAGTGGTCTATACTTTCGAAAAGTTCCGGACATACATGCTAGGCACTAAAGTAGTTGTTCATATAGACCATGCAGCACTCCGATACCTCATGGGAAAAAAGGATGCGAAGCCAAGATTGATAAGATGGGTGCTACTCTTGCAAGAATTCAATTTTGAGGTAAAAAATTGAAATGGTTGCGAGAATCAAGTTGCAGATCACCTATCACGGTTAGAGAGTAAAGAAGGTACTGAGCAGGAAAAGGAAATAAATGACTCATTCCCAGACGAGTAGATATTCGCACTGTCACTCACACACGTGCCATGGTATGCTGACATTGCAAACTACATCGTATGTGGGTTGATTCCTGATGAGTTAAACTCTTACCAATGAAAGAGGTTCCTATTTGATGTTAAAAGATACTTCTGGGACGAGCCATACTTATTTCGAGAATATGCTGATCATGTCATAAGAAGGTGTGTTCCAGAAGAAGAATAAACAAAGATCCTCCATGCCTGCCACACATCACCAGTTGGGGGTCATCATAGTGGAAATCGTACCGCAGCTAAGATTCTCCAAAGTGGTTATTATTGGCCTTCTCTTTAAAAAGATGCCCACGATTTTGCAAAGAGATGTCCTCAATGTCAACAGCAAGGCGGAGTGTCAAGAAGGCACGAGTTACCCCTTATACCTATTTTGTAAATTGAACTATTCGATGTGTGGGGAATTGATTTCATGTCCCCATTTGTCAGCTCGTTTGGAAACAAGTATATCTTAGTAGCTGTAGACTATGTATCCAAATGGGTGGAGGCTATCGCACTCCCGAATAATGAAGGAAGAAGCGTTGTCCAATTTTTGAAACGCTACATCTTTGCACGGTTTGGCACTCCAAGAGCAATCATTAGTGAAAGAGGATTACATTTTTGCTATAAGTGGTTTTCCAATGCATTGAGCAAATACGAAGTAAAACACAAGGTCGCCACTCCATATAACCCCCAAACGAGCGCACAAGTTGAGGTGTCAAATCATGAGATCAAAAGCATTCTATCAAAGACAGTAAACGACAGTAGAACTGACTGGTCTAGAAAGGTTGACGATGCCCTGTGGGCATATCGGACTACTTATAAGACACCTATAGGAATGTCCCTATATTAGCTAGTTTTTGGTAAATCATGCCATTTACCTGTTGAGCTAGAACACAAAGCCTTATGAGCACTGAAATCTCTAAATTTAGATTGGACAAAGGCTTCAAGGGAGAGGTTGGACCAGTTGAATGAAATAAATGAGTTGAGGCTCAGATCTTACGATAGCTCAGCCATTTACAAAGAGAAAATGAAAAAATGGCATGACACACAGATAGTCCAGAGGGAATTCAATGTGGGAGATTGGGTGTTATTGTACAACTCACGACTAAGGCTATTCCTAGGAAAGCTAAAATCCAAATAGTCTAGGCCTTTCAAAGTGACACGAGTGTTCACCAATGGTGCCATAGAAGTTGAAGGTAAAGAGGGACCCCCATTTAAAGTTAACAGACAACGTTTGAAGTTATACCTTGGGGACTGCCAGGAAATCGCTTTAGTTGAAGAATCGTATCTGGAGGATGCTTGATAGTTTTCCTATGTTGAGCCACGATGTTAAATAACACGCTTATTGGGAGGAAACCCAAGTTCTTGCCAATTATATCTATTTGATAAAATAATAATATGTCGATTGTGCAAATAAAAGCGTGGATAGTGAACGAACAGCGCAAATAGGAGCACCACAAGTCCATTCAGCGACACGCAGAAAGATTCAGTAAAGCTTAGGATATCTTTGGTGAACCACAGATTGGTTCGATGATCGCACTATTAACCGTCATTTGAACTCTCCCAATTTGGGTTTGGAGTCTGTCAAATTCAGCTCATTTTAAAAAAACATTTAGCGGCAAATCGCCGACCCTGTAGGTGAGTACAATGCAAACCGCCATTCGGACTCACCTGCAACCAGAGGTCCTGTAATCTTTTGCGAGGAACCTAAATATTCGGCATGTCGCTGACTGACAGGCCAATATAATTAATGTCACTGAATAGGCGATAACTGGAATGTTCTCCAAGCAAAGGTTTCAAAGTGTCCGATTTACTGCTTACCTCACTTTTTCATACGCCCTAACTCACACTTGCACGCTAGTTTTATATTTCATGTATTATTAGAGTATTCACATTGCTAAATTATGCTCAGTTGTGGATTGCATGGCAACCGATCATCTTTACACAAGGTTGGTCTTTCAAAACCCCGAGTTATTTTTGAGAAATCTAACGTCATTTTCAACTAGTTGATCTGAATATCTTTGGGTCAACTGGTTTACTTTATCGATTCTCATCTAACACTTATTATTCGCATTTGAGGACAATTGCTTTTATTTGTGGTGGGGTGAGGCCTATACCTTTTCTATTGACATTCATGTTTTGTTCTCTATATATTTGGGTTGTTTGCTTTAATTTGTGTTTTAAATACTGCTTTTCTGTGGATGTTTGAGCTCATGGCTCCTGTTGTTCTAATTGAAAATAATTTTGATCCTTCTGAATAATTTTCACAACCTCTTGTGTTGAAAGTGGCTATTCTTTTGCAAAAAAATTGAGTCTCAGTTTTGATCAATACCGATGACTTGAATAGTGCTCCCAATTGAACAAATATGAATGCACAGCTAAGACGAGACCAAATGAAGTTACATAGACAATATATGCACTCTTTGCATCTCGTTGTAACTAGCCATTTATCAAATTGATTTTCTAGTGAGGACCGTTGCACACTAGCGAATGTGTCTAGTCTTGTTTGACTGAAGTATCGATGTCTTGTGTGATTAGCTTACATTGAACCATGGATGAATAAACCTAGAATTTTCCCCATTAGTCTTAGTGATTTAGAAAGGTGTACTCTTGAGATGATCTTAGGCAACTTTTGAAGAGTGTGAACCAATTTAACATATACCTTTATTTGTGGCCTACCTGTGAGCGTATGAAACTCTTTTGAACACCCTTTGAGCCTTACCTTTCTTTGGAAGAACCTTGATGAACCCTCGACCTTACTTGAACCACTACTTACAATCCTCTTGAGTTGTGGTTTAGCGAATAGCCAACTTAGGCCAGAAGCCTAAGTTGGGGGTGTGGTGAAAGGGAAATGGAGAAGTCAAGAAGTGCAAGAAAAGTCCCCCTTAACCCATGGTATTGCATAAAAATGGAACCCCTTCAAATCAATTCAGAAAAAGAAAAGAAATGTGGAATAAAGTACGAAGGGAATCGGATTTCAAGCAATCCATGAAGGAGAATTAACAAAGGTAACTTAGAAGGACTAGAAAAAGAATTGATAAAGGAAAAGAAGGGAATGCCTTGAAAATGCCACAACCCATGAGGAAAAAGTCACTTTGCCTAAATGACCATACCTTTACACTCAGCCCCATTACAAGCCATAGAAATACCTTTTTGATCTTGAGTAAGCTGGATCAAAAGTCAATTGGAAAATAAGGGCAAACCTATGGGTGAAAACATTCATTGTGTTCCTCTTTATGAGTGTGAGCATTGTATCTGATTTCTGATCTTAAATTGACTCATATCTGTGAATGAATATGGAATCATTCTTTAAGTGAGGGCATTTAGATACTTTTGTTGAGCTTGAACTTGCACAAGTAGCAAGTATTGCGAGCATGAGAATCTTTGGTAATGGTGTGTCACAATTTGAATCTTTGAGTACACAAGTGATCCTTGCATAAGTAAATTGATTCTTGTTGTGTGCATTCACGATTTAGTCTTGTGTAGGACTGTTTAAGGCACCCTATTTGAAGTGTTAAACTTGAGTTAGCTTGAGGACAAGCAAACGTTTAAGTTGGGGGTGTTTATGAGTCCACAAATTGGACTCATTTAGGGCTTTATTTTAATAGAAATAATGTCCTCGAATGCTTGTTCTATCTCAATACCTGATTAAAATGCTTAAGTTTCAGGTATTTGAAGTTTTACTGGAAGCATGGACACTTAGGCGCAAAATAGAGAAAAAGGGGCTGAAAAGAAGAAGAAATGAAAGTCTACGGATCGTCGAGTCCAATTTGGCAAGTAGCCGAATTGACATGCATTGCCCTTTGTTCTAGTACGCGAAGCCTTGAAGGAAGTGGATCAAAAGGCAAGGAAAAGAGTAGTTAGCAAGTCACCGATTAGTTTCGCGAAACGTCATCAGATCACCCAATGAACCAAAATATGAGGATGTTGAAGGCAAAGCACTAAAGGTGATGAGCTGATAAAGGGCGGATCGCCGAATTCATCGGCGATCTCGACTGATGTTGCGGAATGATCCTCCGCAGCACAATCTGTGAAATCTATAAATACTAGTTAGAGTTGTAGTATAGTAGAGAATAATTTTTAGAGTAAAAATTATTATTAGTCTATAGTATTTTTTGTATTTTTCTCTCAAGTTTGAAGAGGGTTTTGTGGAGACTTGATGAAAGGAGTTCGTCTTCCCCAGTTGGAAGTGGGTTATCTTTATTCTTCTTCCGTAGCTTAATTCAAGGTTTAATTTCTTATACCCAGTTGATTTCTTTATCATGTTAGGTATAATTTCTTATTTCTTGATGTGTGGTTAAAAAAAAACCCCATTCTTGGGGTGTGATTTAGCAAATATGGGTTGATATTCTTGTTTGGTCTTTCTTGCTGATAGGTTAGATATATGTTAATGGTGATTTCACCTAGTGGTTGTGGTTTAATCTAAAGAGTTTGTAGTTAAAAATACAAAGCCACCCATGTGTTTTCGGCTTGCCCGAGAAGGAGGTCGCGAAACAAAAACCACTAGACTGATGGCCTAAGGAGTGGGTCGACATGAGGTTCAGCCCAAGAGGGTGAGCCCTAGTCCCATATCCTAACACTCAGCTCGAGAGAGTGAGTGGGGTAAGGCATAGGCTGGTCTTTATACAGCAAATGGATGTCCGATAGGAACACATTTGAAACGGGGTAAGTTGCCCAAGAGGGAACTTTTTCATTGAAAGCTTAGCCTAGTCACTATTGTCTTGCAAATTTCCTATTGAAAGCATGTATCCAACAATTTATCTCAACTTGTATTGCGGTCACATCCCAAGAACCTTCCCCATACTTGATTTTCTTGTTTATTTTGTTGTTTTATCACTTGTTACCAAACCACTTTTGTTATTTGACACTTTTGTGTCACCCCCTTTAATTTGCAATGTATTTTATCACAAATGTTTTTAGCTACGACTAATTCAAATGAAATTATAATTGGCTAATGATTCTCAAAACCGCTCCCTTGGGACATGACCCCAACCCTTGGTTGGGTTAAGTCGGGGGTGTTTATGAGTCCACAAATTGGACTCATTTAGGGCTTTATTTTAATAGAAATAATGTCCTCGAATGCTTGTTCTATCTCAATACCTGATTAAAATGCTTAAGTTTTAGGTATTTGAAGTTTTACTGGAAGCATGGACACTTAGGCGCAAAATAGAGAAAAAGGGGCTGAAAAGAAGAAGAAATGAAAGTCTACGGATCGTCGAGTCCAATTTGGCAAGTAGCCGAATAGACATGCATTGCCCTTTGTTCTAGTACGCGAAGCCTTGAAGGAAGTGGATCAAAAGGCAAGGAAAAGAGTAGTTAGCAAGTCACCGATTAGTTTCGCGAAGCAGTACTGTATCGCCCAATGAACCAAAATATGAGGATGTTGAAGGCAAAACACTAAAGGTGATGAGCTGATAAAGGGCGGATCGCCGAGTTCATCGGCGATCTCGACTGATGTTGCGGAATGATCCTCCGCAGCACAATCTGTGAAATCTATAAATACTAGTTAGAGTTGTAGTATAGTAGAGAATAATTTTTAGAGTAAAAATTATTATTAGTCTATAGTATTTTTTTGTATTTTTCTCTCAAGTTTGAAGAGGGTTTTGTGGAGACTTGATGAAAGGAGTTCGTCTTCCCCAGTTGGAAGTGGGTCATCTTTATTCTTCTTCCGTAGCTTAATTCAAGGTTTAATTTCTTATACCCAGTTGATTTCTTTATCATGTTAGGTATAATTTCTTATTTCTTGATGTGTGGTTAAAAAAACCCCATTCTTGGGGTGTGATTTAGCAAATATGGGTTGATATTCTTGTTTGGTCTTTCTTGCTGATAGGTTAGATATATGTTAATGGTGATTTCACCTAGTGGTTGTGGTTTAATCTAAAGAGTTTGTAGTTAAAAATACAAAGCTACCCATGTGTTTTCGGCTTGCCCGAGAGGGAGGTCGCGAAACAAAAACCACTAGACTGATGGCCTAAGGAGTGGGTCGACATGAGGTTCAGCCCAAGAGGGTGAGCCCTAGTCCCATATCCTAACACTCAGCTCGAGAGAGTGAGTGGGGTAAGGCATAGGCTGGTCTTTATACAGCAAATGGATGTCCGATAGGAACACATTTGAAACTGGGTAAGTTGCCCAAGAGGGAACTTTTCCATTGAAAGCTTAGCCTAGTCACTATTGTCTTGCAAATTTCCTATTGAAAGCATGTATCCAACAATTTATCTCAACTTGTATTGCGGTCACATCCCAAGAACCTTCCCCATACTTGATTTTCTTGTTTATTTTGTTGTTTTATCACTTGTTACCAAACCACTTTTGTTATTTGACACTTTTGTGTCACCCCCTTTAATTTGCAATGTATTTTATCACAAATGGTTTTAGCTACAACTAATTCAAATGAAATTATAATTGGCTATTGATTCTCAAAACCGCTCCCTTGGGACATGACCCCAACCCTTGGTTGGGTTACTATATTATCGACGATCGTAGACACTTATACCGTAGGATAGTGTCATTGGTCATGATAAGCATCACTTATGTTCATACACGTTAGAGATATTCACATCTATGCTCAGTTTCCAAAATGAGGGGCAAATACTTTAGCCTATTGATTACAATCTTACTCAAAAAAATTATGGATATCTGCCTCATGATATAAACCTATTCATATAAGCACTCATGTCTCATAGTATGTTATGTCTAGCAAATTCATGATTTGATCTTAATGGCTAGCAAAATAATAGTATGTCATATATATTTTTATATTATAATTCTCGAATGAATCGTGCTTATGATCTTTCACTCTAAAGCTCTTTCAGTGATCCTTTTTAGTTTTGAGGGTGTTGTTGTTGATAGTAGTTGTGTGATGATAGAGAAGAGGATTGATACTTCTTATTGTGATAGTAATGGTGTGTTTATCCCATCTAAGGTTATAAATATAGAGGAAGAAGGAGATAAGGTTTTACGATGAGTAATAAGTCAGTTTCCTGGTAATAATACATGAGATTTAAGCTGGTAGAAGGGATGAGAGAATAAAATTTTCTTATAAGGGTTGGATAGTAGGATTTCATGAAGTGGTTATAGTACTAGTCTTGAATGTGGTGTTGTTAGCATGTGTATGAATGCATGATGCATTAAGTGGTTCTTGATTAAGACTCGAGGTTGGTAAAATGTGGTGATAAGGAGTAATATTCTTAGGATGAGATTTCCTATAGAGGTATAGAATCTGAATCTTGTGACGTAAATTAGAATAATCACCTTATGTTAAGGACTTGGTGATTTTGAGTTAGGCTTGAATATAGTAAGAACATACAACTAGACTCATACCTTAGTAAGAGTAGTCATATATACCCTTGTGAGAGTTATGAGTTGCAGCTTATGAGGTGTGGTGTTCATAAAGGAGGGCATAGTTTAGAGGTGTTACTAGGCTTGATAGCTAGCAATTGTATTGCTTAAAGCGTAATAGTCATATTCTTACTACTTGCCTGCATTTCCTTTATCTAATGTAAGATAACTTCAGGTAGAGCTTGAGTATGTTCAAACTCATATCGTTCTTAATTGATGTGCCATAGACGGTTCTAAACTCTTACTAGAAATCAGTTTCGCCTGTGTAAATAAGCAAATTCGGAAGTCAGAAAGATAGTAAGAGGAAGCCCTTCCATTCTTTGTTCAAACATCATTTGAGAAAGAATGATCCCAATAGAAAGATATTGTAACTTCCCAAAAATTTCTAAGTTAAGATTCAAGCCATTCTTTATTTGTGAATAAGATTGTATCGAGTGATTTTAAATTTTCTTAGATGTTAAGGTTAGTAGAATCCCCTATCATAAAGTTAAGTTGAAAGCTTTCTTTCTGATTGAGTTTGATCATGAGATGTTACTTGGGTCAACTTCATATCTTCAGCACATAAAGAATTAGGTAGCCCATGAACTACCAAATTAAAGGACTTCGAGTCATCTTTCGAACTGTAACACCTAAGAACTTATCAGACTAGAACAACAGAAAAATAGGTAAACCACGTCAAGTTCACTGACTGTGAAAGGAACCATGGTCCGTGGACCTGCCCGAGGTTCACACCCACCTAGAAAATGGTGTACCATGAGACCCTTCATGGGTCGTGGACCACCACACGAGCCGTATGAAGGCTCGTGGAAGCCAAACAAAACGCACAAGCCTCAGGCATCAGATCACGAAGCCCTTCACGGGCAAAGGTCTTGATGACAGGCTGTCGTGGCTTTCGTGGACCTGAGCCATCAGACCCCAACCCAAGTGAAAAACCACGGTGACCTTCACTATCCGTGGTCCTTCACACAGGCAGTGGTAGGGCTCATGGTTTGGCCACCCAGAACTAGTAGGCACTGGCCAAGGACCACAAATCACCTGACAGGCCATGGTCCGTTTGATAGTCCCTCATACGGTCCGTGGAAGGCCCCCATCAGTTTTTAAGTAAGGTCATTTTGGTCTTTTCCCCTATGCGTTCGACACCTAATCTACATTGTTCAACCCCTAAACGACGTTGTTTTACTCAGTTTAAGCCTAGTAACTTAGTCAGAACTTACCCAGAATGATTATTCTCCAAAATTCATCAAGCTTAGAGCGAAAAAAGGAGAAAATAGGCAAACCAAACCTTTCCAAGAACGCAACAGGATTTCTTCAGTTCCAGCCCTAAAATCGAATGATTTCTCTGTGAAATTTGTCACCATGTATGTAATATTTCACTAGTGGATTCCTTTTATCCACTAGGTCCTTAGAATTCAGACAAATTATTTATTCATATATCATGTTTAGACCTAGCGTTTCTAAAACATTAGAGATTGGTTGTGATTTAGCTGTGATAGTATTCCTAATCGAATTATCATGTTTTTGTGGAATCATTTTTTACTTCTTTGCATGAAACTCAGAACCCTAGTTTTGTAGATTCTCTTAGTTCATGAAGTACACTTGCTAGGTCAGTAAAACATATAATCATGCTTCAATTTTCGAATGTTAGATTATTAGTATATCATTGTTATATTCTCAGATTTTGCATGTAAGAATTTTGAGTTATTCAGGATTTCAGTATTTCAGTCATAATATGTCATGTACATATTCAGTTGGGAGTAGACTTAAAAACGAGTTGGACTAGGGTTTAGCATACCCGTATAGTCCCAGAACTATGTGCCCCCATGGGTTTATAAGTCCCCTCTATGGGCATCAAATTTAGTGATCACGCAAGTCATGCATTTATACCCCTGACAAGGTATATTAGGTCCTCTCAATGGGGCATATACATCGGACTCCGCATTTAGGTCACGTGGTTTTATGTCAGTTAATAGTAGCTCCCACAGACAGACTTGTTCATTTTACCAAGTTTTCAGTTAATACTTCAGTATTCAGTCTCAACATGGTATGTTCATAATCAGTACTTGATCATTTCATTTAGCTCAGCATTTCAGTTATGTTTTAGTATGTATACTCTTGTTCATATTGTATCGTTGTTAAGTTGTTCTTTGTTCAGTTTATGTATTTATTCAGTTATATTATATATCATGCATGCTCAGTACACTCAAAGTGTTGTAGTATACTCTATGCTACATCGTTTCATGATGTTGTTTCAGGTACTCAGCATCCAGATCATGCATAGATCTAATCCCTATCCGTACTCAACAACATCAGTGGTGAGTCCTCATACTTCGAGGACAATAGACATGTTTTTTATTTCAGTCTTTTATTTTAGTTTTAGTTTTGCTAGAGTTAGTTGGGGGCATGTACGAGCAACTCTAGTCAGTTAGAGACTTTTTCAGATATAGTGTTAGGCTCATCTTTAGTTTTGAGTGATTGTTTAGTATCACTAAGCTCTTAGATATTATATCTATATATACTTATTCTTATTAGTGTTGGGTATTCCCCACATTCAGTTAACTATTGTTTTAGCTTCCGCATTAGTTCTTGTTTTCTTAGATAAGGAGATAAGGTCAGTATGCTTATGTTATGCCAGACATGGTTAGCTTGGGGTAACTCGTGATCCTAGGTCCTGTGTTTACGTCAAGGAGGTAGCCTCGGGGTATGACAAACTTGGTATCAAAGCATTAGGTTCAAGAGTCTTAGGATGTCTGCAAGCTGCACTCAGTAGAGTCCTTTTCAAGGGTGTGAAGTTCACCACATCTAATGAAAGAGAGGCTACAAAGTGTATTTAGAAAAACTTCAATTTTCTTGCTAGTCTAATCATGCATGAGTATGAACTCTATTCAATCTCCTTGTAACTCGTGCTCTTCGCATTTTGGAAAATGCCTCCCAGAAGAGCTAATGCAAGGACTCAGCCAGCAGCTCTAGCAGACCCATTGTAGGAGCAACTCATGTATGCCGGGTTCAGGTTTGCTTACCAAGTAGTTGCTCAGGCCATGACTACCCAGGTAAATTAGTAGGTTGTGGTCCCAGCTTTTCCATAAACTATCACTGCTACAGTAGGAATCTAAGTCTTTACTTGGATAAACCCTACAGAGTTTCATGGGTGTCACGACCCAGGAGTACACCCTAGAAGTAACATAGTGTACTTGACCCCGAAGGGTTCTCATACAATCTCTTAGCATATCATAACATAAGACAATAGAAAAGTACATAATTTTTAAAACTTTATCCATACAATCGAAATCTTTTATAAAAGCAAGCGGAAGTCCTACTACACTTTGTCTCAAACCATCTAAACTCAACTTTGAATAAAACTTTGGGACACAACCCATACAATAGTCTCATGACATGAAAATAAAAGACATAAAGGAAATGGTGGCTTTATCCTCGATGAAATAAGGACTCACCAAGTCTTCAACTCCTTGCACTCTTAGAAACCTATCCTCAAGAATGATACTCAAAATCACCGAACCCTACATTTGATAAGAATGTAGGCAATAATATGCGTTAGTACAAAAAATGTACTAAATATGTTAGCTAGCATAACATCATAAAAGCATAACAAAAGTGTAAGTCAGTCTAAGACATAAGTCATAAGCATAAGATACAATAACATAATCATATGCATAATCTCCAACATGGGCATAAGTCAACATAAGACATAATCCAACAACATAGGGAATACCATATATTTATAAACTTAGTCCACACTCAATTCCTCTTTAACATAGGAGAAACTTCCTAAGTAACCTTCAAATTATACTTCTGCAATGCATAGAACAGACCCTATAATCCCGTTTAGGCTAAGTATCACTTTAAGGCCATCATATCTCTTTATCATATTTGGTCTTGTCCTTTAGCTTAGTTCTCATAGACAAGGAAATATCTTACATTTAGTCAATCATAGCATGTAAGGCAACTATGGCATCAATCCAAACTAAGCATACAACATATAAGAACAACACCTCATTATTATCTTCGAGTCATACTTTGTGCAATGCATGGATAAGACCCAATAATCCTACCCATACGAAGTACCACTTTAGGCTTTCATGCATATTGACCATATCTTTGATCTCATATTAAGCTCATCACAAGGAACAAGGGGAATCACATCAAGTCATACATGTTTGGCTCATCATAAAGGACGAGGGTAATCACCTCAAGTCATACATATCATGGAATCATAAAGACAAGGAGAATCACCTCTAGTCATGCATTTCATGGAATCATAAAGACAAGGGAAATCACCTCTAGTCATGGATATCAATGAATAATAAGTATTCACCTCCATGTTTATTTTAATGAGATATAGGTATTCTCCTCCATATCGATTAATGAGAATCATAGGTAATCTCCTCCATGATCAACATAAAGGCTAATGGGTAATCACCGCTTACCTTGGGAGTCATACATACATACATAAAGGGTAATCACCTCACACTCCTCATTTCATGACATGGGTAATCACCTCTAGTTAACTAATTAAGAATAAAAGAACTCACCTCACATTTCTATCATGTAAAGGTTTTTTAGGGGAATCACCACAACCTCATAACAGTTCATAGTCATTGGACTTAGATTCATTTTAGGTGAGAATAGCCTTTCAACCTACAATCATTTTATGTCAAAGAACCTTTCATAACATATCATATTCATGCATAACACCATATCTAGAATTCTACATTAGACATGGATATCATCATGACTCAAGTGATTCTATTACTTCCTACCATATATCATTCATAAGGTAGATTATGTAGGTAAAGATCATTTATCACAATTGTATTCATTAGCCTTCTATTCTCATATGGATTTTATTCTCTAAGCCTTAGCATCCATAGTTCATCATATAATTAGCTTTACTCTTCAAGGCCTAGTGATCATCATACATGACTACAAGTCTTACTCTCAAAGCTTTACTTCTCACCATCATCTTTAATACCTAGATTTCAAGGCATTCTATTCACATTCTTCATTATTAGGTGATTCCAGTCATAATTTATCATAAAGGTTAAACTTCAAGCTTTACTATTCATGATCCATCATGTATACTATCATCCAATTCAATTCATTTCTACAAGCTTTCATTCATGAACCATTAATATAGACATCATCAATTTTAGAAGATCATCTCTAAGACTTCAATTTCATCTTTCCTAGCATAAACCCACATAATATCAACTTCATCAATTAGACTGGAGTTAAACATGGAAAACATATAATATCATCATAATAACTTCAATGTTAAATCAATCTTAAACAAGTACTATCCACTTAATTGGAATCATACTCAACACTACCCACAATGTAGGAAGACACCCTAGCTAGAATTGGGGTTGATTTTCACAATTGGGGGAAATCTAGGGGGCTCAATGGATGGAAGAATCCATGGATGAATAAGCTAACTTACTGTAACATCTCGCTATTTGAAAGAACTAGAAATAAGTTAAAATTTTGAAATAGTCATTTTTGGATATAAAAATTTGGAAAA
This sequence comes from Solanum commersonii, assembly GCA_029007595.1. Lineage (NCBI taxonomy): Eukaryota > Viridiplantae > Streptophyta > Magnoliopsida > Solanales > Solanaceae > Solanum > Solanum commersonii. Next base: position 1,179,040 of record JAJTWQ010000010.1, on the reverse strand, counting down.
TTTGGTAATTGTGTTAAGTTTTTTGTCAACTTCAAACAACCATAACTCCTAGATCAAGATGATTTATATGTGTTTTTAGATATCGTAGGAATGATCTTGGAATAATTTTTCCAACGCTGCTGAGTTTGTATGAGTGAGATATGCCCATTTGAAGTTCGGTTGTTCGAATAAGGAAAGTCTAATCCGGATTATTGAAGGGCATTATGATCTTTTTCATACCCAATTAAGTTAATTTGTTTTTAGGAATTAAATTGAGGTCTAAAATTAATTGGTTCAGTTTAGACAATTGGAAATTTATACTAGGATTTTTGGAGAAAGAACACTAGAGGAGAAAAGAGGAGAAAGAGCAAAGTTCATCGTTCTTGAAGGTTTAGCTTATGGATTTCAACAAGGGTTGATCCCTAAAGAGGTATGTCAGTCTTTCATAGCATTGGGTTCCTTCACCCACGCGCTAGTCATGTTTATTTCAGTGAAGTTTGTTCTAGAAAGTTGAAAGTTGATGAATCTTGAATGGTGTCCATGAAATTGGCCTTCGTTCTTGAGTTAGTTTGAGATTTAGGAGTTCCTTGAGGTTAAACTGTTGTTTCCTTGAGTTGTTTGAGTTATATTCTTGTGTATACATGTTGGGTATTTGAATCTAAAAAGATTGAGAAGAATACTCAAGCTTGGGTGAATTGGGACTGGAAAATGAAAGAGGGAAAAAGTCGGGTAAATCAGGTAACCAAGGCCGCATCGCGGACCTGCCCCTAAGTTTTGAAAAATTCAACCTCTTGAAACGGAGCGGTCACAGACCTCTCTGCCTCAAAATTTATTTCGCGACCAAATATTTAAATTTGCCTCCGAGTTGCAAACTAGTTTCCAGCCAGTGATTTCTTGATCATTTCTGATGTTTAGTTATCTAAAATTATTCCTAAACATCATGAGATCTTTCCTATCACAAATCACAATCCTTGAATCCATAATTCAATTCAAGGAAAGTTAAGAATCAAGTCAAGAGAAGTTAAGAGTAAAGTTAAGAGAAGATAAGAGTCAAGTCAAGAGAAGTGAAGAGTCGAGTCAAAAGAGGTCAAGAGTCAAGTTAAGAGAAGTTCATAAAGTTTTCCAAAATTCTTTTACAAATGTTTTAACTTTGTTTTAAGACTTCATTTTTGAGTTGAGTAAAGAGTAAAGTTTGAAGTTCATTTCTTCAAAAGAGTATATCGGGACTATGTATACCCAAAGAGTAAATGTTATCACATTTAAACAAGAAAGGAAACTGAGATTTCCAAAAGAGCCTTTGAACTAGTTTTCAGTAAAGAGTAAGAGTAAAGTCCATTCTTCAAAGATTATAGAGGAACTTAGTATTCCGAAGAGTTAAAATGTTTCCACATTTGAGCAAGAAAGGAAACTAAGATTTCCAAGAGATCTTTTAAGAATTGTTTTTGAGTAATTATCTCAAATCAAACAAAGAGTTTTGTTTTTACAAATATATGCGCTAAGTAAATTTTGGGAGTAGTGTTGAGCACCGATATAAGGACGAGTTTGGGTTCAGATAACTCATGTCTCCATAAACCATGTAGCGATCATGGGTTGTAAAGGATCATACTTTTTAGATGACTCTTTAAAATGCTTTTAGCATAGACTAGTGGATCCACATAGTTAAGCATTCTATATGACGACAAAGTATAGGATAGTTTTGGAAGCGTTGGCAAGATGTGGTATCACAACTTAGGCTCAGAGTGGTGGTTGTCGGTTAGAGAATCTCCTATAGAAACTATAGTACTTTATTATATGAGTAAAGTTGAGTTTATTATTGCATTTCTTTAACGAACTAAGTTGTTTTCTACAGTTTTACAAGCTTTCTATATATTACATGTGTTTTATTGCTTTATATTGAGTTAAGTTATTTAAGAGTTGAGTAAAGCCAAGGTAAGTTTTTTCTTTCAGATTCTTTTCAAGCTTAAGTTATGTTTAGACTTCTAACTCGCATACTCGTATATTCAATGTACTGGTGCCAGTTGGACTACATCATCTTATGATGCAGACGCAGGTAATCAGGATTAGCATCCAGTGCCTTGTTTATCGAGTTGAGCACTCAGGGTCAGTTGGTGAGCCTTCTAGCTTTCTGGAGGATCCTTTTTATTGCTTTCAGTATTTTAGTTCATTAGGATGTCATGGGTATTGTCCCAACTTCCATCACAATTGTTTAGAAGCTTTATAGACAGAGTTAGTGATGTTAGTTCATGAGTCTTTACTTTTCCTTTTCAGTTAAGTTGAGACTTGAGTTGCCACTTTGGCAGTGAATGTTATTATAATACATTCCAAGTTATATTTTGAGCAGTTCAGTTTACTTGTTTTAAAAGTATTTATCTTGAGTAAAGTCTTCCGCTGAGTAAGTAAGCGTGGCAAAGGGTTTGCTTGGTGCCATCAATGGTTCTCGAGTTCCGGCCACGTCCAGGGTGTAGACTTAGGGTGTGACACATACCTTGATTATAAAGCCCTCATAATTCTTGCAACAATGGAGGAATTTGAGCTAGCTTAGATTCTTCTTCTTCTTCTTCTTGGAGTTTTCTTGAGAGAATATTTTTTAGATGAAGAACTTTGGGATCTTTTGGGGTTTTTGAATTAATGACTTAATTGGGGTGGTTAAAGACTTAAAATAGTTTATATAGGTTTATAAATTCCATACAAAACGACCCCCACATAAAATTAACTAAAAATGAATTTACTAAAAGACCCCTCACTAGGCAGCCATGGTGCCAGGCACCACGACAGGGCTCACGAGCCGTGGTCAAGACCATTAGTCGTGGTACTAACCATGGTCCATGGACCAGTGGCTATGACTTGAGGTTTTTACCCCCAATATTTTATAGAAACTTCACGGCTACACCCACAAGCTATTTAGGTCTTCAAGACCCGTGAAGTGGCTAGTATGGATGAGGCCAACTTAGGCATGCTTGATGGGTACACTGCATTACCACCACGATTCGTGGTGGCCACCATGGGCTATCTAGGCTCTCGTGGTCATGGGCAGTGCCATGGAAAGCATTGGGCAGTCTTGGCTCTTGCCTTGGCCCATTCCCCTTTGCCTTGGCTCATGCCCTCTTTGCCTTGACTTGTAGTCTTCAACTTAGCCCTAGATGGTGTATTAAACTATGGGGCATTACATTATCTCCCCCTTAGGGACATTCATTCTCGAATGATAATTCTAAACACTTATTAAAGGAACGACTCTCGACTAGCAGCCCATCATGCATACAACACATCTAAATGCACACTGCCTAAGAAGGAAAACTTCAGTTCCAAGCTAATTATATGCAATGCAACACAAGGGAGTTGGAACTACATCTAACAACCCAAAATGCATGAAATTCTATATCTACTCATATTTAAGGAGGAACTACCATCTCCTAGCTAAGACATGCTCAACATACACTAATGGAGCATAAATGCAATTTACTCTCAAAAAGCATTTATTCAAGGTGGAATCATTAAACTCCAAACTAAGGCAAACTCATTAATTCATTTCATGAAATTCTATAAGAAACTCTACTCAATGCACTACAACATGAGGTAAAACTATGCATATAAGTAATTTCTATCAAGACCTAAAATTTTCATGAGCATGCATAAAAGAAATCATGTCCACACATAAACACACAATGGCCTCACTATTTAGGCCCATCATCTCTCCCTTGGGAGTAAGTCTACACAAACTCTTCTAAACATCACCTATGACATGAAAGAAACAATGAAGCTCATTCATACTAAAGACAACATCAAATTTTATCATATCAAATCTATCAAGTCATAAAATGCAAGCAACACCGGAATCTAGATAAAGCTTAAAACACATACGGGTAGCAATGTAGGGAGGTCACTTTTGTTCACCTCTAGATTAGAGAGCTTAAGATATATTCTTCTTTGGAGCACTCCCTCCCAAACCAATTGGACTAGAGGAAGGGTTGGGTTGGGACCTAAGACGCGTATCTCCTTCATTTCCAGCAACTTTAGAGCAATGCCTTATCTTGTGGCCCAACTCACCACACCTAAAGCAAACATTAGAAGCTGCTAGGCATTCACCCTCCTGCCTTCTATCTTAATTACTACATCCCAGCAATAGAATCTCACTACAATCTTCTTGAGTGTTTGAGGGACTTTTCCCAGGGAACTTTCTCTAAACCTAGGGCGACCAAGTCCATCGAACTCATCATCAAAGGGCTTATCATCATCCAATCTAGACCACTGTTCTCCCTAGATTCTTCCTTGAGTTTTGACTCCTTAATTTGTTGGGCGAAAACCATAAGACATAAGATATCCATATTATCAACAAGCATTGCCGTTCAACATACTTTTTCTACTAAATCAGACACTCCCATCATGAACTTATTCCTCCTAGCCTTTGAATTCTCAACTAAAGTTGGAGCATACTTGGAGAGTTGAGTAAATTTTAGAGAATAGTCTTGATCACTCATACTACCTTGCTTAAGGTTAATAAACTCTTGGATTTTAGCCTCCCTCAACTCTAGGGAAAAGAACCTATCAAGTAATGTCTTCTTAAACTCCTCCCACTAAATGGGACCCACTTCTATCAGTCTACTCTCTTTCTATTGACCATACCATATTTGTGCTACCCCTCTCAATTGGTAAGCGGATAACTCCGCTTTCTCTACCAAAGTCACCCCAATGATATCAAGAATCTTATAAACCTCATATATAAACTCCTTAGGGTCCTCTTCCACTTTGGACCCATAAAACTTCAGGGGTTTCATCTTAATAAACTCCATCACTCTTGAAGCCGCGAAATTCATATTAGGATTCACCAAAGCAACCACTTCCCTATTGACTTACACCGCCATGGCTTGAGCTAATATTTGGATAGTTGACCTAAACTCCGCATGAGTAACATTCTCCACTAGAGGATCAACCAGAGCTTGAGGAGGATCTTGGAGAGGAACCTCATGATCTACATTTTCTTCCTCACTTCTCCTAGCATTTGCCCTTGTATTAGCCATACCTTGAAAACCGTAGGGCACGGATTAGGAGAAGAACCTAATAAAGTTAAACTCTATGGCACGACATAGAGAATGAAGAAGTGAAGTTTCCAAAACATCCAATAGCCTCATATTCATAAATGTGGTGCGCTTCACATTTATGAACAAGACTATACAAGATGTTGTTTAAGATAATCCTAGAACCATTCTAAACCTTGTGCTCTGATTACCAAGTTTGTCATGACCCATGGGTACACCCTAGAAGTAACATGGCATACTTGACCTTGAAGGGATCTCATATAAGCCCTTAGCATATCATAACATAAGATAATAGAAAAGTACAAAATCTTTAAAAACTTTATCCATACAAATCGAAGACTTTTATAAAAGCAAGAAGAAGTCTTACTACACTTTATCTCAAACTATATAAACTCAACTTTGAATAAAACCTTTGGGACACAACCCATGCAATAGTCTCATGACATGAAAATAAAAGACATATAGGAAATGGTGGATTTATCCTCGATGCTATGAGGACTCACTAAGTCTTCAACTCATTGCACTCTTAGAAACCTATCCTCAAGAATGGAACTCAAAATCACCAAACCCTACATGTGATAAAAATGAAGGCAAGAGTATGTGTTAATACAAAAATGTACTAAATATATTAGCTATCATAACATCATAAGAGCATAACAAAAGTGTTAGCCTATCTAAGACATAAGGCATAAGCATAAGAGACAATAACTTATTCATAAGCATAATCTCCAACATAGGCATAATATGAACATAAGTCAACATAAGGTATAATCCAACAACATAGGAAATACAACATATTTATAAGCTTAGTCCATACTCAATTCCTCTTTAACATAGGAGAAACTTCCTAAGTAACTTTCAAATTATACATGTGCAATGCATAGATGAGACCTCATAATCTCATCAAGGCTAAGTAACACTTTTAGGCCATCATACCTCTTTATCATATTTGATCTTATCCATAGACAAGGGAATCTCTCACCTTTAGTCAATCATAGCATGGAAGGCAACTATGGCAACAATCCAATCTAATCATATAACATATAAGAGCAACACCTCATAATTTGCTTTAAGTCATACTTTGTGCAATGCATGGATAAAAGCCCATAAACCTACCCATACTAAGTACCACATTAGGCTTTCATGCATATTGATAATCTCTTTGATCTCGTATTAAGCTTATCACAAGGAACAAAGGGAATCACCTCAAGTCATACATGTTTGGCTCATCATAGATGACAAGGGTATCACCTCAAGTCATACATGTTTGGCTCATCATAGATGACAAGGGTAATCATCTTAATTTATACATATCATGGAATCATAAAGACAAGGGTTATCACCTCTAGTCATGCATATCATAGAATCATAAAGACAAGGGAAATCACCTATAGTCATGCATATCAATGAATCATAGGTATTCACCTCCATGTTCATTTTAATAAGCTATAGGTATTCGCCTCCATATCCATTAATAAGGATCATAGGTAATCTCCTCCATGATAAACATAAATGCTAATGGGTAATCATTGCTTGCCTTGGGAGTCATACATACATAAAGGGTAATCAACTCATACTCCCCATATCATGACATAGGTAATCACCTCAATTTTAAATAATTAGGAATTAAGGAACTCACCTCACATTTTTATCATGTAAAGGTCTTTTAGGAAAATCACCACAACCTCATCACACTTCATAGTCCTTGGACTTAGATTTATTTTAGTGAATAGTCGTTCAACCTACAATCATTCTATGTAAGAGAACATACCATATGCATGCTTAATACCATATCTAGAATTCTATATTAGACATGGATATGATCATGACTCAAGTGATTAACATAAATGCTAATGGGTAATCATTGCTTGCCTTGGGAGTCATACATACATAAAGGGTAATCAACTCATACTCCCCATATCATGACATAGGTAATCACCTCAAGTTTAAATAATTAGGAATTAAGGAACTCACCTCACATTCTTATCATGTAAAGGTCTTTTAGGAAAATCACCACAACCTCATCACACTTCATAGTCCTTGGACTTAGATTTATTTTAGTGAATAGTCATTCAACCTACAATCATTCTATGTAAGAGAACATACCATATGCATGCTTAATACCATATCTAGAATTCTATATTAGACATGGATATGATCATGACTCAAGTGATTCGACCACATCCTACCATCTATCATTCATAAGGTTGATTAGCTAGGTAAAGATCTTTCAGCAGAATCTATTCATTAGCCTTTTATTCTCATATAGATTTTACTCTCAAAGCCTTAGCATCTATAGTTCATCATATTAGCTTTACTCTCCAAGCCCTAGTGATAATCATTCATGACTACAAGCCTTACTCCCAAAGCTTTACTTCTCACCATAATCTTTCATACCAAGATTTCAAGGCATTCTAATCACATTGTTCATTATTAGGTGATTCTAGTCATAATTCATCATAAACATTGAACTTCAAACTTTAATAGTCATGATCCATCATATATACTATAATATAATTCAATTCATGTCTAAAAGATTTGATTCATTAACAATTATTATAGACATCATCAATTTCAAAAGATCATCTCTAAGCTTTCAATTTCACTTTCCATGGCATAAACTCACATAATATCAATTTCATCAATTAGACTAAAGTTAACCATGAAAAACATATTATATCATCATAATTTAATGTTAAATCAATCTTAAACAAGTACTTTCCACTCAATTGGAATCATACTCAACACTACCCACAATTTAGGAAGAAACCCTAGCTAGAATTGGGGTTCATCTTCACAATTAGGAGAAATCTAGAGGGCTCCATGGATGGAATAATTGATCCTTATCGTGACCAATGGCACTAACCTATGGTTCGAGTGTCTACGATCTTCAATAATGTAGTAACCCAACCAAGGGTTGGGGTCGTGCCCTAGTAGGACTAGGGCTCACCCTCTCGGGCTGAACCTCATGTAGACCCACTCCTTAGGCCATCAGTCTAGCGGTCTTTATTTCGCGACCTCTCACTCGAGCAAGCCAAAAACACATAGGTGGTTTTTTATTTGCAACTACAAACCCATTAAATTAAACCACAACTACTAGGTGAAATCACCATTAAAATACATCTAACCTATCAGCAAGCAAAACCCAACAATGATATCAACACATATTTGCTAAATCACACCCTAAGAATGGGGTTTTTAGCCACACATCAAGAAACAAGAAATTATACCTAAAATGATAGAGAAATCAAGTGGGTATAAGACATTAAACCTTAATATAAGAAAAGGAAGAATAATGGAGAAGACCCATTTCCAATTTGGGGAAGATGAACTGATGAACTCCTTCTCTTTTGAAGTCTCCCAAAAGCCCTCTCCAAACTTGAGAGAAAAATGCAAAAGCTAATATTCTAAGTCTGAAAAATAACAATAATGTTTGGATCCGCTTAAAACTAATAAAGATCTAGTGTTTAAGGTTTTACAAAATAGTGTTGCGGTGGATCGTTCGTCGAGGTAAGTGGGAATCGCCGATGGACTCGGTGATTTTCCCATCCTCTGGTTTGTCACCCTTCTGTGCTTGCCTATAACATCTTTGCATCCTGGACCATTGGGTGGTATATTTCTACTTTGTGGAACTGATCAGTGATACGTCGACTGCTCCTTTCATCGCCTTTTTGATCCTCTTCATTCAGGGGTTCGCGTACTGGAACAAAGGGCGAAGTATGTCCAGTCACCGATTCACCAAATGTGCTTGGCGATGCTCGGGCTTCAATTTCTTCATTCTCTTTAGTATTTTTGTTCCGTTTTGCGCCTAAGTGTCCATGATTCCATTAAAACTTCAAATAACTAAAACTTAAGAATTTTCATCATATATTGATAGAAAATAAGCATTTGAGGACACCATTTCTATCAAAATAAAGCCCTAAATGAGCCCAATCTGAGGACTCATCAATAATCCATGGACGAATAATATAACATACCTTGATTATAAGGCCCTCATAATGCTTGCAACAATGGAGGAATTTGATCTAGCTTAGATTATTCTTCTTCTTCGTGGAGTTTTCTAGAGAGAGAATTTTTGAGATGAAGAACTTTGGGATCTTTTGGGGTTTTGGAATTAATGGCATTACTAGGGTGGTTAAAGACATAAAAAAGTTTATATAGGTGTATAAAGTCCATACAAAATGACCCCTATTTAAAACTAAATAAAAAGGATCGAAATTACTAAAAACCCCCTCACTAGGCACCCATGGTGCCAGGAACCACAACAGGGGTCACGAGCCGTGGTCTTGCCCGTGGTCCATGGACCAGTGGCTAGGACTTAAGGTATTTGTCCCTAATAATTGAAGGCAACTTCACGGACACTCCCACGAGCCATCTAGGCCTTCACAAGCCGTGAAGTGACTCGTATGGAGGAGGCCAACTTGGGTAGGCTTGAGGGGCACACTACCTCAACACCACGTGTGGCACCGTGATTCGTGGTGGCCACCACGAGCCGTCTAGGCTCTCGTGATCATGGGCAGTGCCATGGTAAGCATGGGGCAGCCTTGGATCTTGCCTTGGTTCATGCCCTCTTGGCCTTGACTTGTAGCCTTCAACTTAGCCCTAGATGGTCTACTAAACTACAGGGTGTTACAATGGGTCTAAGTTAGAATAATATATATAAGAGTTTCTCGATGGCATCTAAACGGTAACAAACATTATGGGCGTCACCTAAGTCAAGACTGCAGTTTTGACCGCCTATTAGTTGAAGAGAGTGGCCTACACTTAGTACTAGAAGTGAAAGGAATTTTGTGGTATTAGTGCATGTCCAGAAACTCTCTCAGAACCATTCTCAGTCTCTACTCCACTTGGAGACCCTGTTATAGCTTGACAGGTATATAGAAATTGCCCTGTCACTGTCTCTCAAAAAGTCATCTCAGCAGACCTTGTAGAGTTAGAAATCGTAGATTTTGATATCATTCTAAGCATGGATTGGTTACATTCTTGTTATGCCTTAGTCAATTGTCGAACTAGAATCGTTCAGTTTTAGTTTCTAGACGAGCCAGTCTTAGAATGGAAGGGTAGTAGCTCAGTGCCTATGGGTTGATTTATCTCTTAACCTAAGGCTAGAAAGATGATTTCCAAAGGGTATATCTATCATCTTGTTTGGGTTAAGATGATCTTCCCGAAGTGTTTCCAGAAGTAAATCAATTTCTCAAAGTGTTTCCAGAAGATCTTCCTGGAGTTTCTCCGAAAAGGGAAATCGACTTCGAAATGGATCTCCTTCCAGATACCCAGCCTATTTTGATTCCTCCTTAGAGAATGGCTCTAGCTGAGCATAAGGAATTGAAAGATAAGTTGAAAGACCTTATAGATAAGGGCTTCATCAGATCGAGTATATCTCCATGTGGTGCTCCAGTGTTGTTTGTTAGAAAAAAAGATGGTTCTCTCAGATTGTGTATCAACGATCTCTAGTTGAATAAGGTCACAATCAAGAATAAGTCTCCCATCCCAAAGATTGATGACTTGTTCGACCAACTTCAGGGTGATCCATCTATCATCAACTCAGAGTCAGAGATAGTAACATTCTGAAGACAACCTTCAGAACTCGGTATGATCACTGTGAATTGGTAATTATGTCTTTTGGACTAACAAATGCTCCTGCAGATTTAATGGATGTAATGAACAGGGTGTTGAAGGAGTATTTGGATTTGTTCATTATCGTCTTCATTGATGATATCCTCATTTACTCTAGTAATGAGGAGCAATATGCAACTCATATGAGAAATGTTCTGCAAACTCTCAAAGATTGCCAGTTATTCGCTAGGTTTAGCAAATGTGAGTTTTGGTTACATCAGTCGCTTTCTTTGGTCATGTGGTATCTAGTGAAGGAATCTGAGTGGATTCTCAGAAATATAGAGGTAGTGAAGCAATGGCCAGACCCACCTCCCCAACGGATATCGAAAGTTTCTTAGGTTTGGCCAGTTATTACAGAAGATTTGTTAAAGGATTTTCACCATAGCTTTCCCATTGACCATGTTGACTCAGAAAAAGGTCAAGTTTTAGTGGTCAGATGAGTGTGCAAACATCTTCTCAGAACTGAAAACTAGGTTGACTACATCTCCCATTTTGACTCTACTGGATGTTTCAGACGATTATGTGATCTATTATGATGCATCCAGAGTCTGCCTATGTTGTGTGTTGATGTAGCGAGGTAAGGTTATAGCTTATGCCTCTAGACAACTTAAGGTGCATGAGAAGAACTATCTGATTCATGACCTCGAGCTTACATTTGTAATATTTTATCTTAAAGATTTGGAGACATTACTTTTATGGTGTTCATATAGATGTGTTCACAGATCATAAAAGCCTACAGTATGTGTTCACCCAGAAAGGGTTGAATCATCGCCAGAGGAGATGGCTTAAATTCCTCAAAGACTATGACATTAATGTGCTTTACCATCCTCGTAAGGCCAATATAGTAGTTGATGCTCTTAGCAGATTATCTATGGGTAGTGTAGCACATGTTGAGGAAGAAAGAAGGAAGTAGCAAAATGTGTTCACAGGCTTGCTCGCTTAAGATTTTGCCTTGCGGACATGTCAGATGGTGGTGTGATTGTTCAGAATGGGTTAGATTCTTCATTGGTAGTGGGTTAAGGAAAAACATGATAGTGATCCTATATTACTTTAGTTAAAAAGTGTAGTTCATCAACATAAAGTTGAGTTTTTCTCCCAAGAGGGAGATGGTGTGCTTCGTTATCAAGGTCGCTTATACGTTCCTAATATGGGTGAATTGAGGAAGAAAATCCTTATAGAATCCCATAACTCTAGGTATCTATACATCCAGGTGCCACTATGATGTACTGTGATCAATGAGAAGTCTTTTGGTGGAATGACATGAAGATGGATATAGCAAATTTTGTGGCTAAGTGGCCCAATTGTCAACAGGTTAGGTAGAACATCATAAACCAAGAGTTATGACTTAGGAGATTAACATTCCTACATGGAAGTGGGAAGTGATAAACATGGACTTCATTATGGGTTTACCTCGTACTCACAGACATCATGACTCCATTTCAGTGATAGTAGATAAAGTTACAAAGTTTGCTCCCTTCCTGGCTGTCAAGACTACAAATTCAGTGGAGGACTACACTAAACTCTACATTAATGAGATAGTCAAGTTACATGGGGTTCTTTTGTCTATCATATCAGATAGAGGTCCTCAATTTACCTCTCATTTCTAGAAATAATTTCAGAAAGGTCTTGGTACCCAGTTAAATCTCAGTACAACATTTCATACACAAATAGATGGTTAGGTAGAGCGTACAATTCAGAACTGAGTGGACATGTTGAGAGCTTGCGTGATCGATTTCAAGGGCGATTGGGATAATCACCTACCTCTCATAGAGTTTTCCTATAATAATAGCTTCCATTCCAGTATTTCGATGGCTCCTTATGAGGTACTATATGGGCATAGATGCAGATCTCCAATTGGTTTATTTGAAGTAGGTGAAGCAGCATTGATTGGGCCAGATTCGGCTAATGAAGCTATGGAAAAATTTCAGCTCATCAGGGATAGACTAAAGACAGCCTAAGGTCGTCAGAAATCCTATGTAGATGTAAGAAGAAGGGACTTAGAGTTTGAGATTGATGATTGGGTTTTCCTGAAGGTATCACCTATGAAGGGGGTGATGAAATTTGGCAAGAAAGGGAAGCTCAGCCCTAGATATGTAGGTCCTTACAAAATCCTGAAAAGGATTGGTAATATGGCTTATAAGTTAGAGTTGCCTGAAGAACTAGAAGCGATTCATCCAGTCTTTCATATTTTGTTATGGAAAAAGTGTGTGGGTTATTCGGTATCCATAGTACTATTAGAGAGTGTGCCGGTGAAGGATAGTCTCACTTATGAAGAGATAGAAGGTGAGATTCTTGACCATCAGGTTCGTAGGTTAATAAATAAAGAAGTCGCTTCAATGAAGGTTTTGTGGAGGAGTCTGTCTATAGTGGTAGCTACATGGGAAACAGAAGCAACCATAAAGGCCAAGTATCCTCACCTCTTTCCTTTCGATTCTATTTCAGTTCCAGGTAATGGTTCCTCTACAATCTCTCAGTTTACTCTTACATAAAATTCAACCTTAGTATCTTTTTCCTTCAGTAATTCTTGCATTTTCAACGTATTTGCATGTTCTTGAAACCTAGTTCACTCATATTTCAGTTTCTAGTATTTAGAGGTAGGGTTTGCAGATTTTTTCCTCCATACTCAACTAGTTTAGAGTTTATTCGAGGATGAATGTTCCCAATGGGGAGATATTGTAACATCCCAGAATTTATCAAACCAGAATAGTAGAAAAATAGGTGAACCACGATAGGTTCATAGACCGTGAAAGGAACCACTGTCCGTTGACCTGTCGGTGGTTCACACCACCTAGAAATGGTTGACCATGAGACCCTTCACAGGTGGTGGACCACCACACGAGCCATGGAAAGGCTCGTGGAAGACAAGAAAAACTCACCAGGCTCAGGCATCAAACCATGGAGCCCTCCATAGACTGTGGTCATGATGACGGGTCATGGTGGCATCCGTGGACCTGAGCCATTATACCTTAACCCAAGTGAAGAACCACAGTCACCTTCATGTTTTGTAGTCCTTCAGACGGGTTGTGGTAGGGCTCGTGGTTAGGTGATGAGTTTGAGATTTAGACTCATTTAGGGCTTTGTTTATATAAAATTAGTGTCCTTGGATGATTAATTTGTGCCAAAAACTAATGTAAAACTCTTGATTTTTAGGTATATAGATTGAGGAACAAAGTAAGGACACTAACAAGTAAAAGGGAACAAACCAAGCTGAAAGGATGAAGAAAGGCAGCCTGGTGATCGCCAAGTTAACTTCGCGAATCGCTGAAGGGCTATTTGACCACCTAAAGTTTCAGTGTGCCAAACCCTGAAGGAAGAAACCAAGCAGGCGAGAGAAAGGAGCAGTTGGCAGATCGCCGAGTAATTTCGCAATGTAGTGCTAGATCAACCAAAGTTACAGACTTCGAGGATAATGAATGCCAAAGTAGAAGGGCGATGGAAATGACCAAAGGGCGGCTCATTGAGTGATTCAGCGAGCCCGACTTTCTTCACCGAGTGACTCTTCACAACACATTTTTGGCGATTATAAATATATTTTTGAATATTTAGTTTAGTATCAAATTTATCAATTTTGCAATCAATTACTCTTTAGAACAATCTAGAGATAGTTTTCTCTAGTTTTTCCTAAGCTTTGGAGGATTGTAGAAATTCACTTTTGAGAAATTGGAAGTGGGTCTTTGAGACCTTTAAATTGGAGTAGTGTAAGTATGAAATCACTCTTACCCAGTTGATGGATAGTCAATTTGGTAACGTTTTTTACCTTTTTATGATGTCTAGCTAAAACTCAATTCTTGGGGTATGATTATGTGATTATGGGCTCATTTAGCTTATGGGTATTGCTAATTGTTAGTTTAAATGCTCTTTAGGAATGAGTTCAATCATTAATCGTGGTTCAATCTAAGAATTGTAGTTGCAAATGCAGTTCTACCTTTGTGTTCTTGGCTTGCGAGAGAGAGAGGTTTTAGAACTAATGTTTTTTATTGATGGTTTGTGGGTGTTGGGTTGACCTGGGTTCAACTCGAGAGACTGAATCCTAAACCTAATCCCACACATTCAGCTCGAGAGGTAAATGGATTAAGGTGAGGGTTGGTCTTATTTTGCATGTTTGTTGATGTTCGAGGGAAATCACTTGATACGGGGTAAATTGTTTGAGAGGAAATTGACCTACACAATAGCGTAGCTTACTCACTAATATCTTGCTATTTACTAATAATTGCTATTACCCATTTGTCTGTATTAGCCTATAAGCTATCATATCCCAAGAAACCGTCTTATTATTATTATTTTGTGCTATTGTGATTATTGTTTGTCGTTGATAGTTTAAACCAAAACTCCCATTTAACATTGTGTCACCCTTTAATTTGAATGATGTCTTTATTCGATAATTTTTATTTTTATGACTTATTTGACCATGTTCATACTTTCCAAATTGAATCTTTAACACGTACTACTCCCTGTGGGATTCAACCCCAACTCATTTAGTTGACACTTAGAGCTGGATGAAGTGTTTTTTAAACGTTAATCAAAATGGCGATGTTGTCGGTTAGTGGTGTTGTTTGAAATTCTTTTGGTGAAGTTGAAGTTTGTTCTCTAGTCATAGTTAAATCTACTTATTTTTAGTTTTGGTTTGTGTGTTGTTGTTAAAATAGAGGAAATGAGTATCAACGGAAGCAATGATAGCCAAGTGGGCTAGTAAGATGACATCAAAAATCTCAATGATGTCAATGACCCAAATCTTGTGGGTGGAGTTGGTGCCATGCACTTGCCTCCAGTTGAAGGGAATGTTGTGTTCCACATTACAAGCACCATGTTGCAGCTCTTACAATTGAAAGGCTTGTTTGGTGGGTTGGCTCATGAGGATCCCCATGAGCATATAAGGAATTTTGTTGATGTTTCTGGACCGTTCTCCTTGAAGAAGATATCCCAAGAGTCACTCCGGCTGAAGTTGTTCCCATTTTCTCTAACGGGAGAAGCATGCTGCTGGTTGGCTGAGTTGCCAAGAGATTCTATCACTTCGTGGGAAGAGCTCATTACCGCATTCCAAGTGTGATTCTTTCCCCCTTCAAAGAAGATGACTCTTCGGGATAGCATCCAAAGCTTCAAGCGTTTGGAGGGTGATCCAATCCATGAGACATGGCTAAGATTTAAGAAGTTGGTGTTGCAATGCCCAACTTATGGATTGCTCGACACTGTTTTGTTGCAATACTTTTACCGAAGCCTTGATTCGGTGAACAAGGGAGTGGCTGATCAACTTTCTCTGGGAGGTTTAATATAACAACCTTACATTATAGCAGCCCAGCTCTTGGATGGTATGACCAAAATTAACCAGGCATGGTACACCCGTCAAGATCAGGTTTCCCTTCTGACTTTTAAATTGGCAAAGGAGCAGCTTGAAAAAGATCAAGAGAGGGACAAAAACATGGCAAATATAATGACCCAACTTGACATTTTAGTCAAAAATGTCATAAGTGTTGGTCCTAGAAGTGTAAATATTGTGGGTGTCGGGTGTGTAAACCCCGATGAGGCAAAGTTTGAAGCACTGTACAATGAGGAAGTGAACTTCCTAGCCAACCAAAGAAGAGGTTATCGTGCAAACTACCCAAGGCAGAGTGGTAACCAAGGTTGGAACAGGGAAGAGGGCTAGAGAGATCATGATAGAGAGTGGAGGGACGTAACCCCACTTGGAAGGAAAGAGATGGGGAGAAGGATAGGTATGTTCCTCCCCACGAGAGTCAAAAGCCCGAAGATTCTAAGATTGGCCAGACGGAGGATATGCTCTCGCGTATTCTCAACAAGGATGAAGGATCTGATAAAGTCTTGAAGGAAATGAAGGAAGAAATATCGGCTCTCAGCCAGACAGTGACTTCTCATTTTGTCTCTATCAAACAGTTGGAGACACAAATAGGTCAGATTTCTTCGCATCTTAATCCCACACAACAAGGGGGATTGCCTAGTGATACTATGGGAAATCCTAAAAATGATGCTTGAGTGAGTACTTGTGTCGTGCCACGACGTAACTAAGGCGCTTCTTAGGAGGCAACCTAAGTTTATATTGATTTTTGTTTTGATTTGGAATAACATGTGTTGATTGTGCAGGTTGAAGTGTAGAATGCGTTTGAAATATACAGGTTGGCAAGCAAAGAGTTCAGTCGATGGCTCGCAGATGAGGTCAGCAAGCCCAACTTGGATCGCCATTGGACTTAAGAAATTACAAGGATGGAGTCTATAAAACTCGGCGGGCCTATGAACGAGTCGGCGAGTCTGACTTTGTCTGTTGTTTGGACCCCCAAATTAATTGGAGGTCCTATAAAACTCGGCGAGATAATTAACCACTCTCGTGTCACCGAGTGGTTCGGTGAGGCAAAATAATATAGTCGAAAGGGCGCGAACTGGACAGTTTTTAAAAAGCTCAAGGTTTAAAATTTTAAACTCTTTCACATTCCCTCACTTTTAACTTCATACAATCACACCTGCACTTTAAATTTCCTATATTTTGTATTTTGTTACTTGTTGCTTACCATTCTTGTGTTCGGAGTTGGAATTCTTTGCCGCCTAGCATTTCAAATCATTATTCAGCATTAAAGGTTGGTTTTTTCGAACGCTTAACTCTTAATTAGCGGTTGAACTCAATTGCAATTGTTTTATTGTTTTTGATTTGTGTTGGGCCTCTCTGAAATCATATATTTGTGCTAGTTTGCCTATTTTAATTTCAATATTGTGCCTTAATTGCCTAAAATGTTGATTCCCTGATTTTTGTGCTTTAATATTGATCGTAATCTTGTGGGTTGTGTGAAATCTTTGTTGGGTCGGGTCAGGTGAAGTCTGAGTAACCTTAAATTGTGCTAAATGACATGATTTACCCTATAATAGAGCGTTTGACATCATTCTTAAGGGCTAAAGTCGTCAAATGATCAATTTTGGCCAAACCATCTAAGTACCCCGGTGGCATGGGTGATATGGGTCTAAGCCTAATTGAGTTTGTATGTGGTTTGATTTTGTTTTTGGGGGCTGCGGGTTTTACTTTGGGAGTTGAGGTTGAAAATAGGCACGTTGGGTAGTTTGGCGAGTTGGGTCAAGCTCACCAAACCACTTGGCGATTAGCCGAAATACCCCTAGATCGCCTTTAATTTCATGTTTTGGTTGATTTTGATTCGGTAACTTTCGGTGAGAAGCCTGAGCTCAATGAGTTCACTCGGCGACTCACCAAAAGTCTTCTTTGATCGCCCTTTCTGCACCTCCAACCCCTAAAACATACTGTAACTTTTGGTGGGCTAATATGTTCTCGCCGAATGATGTTGGTGATTCGTCGAAAGCCCTTTTCATTGCCGACATGCCATTTTTCTGTGAAATTTTGAGCTAATTCTTTCAGTGAGTTCGATCTGGCCCGGCAAAGTGACTCGGCGACTCATTGATCGATTCGGTGAGTTTTTCTGCAGTATTTTTCTTAGTTGTTTCTAACTATTTCCAATGTGCTCTACAGATATGGCTAGACCAAATGTAGAAGGTCGATACATGCCACCTCGCAAAATGGCAAATGGTTTCATAATCAACGAGGATGCAACTGTATCCAAGGCAAAGGCTACAAAACATCCCACCACCAGTGGGAAGGGTAAAGGCAAAGAAAAGGCACCGGTTCTTGAGTTACCGAAGACCAACTCCGACAGTAAGGGAGTGTACGCCACTCACCTCACCACATTCTGGGGTGAGGGACACACTTCGGTACCATTGCTTTGACATATTTACTAGGCCTCAAGGCCTGTATATCCCCACCTGGGTTTGTTATTTCTATATGGAATATGGAGAGCTAGTTCCCCAGGGGAAAAAGAAGGCCAGTTCCTTCTGACCGGTAGAGTCCATCATGGTCCATGGGATAGTAGTGAGATGCAGCTGCGATTATATCAATGATGTATTTGATAGTGGGTCAGTTTTTGACAACTCGAATTTGGCTACCACTACGACACCTTTGGATGATCTAAAGGGTTGGCCTTCTCCCCTCGTTTCTGACACCACCCCGTGGTGGATTGAGGTAGGAACTCTGATTGAAAGGAAGGATTTGAATATAGTTGTGCAATACTCGTTAGGATTTATTAGCAGCTCCATTATGCCTTCACAGAATAAGTCCATCCTCCGCCATCCAAAGGTGACTTGTCTTGGGTCAATCATAGCTCGGAGGAGCATTGACTTGGGACTTATTATTGAGCACGAGTTGGCCATGAGGGCCAAATAGTGGCAGACGTCCCTTCTCTTCCTGGTCCTGATAACAGAGCTTTGCTAGCGTGCTAGAATTCCTCGTGATGAGAAGAGGGACATAGATGTCACCCCTACATCTTCCACAAATATCCGGCGCATAGAGGCCGAGTATACTCGGGATGAAGATGATAGGAAGAGAGCAGCTCTGGTGGATACATCCCCAGAGGTTGATGTTGATTCTATACCTATAGAGGCATCTTTGCCTACTCCTGCCTCCGGGCCTATATGTACTTCCACTTCCTCCCAGTCTTTAGTTTTTCCACTACTTCCCATCCCACAAGGATTACTCGGGCCATCATACTGAAGATGGGGCACTTAGCTCATTTGGCCGATGTGCGGGCTACCCAGCTAGAGGTCGAGGTGCCTTGGATGATCAAATGGGCCCTCCTAGCTGCTTTAACACCCCTCCATACTTCTATTGATGATCTCACGGTGAGAGTAGTGACTTGTTAGAGTTAAAAAGGGCTTACTTTAGATATGACGACTTTGAAAGCCGAGTTTGCAGATTTGAGGAAAGATGTGGACTATTTGAAGTCCACAGACTGCACCTCTCTATTTGAGTCAGCTGGGGATTGGGATGACCCTGCTAGTTCTAAGATGCCTCCGGCTACCACCGGAGATGTATATGTGGATGATGTGGTAGCTGATGAGTTGAAAGTGGAGACGGATGAGGAACAATTGGATGCTCATGAGGCGACCATATATGGAGACCTACTGAATTTAAGGGAGATAATTATACATTTGGTCATTCAGACATTGTTGACAGAGATGTCCATGGCAGGCTCTAGTTGAGCCAGTGTTGCTGCTACCCCAAGCATGGATGCCCAAGATGTTGGTGTGACCCCAGGCATTGATGCCCCGATAGATGGAGCGACTGTGTAGATAGGACCCTTCTTTACCTCCCTCTCTGTCATTTTTATATACTTTTTATTATTTTGTTGCATTTGAGGACAACTGCCTTTTTGTTTGTGGTGGGGTGAGGTATTTCCATACCTACCTCTTGTGACTATCTTTTGTGTTTACTATTGGGTTTTTGTGTTTTAAACTACATGTTGATATTGTTTTGTGGATGTTTAAGCTTATGGCTTCTTAGTATGAATGAAAATGGTTTTTGACCTATCTAAAAACATTTACCACTCTTGTTATGTTTGAATGTGGCTGTTCTAGTGCAAATTTGAGTATCGATTATGATCAATACCGATGACTTAAATAGTGCTCTTAATCGAACAAAAATGAATGCACGGCTACGATGAGGCCAAATGAACTTGCATTGACAATATGTGAACTTTTTGCATTTTGTTGTGACTAGCCAATTATTGAATGAGTCTCTTGTGATAAACATTGCACGCTAGCGAAAGTGTGGAGTCTCATTTGATATTGGTGACAATGCCTTGTGTGATGAGTTTACCGTGAACCTTGTGTGATGACACCTAGAATTTTCCCCGTTGGTATGGTTGACTAAGTGATGCAAGCTCTTGAAATGATCTTAGGCAACAATTTTGACGAGTGAAACAATTTGACAATATACCTCTTTTGTCGCCAACCTTGTGAGATGTGTGAACCTTCTTTTGAGCCTTATCCTTTTCTTGGGGAAACTTGAGCAATTGAGACCCCTTTTTATCCATTCACCCATAATCCTCATGAAGTGTGGTTTGTTTGAATAGCCAACTTAGGGCAAAAGCCTAGGTTGGAGGTGTGGTGAAAAGAGAAGGTAAATCAAGAAATGTGAAGAATTCCCCTTTGAGCCATGGTTTTGAAAAAGATGAAACCCCTCCATACAAAGAAAGAGAGAAAGAAAAGAAGAATGAAAAAGAAAAAAAATGAAAAAGTTGTGAAATTAAGTTGTGGAAGTTGCAAAAAAAATGGGGTGTCTGGTATTCCATTGGAAGTGAATAATGGGGCGAATTTTGAGCATGAGTGAAAGTACTGAAGAAAGGGAAGGAAAGTGATGTTCTTACCACATTTTATGAGGATAGTAGCCATTGAGCCTAAATGACCATACCTTTACACTAAGCAATGTCACAAGCCTTGAAAAGACATTTTTGAAATTGAGTGATCTTAAACGAATGTTGATCGGAAAATAAGGGCAAACCTATGGGGAAAGTCATGCATGTGTTCATCTTTTAGAGTGTGATAGTTGTGTGAGATTCCGGAACCATAAAATGTTGAAAGATTCTGTGTGAATATGGAATCATCTTTGTTGTAAGGGCATTTGAGTACCTTTGTTGAGCTTGAGCTTGCATTTGAAGCAAGTATTTTGAACTTGAGCATCTTTGATAATGGTGAGTCCTAACTTGAATCTTTGAGTGCACAATTGAACCTTGCATGAGTAAGTTGAGTTTTGATATTTGCATTCATGATTTAATCTTTTGTAGAACTGTCTGAGGCATCCTTTTTGAACTACTGAACTTGAGTTTAACTTGATGACAAGCAAAAGTTTAAGTTAGGGGTATTGATGAGTCTGAGATTTGGACTCATTTAGGGCTTTGCTTATATAGAATTAGTGTCCGCAAATGCTTAATTTGTACCAAAAACTTATGTAAAACCCTTGATTTTCAGGTATATTGATTGAGAAACAAAGCAAGGACACTAACAAGTAAAAGGAACAAAACAGGCTGAAAGGATGAAAAAAGGCAGCATGATGATCGCCAAATGGCTATGTGACCACCTAAAGTTTTAGTGTTCCAAGCCCTGAGCGAAGAAACCAAGTAGGCGAGAGAAAAGAGTAGTCGGCAGATTCCGAAGTAGTTTTGCGATGCAGTGCTAGATAGTCCAAAGTTACAGACCTTGAGGATGCTGAATGCCAAGTCAAAAGGGCGATGGAAATGACCAAAGGGCGGCTCGCCGAGTGGTTCAGCGAGCCCGACTTACTTCGTCGAGTGACTCTTCGCAGCACATTTTTGGCGACTATAAATACATTTTTTTAATTTTAACTTAGTATCAAATTTATCAATTTTGCAATCAATTACTCTTTAGAACAATGTGGAGATAGTTTTTTCTAGTTTTTCCTAAGCTTTGAAGGATTGAAGAAATTCACTTTCGATAAATTTGAGGTCTTTGAGAATATTCGAATTAGAGCATTGTAAGGACCGAATCACTTTTACCCAGTTGATAGTTAGTCAATTTGGTAATGGTTTTTACCTTTTTATGATGTCTAGCTAAAACCCCAATTCTTGGAGTGTGTTTATGTGATTATGGGCTGATTTAGCTTATGGGTATTGCTAATTGTTAGTTTAAATGCTATTTAGGAGTCAGTTCAATCATTAATGATGGTTCAATCTAGGAATTGTAGTTGCAAATGCAATTCTAGCTTTGTGTTCTTGGCTTGCTCAACAGAGAGATTTTAGAACCAAGATTTTTGATTGATGGTTTGTGGGTATTGGGTTGATCTGGGTTCAGCTCGCGAGAGTGAATCCTAAACCTAATCCCACACATTCAGCTTGAGAGAGTATATGGATTAGGGTGTGGGCTGGTCTTATTTTGCATGCTTTTTGATGTTCGAGAGAAATCACTTTATAGCTATTTACTAATAGTTTCAATTACCCATTTGTCTATATTAGTCTATAATAGATCACATCCTAAGAACTTGTCTAATTATTGTTATTTCGTGTTATTGTGATTACTGTTTGTAGTTGATAGTTTAAACCAAAACCCTCATTTGATATTCATGTCACCCTTTAATTTGCATGATGTCTTTAACTGATAATTTTTATTCCTATGACTGATTTGACCATGTTCATTCTTCCCAATTGAATCTTAAACGTGTACCGCTCCCTGTGAGATTTGACCCCAACTCATTTAGTTAGGTTTATACTGATTTACGATCGTTGACACTTAGAACTGAATGGAGTATTTTTGAAACATTAATCATTAGGCCACCCAAACCTATAGGTACTTGCCAATGACCACGACCCCCTTGACGGGCCATGGTCCTTTTAACGGTCCGTCATAGAGTCCATGGAAGTCCCCCGTAAGTTTTTAAGTAAGGTCATTTTGGTCTTTTCCCCTATGCATTGGACACCTAAACTACATTGTTTAACCCCCCTAAACTATGTCATTTTACGCAGTTTAAGCATAATAACTTAGTGAGAACTTACCCAGAACAATTATTCTCAAAAACTCACCAAGTTTAGATCGAAAAGAGGAGACTCAAACCCTTCCAAGAACACAATAGGTTTTCTTTAGTTCCAGCCCTGAAATCAAAGGATTTCTCCATGATATTCATCACCAGGTATGTGGGATTTCCGTAGTGGATTCCCTTCGTCAACTAGGTCCTTCAAATTCAGTCAGATTCTTGATTTGTATATCCTTTTTAGACCTAGGGTTTCTAAAATAGTAGAGATTGGTTGTTATTTAGCTATTACAATATTCCTAATCGAATTATCATGTTTTTGTTGAATAGTTATTTAATTCTTTGCATGAAACTCAGAACCCTAGTCACGTAGATTTCCTTAGTTCATGAATCACACCTTCTAGATTAATAAAAGAGATAATCATGCTTCAATTTTTGAATGTCACATTATTAGTATATAATTGTTACATTCTCAGATTTTACATGTCAGTATTTTGAACTATTCCGCATTTCAGTATTTCACTCATAATTTGTCATATACATTTTCAGTTCGGAGTAGACTTAACACCGAGTTGGACTAGGGTTCAGCGGACTCGTATAGTTCGAGAACTACGTGCCCTCATAGGTTTATATGTGCCCTCTGTGGGTATCAGATTTAGTGATCACACAGTAATGCCTTTATACCCCTGACAAGATATATTAGGTCCTCTCAATGGGGCATATATATCAGACTCAGCGTTTAGCTCACGTGGTAATATGTCGGTTAATAGTAGTAATCATAGTCAGACTCTAGTGCATTTGACCAGGTTTTCAATTTATACTTCAGTATTCAGTCTCATCATGGTATGCTCATAATAAGTACTTGGTCATTAGATATAGCTTAGCATTTCAATTATGTTTCAGTATGTATACTCTTGTTCGGATTGTATCATTGCTTAATTATGTTTGTTCAGTTTATGTATTTATTCAGTTATACTCTATATCCTGCATGCTTAGTACACTCCAAATACTGATGCATACTCTGTGCTACATTCTTTCATGATGTAGGTTCAGGTATTCAGCATCCAGATCACGTATAGATCGGTTCTCAATCCATACTCAGCAGTATTAGTTATGAGTCCTCACACTTTGAGCACTTTGAGGACAAAAGATATGTTTTCCATTTCAGTATTGTATTTCAATTTTAGTTTTGCTAGAGTTAGCTGGGGGAATGTCCTAACAACTCTAGTCAGTTAGAGGCTTTTTCAGACATAGTGTTAGACTCAACTTTAGTTTTGAGTGCTTGTTCAGTATCACTAAACTCTTAGATATTATTTATAAATATTCAGATCAGTATTGGTTATTCCCCACATTCAGTCAACTATTATTTGAGCTTCCACATTAGTTCTTGTTTTCTTAGATAAGGACAGTATGGTTATGTTATGCCAGATAGGGTTAGCTTGGGGTCACTCATGATCCTAGGTCTTGTGTCTACATCAATAGGGTAGCCTCAAGGCATGAACCAATGTTACCTAATTTGCTTAATTTTAAGTTCAAAGTAAAAAGTTATGCCTATTTGAGTGAGTCCTCTCTTGTTAAGACTTTTCATCCGTTTAAGGAAAGGGTATTTTGGTCTTTTCCTTACTCCAATATGCTGGATCATGTTTTTCTCACCCAATTTTGGGGTCTAATCAGACGCTTAGTTATTATTCACATTACTAAACACTTAGAATTTTGGGGTGAAGGTTAAAGAAGAGAGAAAGGGCTAATTTCAAGCGTCTATCAAGAGTTGTGGAGTTTCGCTAAGAACAATCATTCTTTCCAGGTATGTGAGGTTTTCCATAGTGATGGACTCTTTCTTCCTCATGCCATTGATGTAATTCTTCTATTAATTTATTCTTGATAACGTTTGTGTAGAGATTCTCGAGTAGTTCGTGAGTTTTAGATTCATTCTTTAACAATGGATGTTTTGAGTTCTTGAGGTGATGGTCTTGCAAATAATGACTAATGTTTATTGATAAATTTTGTGTGGAATTCCAATGAATTCGGGTTGGGTTTGTGAATCAAAGAGAGTTTGGAAGAAACCAATCTATTCTAGATGAGTTAGGACCCAAAATTGAACAAGAAAATTCATCAAAAATTGGGGTTCAGGGTGGGGCAGCGCCCCCCTTAAGTGCCAGGTCCTAGGGATTTAGCTTTGGGGATGGCGCCCTGCACCTGCAATGCGCCCTAAAAAAGCCCCACCACTATTGGGGCTGGCATGACGCGCCACTGATATGCCAGGATGTCGGGCCCTTTTCTTTTTTGTCCTTCATCCCGTATATGTTTTATCAAATCGTGTCTATGTTCTCTTCTTGATATTAACACTTAAATTCTTCATTAATCCTTGAGAAATCCTTCATGTCCTAATCACATGTCTTAAATTACATTTCAAATTAAAGAACAGTTAAGATAAAAGTTCAAGAGGTACTTTTTCAGTCATTTTGAGAAGTTTTTTGCAATTAACTATAGATTTGAACTAAGTCTTGAGAAAATAAATATAAGAATGAAATGGGTTGTATTAGTGATTGTAAAAGAGTATAAGGGAGCTAAGTATCGCATTGAGGTCCTTGAGTTGATTCGTTCATGTCTATATTCCAACATAAACCCAGTGAATTGAGTATTCTTGAGATGACTAGTATCGTTAAGTTATGATTTCTTGAATTTTGAGTATTAAGTTCCTATATTGTCATTGAGATCCTTGAGTTGCTTCGTTCATATCTATGTTTCGACATGAACTCTATTTTGAGTTATAAATCATGAGAACCCTTTGAATCCAAAATTTGTGTTTAAAACTGAGTTTTGAGGAATGTTTAAAGAGCATTTTTGGTAAAGTTTTAGGACACTATATATTCCCAAATGTATTGTTTTTACATAGAGAAAAAAGAAACTTTAATTTCTAAAAAGAGATTATGAGTTCAAAGATATTTCGGAGCAGTTACCTTTTTTAAGAGGATAGTTTGAGTATTATCTCAAATCAGAAAAGAGTATGTTTTATACATTTGAGAATGATTATATATTATTGGGAGTAGTATTAAGCACCAATATTGTGTAGCCAACATGGGTAAATGATCATACTCTTTAGATGAATCCTTAGTCGCCTTCGGGAATAGCTTAGTGAATCCACTTAGTTGAGGTGTTCTATACCCCAACAAGATATAGGATAGTTCTGGCAGCGAGATGCTCTATCATCATATAGATCATAGTTATGGTTGCCGGTTAGAAAATCTCCCAAATAAGAGTAAAGAGTCTGCTATTGTATTTTTATACATTTTGAGTTGATATCTACTTTTTAAGTTTATAGTATTTTTATATACATCCTTGAGTTAGTATTTGTTTATTATGAAGCTTTAAATTTTTTATCTTTTGTTATTGCTTTCATATTGGAGTTGAGTTGAGGTGAGTATTGTCTTCCCATGTTATCAGTTCAATTAAGTATGTTTCACTTTTCCTTTACATGTTCGTACATTCAATGTCTTGATGTCATTCGACTTGCATCTTATAGTGATGCAGATACAGGTGTGTAGGATCATTAACAGGTGCTTAGTTGAGATCATTTGACATTCCAGTTAGCTTTGGTGAGCCTTCTTATACTCCAGAGGACTTCACCTTACCTTATAGTTTTTAGTTTTGAGATGTCGTGGGTCTTGTCCCGATATCGTTCAGTAATAGTAGAGGCTTTATAGATAGATAGAGTTGAGTAGTCCTTAAGTATTTAATTTATTTTGAGTTATTTTAGAAACTATAAGTATTTCTATTGATATTGTACAGACTTTGAGTTGAGTATTTCAGTTTAACAAATTTAATTCAGTTTTTAATTCTTTTATTGCTTGAGTTAGTTTTCCGCTTGTAGTCATCCAAGAAAAGGGTTCACACGGGGACTACCAATTATTCTCAAGCGTCCGCAACATTTAGTGTGTAGGCTCGGGTTGTGACAGACAGCATCTATGGTACACCAGAAGCATGATAGTCAATTCCAAATGCGAAACTCTTTGAGGAAGGAGATAAGCAAATTATTTTAATGATCATCATAATGAGACAAGTGCTTTAAAAAAGCACAATGACATAACACTTTATAAAACCTTGGAAAAAGTTTAGGTACCTGAAAATGATGAAAAATAAAGAGACCTCGATAAGTTATGTCATATTAGAATTGAGTCAATGACCATCAACAATATCTTTGATATGAAGTAGCACATAATGCTATAAATGATTACAAGGATCTTAAATATAAATATGTCATATAGTGTGGACAGATAAATCATTGATCAAATAAAATGCACTATTCAAGTATATTTTGTTTCACTTAGAAAAGTGATGCTATTGAAATTATTTTTCATAAGTCAAAATATAATGTCAGCGTTGTACAAATGAATAATTGTGCAATGTGCTAAAGTATAACCGTAAGATATAAAGTGTGGTTTGTGCCTCGGGGCATAATAGATTTTTGCAAAAATACTGACATTATTAAATTGAGATATATTTTTCAGTGGTGGATGAAATGAGACTTCTTTCAATCTGGCAATAAATAAAATAATTGAATATGTATAATAAATAATTATTATGTCTAACTGGACGATAAAGGTTATATGAAAATCTTTGAAGGATTTAAAAGGTTTTAAAGCAGTTTCATTGAGTACCCAATGATTCTGAGACTGCTTAACACATGGAAAGAATCATTTTGATATCATGGAAATGATTTTAAAAAATCATGCATAAGTGCAATTGGTGCACTTACAGATTGTTGGTTATGCAAATTCTAGAAGATTATTTTATCTACATAAAGAAAATTAGGTGAAAGGGTTGTCATATTATCATTCAAGTTTTGCCAAGAAACTAACAAACCAAGTGACTCAACACATAAAAGACGTGTAATTTTTTTTAGAAGAAAAGATGAGCCTCAATAAAATTGAAATGATCAATCTCTGAATTAGAAATTATTTAAATATATAGATGCAAAATATTTATTTGATCCTCATAAAGCTCGATTGTAAATGAGATATTTGTTTACATGTGGAGACACAATAATATTCTTGCATTGAAAGAATCAAACACTAGTAATCACTTCTTCGATCATGCAAAAATAATATTGATTTATGAAATTAGTCGAGAGTGTGTTTGGTTGGAATCATGACCTATCATATTCAAAAAATATGTGATTTTTCTTCGAAAAGGGAAATTGCATATACCATATAATACTAAAATAATATATAGCTTGATTGAAGGTAGGATATAATCAAAGGAGACCGAACAAAACATATTTCACCAAAATTCTTTCTCACACATGTTCTTCAACAAAATGGTGAGATACACGAGGTGTGCATTGTTAATAGGACAAGTGTAAAAGTAGTAGGTGATAGTGCATTATTATGCAGTAAGTAGTCTAGTACGTGCATTATTGTGCACTACTGTAATTCCTTTCTATATAAAGGAAGGTATATGTAACATAATAAGCAAGTTGGGAAAAAACCAAGCTTTCTTAAAAAACACTCTCAAATATTTAAATACTTAATAGATAATGGAACAACCTTCAGATATCATGGATAATCAAGAGGCAAAGGTATATTGTTCAAAAATTATGCAGAACTAATTTCATCTATTCCTGAATATCATATATATGATTGAATAAATTTATGTTAGTTATTATGTATTAGAATTATTTAAATCATGATTTCTAGTTTATTAGCACACTTGAAACAGGGAGAAAACTTCTATACTATGCCATCCTAATATTGAAACTGGTAGGCAAGGAAAGCCGTTTAGGGGAGTAAACAAAGTTGAGGCACTGATAAGAAGGAAGTATCCGCTAAAGTACGATGCTAGTAGTGACAGGAGAACATGATAAACAGATAATCTAGTTCATAATGATCTAATTTGAATTTAATCAATTATGAATATGATAGGAAGGAATAATTTGAAATAAAAAACCTGCATGATAAAGAACATGACTACATATGTTTATGATGAAATGATAAAAAACTATGAAACTTTAATCTTATATATACTTAGAGATATAGAAATAATTGAATTAAGAAGAATAATATGGGGAAAAATATTGATTGATATAGGATCAGAAGATATAATAAACCAACAATGGTATGAAATAGACCTACATGATTTAGACCTCAAAATAATAGAATGGTATGATTTAGAAATAAATTCAGACTGAAATGAACTACGAATATTTACAATATTGGACAGAATCTATGGAAGATATAAAACTATTAGAACAATTAATGTAAGAAAATTTATATATGTACCTAAGAACCCCAAGATATGTTTATATCTACAATATATCATAACAAAAACACATTGGTGGTTCACAGCATCATGTAAACAAAAAATAGGAGCAAAAAGAGTAAATAACAAAAAACAAAAAACAACAGAATGGATAAAAGGAAGTGAAAAAATTACACAAAAATTAGTAAATATAAAAGAAGAAGACCATAAAATAGAATTAATTATATTCTCTATAGATAAAGTAAAAATAATCCAAGATAAGTTATTTATTATATAGTGAAGATCCTTTACAAGGATGGGAAAAACACAAAACAAAACTAAAAATTGAGCTAATTGATAATAATAAAAGAAAGCAATGCAAGCATACAAGCCCAGCATTTATAGTAAATAAACATTGTGAACAAAAAAGAGGAAAAAGTAGAATGGTTATTGATTATAGAAATTTAAATGCAACAATTAAAACATATAATTACCCAATATCAAATAAAATATTAAAGATAAGACAAATACAAAGATATAATTACTTTAATAAATTTGACTGCAAATCAGGATTTTACCACTTAACATTAGAAGAGGAATCTAAAAAACTTACAGCATTTACAGTACCACAAGGATTTTATGAATGGAATGTATTACCATTTGGATATAAAAATGCCCCAGGTAGATATCAACACTTTATGGATAATTACTTTAAACAACTAGAAAATTGTGTAGTATATATTGATGATATATTACTATATTCTAAAACCCAAGATTAACACATAAGATTATTAAACAAATTCATATATATTATAGAATATTCAGGCATAAGCCTAAGTAAAAAGAAAACAGACATAATGAAAAGCCAAATAGAATTCCTAGGAATACAAATAGATAAAAATGGAATAAAAATGTAAACACATATAGTACAAAAAATAATTAACTCAAATGAACAGCTAGATACAAAAAAGAGATTACAATTATTCTTAGGACTAGTAAATCAAGTAAGAGAATACATATCAAAATTAGCAGAAAATTTAAACCATTACAGCAAAAATTAAAGAAAGACGTGGAATACCAGTTTGATAAAAAAGACCAAACACAAATACAAAAAGTAAAATTATTATGTAAAAACCTACCTAAACTATATTTTCCGAATGAAAACAAAACATTTACTTATATAGTAGAATCAAATGCCGATGAAAAAAGCTATGGAGGAGTCTTAAAATACAAGTATGATAAAGAAAAAATAGAACATCATTGTAGATATTATTCAGGAATATTTACTAATGCAGAAATAAGATGGGAAATAAATAGGAAATAATTATACTCAGTGTATAAATGTTTACTATCATTTAAACCATATATTGTATATAATAAATTTATTATAGGGACAGATAACACACAAGTAAAATGGTGGCTAACAAGAAAAATACAGGATTCAGTAACTACAAAAGAAATGAGAAGATTGATATTAAATATATTAAATTTTACATTTACTATTGAAGTGATAAAAACTGATAAAAATGTTATTGCAGATTACTTATCAAGACAAAGCTACTCAGACTGAGAAAGAAAATACAATTGAAGATATACTCAAAGTCATTACTACACTTTGTATAAAAGTGGACAGTATGGACAATGAGATACAAAAGCTAAAGACTAATAAAGATAATCTAAAGTCTAAAGCTAATACAGGTCAGCAGCATGACTGTAACAACACAGAGCTAAAAGGTGGCGTTGGGAAACACCTTAAAACCCATAATATTTGTTTAAATACAGCTGTAGGTACAAGTTAACAAGTTAGTGAAAAACAACATAAGAATACAAACTTAAACCAGCTATTTGAAAAACCATTTACTCCAAAAATGCCAATAACACATTGACTATAGAACCACAAACCTCTACCTATGTAGATAGCCTACAAAATGAGAAAAAATTATATAACCATGTCACGAGAACATATATTGAAAATATATACAAAATCCAAATCTATTTAAACCGTAATCCTAGATCCACTACAACCAAAGAACCAAGTCAAGACTACCTAACCCAAAAATTACAAGGTTATAACAAGCTAATCACACAGCCAAAAACTAACACCAATTTAGTAAGGACATGTTACAATTATGGACTATTAAATACCGTATACACATACGATGGAGAAGAAATAAGTGGAATACCAGAACTACACAAGGCATTCATTACATATAAAAGAGTTACCAAGGGAAATTTATTCTATGTAAAGTTTTATATAGCACCAGCGGAGATATTATACGAAGAGATAAAACAGCCGATTCAAGTTATTAAGATCGGACTAACCAAAGATATGATTATACCTGAAGATATTGGACAACAGGAAGAAATATAAAAAATAGAGATACCAAGTTTTTATGCCAATAAAAGAATAATTGGTATATCAACTATTATACAACAGCTAACAAACAATTATTTAAACGAAAATGTTATATGGAGTTACTACTCTAGAGACCAGCTAATGATATATTCAAATTCAAGAGAACTAAGGAAAGAAGATATGGATGAAGTCCAGAAATGAATTTTATCATTATTAAAACCAGAAGAAAGACCTACGAGAAAGGCTCTCAAAGCAGGATTTATTTCGTCAGAACTATTAACCAGATATTATAAGTTAATTGGACATAAATATCTTGACCATATATGTTCAAGATGCAATGGAGAAGATAATGTAATCCCCGATGTCCAGCTGGAATGATAAAATAAAAGAAGATAGAGACGAAAAATAAGATAAAGAGAAGAAGACAAGACAAAGAAGATAAAGACAAAGGACAAATGGTACCAGAGCTATGGATGATAAGAAACATAGGAAGAAATATACTAGTAGAAAGTTAAGAAAAATAAGAAGAAAATTAAACAAATTATATCCGAAATATAAACAACTTAATATCACAAAAAATGATAACGAAAAATTAAACCAATTAATAGATAATATATCTAACGTAGAATATAAATATATTCAATATTTAAAATTACAATGAATAACGAGAATAACGAGTATAGATAAAAACTTAATGAAATAATTATAGCAAAAAGACAAGAATTAGCACATAGGCAAAATAGATTTAACAGTAATATATTTGCAGGAATTTGTCACAAATCTATAATAGCACAAGGAAAGACTATTTTATATCTAGAAATACAAATAAATAACTTAGAATATAAACTTCAACACAATCTATAAATAAATAAGAATACGCAATAGATGAAAAAACATATGAAAATTATGACGGACTAAAAATAAAGATAATATTTTCTAATCTAGGAAGAAGATATAAGAAAATAGGTGACAATATAAGTCTAATGTTAGAAAAAGAAACGGTAAAACTAGAAGATAGTTTAACAGCTATGATAAGAATAACAAAAGAAAATGAAGATATAGATAGAAAAATGGAAATTGAAAAAATAAAATAACAAGCAAAAAAGGAAGTACAACAATTAGAAGAAGTAAAAAATACCAAAATAATAGAGCTAGAAATAGAGCTAGCAATATTAAAAGAAATGTATGAAATAAAACAAAAAGAAAAAGAACAAAAAACAAAATTAACAAATGAGATAATTAAATTTAAAGAAAAATTGCAACTAGAAGATGGATTAGAAGAAAAAGAAGAAAATAACCAAGATAATCTACCCGAAATAAGAGTTGATGAAATAAACGACGATGATCTAGAACAACATTCGAAAACAAGCGAAACATATACGGAACTTTTAGCAAACATAGATAATAAAAAGAATTTAGAAATAAATACAGGCGACATAGACATGGATGAAAAACCTAACACATCAAGAGTAAAAAACCCAAAAGATTTAAATCCAAAATATTATAATAAAAACTACGAACAATATGATAGAGAAAAAACTATATGGGATAAAAGATTAAATAAAAAATGGACACCTAAACCAATAACTCAACGGCATGTATTTTTAGATTTAGACTGTGTAGCATATATAAATAAAACAATCCAATTATGGATAGGATATATATCAAAACAATTAATAGATAACAAAATAGTAATAACAGAGACACCATGATATATAGAAAGAACGCTTATAGAAACAGTAAAATTATGGCTAAAAAATTTATCAGATGAAAGTTTAAAAACTCTAAGAAGTAATAAAAAATCTAATGGCGAATTAGCTACTACAACTATAGAAATATTATATAAATATGAAGTAGCTATAAGAAATGAATTTAGTAGTATGACAACAGAAGTAGAAGAACAAAATAAATAAAAAATCATAAATCGATAGCTAATGACAAAACTAGCAATATGTAATACGTGTTACATAGATGAATATACATGTATATTTAGAGAATACTATTATAAAGGAACATATAACACAGAAGAAAGTAAAGAAATAAGAAAATTATATTTTACAAAATTACCAAAACCTTTTAGTTCAAAAATAATAAAAAGTTGGAATGAAGCAGAATTAACAGATACCTTAGGAGCTAGAATAAAATTCTTGCAACGATGGTTTATGGAACTATGTCAAAAACATAAAGAAGAAATAAAAATGGAAAAAATATTAGTAAAAAACTTGGCATGTTGCAAAAATAAAACAACACCTCAATTTGGTTGTACGGATAGGTATTATAAAAATAGAAAGAAATATAATAAAAAATACAGATCAAAATATAAATATAAAAAATCGAGAAGAAGATACTATGTAAAAAAACTACAAAACTAAAACACCATATAGACCAAAAAGAAAACTAACGGAATGTACTTGTTAAAATTGTGGAAAATTAGGACATATAGCTAGAGATTGTAAATTACCTAACAATCCAAAGAAAAAACAAATATCAGAAATAATAATAGACAATGAATAATATACACAAATAGAATACGTAGATTATGAATTAGAAAGTGAAGATAGCATATATAAATTATCAGAAAACGAAATAGACGAAATGAAAAATAATTCATTAACAGAATCAGATAATGAACACTATATAAATGACTAAAACAGATATACAAATAATAACTAAAGAAAAATATCAAGATGAAGAATCGGCAGAATAAAAAATAATATTTGATAATAATACATTAGAACAAATAAAAGGAAAAGAATTAGATCTAAGCATAGCAAAAATATTCAAAATACCAACAATAAGAAACTAGTTTAAACGACAAAAAGAAGAATATTATGTAGTAAGTCAAAGAGAACATATCATAGATTGCAAATACACCAAAGGAAAGACTAAAATGTCAATAATAAACAAGCGAATAATAAATAAAGAAATACAAGATATTAAAGCTAAAAATCCAATTAAATATGTACATTTAGGAGGAATGAAAATATTAATAAAAGCATGTTTTAGAGATGGAATAGATACACCCATAGAAATATACTTAGCAGATGATAAGATCATACAACCTATAGAAAAAGGTATAATAAGTGCAGTAAAAGGTAATCTCATATATCAAAAATTTAAATTTATAATAAGTGCTAACTACTCAGTAGCAATAAATGACAAAAATATAGAGAAATTATTAGTATTATATTGGAAAATGTCAGGAATAGAACTAGCCCCGGGAAGTAAAATATTTACAGCTAGATGTAAAAACTTATATATTTTAACAACAAAACATAAAATAACATCAAAAAACAAAATAAATAAAATAAAAATAGAAAATCTCTTTGAAAGAATAGTTATGGTCATAAATAAGAATGATTATAGTTATAATGAGATTGACATAGAAGAAGATTTATAAATAGTAAAAGAAAGATTAAGCACATCAAAAAGAATAAACTGTGAAATACCACAATATCATAAAAAATGAGTACCTCAAGATGAGTAGATAAAACTCCACAAAAATCAATGGAAGAAGAAAGAAAACCACATCATTACTACATAACGAGAATAATGGAACAACAAAAATATTTAATATTAATGAATACAGGACTAGAAAAAAACTATATTACAAGAGAATTAGTGACGGAAGATGAAATAATAACTACTGAACAATCATGCCCCGAACTACCAAAAGCATTAACATATACCGAAGAAACTACGAAAAAGGAAATAATCATTGGAGGAATACCAATAATAATAAAGTTTAAAGCATATCAAGGAGATGAAAATATCAATTTAGGAATAAAATTGCTAGAACGAGTAAAACCATATAATCTAGAAGATAAACAATTGACAATAAATTATGAAAATAAAAAAGTAATAATAAAAAGGACTTTAGTATGATAAAAATATGAAAATATATATATACTTGCAAAGATAATAATAGAAGGATATTACAATAGATATTATACACCAATGATAGATACGGGAGCAGAAGCTAATATGTATAAATATAATTGTTTACCAGAAGATAAGTGGGAAAAATTAAAAACACCGATAGTAGTAATAGGATTTAATAATGAAGGAAGCATGATCACATATAAGACAAAAAATATAAAAATACAAATATGGGATAAGATATTAACTATAGAGGAAATATATAACTTTGAATTGACTATAAAAGATATGCTATTAGGGATGCCATGTTTAGAAAAATTATACCCACATATAATAACAAAACACACTGGTGGTTCACAACATCGTGTAAACAAAAAATAAGAGCAAAAAGAGTAAATAATAAAAAATGAAAAACAACAGAATGGATAGAAGGAAGCGAAAAAAGTACACAAAAATTAGAAAATATAATAGAAGAAGACCTTAAAATAGAATTAATTATATTCTCCATAGATAAAGTAAAGATACTCCAAGATAAGTTAGAATTATTATATAGTGAGGATCCTTTACAAGGATGGGAGAAACATAAAACAAAAGTAAAAATTGAGCTAATTGATAATAATAGTATAATAACTCAAAAACCATTAAAGTATAATTTTAATGATTTAACCGAATTTAAGATACATATAAATGAATTACTAGAAAAGGGGTATATACAAGAAAGCAATAGTAAGCACACAAGCCCGACATTTATCGTAAATAAACATAGTGAACAAAAAAGAGGAAAAAGTAGAATGGTTATTGATTATAGAAATTTAAATGTAAAAAATAAAACATATAACTATCCGATACCAAATAAAATACTAAAGATAAGACAAATACAAGGATATAATTATTTTAGCAAATTTGATTGTAAATCAGGATTTTATCACTTAAAATTAGAAGAAGAATCTAAAAAACTAACAACATTAACTGTACCACAAGGATTTTACGAATGAAATGTATTACAATTTGGCTATTAAAATGCACTAGGTAGATACCAACACTTTATGGATAACTATAAAGTGTTGTATGAAATCAAACAAAAAGAAAAAGAACAAAAAACAAAATTAGCAAATGAGATAATTAAATTTAAAGAAAAATTGCAATTAGAAGATGAATTAGAAGAGTTAGAAGAAAAAGAAGAAAATAACCAAAATAATCAACCCGAAATAAGAGTTGATAAAATAAACGACGATGATATAGAACAACATTCGGAAACAATCGAAACATATACGGAACTTTTAGCAAACATAGATAATACAAAGAATTTAGAAGTAAATACAGGTGACATAGACATGGATGAAAAACTTAGTACATCAGGAGTAAAAAACCCAAAAAATTTTAATCAAAAATATTATAATGAAAACTATGAACAATATGATAGAGAAAAACCTATATGGGATAAAAAATTAAATAAAAAATGGATACCTAAACCAATAGCTGAACGACATGATTTTTTAGATTTAGACTGTGTAGCAGATATAAATAAAACAATCCAATTATGGATAGGGCATATATCAAAACAATTAATAGATAACAAAATAGCAATAGCAGAGACACCAGGATATATAGAAAGAACGCTTATATGAACAGTAAAATTATGGTTACAAAATTTATCAGATGAAAGTTTAAAACTTTAAGAAGTAATAAAAAATCTAATGGCGAATTAGCTACTACAACTATGAAAATATTATATAAATATGAAATAGCTATAAGAAATGAATTTAGCAGTATGACAACAGAAGTAGAAGAACAAAATAAATAAAAAATCATAAATCGAAATCTAATGACAAAACTAGCAATATATAATGTGTTACATAGATGAATATACATGTGCATTTAGAGAATACTATTATAAAGGAACATATAACACAGAAGAGAGTAAAGAAATAAGAAAATTATATTTTACAAAATTACCGGAACCTTTTAGTTCAAAAATAATAAAAAGTTGAAATAAAGCAGAATTAACAGATACCTTAGGAGCTAGAATGAAATTCTTGCAACAATGGTTTATGGAACTATGTGAAAAACATAAAGAAGAAATAAAAATGGAAAAAATATTAGTAAAAAACTTGGCATGTTGCAAAAATAAAACAGCACATCAATTTGGTTGTACAGATAGACATTATAAAAATAAAAGAAAATATAATAAAAAATACAAATCAAAATATAAATATAAAAAACCGAGAAGAAGATACTATGTAAAAAACTATGAAACCAAAAGACCATATAGACCAAAAAGAAAACTAACGGAATGTACTTGTTATAATTGTGGAAAATTAGGACATATAGCTAGAGATTGTAAATTACCTAAAAACCAAAGAAAAACAAATATCGAAATAATAATAGACAATGAAAAATATACACAAATAGAATACGTAGATTATGAATTAGAAAGTGAAGATAGCATATATGAATTATCGAAAAAATGAAATAGACGAAATGAAAAATAATTCATTAACGAGAATCGGATAGTGAACACTATATAAATGACTGAAGCAGATATACAAACAATAACTAAAGAAAAATATCAAGATGAAGAATCGTTAGAACAAAAAAGAATATTTGATAATAATATATTTGAACAAATAAAAGGAAAAGAATTAGACCTAAGTGTAACAAAAATATTCGAAATACCAACAATAAGAAACTAGTTTAAACGACAAAAAGAAGAATATTATGTAGTAAGTCAAAGAGAACATATCATAAATTGCAAATACACCAAAGAAAAGGCTAAAATACCAATAATAAACAAGCGAATAATAAATAAAGAAATACAAGATATTAAGGCTAAAAATCCAATTAAATATGTACATTTAGGAGGAACGGAAATATTAATAAAAGCATGCTTTAGAGAAGGACTAGATACACCCATAGAAATATACTTAGCAGATGATAGAATCATACAACCTATAGAAAAAAGTATAATAAGCGCAGTAAGAGGTAACCTCATATACCAAAAATTTTAATTTATAATAAGTGTTAACTACTCAATAGATAAATCATTAATATTATATTAGAAAATGTCAGAATAGAACTATCCCAGGAAGTAAAATATTTACGACTAGATGTAAAAACTTATATGTTCTAACAACAAAACATAAAATAACAAAAAAAATAAAATAGATAAAATAAAAATAGAAGATCCCTTTGAAAGAATAGTTACAGTCATAGATAATAATGATTATAGTTATAATGAAATTGATATAGAAGAAGATTTAGAAATAGTAAAAGAAAGAGTAAGTACATCGAAAAGAATAAACAATGAGATACCTCAAATATCATTAAAAATGAGTACCTCAAGATGAATAGATAAAACTCCACAAAAATCAATGGAAGAAGAAAGAAAACCACATCATTAATACATAACGAGAATAATGGAACAACGAATATATTTAATATTAATGAATACAGGACTAGAAAAAAACTATATTACAAGAGAATTAGTGACGGAAGATAAAATAATAACTACTGAACAATCATGCCCCGAGCTACCAAAAGTATTAACATATACCGCAGAAACTACAGAAAAGGAAATAATTATTGGAGGAATACCAATAATAATAAAGTTTAAAATATATCAAGAAGATGAAAACATCACTTTAGGAATAAAATGGCTAGAACAAGTAAAACCATATAATCTAGAAGATAAACAGTTGACAATAAATTATGAAAATAAAAAAGTAATAATAAAAAGGACTTTAGTATGATAAAAATATGAAAATATATATACTTGCAAAGATAATAATAGAAAGATATTACAACGAGATATTATACACCAATGATAGACACGGGAGCGAGAAGCTAATATATGTAAATATAATTGTTTACCGGAAGATAAGTGGGAAAAATTAAAAACACCGATAGTAGTAAATGGGATTTAATAATGAAGGAAGCATGATCACATATAAGACAAAAAATATAAAAATACAAATATGGGATAAAATATTAACTATAGAGGAAATATATTACTTTGAACTAACTACAAAAGATATGCTATTAGGGATGCCATTTTTAGAAAAATTATACCCACATATAATAACAAAAACACATTGGTGGTTCCCAACACCGTGTAAACAAAAAATAGGAGCAAAAAGAGTAAATAATAAAAAACGAAAAATAACAGAATGGATAAAAGAAAGCGAAAAGATTACACAAAAATTAGAAAATATAAAAGAAGAAGACCCTAAAATAGAATTAATAATATTCTCTATAGACAAAGTAAAAATAATCCAAGATAAGTTAGAATTATTATATAGTGAGGATCCTTTACAAGGATGGGAGAAACATAAAACAAAAATAAAAATTGAACTAATTGATAATAATAGTATAATAACCCAAAAACCATTAAAATATAATTTTAATGATTTAACCGAATTTAAGATACATATAAATGAATTACTAGAAAAAGGGTACATACAAGAAAGCAATAGTAAGCACACAAGCCCGGCATTTATCGTAAATAAACATAGTGAACAAAAAAGAGGAAAAAGTAGGATGATTATTGATTATAGAAATTTAAATGCAAAAAATAAAACATATAACTATCCGATACCAAATAAAATACTAAAGATAAGGCAAATACAAGGATATAATTATTTTAGCAAATTTGATTGTAAATCAGGATTTTATCACTTAAAACTATAAGAGGAATCTAAAAAACTAACAGCATTCACTGTACCACAAGGATTTTACGATTGGAATGTATTATCATTTGGATATAAAAATGCACCAGGTAGATACCAACATTTTATGGATAATTATTTTAAACAATTAGAAAAGTGTGTAGTATATATTGATGATATATTGTTATATTCTAAAACCCAAGATGATCACATAAGATTATTAGAAAAATTCATACATATTATAGAATATTCAGGCATAAGCCTAAGTAAAAAGAAAGCCGACATAATGAAAAGCCAAATAGAATTCCTATGAATACAAATAGATAAAAATGGAATAAAAATGCAAACACATATAGTACAAAAAATAATTAACTCAAAAGAACATTAGATACGAAAAAGAAATTACAATCATTTTTAGGACTAGTAAACCAAGTAAGAGAATATATACCAAAATTAGCAGAGAACTTAAAGCCATTACAACAAAAATTAAAGAAAGATGTAGAATACCGCTTTGATAAGAAAGACCAAACACAAATACAAAAAATAAAATTATTATGTAAGAACCTACCTAAACTATATTTTTCAGATGAAAATAAAAAATTTACTTATATAGTAGAATCAGACATCAATGAAAAAAGTTATGGAGGAGTATTAAAATATAGGTATGGAGAAGAAAAAATAGAACATCATTGTAGATATTATTCAGGAACATATACTAATGCGAAATAAAGTGGGAAATAAATAGGAAAGAATTATATTCGGTATATAAATGTTTATTATCATTTGAACCACATATTGTATATAACGAATTTATTATAAGAACAGATAATACACAAGTAAAATGGTGGCTAACAAGAAAAATACAAGATTCGGTGACGACAAAAGAAATAAGGAGATTAGTATTAAATATATTAAATTTTACATTTACACTTGAAGTAATAAAAACTGATAAGAATGTTATTGCAAATTACCTATCACGACAAAGCTACTCGGGCGAGACGAGGAAGAAGATACAATTGAAAAGATACTCAAAGCCATTACTACACTTTCTACAAAAGTGGATAGTATGGACAACGAAATACAAAAGCTAAAGACTAATGAAGATAATCTGAAGTCTAAAGCTAGTCAGCAGCATGACTATAAAAATGCGGAGCTACGTCGATCGGAAGACGAAAAAAACCCAGAGCTAAAAGGAGACGATGGGAAACTCCTTAAAACCCATAATGTTTGTTTAAATACAGCTGCAGGTACAAGCAAACAAGTTAACCATAAACAACATAAAAATGTGAATTTAAACCAGCTATTCGAAAAACCATTTACCCAAAGGACACCCAGACACATGTCCATAGAACCACAAACATCTACATATGCAGATAGTTTGCAAAACCAACATGAAAAAAAGACATATAACTACATCACCCGAACCTATATAGAAAATATATACAAAATCCAAACATTTTTAAATCTTAACCCCAGATCTACTACAACCCAAGAACCAAGCCAAGATTATTTAACCCAAAGGTTACAAGGTTATAATAAACTAATTGCACAACCAAAATACTAACGCTAACCTAGTGAGGACATGTTATAACTATGGATTATTAAATACAGTATATACATATGATGGAGAGGAACTAAGTGGAATACCAGAACTACATAAAACATTTATTACATATAAAAGAGTTACTAAAGGAAATTTATTCTATGTGAAATTTTATACGGCAACAGCAGAAATATTATACGAGGAAATAAAACCTCCGATACAAGTGGTGAAGATAGGACTAACAAAAGATATGATAATACCGAAAGATATCGGACAGCAACCAGAGATACAAAAAAATGAGATACCAAGTTTTTATGCCAACAAAAGGATAATTGGTATATCAACTATCATACAGGAGCTAGCAAATAATTATTTGAACGGAAACGCTATATGGAGCTACTATGCAAGAGATCAGCTAATGATTTATTCCAATTCAAGGGAGTTAAGGAAAGCAGATATGGATGAAGTCCAGAGATGGATTTTATCATTACTTAAGCCAGA
The DNA here is from genome assembly GCA_029007595.1 of Solanum commersonii. Taxonomy (NCBI): domain Eukaryota; kingdom Viridiplantae; phylum Streptophyta; class Magnoliopsida; order Solanales; family Solanaceae; genus Solanum; species Solanum commersonii. The sequence goes on along the minus strand of JAJTWQ010000010.1, from coordinate 1,136,913 downwards.
AGAACAACCTACAACGAGAGCTTTGAAGACGGAATTTATTTCAAAAAGAATTATTGACCGGATATTGTAAATTAATTGGACACAAATATCACGACCATATATGTACAAAATGTAACGGAGAAGATAATATAATCTCAGATGTACAACTAGAATGATCAAATAAGACGGAAGAAGATAAGAAGGAGATAATGGACAGATGGACACATGTGTGCAGAAGAAAGTCGTAGAAAGAAAGATGAGATAAGATAGAAAGAAGAAAACAAAAAAAGATAAGAAGAAGAAGACAAGTGTAATGTAATGTAATGAAAGTACGTAAAATAGGTAGTAAAAGTCATGGTAGGTATACAAGTGTAATAAAGTAGGTGTAAAAATGTCATAAGTATGTAAGGCTAAAGATAGTAGGGTGTGCCATAAGTCAAAAAGTAGGTAAGTCATATATTAGCATTAGAATACGTGTGTAGTAGTGTGCAGATTTTCCTTTCTATATAAAGGAAATCATATGTAACATAAAGCAGGCAATGCCTAACTTAATAAAATTCCTCTTTCATAAAAATACTCTCTCAACTAAGATATAAAAATACTTAAAAGATTATGGACAAATCTGAAATTCAATCAGATATTTCAGATAGCATGGCTAAGCAAGAGGCAAAGGTATATTGTTCAATAAATATGCGAGAACTAATTTCATATATTCCTGAATATCATATATATGATTGAATAAATTTATGTTAGTTATTATGTATTAGAATTATTTTAATCATGATTTCTAGTTTATTAGCACACTGGAAATAGGGAGAAAACTTCTATACTATGTCATCCTAATGTTGAAACCGGTAGGCGAGGAAAGCCGTTTAGGGGAGTAAACAAAGTTGAGGCGCTGATAAGAAGGAAGTATCCGCTAAAGTACGATGCTAGTAGTGACAGGAAAACATGATAAATATAATCTAGTTCATAATTATCTAATATGAATTTAATCAATTATGAATATGATAGGAAGGAATAATTTGAAATAAAAACCCTGCATGATAAAGAACATGACTACATACTTGCAAGATAAAATGATAAAAAACTATGAAACCTTAATCTTATATATACTTAAAGATATAAAAATAATTGAATTAAGAAGAATTATATGGGAAAAAATATTTAATAACAACGAATCAGAAGATATATTAGACCAACAATGGTATGAAATAGACTTATATAATTTAGACTACGAAAAAATAGAATGGAACGATTTAGAAATAAATTCAGATTAAAATGAACTACGACTATTTACAATATTGGATAGAATCTATGGAAGATATAAAACTATTAGAACAATTAATGGAAAAAAATTATATATCTACCAAGAAACCCAAGATATGTTATATCTAGAATACATCATAAATAATATTAAAGAAATATTCAGATTAAAACAACTATCGGAAGAATATTACAATAAATATTATTACATTTTACCATGAATTCAACACCAAAAAATTATAAAAAAATCCTTAAAATAAATTACTCACCTACCACACTACCACCTAACACTACCACTTCCACAAATTCACTAACTACCAGTTCCGCTACGAAAAATGGTATCAGAGCGGTGTGGAACTGGTAGTTGGGGGTTTCATAGAAGTGGTAGTATGTTAGGTGGTAGTGTGGCAGTTGAGTAATTTGTTTTAAAAATTTTATTAAAATATTTTTTTGCTAAGTGTCTTAAGCTATCGTTTTTTGGTGTGGAGTTCATGGTATTTTTCAGTGCGGAATTGGTAGTTGTTTTAATCTGAATATTTTTTTAATATTATTTATGATATATTCTAGATATAACATATCTTGGGTTTCTTGGTACATATATAAATTTTCTTCCATTAATTGTTCTAATAATTTTATATCTTCCATAGATTCTGTCCAATATCGTAAATATTCGTAGTTCATTTTAATCTGAATTTATTTCTAAACCATACCATTCTATTCTTTCAAAGTCTAAATCATATAGGTCTATTTCATACCATTGTTGATTTAATATATCTTCTGATTCGTTGTCATTAAATATTTTTTCTCATATAATTCTTCTTAATTCAATTATTTTTATATCTTTAAGTATATATAAGATTAAGGTTTCATAGTTTTTTATCATTTTATTATGCAAATATGTAGTCATGTTTGTTGTTATGCAGATTTTTTATTTTCAATTATTCCTTCCTATCATATTCATAATTGATTAAATTCATATTAGATAATTATGAACTAGATTATCTTTATCATGTTTTTCTGTCACTACTAGCATCGTACTTTAGCGGATACTTCCTTCTTATCAGCGCCTCAACTTTGTTTACTCCCCTAAACGGCTTTCCTCGCCTACCGGTTTCAACATTAGGATGGCATAGTATAGAAGTTTTCTCCCTATTTCCAGTGTGCTAATAAACTAGAAATCATGATTCAAATAATTCTAATACATAATAACTAACATAAATTTATTCAATCATATATATGATATTCAGGAATATATGAAATTAGTTCTGCATATTTATTGAACAATATACCTTTGCCTCTTGCTTAGCCATGCTATCTGAAATATCTGATTGGATTTCAGATTTGTCCATTATCTTTTAAGTATTTTTATATCTTAGTTGAGAGAGTATTTTTATGAAAGAGGAATTTTATTAAGTTAGGCGTTGCCTGCTTTATGTTACATATGATTTCCTTTATATAGAAAGGAAAATCTGCACACTACTACACACGTATTCTAATGCTAATATATGACTTACCTACTTTTTGACTTATGACACACCCTACTATCTTTAGCCTTACATACTTATGACATTTTTACACCTACTTTATTACACTTGTATACCTACCATGACTTTTACTACCTATTTTACAGACTTTCATTACATTACATTACACTTGTCTTCTTCTTCTTATCTTTTTTTGTTTTCTTCTTTCTATCTTATCTCATCTTTCTTTCTACGACTTTCTTCTGCACACATGTGTCCATCTGTCCATTATCTCCTTCTTATCTTCTTCCGTCTTATTTGATCATTCCAGTTGTACATCTGAGATTATATTATCTTCTCCGTTACATTTTGTACATATATGGTCAGGATATTTGTGTCCAATTAATTTACAATATCTGGTCAATAATTCTTTTGAAATAAATCCTGTCTTCAAAGCTCTCGTTGTAGGTTGTTCTTCTGGCTTAAGTAATGATAAAATTCATCTCTGGACTTCATCCATATCTGCTTTCCTTAACTCCCTTGAATTGAAATAAATCATTAGCTGATCTCTTGCATAGTAGCTCCATATAGCGTTTCCGTTCAAATAATTATTTGCTAGCTCATGTATGATAGTTGATATACCAATTATCCTTTTGTTGGCATAAAAACTTGGTATCTCATTTTTTGTATCTCTCAGTTGCTGTCCGATATCTTCCGGTATTATCATATCTTTTGTTAGTCCTATCTTCACCACTTGTATCGGAGGTTTTATTTTCTCGTATAATATTTCTCACAAGTTGCCGTATAAAATTTCACATAGAATAAATTTCCTTTAGTAACTCTTTTATATGTAATAAATGCTTTATGTAGTTTTGGTATTCCACTTAGTTCCTCTCCATCATATGTATATACTGTATTTAATAATCCATAGTTATAACATGTCCTCACTAGGTTGGCGTTAATTTTTTGGTTGTGCAATTAGTTTATTATAACCTTGTAACCTTTGGGTTAAATAATCTTGGCTTGGTTCTTGGGTTGTAGTAGATCTGGGGTTAAGATTTAAAAATGTTTGGATTTTGTATATATTTTCTATATAGGTTCGGGTGATGTAGTTATATGTCTTTTTTTCATTTTGGTTTTGCAAACTATCTGCATATGTAGATGTTTGTGGTTCTATGGACATGTGTCTGGGTGTCCTTTGGGTAAACGGTTTTTCGAATAGCTGGTTTAAATGCACATTTTTATGTTGTTTATCGTTAACTTGTTTGCTTGTACCTGCAGCTATATTTAAACAAACATTATGGGTTTTAAGGAGTTTCCCATCGTCTCCTTTTAGCTCTGGGTTTTTTTCGTCTTCCGATCGACGTAGCTCCGCATTTTTATAGTCATGTCTTTGACTAGCTTTAGACTTCGTGAGTAGCTTTGTCGTGATAGGTAATCTGCAATAACATTCTTATCAGTTTTTATTACTTCAAGTGTAAATGTAAAATTTAATATATTTAATACTAATCTCCTTATTTCTTTTGTCGTCACCGAATCTTGTATTTTTCTTGTTAGCCACCATTTTACTTGTATATTATCTGTTCTTATAATAAATTCGTTATATACAATATGTGGTTCAAATGATAATAAACATTTATATACCGAATATAATTCTTTCCTATTTATTTCCCACTTTATTTCTGCATTAGTATATGTTCCTGAATAATATCTACAATGATGTTCTATTTTTTCTTCTCCATACCTATATTTTAATACTCCTCCATAACTTTTTTCATTGATGTCTGATTCTACTATATAAGTAAATTTTTTATTTTCATCTGAAAAATATAGTTTAAGTAGGTTCTTACATAATAATTTTATTTTTTGTATTTGTGTTTGGTCTTTCTTATCAAACTGGTATTCTACATCTTTCTTTAATTTTTGTTGTAATGGCTTTAAGTTCTCTGTTTTTCGTATCTAGCTGTTCTTTTGAGTTAATTATTTTTTGTACTATATGTGTTTGCATTTTTATTCCATTTTTATCTATTTGTATTCATAGGAATTCTATTTGGCTTTTCATTATGTCAGCTTTCTTTTTACTTAGGCTTATGCCTGAATATTCTATAATATGTATGAATTTTTCTAATAATCTTATGTGATCATCTTGGGTTTTAGAATATAACAATATATCATCAATATATACTACACACTTTTCTAATTGTTTAAAATAATTATCCATAAAATGTTGGTATCTACACAGTGCATTTTATATCCAAATGATAATACATTCCAATCGTAAAATCCTTGTGGTACAGTGAATGCTGTTAGTTTTTTAGATTCCTCTTATAGTTTTAAGTGATAAAATCCTGATTTACAATCAAATTTGCTAAAATAATTATATCCTTGTATTTGCCTTATCTTTAGTATTTTATTTGGTATCGGATAGTTATATGTTTTATTTTTTGCATTTAAATTTCTATAATCAATAATCATCCTACTTTTTCCTCTTTTTTGTTCACTATGTTTATTTACGATAAATGTCGGGCTTGTGTGCTTACTATTGCTTTCTTGTATGTACCCTTTTTCTAGTAATTCATTTATATGTATCTTAAATTCGGTTAAATCATTAAAATTATATTTTAATGGTTTTTGGGTTATTATACTATTATTATCGTTAGTTCAATTTTTATTTTTGTTTTATGTTTCTCCCATCCTTGTAAAGGATCTTCACTATATAATAATTCTAACTTATCTTGGATTATTTTTACTTTGTCTATAGAGAATATTATTAATTCTATTTTAGGGTCTTCTTCTTTTATATTTTCTAATTTTTGTGTAATCTTTTCGCTTTCTTTTATCCATTCTGTTGTTTTTCGTTTTTTATTATTTACTCTTTTTGCTCCTATTTTTTGTTTACACGGTGTTGGGAACCACCAGTGTGTTTTTGTTATTATATGTGGGTATAATTTTTCTAAAAATGGCATCCCTAATAGCATATCTTTTGTAGTTAGTTCAAAGTAATATATTTCCTCTATAGTTAATATTTTATCCCATATTTGTATTTTTATATTTTTTGCCTTATATGTGATCATGCTTCCTTCATTATTAAATTATGTTACTACTATCGGTGTTTTTAATTTTTCCCACTTATCTTCTGGTAAACAATTATATTTACATATATTAGCTTCTGCTCCTGTGTCTATCATTGGTGTATAATATCTGTTGTAATATCCTTCTATTATTATCTTTGCAAGTATATATATTTTCATATTTTTATCATACTAAAGTCCTTTTTATTATTACTTTTTATTTTCATAATTTATTGTCAACTGTTTTTCTTCTAGATTATATGGTTTTACTTGTTCTAGCCATTTTATTCCTAAAGTGATGTTTTCATCTCCTTGATATATTTTAAACTTTATTATTATTGATATTCCTCCAATAATTATTTCCTTTTTTGTAGTTTCTGCGGTATATGTTAATACTTTTGGTAGCTCGGGGCATGATTGTTCAGTAGTTATTATTTCATCTTCCATTACTAATTCTCTTGTAATATAATTTTCTTCTAATCCTGTATTTATTAATATTAAATATTTTCGTTGTTCCATTATTCCAGTTATGTAGTAATGATGTAGTTTTATTTCTTCTTCCATTGATTTTTGTGGGATTTTATCTATTCTTTTTGAGGTACTCATTTTTGATGATATTTGAGGTATCTCATTGTTTATTCTTTTCGATGTACTTACTCTTTCTTTTACTATTTCTAAATCTTCTTCTATATCAATTTCATTATAACTATAATCATTATTATCTATGACTGTAACTATTCTTTCAAAGGGATCTTCTATTTTTATTTTATCTATTTTATTTTTTGTTGTTATTTTATGTTTTGTTGTTAGAACATATAAGTTTTTACATCTAGCTGTAAATATTTTACTTCCCAGGGCTAGTTCTATTCCCGACATTTTCCAATATAATACTAATGATTTATCTATATTTCTAAAAATCATTTATCTACGAGTAGTTAACACTTATTATAAATTAAAATTTTTGGTATATGAGGTTACCTCTTACTGCGCTTATTATACTTTTTTCTATAGGTTGTATGATTCTATCATCTGCTAAGTATATTTCTATGGGTGTATCTATTCCTTCTCTAAAGCATGCTTTTATTAATATTTCCGTTCCTCCTAAATGTACATATTTAATTGGATTTTTAGCCTTAATATCTTGTATTTCTTTATTTATTATTCGCTTGTTTATTATTGGTATTTTAGCCTTTCCTTTGGTGTATTTGCAATCTATGATATGTTCTCTTTGACTTACTACATAATATTCTTCTTTTTGTCGTTTAAACCAGTTTCTTATTATTGGTATTTCGAATATTTTTGTTACACTTAGGTCTAATTCTTTTCCTTTTATTTGTTCAAATATATTATTATCAAATATTATTTTTTGTTCTATCGATTCTTCATCTTGATATTTTTCTTTATTTATTGTTTGTATATCTCGCTTCGACTCATTATATAGTGTTCACTATCTGATTCTGTTAATGAATTATTTTTCATTTCGTCTATTTCATTTTCTCATAATTCATATATGCTATCTTCACTTTCTAATTCATAATCTACGTATTCTATTTGTGTATATTTTTCATTGTCTATTATTATTTCTGATATTTGTTTTTTTTTTTGGATTTTTAGGTAATTTACAATCTCTAGCTATATGTCCTAATTTTCCACAATTATAACAAGTACATTCCGTTAGTTTTCTTTTTGGTCTATATGGTCTTTTGGTTTTGTAGTTTTTTACATAGTATCTTCTTCTCGGTTTTTTATATTTATATTTTGATCTGTATTTTTTATTATATTTTCTTTTATTTTTATAATGTCTATCCGTACAACCAAATTGATGTGCTGTTTTATTTTTGCAACATGCCAAGTTTTTTACTAATATTTTTTCCATTTTTATTTCTTCTTTATGTTTTTCACATAGTTCCATAAACCATTGTTGCAAGAATTTCATTCTAGCTCCTAAAGTATCTGTTAATTCTGCTTTATTCCAACTTTTTATTATTTTTGAACTAAAAGGTTCCGGTAATTTTGTAAAATATAATTTTCTTATTTCTTTACTTTCTTCCGTGTTATATGTTCCTTTATAATAGTATTCTCTAAATGTACATGTATATTCATCTATGTAACACATATTACATATTGCTAGTTTTGTCATTAGATTCCGATTTATGATTTTTTCTTTATTTTATTCTTCTACTTCTGTTGTCATACTGCTAAATTCATTTCTTATAGCTATTTCATATTTATATAATATTTCCATAGTTGTAGTAGCTAATTCGCCATTAGATTTTTTATTACTTCTTAAAGTTTTAAACTTTCATCTGATAAATTTTGTAACCATAATTTTACTGTTCCTATAAGCGTTCTTTCTATATATCCTGGTGTCTCTGCTATTGCTATTTTGTTATCTATTAATTGTTTTGATATATGCCCTATCCATAATTGGATTTTTTTATTTATATCACGCTACACAAAAAAAAATCTAAAAAATCATGTCGTTCACTATTGGTTTAGGTATCCATTTTTTATTTAATTTTTTATCCCATATAGGTTTTTCTCTATCATATTGTTCATAGTTTTCATTATAATATTTTTGATTAAAATTTTTTGGGTTTTTTACTCCTGATGTACTAGGTTTTTCGTTCATGTCTATGTCACCTGTATTTACTTCTAAATTCTTTGTATTATCTATGTTTGCTAAAAGTTCCATATATGTTTCGCTTGTTTCCGAATGTTGTTCTATATCATCGTCGTTTATTTCATCAACTCTTATTTCGGGTAGATTATTTTGGTTATTTTCTTCTTTTCTTCTAACTCTTCTAATTCATCTTCTAATTGCAATTTTTCTTTAAATTTAATTATCTCATTTGCTAATTTTGTTTTTTGTTCTTTTTCTTTTTGTTTGATTTTATACATTTCTTTTAATATTGCTAGCTCTTTTTCTAACTCTATTATTTTAGTATTTTTTACTTCTTCTAATTGTTGTACTTCTTTTTTTGCTTGTTATTTTATTTTTTCAATTTTCATTTTTCTATCTATTTCTTCATTTTCTTTTGTTATTCTTACCATAGCAGTTAGACTATCTTCTAGTTTTACCGTTTTTTTTTCTAACATTAAACTTATATTGTTACCTATTTTCTTATATCTTCTTCCTAGATTAGAAAATATTATTTTTATTTTTAATCCGTCATAGTTTTCATATGTTTTTTCATCTATTGCGTATTCTTCCTTATTCATTTACAGATTGTGTTGAAGTTTATATTCTAAGTTATTTATTTGTATTTCTAGATAAAAAATAGTCTTTCTTTGTGCTATTATAGATTTATGACAAATTCCTGCAAATATATTACTATTAAGTCTATTTTGCCTATGTGTTAATTCTTGTCTTTTTGCTATAATTATTTCATTAAGTTTTTGTCTATATTCGTTATTCATTGTAATTTTAAATATTGAATATATTTATATTCTACTTTAGATATATTATCTATTAAGTGATTTAATTTTTCGTTATCAGTTTTTGTGATATTGAGTTGTTTATACTTCGGATATAATTTATTTAATTTTCTTCTTATTTTTCTTAACTTTCTACTAATACGGTTCTTCTTATATTTCTCGACATCCATAGCTTTGATACCATTCTATATTCTAAAACCCAAGATGAACACATAAGATTATTAGAAAAATTCATACATATTATAGAATATTCAGGCATAAGCCTAAGTAAAAAGAAAGCAGACATAATGAAAAGCCAAATAGAATTCCTAGGAATACAAATGAATGGAATAAAAATGCAAACGCATATAATACAAAAAATAATTAACTCAAAAGAACAGCTAGATGTGAAAAAGAAATTACAATCATTTCTAGGACTAGTAAACCAAGTAAGAGAATATATACCAAAATTAGCAGAAAATTTAAAACCATTACAACAAAAATTAAAGAAAGATGTAGAATACCAGTTTGATAAGAAAGACCAAACACAAATACAAAAAATAAAATTATTATGTAAGAACCTACCTAAACTATATTTTCCGGGTGAAAACAAAAAATTTACCTATATAGTAGAATTAGACGCTAGTGAAAACAATTATGGAGGAATCTTAAAATACAATTACGATGGAGAAAAAATAGAACATCATTGTAGATATTATTCAGGAACATTTACTAATACAGAAATAAAATGGGAAATAAACAGAAAAAAATTATATTCAGTGTATAAATGTTTACTCTCATTTGAACCATATATCGTATATAACAAATTTATTATAAGGACAGATAACACACAAGTAAAATGGTGGCTAACAGGAAAAATAAAAGATTCAGTAACAAAAAAAGAAATAAGGAGATTGGTATTAAATTTATTAAATTTTACATTTACAATTGAAGTAATAAAAACTGATAAGAATGTTATTGCAAATTACCTATCACGACAAAGCTACTCAAACTGAGACTGAGGAAGAAGATACAATTGAAAAGATACTCAAAGCCATTACTACACTTTGTACAAAAGTGGATAGTATGGACAATGAGATACAAAAGCTAAAGACTAATGAAGATAATCTGAAGTCTAAAGCTAGTCAGCAGCATGACTATAAAAATGCAAAGCTACGTCGATCGAAAGACGGAAAAAACCCAGAGCTAAAAGGAGACGATGAGAAACTCCTTAAAACCCATAATATTTGTTTAAATACAGCTGCAAGTACAAGCAAACAAGTTAGCGATAAACAACATAAAAATGCGAACTTAAACCAGCTATTCGAAAAACCATTTACCTAAAAGACACCTAGACATATGTCCATAGATCCACAAACATTTACATACGCAGATAGTTTGCAAAACCAAAACGAGAAAAAGACATATAACTACATCACATCAACCTATATCGAAAATATACACAAAATCCAAACTTATTTAAACTGCAACCCCAGATCAACTACAAAAGAATCAAACCAAGATTATTTGACACAAAAGTTACAAGGATATAACAAGCTAATTGCATGGCCAAAAACTAACGCTAATTTAGTAAGAACATGTTACAACTACGGACTGTTAAATACCGTATACACATTCGACGGAGAAGAAGTTAGTGGAATACCAGAACTACACAAAGCATTTATCACATACAAAAGAGTTACAAAAGAAAATTTATTTTATATAAAATTCTATACAATACCAGCAGAGATATTATATGAGGAAATAAAACCTCCAATACAGGTTATCAAGATAGGACTAACTAAAGATATGATTATACCAGAGGACATCAGACAACAGGAAGAGATATGCAAAATAGAGATACTAAGTTTTTATGCCAACAAAAGAATAATTGGTATATCAACTATTATACAAGAGCTAGCAAATAATTATTTATACGGAAATGCTATATGGAGTTATTACTCAAGAGATCAATTAATGATTTATTCAAATTCAAGAGAACTACGAAGATCAGATATGGATGAAGTCTAGCGATGAATTTTATCATTATTAAAACCAGAAGAACGACCTACGATTAGAGCACTAAAGGCAGGATTTATTTCAACAGAGTTATTAACTAGATATTGCAAGTTAATTGGACATAAATACCCTGATCATATATGTTCAAAGTGCAACAGAGAAGATAACATAATTCCAGATGTAGACTTGGAATGATAATGAAGATAGAAACGAAGATAATAATGAAAGATAAAAGGAGACAAAGGAAGATGGACAAGATAAGAGGTCAAGAAAGCTAAAGTCATCTACAAGATGTAAAAGTCATAAAGTTATTTAACTTGTTAGAAATAGTAGTAGACATGTGTAAAGTAGGAATAGTAAAGTTGTTTGTTTGTAAACACAAAAGTCATGTAAAGTTGTTTGTTTGTAGACTTATTGTAAAGTAGAAAAGATGTAAAGTCGCAAAATAAAACACAAGTGTAAAGTAGGAATAACATAAAGTAAATAGCCTAAGACAAATGTAAAGATGTAAAGTCATAAAGCAGGACACAAGTGTAAAATAGGAATATTATAAAGTAAATAGTATAAGGACACATGTAAAAAGGGTGGAAAAACTTTACTAGTATAAATAACAAGCCATTAGGCATATTTAAGGCAAGACTTTCTCGACGGAAAGCAAGCCTTCTTGGTACACAAAAATATTCTCAATAAATATTAAGTTACTAAAAATAATGGAGCAATCTGAAATTCAACCAGATATTTCAGATAGCATGAATAAGCAAGCAAAGGTATATTGTTCAATAAATATGCAGAACTAATTTCATATATTCCTGAATATCATATATATGATTGAATAAATTTATGTTAGTTATTATGTATTAGAATTATTTAAATCATGATTTCTAGTTTATTAGCACACTGGAAACAAGGAGAAAACTTCTATACTATGCCATCCTAATGTTGAAATCGGTAGGCGAGGAAAGCCGTTTAGGGGAGTAAACAAAGTTGAGGCGCTGATAAGAAGGAAGTATCCGCTAAAGTACAATGCTAGTAGTGACATGAGAACATGATAAACAGATAATCTAGTCCATAATGATCTAATATGAATTTAATCAATTATGAATATAATAGGAAGGAATAATTTGAAATAAAAAACCTGCATGATAAAGAACATGACTACATATGTTTATGATGAAATGATAAAAAACTATGAAACTTTAATCATATATATACTTAAAGATATGAAAATAATTGAATTACGAAGAATAATATGGGAAAAAATATTTAATAATAACGGATCAGAAGATATATTAAACCAACAATGGTATGAAATAGACCTACATGATTTAGACCTCGAAAGAATAGAATGGTATGATTTAGAAATAAATTCAGATTAAAATGAACTACGAATATTTACAATATTGAATAGAATCTATGGAATATATAAAACTATTATAACAATTAATGAAGGAAAATTTATATATGTATCAAAGAACCCAAGATATGTTATATCTAGAATATTTCATAAATAATATTAGTGAAATACTCAGATTAAAACAACTATCGGAAGAATATTACAATAAATATTATTACATTTTACCATAAATTCCGCAACTCCAAAAAATAATATTAATCACTCACCTACCACACTACCACTTCCATGAATCGCTCAACTACCAGTTCCGCACCGAAAAATTATTTACAAGTTAGTAGAGTAAATTAGTCAACAAAGTTAGTAGAGTAAATTAGTCAACAAGTGTAGGGTAGTATGCAAGTGCATCATTAAAGTAATATGGACAAGTATAAAAGTGGTAGGTGGTGTGCATTGTTAAGAGGACAAGTGTAAAAGTAGTAGGTAGTAGTGCATTATTATGCAGTAAGTAGTATAGTACGTGCATTATTCTGCACTACTGTAATTCCTTTCTATATAAAGGAAGGTATATGTAACATAATAAGCAGGTCGGGAATAAACGAAGCTTTCTTAAAAAACACTCTCTCAAATATTTAAATACTTAATAGATAATGGAACAACCTTCAAATATCATGGATAAGCAAGAGACAAAGGTATATTGTTCAAAAATATGCATAACTAATTTCATATATTCCTGAATATCATATATATGATTGAATAAATTTATGTTAGTTATTATGTATTAGAATTATTTGAATCATGATTTCTAGTTTATTAGCACACTGGAAACAGGGAGAAAACTTCTATACTATGCCATCCTAATGTTGAAACCGGTAGGCGAGGAAAGCCGTTTAAGGGAGTAAACAAAGTTGAGGCGCTGATAAGAAGGAAGTATCCGCTAAAGTATGATGCTAGTAGTGATAGGAAAACATGATAAACAGATAATCTAGTTCATAATGATCTAATATGAATTTAATCAATTATGAATATGATAGAAAGGAATAATTGAAAATAAAATCCAGCATAATAAAGAACATGACTACATACATGCATGATGAAATAATAAAAAACTATGAAACTTTAATCCTATATATACTTAAAGGTATAGAGATAATTGAATTAAGAAGAATCATATGAGAAAAAATATTTAGTGATAACGATTATGAAAATATATTAAACCAACAATGGTATGAAATAGACCTACATGATTATACCTCGAAAGAATAAAATGGTATGATTTAGAAATAAATTCAGATTAGAATAAACTACGAATATTTACAATATTGGACAGAAGCTATGGAAAATATAAAACTATTAGAACAATTAATGGAAAATAATTTATATATGTACCTAAGAACCCAAGATATGTTATATCTAGAATATATCATAAATAATATTAAAGAGATATCAAGATTAAGATACTTAACAAAATAATATTATAATAAAATGGATTACTCACCTACCAAAAATGGTACACCTACCAAAAAAGTCATGAATTCCTCACCTACCACACTACCAAAAATATCTTAGTATATCATGAATTTATCACTTACCAATAAAATGAATTCTGCCCCGAAAAATGGTTCCACTACACAATATAGTATGGATGTCCACTACACAAACAGTTACTCTCACATACATTACTTCCCTACATTATGAAGATAACCTCCACCTTTATGACCATATTCTTGTAACCTTACACCTCCATAACGTCCTTCATTATATTGTTGATTAATGTTATGTTTATGATTAATTTGTATGTCTCTATGTTACCCTATAAATAGAGACATACGTGTTCATATTGTACACACTTGAATATTTGGACGAATAAGAAAAGCTCTCATATCTTGTCTACCTATTTATATTCCTTTCATCTTCTATATTTCTTTTCTTATTTTGCTTTTGTCTTACCACATGTTTACTTATTTTACACTACACTACTATTTGTTATCCATAGACAAATAAAATATATAGTTATAATTACCAAAAGAAATATGCATTTAAGATAAGTATTTTTTGGAGGGTCAAAGATTTCACCTTTTCAATTATAGAGAGAAATAATTAGTATTACTAAGAATATAGAAAGGAAGAAAAATTACAATTGTTTTAGTCATATCATAAATTTTGTGAGTGAATAAAAATTGAAATTAAATCATTTGACTAATTAGTATTTTAGCCATAGCTTACCCATAATTTACGGATGAATATACATATTTTTATAGATTAAAGATGAATTTAAATCCATATTGTATCTAGGTAAAAAATCATGTACCCAACCCAATGGGTAATTATATATTTTTCAGCTTTTGTGACTTTGAGTAGTGCACATGATAGGAGAATCAGATTCTTGTATTATTTGTATAATAATTGGAAAATTATACACCCCAACAATGTTTCTTTGCGAAAAAGTGCCTTGCTTTGACTTGGGTCCTACTAAAAGCATATACATTTTGCATAATTTTTTGGCTTGTTTTCTCAATTTCCACTAAGAAAATTAGTGGTAATTTTATATTTTCTTGGAAAACAAAGTTTTAAAATTCAGTGTTGCAGTTTTTGGTAAATGTGTTAGTTAAAGCTTTTTTTTTTTCCGGAAAAAGAAAAGAAAAGAAAGAGAGAAACAAATAGTACTTCCCCTGTTTAAAAAAAAAAGAGACCAAATTTCCTTTATAGTCTGCTTGAAAAAGAATGACTAACTTCTTTTTTTTTTTGCGGAAACAGTTGATTTTTTCTTAAAAATTTTCAAACTCGGTTTTTCAAATTGGGATGTCCTTAAGGCAGTCTCGAACAACATACAAGTGTTGGGTATCATTGCAGGTTTAGTTAAAGATAGAGCATAATGAAAGAAAAAACTATTCCAACTAATACAAATATTAATTATTAATGTATAATTGAAATTATTGAGTTCAAAAAGTAAGAACAAGTGTTGGACAAGCACTCAATGGCTTCTTTTTTTGGCGATCGTGTCATAGTGGTGTTCCTAACCTCGCCAATAAGGCAGGATTTACACCATCCTGCCGTTCAAGATCCGAGAGCCCATTTGGATTATGTCACACATAATAAGTTATTTTTTTATATTTTTCAAACACTTCCAAAAGTTAAAAACCGAGTTAAAAGTAGATTTAATCAACGTTTAAGTCAATTCAAACATCCAAATATACTTGTTGTGTCAGGGTTAACTATTTAGCATCCTTAATTGGGACAAATGTGGTATCCTGTATACACCAGTTGCAACAAAGGAACAGTAGAAGAATCACAAGTTTTTCTCTTGCTGTAGTATTAATCCTGATCAAAACAACACTCCAACAATTCCTATAGACAAATATTCATATTTCCACATGCTGTTTTCCTATGCTAAATCAAAAATACAAGAGCTTTTCGACCATATATATTATAATCTAAGCAATTCTGAAAATTAGTGAACTTGACCTCCTTCAATTTTAACCACATTTTCTTTCTCATTTCTTGTGGACTGTTTCTATCCCCAAAAAGGTTTTACGATTCGCAAACTGCGTGTTTCTCCTTCTAAAAGATGGGATCATCTCCATGACTCATTTTTTGGCACATCGGTGGTGGAATGTCTAACGCACTTTGAGCATCTAGAACTTGCCCCCTCTTTACTTTGAACTGAATCTTCAGGCTTTCTATTTGTCCTGCATCGTACAACTCATTTTACGATATAGAAAGAAAAAAGGACGGGTTACCTAGTAGCACAGAATCTACTAGTAGCACAATAGGCAGCTAACGTATTTAACATTAGCACCATAGATTTTTTTCTAGGGAAGACATAATCGTGATTTTCAACACGTAATAATTTCTAATTGAAAGTAAGTTAAAAATTCAACACAGATGAAACTCCAAATAAGTGTAACCAAAGTACGAACCTCTCAGCAGTGATGAAGGATGACTGGTTTTCCTTGGGGATACTAGACTCCGTCCAGCTTGCACAGAAATATTCCTTGTCTTCCAAATTCAGACCCATTAAACTCTTATTCCTTGTAATGTAATCAAGTTTTCCTAAATTTAATCTTGGTTTGTACGTATGTATAAAGCCAAATCTATGATCCTTTACTGAAATTGATCCACAAGAAATTAGTTGCATAAGCATATTATGAGGCTTTAGCTTTGATGGAACGCGACACTCTTCACTATCAAGTTTCCTGAGCTTGCTAACATCTGATCTGATGAGAGATATTAAGGTATCTGGTGGAAGTGTGTCTGACTCCACCCGTATTTCTGCTGGCTCATTCATTCTGTTAACCTGAACCTGATTTATTTCATTTTTTTCAACCGCACAAGATCTATCATCCGTTGAAATGCCTCTTCTACAAATATCATGATGAGTTGTATTAGCCGTGTTTGTCTTTTCATGAATCTGAACGGAAGCATCAGGCAGGCCATCATACGTATTAGCGCTGTTTGCCTTTTCAGCAGGAAGTGATTGTTCACCATCACAAGTATTCTTTGCACATCTTTCATTCGTGTTAGATGGAGGAGAGGAATCATCTTGGCTTCTTGACAGTGGAGGTTCTGGTAATACTTTTTGATTTGACAAGCTATCATTTTTCGCAGGACTGGATCGACCTACAAAGGAAACAATTGAGGTCTAATTACAACAACCGTGGTTTCTTTAAAAGCAGAAATCTTATGTCCCTATTGACAAAAAGAATTTCCAACAGGAAAAAAACACTGCAGCCAATCTGTTCTCCTAAAAAGTGATAGTGTAGATACCTGACTTTAATTCTTCACAAAGCTCCGAGCCTTTTAGAACGTATTCAGTAGGACGAGCAGGAAGAATTAGATCATCTTCAGAAAGATCATGCCACACAAATCTATTCTTGTAGCTTCTGTGTTAATAGCAGATGAGAAAAACTGTATAAAATCCTGTTTGACTAAAAGCAAAAGTATACAACTGTTTAGTCTTTACCTCTTGCAGGACCAAGAATAAGATGAAGCCATTCCCTTGCCTCTCAAAACGTTAAACCTCTTGATTACATCTTCAAGATTGCAACAAGATATATAAATTCAAGATTCGTATTCATCATATATATATATATGTCTAAATGTATAATGAGAGCCGCGTGTGTTACCTCTCAAGTATAGACCATCAGGGGAAGACAGGGTTACTTCCATGAAATGAGGATGCTCAAGTTGTTGATTTCTACAAAGATAGTATACCACTGGCACTTTTCCATCATTTTGATTGGGCTGTTGTTGTTCATATTTTGGTGATTTCTCAGTCCACACTTTGGCTCTCTTTGGACTCAGCTGCCTATACTTCCTCATACGCTCTTCCATTTCAAATAACCAAGATTCACGTTTAATTGATGGAAAGAAGACACTCATTTAATTTGGGAAAACACAAAAAGAAAAAATGAATGACACTTCTGAAAGAGATCAAAAACAACCATTCTCCATTTCTATTTTGGGAAAAGGGAGAAGTACCTCACTAGAGTATGACTCAAATCTAAGACACACCTTAACTAAACTAAGGTTTTATTATCGCTGAACTCTTTTTTTTTGTAATTTTGTGTACTTTTTTTGCTTATGTGACATTCAAATATCTCTCACGCGCCTCAATTGTGTGGAGTTACGGGGTGTGCCACATAAGCCAAAAGGTGTACAATATTACATAAAAAAATGAATTTAGGGGTAATAGAATTTAGTTTAGTTAATGTGTATCTTTGAGATTTAGGTCATAATCTAGAGGAGTACTTCTGCGTTCTCCCTTTCTATTTTCATATATTAAGAAAGTAGGCGTTTTTTGTCAATAAATGAGCACAAAAAAGGTGAAATATTTTGATGTACCCCACTATACAAAAAAGTGTAAATCCAACTTTGCAAAAGAAATACGAAAGATAAAATGCCACCACCATTCCCTCAATGAGATACGTAAAGAAAGATATGCTGCTGCTGCCAATCGTGGTGGCTGTTTGTGCTACTTTTCAACTTTAGCTATGCCTTTTTCTTTCGTGTTTATGCTCTGTTAGCTGGACTGATATTTCCCCGCATTCCATACAGTTTCCATCACTTGTCCTAATTGTTACAATGAATTGGTTTGCACTAGCAGTGGCAAATGAGCAAGTTGAATATGAGTTGATAGAAATTAGTTTAATAAAAATGGATAAAGTACTCGACTCAATTGAAATTTTAAATGGGTAAAAACAAGTTATCCAATTGATAATATGGATAAATATGAATATCCATATTATAGTAGAGATTTTGTAAAAGCTTTAAAAACAAAATCCTTTTAAAGTTTTTTTTTGAACTCCACCCCTACCAGCCCCATGCCCCCTATCCTAAAAAAATGTAAACAAAAATAGTTTGTTTTTTTTTATAAAAAAATTAATTTTTTTTATCACCCAACGACCTACCAGCCCCCCTCCCCCGTCCTAGCAACTTCCGCTATTCCAAAAAAATGTAAAATAATATTAACAAAAAAAATTAATTTATTTTACCGCCCCCACCCCCCTACCCCCTCATCCCAAAAATATGTTTAAAAAATCAATTTTTTTAAATTTAAAAAGTCTTTTTTACACCCCCCCCCCCCCCCTATCCCAAAAAAATTTAAAAATATTATAGAAAAAAAAGAATTGAAAAGCTTTTTATACCACCCGACTCCTTACAATTTTTCTTTCTTTTATGAATGAACATCTTTTACCCATTTTATCCATTTAACTACCCACTTATAAATGAGTGATATGGGTATTATTTATTTTTACCTATTTTTAAATGAGTACCCAACCTATTTAAAATGAGTAAAATATGAGTAGATACTCAAATAAATTATTCATTCTGTCACCCCTAGTTTTTACCTATTTTTTAAATGAGTACCCAACCTATTTAAAATGGGTAAAAATATGAGTGGATACTCATATAAATTACTCATTTTGTCACCCCTAGTTTGCACTTTTTATTTCCTCATTGAATTCTTACATTTAGATCACTCCCGGTAAGATTTGATTCCGACTCTTTCTTTGGGTATTTATATTACTAGTGATTGCTTACCCATTTAATTATTTTAGTGGGCAATTTGGGAGTTAAAAAAAATGGTGTGGCTGCCAGTGGTAGCTAAGAATTCAATTTGTGAAGTTAATTTGTAAACTTGTTTGTTTATAGTAGAATATATTGTTGTTTGGTGTTGTTGTTGTTGTGCTCCACTTGTAGGTTGAAACATGAGCGAGAATGGAAGTGACGATGCTAGTCACTATGGTAAAAATTATAACATGAGAGATATGAATGACATGCATATTAATGTCGTCAAAAGTCCAGGAGCAATCCGGCTACCTCCTACTGTTAGGAGAGCTATGTTTCCTGTAACCGAAACTATGGTGCAATTGCTCCATATGAGAGGAATGTTTTGGGGTCTTACTCATGAAGACTCCGTAAAAATCTCTGGAATTTTGTGGATGTTTGTGAGCCTTTCGTCTTTAGTAACATCTCACAAGAATCCATACGTTTGAGGTTGTTTCCTTTTTTCTCATTGGGAGAAGCAACCAAATGGCTGACCGAACTACCAAATGCCTATAACTTTGTGCGAGGAATTGAAAGAAGCACTCCTGGAAACATTTTTTTTCCTCGAAAATGGTGAAACTTAAGATAGCATCCAGAACATCAAAAGAGTGGAAGGTGAACCTCTCTACTAGACTTGGTTGCAATTTCAAAAGTTAGTTGCTATAATTCCCAACACATGGTGTTACGAATAGTTTGTTGTTGCAATAGTTTTATCGTAACCTTGATATGGTCAACAAAGGGTTGGCTGACAAATTCATTCAAGGAGGGCTGATGAGACAACTGTTTGATGTAGCAACAATGTTGCTTGATGATGTGACCAAGATAAACTGAGCAGCGTATGCTAGGGAGGATCAACTATCTTCTCTACATTTGGGTATGGGCAAGGAAAAAATGGAGAAGATCAATCAACATGATGAAAATATGACCAAGGTGATGACCCAACATGATTTGTTATCCAAACTTGTTAGTGGGTTGATTCGAATCGGTAAATGCAGTTGAAACAAGAAATGGGTAGTTCCTAGATGATGCCAAATTTGAGGCATTATACAATGAAGAAGTATCATATACAGGGAACCAAATGGGGGGTTCTCATCCGAACTATCCTAGAACGGGTGAGAACCAAGATTGCACTAAGTAAATAGATAATGGCTGGAGAGATTGGCAAGATACAGGAGGTATTTAGAGAGATCGTTAAGCTGATAAATATAGATACATACTACCTCATGATCGTCCCAAGCCAAAAGAGCAAGTTGGACTAGAAGGGACTCAAACTGATGATATGTTGACTAGGACCTTTAACAAAGCTAAAAGATCTTACAAAGTCTTTAAAGACTTGAAAGTGATTTCTCCACTTTGACACAAACGGTTACTTCCCACGATATGTAAATTAAGTAGTCGTAAACTCAGATGTGTCAAATCTCCACTCATTTAAATCCAAGGAAAAAAGGATTTTTTTCCTAGTGATACCAACCCCAATCGCAAGAATGATGTTTATAAGTGAAAATTATGTCATTCCACGATGTTAAATAAGGTGCTTCTTGGGAGGCAACCCAAGTTTATTTTATTGCTTTTATTAAAATGTGTTGTAAGTGCAGGTAGAAATGAAGTCAAAAGTTGAAAAAGACACAATATGTGATGCAAATACCCATTCGGCAATCCACTGAGGTTGTTAGGAGGACAACTTCATGTTCGCCTTCTTAGCCAAGAATTTTGAAAAATGGTACTATGTCTTTTGGAGCCATTAGGTACCCCTCGCCCTTCCATTATGCCTTTTGGATCCTCCGCTCCCTCAAATGCACCTCCCCTACATCTTGGACTCCATTGCCTCAGTCTTTTATCTATCAGATGGACAACCTTTCCCATTTTTCGGATGTTAGGGCATCTTGACTTGAGAAGGAGATGCATGAGATAATTACCGCGATGATTGAGGCTGTTTTATTTCTAGTACGGGCTGAAGTTGTTAGACATAGATGTACTTTAGCTTCATATAGGGAGAGGTTAGACAACCTCACCGCTAAAGTAGAGGACTGTGAGCGGTGAGAGGGTAGCTCTACTGAGTTGATTAAGTTGAAGAGCGATATAGCTTCTTTTAGGTAGATGTGGACCTGATGAGGTCCACATATATTTCGTTGCTATGGGGTGAGGTTCCCTTTCCCTGAGATGCCTGTAGTTTTACCTCCAACTGAGCTTAGAGGAGATGGACCTACTGGGTAGCTGAGCGGCCAACTGGTGATGAGTTTGAGAAGGTTGAGGATGAGGCTGATGATTATTCAGCCACTGAGACTTATGAGGAGGAGTTCGTGTGAGATAATGAGCAGGTTAGTGCGGAGGCCTTAGCTGAGCTGCGGAGTTTAGAGGAGTCGATAGTGCAAGCTATGTTGGAGAGATCTCATCTTGAAACATCCGCAATTGGGACTAGAGGAATCTGTCTTTCAGAGTCTACTATTCCTCCTTCCAATATGCCGAGCAATAATTCCTCGATTGAGGCTACACTACTGCCTACTACTTCAGATGTTCCAGTTACTAATGCTCGAGTTGATGCCATTTCTTCCGAGTCTCAGGATTAGTGTTCTTTACAGGCAAGGGGACTTTTTACATATCTTCTTTCGGCGCTTATATTTTTTTATAGTATTGAGGACATTTCAAGCTATTTTTTATGGGGTGAGCGCATATGTGCCTACATTCCCCTTTTGATTGTATTTTGTTTATTTCAGTTGTAGTTTGATGTTTTAACATTTTGGTTTTAATATATTTGGTTGGTATTGGTTTCGTTTTCGTCTCTTTATCAATTGCTCCATAATTTTGAAATGGCTGAGATTTCTTGTGTTTTCATTAATGATATTTAACGATTGATTTTGTTATATATCGATGTCTTGGATATTTATGTTGCTTAGAAATGTGCTTTTTGTTGGTTTTGCAAGATGAAATCTATGTTGATTTACTTTTAAATGATCTTTTAGAATCTTGTGTTGACTAGCATCGTATTGATTTGAGCCTTGCAATGAACACCGTACACAAGTTTTTTAATTTTGTAGAGTTGTGTAAAATGATTATATTTGAAGTTTCATGTGTGGTGAGATATGATAACACTCAAATTATCCTAGAAACAATTAGAAGAGTAAGTGACCGTCAACACTAAAAATATCCAACAAATAGTTGGAGTCGAATTCTACAAGGAGTAATTCAGTGATAAGAATTCAACTAGAAACTGAAAATTGTAAACTGATTCTTTGTAGTAATAAGACTAATCGGGTGGATGATTCCACTAAATTTACAAACAAAGTTTTGGTAACAATCATCACAATTGAACTAAAAGGAGGGGTTTCACAAGTAAAAGACGATCTAGGGGTGTGTGGATTGGTAGTGATGTCAAATAAGGATACAAGTGCTTGCCCAATAGTGCTAGACAAACATGGATAGATGGGTAATCATCAATGACACTAATCTTCTTTCAATCTCAAAGCATCATATCATAGAATCTCCTTTCGGTCTCATCCATGTGAATCACAAATCAACCCATTTCCTTACAGAAATATCTCTTTCGAGCAGATTTGTTAACTAGAAGTGAACCATAATTTCTCTTTCGAGCAAACCATAGAAATCAAACCTAAATTGCATGCATCAAGTTATTTACCCACTTCAATTGATCTCTTTCGACAATCAATCGAAGATCTAGACTAGGATTAAGTTTGCAACGTTAACAAATAAATTAACCCAAGCTATATAGCATAAATCTGTGGATGAACAACAATAAAACAGAGAAAAGCACAAAATCCACTAGATTAAATCAACATCCAACTCCATAATCACACCCCTAGATTTGAGGTTTTAGCCACACATCATAAAAAGGAAAAAATTATACCTATGATGTTACCAACGATTAGTGTGTTGACATTAAGCAAGAATCTTCACCACCCACTTCAATTTCAATCCTCAATTGTCAATTACAAGATTTTTTGAAAACCACAAAACTAAGAAGTCTATTTCTCAAAACAAAGACTTAATTCAGTATCTAAGCTATTTTTTGTATTCTGAAAAACATGATATTCAAACCTAAATTTTCTTTCTCTTTTGGGATATTTATAGTTTCTCCATAATTAGCCCAAAATTCCATGTGTGACCTATTTGGCGACATTAGTTGTGCTTGCCTAACACGTTCGGTGCATCCCTTTTTGATCTTTAGCTCACTCTTCTTTTGCTTCAAGCTTCAGGTGTTTGAACCTCAGTTGGCGAATTTGATCGAGTTAGCTTTTCACATTCGGCGGAACAACGATTACCACCTTGTTCGCCCATTTAGATTTCATTTTTACTCAAAAGTTTGTCACCTTCGGCGATAGAACTTCTAGCTCACCCAATTGACTTCGGAGAATCACCATTTCAACTTTAGTCCACTGACTTGCCTTAATATTTTCAGTTGTGAACGATGTCAACTTTAACGAGGTTTGGCTAATTGGGAAATCTTCTCTTTTGGTTAGGTGACTACCAGTTTGGAGTTTGTACTCCTTTCAATGTTTTGGCCTCTTTTTCATATATCCATCCTTGCCTTGTCCTTTAGCCTTCATATCTGCAAAATATCAAAATATCATTAGAATATGACATGAATAGGCATTGAACACACTAGTTTTGAACTAAAAAGCCTCAAATGAGTGGAAATCTATTACTCATCAACACCCCAAACTTAAACTTTTGCTTGTCCTCAAGTAAATCAAAAACACAAATAGTTCAACAAGGGTGTTTAAACATTTCTCAATGTGAGTTAACATGCAAGTGTCACTATAAGACTACTAACAAGTATATGCAATAAGTTAATGATGCTCAAGAAGCTTCAAATAATGATTAGCCGGTAGCAATAGAAGCTCAAGCTCACTCATTCTCTCTAATAATGCAAAACCATGATTCAACAAAAGCATTTAAGTGCCCTCACATCAAAGACGATTCCATGCTCTCACAAAGCATATCAATAAAGAAGTTAGAAATCAATACAACTCTCATTCTCTAAAAGATAAATACATTCAAGCTTCATCCTATAAATTTTCCAATATTTTCCAATCATCAAACCTAGTTTAAGCAAGATCTCAAGGGTATTTTAGGCTTGTAATGGGGCTGAGGGTAAAGGTATGGTCAATTTTTCTCAGTGACTTCCCCTTTTCAAAGCATTGTTATACTCATCTTCACCTCTTCTAATGTTCTTTTCATTCTTTTCACTTGGAGACTCAAACCATAATTTTTCAATTAATTTATTGGATAAACCTTATATTTCATCACAACCTTCTTTTTCGTTTCATTTTCAAGCTTTTTCTCACACTCATTTTTTATTAGAAGGGGTTCCTTCTATTTGCAACAAACTTTAAGGTCGAGTCTCACTTTTCTTTCCTAACTTTTGCTTTGCTTTCTCTCCTTCTTTGTTTCCACACCCCAACTTTGGCTTTTAGCCTAGGTTTGCTATTTAAACAATCCAATGCTTGGAAAAGGATTTATGAGTGATAAATTAGGGACATATTTGGTTCAAGAGGTTTCAACAAGGTTGACAACAAATGGTTTAGCCTCAAATGGTTCTAAGATGGTTGCACACCCTCACAAGGTAGTCACAAAAGGTATGAAGTTTGGGTTTTCTCTCAAAATCTACGCCCAAGATAATTTCTTACATTCACCAAGGTTAGAGAATTAAACTAACAAGGCAAATTCTAGGAATTAACAAGTTTTCAAGTAGGACCTCACCATACATGGTACTTCAAACACAATCATATAATACAACTCTACAAAATCAAGAAACTCACGTGTGATGTTCATTGTAAAACTCACATCAATACACAACTAGTCAACACAAGCATAAAAAAGATCATTCGAAAGTAAAGAAATACTGATTTTCTCTTGTAACATCCACACAAGACACATCTCTCACCACGAGACAATCCAAAAAATTGATATTGGACAAAATCGACGCTCGAATATCAACAATAAAAATACAAGAATCTTTAATCATTTCGCAACCCAAAAATCAAAGGGCATTGCATAGAGAGATAAAAGGAGGCCAAAAACTAAAATATCATAAATAAAACAAAAGTATTACAATATCTCAAAATAATTAAATACAATCCAAAATCAGGAATATAGGTACATGTGCCCTCACCCCACCAAAATATCTAACAATGTCCTTAATGGTATTAAAAAGTATATATAAGAGAAGAATGAGAAAACGGTCCCCTTGATAGGCTATTTTTGTTAAAAACTCTAATCCTGAGAATCGGAGGGGATAACATCATCTCAGGTATTAGTTCCCAAAAAATACTGAAACAACATGAAACACAGTTAGCATAAACCAGGGCATCAGTGCCCAACACATCAGTGGGAGGAATAGTGAAGTATGAAGAACAAACCCAACCAGTACCAACTATAGAAGCTCCACACAAGATCTCTCCATTGTCGCGTGCACTAATGACTCCTCTATCACCTATTCATTGGCTCTTAGGATGCCATCCTCATCTGTCTCCTCAACTACCTCATTCTCAACATCATCATCAACATCTGTTGGCTGATTATAATGTTCAAACAACTCTTCAAAACTAATAAAAAAAGTAAGTTGTCATTTTTAATAAAAAATACTTATCAAAGATCGGGGTCGAATCCCACAGAGAGTGGTGTGGGTTTAAGGATTCAATGAAAGAATTAAGATACAACTAATTTCAATGTAGCAAACAAGGATAATGGGTTGATGATTCCACCAAATTTAATCAACCGATTTCAAGTTCACAAATTAAACCCAATCCTTAAGCAAGCGAGAATTTTACTATACGATTTAACTCTAGGGACGTGGGGATTAAACATTGCAAAGGGGTAAAACTCCATATCTCACTAAAGCTAACTAGTCATATATACGTTGGGTCATCTTCAATAATGTTAATGTTCTTTCAATCATATAACACTAGTTCATAAAATCTCCTTTCGGTCTCATTTATGTGATTTTCAATTCTACCTACTAAATCGCAAAGATTGAGCTAATTACCAGCTCATATTGGTCTCTTTCAAGCACCAATTTGAGATCTAAGTTAAGATCATGTTGGCCACCTTATTCGCTAAATTAACCACATGTTAATAGTTCAAATCCATGATTATAACCTATAAAACAGAGCATTTCAAGATACCCATTAAGTTAAATCAATACCCAACCCCATAATTCAACCCCAACAGATAGGGTTTTAGCCACCCATCACAAACTGTAAAGAAATTATACCTTGTATGAAAGCAACCATGGGTAACATGAAATTAAGAAATTACTAGAAAATCCCCTTTGAATTCAACTTCAATATATCAAATTTACTAGCAAAGTTGAAAAACCCCAAAGACTAAATGTGTTTTTCACAAAGTAGAATGTGTTTCTCTCTCTAAAATATTCAGAAATGTGTCACAATTTTTGGACCCCATTTTTCTTTCTCTTTTGGCCTATTTATAGTTTTCAAATTTTGTCCCAAAACTCAATGCTTGACCTATTCAGCAATGTTAGTTGGCCTTGCCGATCACATTCGGTGAATTGCCAATCTCTCCTTAGCTTGCCCTTCTCTAGCTTTAGGCTTCAGGTATTTGAACCTTGGTTTATGATCTCACTCAAGTCTGCCTTTCATATTCGGTGCATTGCCGATCATCAACTTTGTTCGCCT
This sequence comes from Solanum commersonii, assembly GCA_029007595.1. NCBI lineage: Eukaryota > Viridiplantae > Streptophyta > Magnoliopsida > Solanales > Solanaceae > Solanum > Solanum commersonii. Next base: position 1,109,642 of record JAJTWQ010000010.1, on the reverse strand, counting down.
ATTACGCCTTCAATTTTTTTCCAAGTACTATTACCTTCAGCTGTGACCTCGTTGGCCCTTCACATTCAGGGAGTCAGTATTTCTCTTTAAGTTTTGACGACCTGCCTCAATTAATTCAATTATTGCACTGTTAACCTAGGCAAGGTTGTACCCGTTGGGAAATCCACCCTTCCCGTTAGGCGATCAACAATGTGGAGCTTACACTTCGTTTTATATTTTTATCCACTATTTCAAATATTCATCCTTGCCTTGTCCATTAGCCTTCATAGCTGAAAATCATCAAAATATCATTCACATAAGACATAATTAGGCATTGAGGACACTAATTGTTGAACTAAATAGGTCTCAAATGAGTACAAATCTACCACTCATCAACAACCCCAACTTAAACTTTTGCTTGTGCTCAAGTAAATCAACACAATTAGTTGAACAAGGGTGTCTACAATAGTTATGATAAGAGATAACATTCAAGTTCCATTACAAAACTACTCTCAACAACATGTTACACTCAGATGTGGTAAAAAAGCTTCAAATGATGACTAGCTAGTATCAAATCAGGCTCAAGCTCACTATAGCTTCAACAAATGCATTCAAGTGTACTTACACCTAGAACGATCCCATGCTCTCACAAAGAAAGTCAAATAATGAAGTATGGAATTAATACAAATGTCATTCTCCCAAAAGAGAAATATATGCAAGCTTCACTCCATAGGTTTTCCCATATTTTCCAATCATCACACAACCTAGTTCATGCATGATCTCAAGGGGTTTTTATTCTAGTAATGGGGCTAAGGGTCAAGGTATTGTTAATTTGGCACAATGACTTCACCTTTTCAAAGCGTTGTTGCAATCATCTTCATCTCTTATCAATTTCTTTTCATTTCTTTTACTCTAACTTCGATTTGTCACTCATTTTATTGGAACCCTTTTTCCTTTCACAAACTTTGTTTTTTATTTCACGAAACTTTCTATTTCATTTCAATTTTCAATGTTGTTCATCACAATACCGCTTATCTCTCTCTCTCTCTCTTTATATAAGGAGGGGTTCCTTCTTTTTGTAATAACTTCAAAGTTTAGTCTCATCTCATATTCCTTTTCCTTTAACTTGGCTTTCATTCCTTCTTCCATTCCACACCCGAAATATAGGCTTTTCAAACATTCCAATGCTTCTAAAAGGATTTTGGGTGAGAAGTTAGGGACAATTTGGCTCAAGAGGTTTTAATATGGTTGTCAATAAATGATTTAGGCTTAAATGGTGCCAAAATGGATGCACATCCTTACAAGGTAGTCACACAAGGATAGGGAAATTAGGGTTCAGTCTCACAATTTCTACCCAAGATCATTCCTTACACTTACCAAGGCTAGACAACTAGACTAACAATACAATTTCTAGGATTCCACAAACATGCTTTCAAGTAAAACATCACCACACATGACATTTCAGATACAATCATTTATCACAACCTAAAAATATCAAAAGCTTACTTACGATGTTGATTGCAAGACTCCCATAAAATGCAACTAGTCAACACAAAATTCAAAAAGATCACTCAAAAGTACAACCACATTGATTTCTTTCCTGCAACACAAACACTATACACCATGCTCATCATGAGTACTATTCAAGATATCAATATTGAACATAATCGATCCTCAAATTATTATCAATGAAAACTCAAGCATTTCACTATTTTAAAAACACATGGGGTAATTGCAATTTTGAGACAAAAAAAATGACAACGTGAGATAAACCAATTGAAACAATATGATATAAAGCAGAACAAAATACTACAATTATCCAAATAAAGGGGAATATTTGCATGTAAGTCCTCACCCTACCAAAATAAAATTGAAGGGTCCTCAATGCAAGATGAGACATAAAAGATCTTCGACTAAGAGACTCCCTGATTTAGAAAGAGAATTATGAGATCACCGACTAGGTTAACAGTTCACCGAAAGAGGATGAATCACCGACCATGCTTGTAGCACATGTAAAATTATCATTTCACTTGGCGAAGTGAAGACTAATCGCCCAAAGAAAAAGGGCGAATCACCAATATATCCAAGGCATCAGTGAAGTTAATAATGCACTCCCTAAATTGGTTAGCTCTATGGGTGAAATGAGTCGGGTTCACCTAACATAATCGACAGATCACCAAATAGGGTTGCACCTAAAATAATATGACAATACGTCTGAGCTGCCCAATGAGCAAAAATGTTGGAGCATCACCTAAAAGCTTTGGTGAATCGCTGACTTGAGATCTACATTGGCCACGTCTTCAACACATGTCACGACCCAAGAGTACACCTAGACGTAATATGGCGTACTTGACCCCAAAGAGGTCTCATACAAGCCTCTAGCATAATCATAACATAAGACATAGAAATAATGTGGAAAATTAAAAACTTTTACAATAGAAGTCAAACTTCATTTTTCATAAAGAAAAATCATAGGAATCTAAACTTTATCTCATACACCATCTAAAACATAGGAATACAAAGTTTGGAACTTATCCCTTTACATCAATAAAAGTCTTAACATGAGAAGTACAATATAAACTAAGAAGTGGATAATCCGTCCTCGAACTTGAGGACTCACCACAACTTGGAGATAAGCAATCCAAGACTTCTTTAAGAAAAGAGAATGTAAGCCACCTAGTCGTAACCTACACTTATCAAAATGTAGGAGAAGAAGGGATTAGCACAAATATATACTAGGTATGGAAACATGCATAAAATGTTTGAAATATGATAAAAAAGGACAGTTTAGTTGAAAAGAATGCATTAATCAAGTTTGGAGACCAACATGTATTTTCGGTGTCAAAGACAAGCTAAAATCACATTTGTACTCATAACATAGTAACATCAATACCTTAGCAACCCCTAAGGAACACTTGTGAAATGTATGGTTGGCATCCCATAATACCAACCACACTAAGTACTTTCTTGAAGCTACCTTAGTCATACATATCATCATTAGACCTCATCATAAACAATACACATCAATAAAGAACTAGTCATGTACATTACTTGAACATAAGGAAAGTGAAGCGACCCCAAAAATGTCCGAAAATGTGCTTCGGAAACACCTAAAATTATAATTTCCATATATCTCAAAATCCGTGCATCATTTCGAAAATTCGACTTCATATTCTTATTCAGGGGGTCAAATTAAGTGGGAAATGAGTCTAACCCAAATTTTAGAACAACCGTATCAAAATTCGAAAATCGCAAAAAATGCGATTTTGAGGGTCAACTTTAAAGGGGCATATCTCTCATCACACAAGGAAATGGAAGGATCTCAAACTATAAAAATTGAAGCTCTATGAGTTAGCTTTCCAACGCAATTTGTTTCACCTCATTCCGAGTTAGGATGAAGGAGTTATGACCGTTTTCGTAAAACCCTGTCCGGCAAAAATGCAAATTCCGGAGCCGAAAATACTGTTCACCCGCCTCATTTTTTTTCTAAGTGTTGGGACGTTTTTTTATAAAAGGGGACATATCCATACTTAGTCATTTAACTTCAAAACATCCAAAACTCTCTCTAAGACCTCTCCAAAAATTCCACCAAGATCATCCACCAAATTCAAGAATCCCAAGCTTTAATTCCATTCAAGATTCAATCTCAAGCAATTCTCCATTCCAATCTTCATCAAGAATTCTCCAAAGTTGAGGTATGTGGGTTGATTGTGGAAACCTTCCTTTCCACAAGCCCAACCATTTATCCTCTATTTTACTTCAAGTTTATGGGTCCTTATGATCATTTATGAACTCTTGAATTATGGAATTACTACTACACATCCTATTATGGTCTATTTTTGTATATTATCATGAAATGGAATTATTATATGATGTTTATGATTTTCATGCCTCCATGATCAAATTATGAAGGTTGTTATATATGTATATATATATATGTATGTTGTTGGTGGGTTGTTTTATATGGATTTTGAAATTGGTTGGACTTAGTACTCTTGAAACACATGATTTTATTTACATGAACAAGTAGCCCACCATATGTTTGATAAAATGTCATTTATAGAATTCTTATGAAATGGAAGGTCCAATGTACGTCCTATGAGTCGGATGATTATATAAGTATTGAAATGATGATGAAATAGATACATGTATATGATTTTCTCTATATAGTGTGTGAGTCGACCAAGCCTAGCTCGGGGGGTTGTAGGCCCGGTAACCGTATCAAGGGGTTGGTACCTTGGTTGCCTAGTACGGGGGTAGTAGGCCCGTATAACCGTATCGAGGGTTTGTACCTTGGTTGCCTAGTACGGGGGGTAGTAGGCCCGTATAACCATATCGAGGGTTTGTACCTTGGTCCCTAGCTCGGGGGGTGGTAGGCCCTGTAACCACTTTGAGGGGTTTGTACCTCTTTCGGCTATTCAAGGGGGTGGTAGGCCTTGGAAATGCTATATTGATGGTCACTCACTACACATATACTATGCCCTACTAAATATGATTTTTATATAAGCATCATTATACATATCATCTCATTAATATGTTATCTATCGGAGTACGATTATGCATTTTGCCTATAATGTCCATCCATTGTTGCATTGCATTGCATCCCATATACTTTGTACATTCAAACGTACTAATGCATACTCTATGCCTACATGATGTCATCATGTAGGGACCGGAGCACCGTCTGACCATCCTCCTCCACGTGGCTAATACGATTTCCTATCAAGGTTATTGGTGAGTCCTCCATTCCGGGGGCGTTGCTCATGATCTTTTGCTATGTATAAGACCTTTTCCTTTTTAATTATGTATTGATTATGAGGGTGAGCCCGGTAGTTTGTCTCGGCCCCCGCTAAGTATCCATGTTTAGAGGTGGTGTTGGACAAGTTGTGTATTATGTTTGAGCTTGACTCATCTATGGTATTTATGTATTATTCTCTTTTTGTCTTGCTCCCTTAGTCCCAATTTCCCCTTGATTATGCGTATCGCTTATGGTCATTTTAATTGCTTCCGCGACCAAGGATGTGTAATGATATGCTATGAGGCTTGTTTGGGGTTCCCTCGGGTTTCCCATTTGCCGGTCACGTCTAAGCCCTAGACTTGGGTCGTGACAAACTTGGTATCAGAGCACTAGGTTGATAGATCCTCGGAGTCCAACACACCGCGTTGATTAGAGTCCGATTCATGGTTGTGTTGTGCACCACAATTATGAGTAGGAGGCTATGAGACGTTTTAGGAAATGTTTCCCTTCTTTATGTTCTAAGTCGTGCGGTAGAGTTGAATTAAGTTTTTTTTTCTCTAACGGTTGTTCTTTGTTATGCTAGATCATGCCTAATACAAGAGGAAGACGAGCCCGCGCACCCGAGGAACAACCGACCAATGGGGATCTTCGGGATGCCCTTACTTTATTTGCTCAAGCTATGGCTAATCAAGCCAACCACGGGCCCAAGTTCCTCAGGCTCCTACCCCGATATCTCGGGTGAGAGACTTCGTGCGGATGAATCCCCCGAAATTCTATGGGTCTAAGTTAGATGAAGACCCTCAAGAGTTCATTGATGAAGTCCACAAGATATTAGCTATCATGGGCATGAGGTCAGAAGATAAGGCGGAGTTGGCGGCCTACCAACTAAAAGGGGTGGCCCAAATATGGTACAACCAATGGAAAGAAGAGAAGGGGGCAAACTATGTGGTGCCTTGGGAAGAGTTCAAAACGGCTTTCCTTAATCGATTCTTTCCTCTTGAGCTTAGGGAAGCCAAATTGGTAGAGTTCATGAATTTAAAACAAGGGTCTATGAGTGTGAGGGAGTATGCCCTCAAGTTTAACCAACTTTCAAGATATGCTCCACACTTGGTTGCCAACTCACGATCTAGAATGAACAAATTCGTGATGGGTGTGTCCGACCTAGTGAGTGAAAAATGCCGGTCCGCAATGTTGATTAGTGACATGGACTTGTCCCACTTGATGGTCTATGCCGAACAAATGGAGGAGGAGAAATTGAGGAAGAGGAGGGGTCATGAGGCCAAGAGGGCCCGTTTTGAGGGCAAGTTCCAAAGTCGAAGGGGAGGCCGGTTTCATCAAGGCCAAGGGTCTTCTCATGCACCCCATAGGGGGTTTGCCAATGACATTCCAAGGGCCCAAGGCGTTGGTGGTATGGGTCCTATTGATGTATGTCCGAAGTGTGGTAAGGGTCATGGTGGCCCGTGCTTGAAAAATACCGGTGCTTGCTATAGTTGTGGGGAAATGGGGCACAAGGCAATAGATTGTCCTCGAAATCGCAACAAGGGTAAGGAGGTCAGTCCACAAGGTGCCAATGCGGTTCCTTTGGGGAGAGGGGGCCGACAAGGTGGTGCCCCAAGGCACAATCGATTTTATGCTTTGCATGGGAGGCAAGGGGTCGATGAAGTCCCCGACGTCATTACCGGTATGTTGAAAATCTTTGACTTTGATGTATATGCATTAATTGATCCGGGTGCCTCTCTTTCTTTTGTCACCCCTTTGTTGCCAAAAAGTTTCATGTTGAGCCCGACTTGTTGCGTGAGTCATATAAGGTGTCTACTCCTATTGGTGCATATATGGTTGCTAGGAAGGTCTATAGAAATTGTCCTATTTGCATCTTGCATAAAATATTGCCTTGTGATCTTGTTGAGTTGAACATGGTCGATTTTGATATTGTTCTTGGGATGGATTGGTTGCATGCATACTATGCTTCCATTGATTGTAGAACCCATAGGGTCAAGTTCCAATTCCCTAGTGAACCCATTCTTGAATGGGAAAGCCAAAATGTGGTAGTCAAGGGTAGGTTCATCTCTTGCATTAAAGCCCGTAAGTTGATCTCTAAGGGGTGTCTCTATCACCTTGTGAGGGTTAGAGATGTGGAGTCCAAAACCCTTCCTATAGAGTCGGTTCCGGTCGTAAATGAATTTCTTGATGTCTTTCCTAATTTTCCCCTTATCGTATGGCCCCGGCGGAGTTAAAGGAGTTGAAAGAACAATTGAGGGACTTGTTGGAGAAGGGTTTTATTAGGCCTAGCCAATCACCATGGGGTGCACCGGTGTTGTTTGTGAAGAAGAAAGATGGGTCCCTTAGGATGTGTATTAATTACCGGCAACTCAATAAAGTCACCGTCAAGAATAAATATCCTCTTCCTAGGATTGATGACTTGTTCGACCAATTGCAAGGGGCTAGCCACTTCTCTAAGATTGATCTTCGGTCCGGGTATCATCAAGTGAAGGTGAGGGAGTATGACATTCCTAAGACAGCCTTCCCTGACTAGGTATGGGCATTATGAATTTGTGGTCATGTCCTTTGGGTTGACCAATGCACCGGCTATCTTTATGGACCTAATGAATAGAGTCTTTAAACCCTACCTTGATTCCTTTATTGTGGTCTTCATTGATGATATTTTAATCTATTCGCATAGCGAGGAAGAACATATGGGTCACTTGAGGGTTGTGTTGCAAAGATTGAGAGAGGAGAAGTTGTATGCCAAGTATGAAAAGTGTGAATTTTGGTTGAGGGAGGTTGCCTTCCTAGGTCATGTGGTGTCGGGGATGGTATTAAGGTAGACCCTAAGAAGACCGATGTGATTAGAAATTGGCCTAGGCCATTGACCCCGTCGGATATTAGGAGCTTCTTAGGCTTAGCGGGTTACTACCGGAGATTTGTGAATGGGTTTTCTTCTATTGCTTCTCCCATGACTAAGTTGACACAAAAGAAGGCTAAGTTTGAGTGGACCGATGAGTGCGAAAGGAGTTTTCAAACCTTGAAAGATAAACTTGTGTCCGCTCCTATATTGTCACTACCGGATGGGCTTAAGGGATTTGTTGTGTATTGTGATGCTTCTAGAGTTGGTTTGGGTTGTGTTCTAATGCAAAATGGTAAGGTGATAGCCTATGCTTCTAGACAACTCAAAGTGCATGAAAAGAACTATCCTACGCATGATCTTGAATTAGCCGCGGTGGTGTTTGCTTTAAAGATTTGGCGTCATTACTTGTATGGGGTACATGTTGATGTGTTTACCGATCATAAGAGCCTCCAATATGTTTTCACCCAAAAAGATCTCAACTTGAGACAAAGAAGGTGGCTAGAATTTCTTAAAGATTATGATATGAGTGTGCATTATCATCCCGATAAGCTAATGTGGTGGCGGATGCTTTGAGTAGGGTGTCTATGGGTAGCCTAGCTCATGTTGATATTGGTGATAGGGAAATGGCTAGGGAGGTGCATCGGTTGGCTAGGTTGGGGGTTAGGTTGGAAGAGATTGGTAATGGTGGTGTGGTCGTTGTTGATGGTGCTAGGTCTTCCTTGGTTGATGAGGTGATAGCAAAACAAGATCTTGACTCTTCCTTGTTAGAATTGAAGGCCTTGGTGAAAGAGGGCAAGGTGGAAGTTTTCTCCCAAGGGGGAGATGGTGCCCTTAGGTACCAAGGTAGGTTGTGTGTGCCTTGTGTTAATGGTTTGAGGGAGAAAATTCTTGAGGAGGCTCATAATTCTTCCTACTCCATCCACCCCGGTTCCACCAAAATGTATAGAGATTTGAGAGATGTGTATTGGTGGGGAGGCATGAAGAAGGACATTGCCAAATTCGTCTCTGGTTGTCATAGTTGCCAACAAGTCAAGGCCGAACATCAAAGGCCGGGTGGCCTAGCCTAAGACATAGAGATTCCTACTTGGAAGTGGGAAGAAATTAATATGGATTTTGTAGTTGGTTTACCCAAGACTAGAAAAGGTTTTGATTCTATTTGGGTGGTGGTTGATAGGATGACAAAATCGGCTCATTTTCTACCGGTAAAGACAACATATGGGGCGGAAGATTATGCAAGGTTATATATTCATGACTTGGTAAGGTTGCATGGGATTCCTCTATCCATCATATCGGACCGTGGTACTCAATTTACTTCACACTTTTGGAAGTCCTTTCAAAGGGGTCTAGGTACGAGAGTTAAGCTTACTACGGTCTTTCACCCGGAAACGGATGGACAAGCCGAAAGGACTATCCAAACACTTGAAGATATGCTTAGGGCTTGTGTATTGGAACTTAAGGGTAGTTGGGATGATCATCTTCCATTGATTGAGTTTGCCTATAACAATAGCTATCATTCTAGCATCGGTATGGCTCCTTTTGAGGCTCTCTATGGGAAGCGTTGTAGATCACCGGTTGGGTGGTTTGAGGTTGGTGAGGTGGCCTTGTTAGGACCAGATCTAGTTATGGAGGCTCTTGAGAAGGTTAGGATGATTAGAGAAAGGTTGAAGACGGCCCAAAGTCGCCAAAAGTCCTATGCCGATGTGAGGAGAAGAGCTCTTGAATTCCAAGTTGGTGATTGGGTCTATTTGAAGGTGTCACCCATGAAGGGTGTGGTTCGTTTTGGTAAGAAGGGCAAGTTGAGCCCAAGATACGTGGGTCCTTATAAGGTGATGAGGAGAATTGGCAAGGTAGCTTATGAGTTGGAATTGCCTAGCGAAATGGATTTGGTTCATCCGGTATTTCATGTGTCTATGTTGAGGAAGTGTGTGGGTGATCCGAATGCCATCGTGCCTCTTGATGTTATGGGTGTTGTTGAAGATAATTTGACCTATGAAGAGGTTCCAGTCCAGATTTTAGATAGACAAGTGAAGAGGTTGAGAAACAAAGATGTGGCTTCCGTTAAAGTCCTTTGGAGAAATCAACAAGTTGAAAGTGCTACTTGGGAGGCCGAAGCGGACATGCAAAGACGATATCCTTATCTTTTCCACTCCACTCAAGCCTAAGGTATTGATCTAAGCCCTTTATAAAATCTCATGTCTTAAGTTCAGCCCCCATGTCATTGCATACATCCATGTTTAAGTTAACAAGTTCATTGTGATTTTACAACTATGTTGAAGTTTTTGAAATGAGGTGTAAGTGCATTGTTGCATCCTTATGTGGGCTGAATTTGCCATGTTTATGTCTCTCATGTACGTTTCTTTGACATTCGGGGACGAATGTTCCCAAGGGGGAGATATTGAAGCGACCCCAAAAATGTCCGAAAATGTGCTTCGAAAACACCTAAAATTATAATTTCCATATATCTCAAAATCCGTGCATCATTTCGAAAATTCGACTTCATATTCTTATTCAGGGGGTCAAATTAAGTGGGAAATGAGTCTAACCCAAATTTTAGAACAACCGTATCAAAATTCAAAAATCGCAAAAAATGCGATTTTGAGGGTCAACTTTAAAGGGGCATATCTCTCAGCACACAAGGAAATGGAAGGATCTCAAACTATAAAAATTGAAGCTCTATGAGTTAGCTTTCCAACGCAATTTGTTTCACCTCATTCCGAGTTAGGATGAAGGAGTTATGACCGTTTTCGTAAAACCTGTCCGGCAAAAAATGCAAATTCCAGTAGCCGAAAATACTGTTCACCCGCCTCATTTTTTTTCTAAGTGTTGGGACGTTTTTTTATAAAAAGAGGACATATCCATACTTAGTCATTTAACTTCAAAACATCCAAAAACTCTCTCTAAGACCTCTCCAAAAATTCCACCAAGATCATCCACCAAATTCAAGAATCCCAAGCTTTAATTCCAGATTCAAGATTCAATCTCAAGCAATTCTCCATTCCAATCTTCATCAAGAATTCTCCAAAGTTGAGGTATGTGGGTTGATTGTGGAAACCTTCCTTTCCACAAGCCCAACCATTTATCCTCTATTTTACTTCAAGTTTATGGGTCCTTATGATCATTTATGAACTCTTGAATTATGGAATTACTACTACACATCCTATTATGGTCTATTTTTGTATATTATCATGAAATGGAATTATTATATGATGTTTATGATTTTCATGCCTCCATGATCAAATTATGAAGGTTGTTATATATGTATATATATATATGTATGTTGTTGGTGGGTTGTTTTATATGGATTTTGAAATTGGTTGGACTTAGTACTCTTGAAACACATGATTTTATTTACATGAACAAGTAGCCCACCATATGTTTGATAAAATGTCATTTATAGAATTCTTATGAAATGGAAGGTCCAATGTACGTCCTATGAGTCGGATGATTATATAAGTATTGAAATGATGATGAAATAGATACATGTATATGATTTTCTCTATATAGTGTGTGAGTCGACCAAGCCTAGCTCGGGGGGTTGTAGGCTCGGGTAACCGTATCAAGGGGTTGGTACCTTGGTTGTCTAGTACGGGGGGTAGTAGGCCCGTATAACCGTATCGAGGGGTTTGTCCCTTGGTTGCCTAGTACGGGGGGTAGTAGGCCCGTATAACCATATCGAAGGGTTTGTACCTTGGTCCCTAGCTCGGGGGTGGTAGGCCCGGGTAACCACATTGAGGGGTTTGTACCTCTTTCGCCTCTCCAAGGGGGTGGTAGGCCTTGGAAATACTATATTGATGGTCACTCACTACACATATACTATGCCCTACTAAATATGATTTTTATATAAGCATCATTATACATATCATCTCATTAATATGTTATCTATCGGGTACGATTATGCATTTTGCCTATAATGTCCATCCATTGTTGCATTGCATTGCATCCCATATACTTAGTACATTCAAACGTACTAATGCATACTCTATGCCTACATGATGTCATCATGTAGGGACCAGAGCACCGTCTGACCATCCTCCTCCACGTGGCTAATACGATTTCCTATCAAGGTTATTGGTGAGTCCTCCATTCCGGGGACGTTGCTCATGATCTTTTGCTATGTATAAGACCTTTTCCTTTTTAATTATGTATTGATTATGAGGGTGAGCCCGGTAGTTTGTCTCGGCCCCCGCTAAGTATCCATGTTTAGAGGTGGTGTTGGACAAGTTGTGTATTATGTTTGAGCTTGACTCATCTATGGTATTTATGTATTATTCTCTTTTTGTCTTGCTCCCTTAGTCCCAATTTCCCCTTGATTATGCGTATCGCTTATGGTCATTTTAATTGCTTCCGCGACCAAGGATGTGTAATGATATGCTATGAGGCTTGTTTGGGGTTCCCTCGGGTTTTCCATTCGCCGGTCACGTCTAAGCCCTAGACTTGGGTCGTGACAGAAAGTCATTCATAGAAACTATCCATTCAACATACATGCATACATCCATATCTCATCATAACATAAAGGAACCATTCCATAACATCCTACTAAATCTACTTGTGCAATGTAAAAGTGAAGTCTCATACCCCAACTCCTACTAAGTAAGACTCACAAAGAAATCATAGTATAGTTTATGTCTCATTCATTATCTTATCATTTAGGGAAGAGTAGCCATAACGGACATACACCATGTGAGTTATATGGAATCCGGTGTTGTGTAACCCCACACCGAAATAAGGTGTACTACTTGCCTAAGGTAGAAGTAAGATGTTTAGCCTTTAGGTGGATACACTAGCTAAGTCCTATGTTGGCACATAGTTATGAGATAGGGAGATTGCTTCTAGAAACCCGACCTCTTGCATTGGCGGAGGAGCTTCCATCTCATGAGTTCACTTAGATGACCCAACCTATTGCATTGATGGAAGTGCCTTACCTTATTTTCCATATCCATTCAATACTAAGCATTATTTCTCAAATTATGCATAATTAGTCATTGAATTGTATTTACATGTGTGAAGGAGTGCTCTAACCTTCATTCAATACAACTCATAAAATAGATCATAGAATCATTTAGGTGAGAACTAACTTTCAACCTTAGAATCATCATTAACATGTGAGTAAACCTTTCACATTATTGTTCATAGTGTTTTCATGAGAATTAGCCTTTCAATCAACACAACAACATCAACATCATCCTGGACAAGTCATATATGAACATGTGTAAAGGGCAAGAAGAGAATTGACCTTTCAACAATACCTCGATTCACACATTAGTCATAGGATCATTACCTTTCAAGTGAATCATAAGTTCACATACAACTTTCATCAATCATGAACAACCCTTCACAATGTACCCCCTTCAAAGGTCATGAACCAAGTATCTCAATCACACTTAGAAATACTACTTTAAGCATGAATAAAAAACAAGATTCAATAACTAGATTAACATAGCCACAATTCATAGTAATTATGTTGCATCAATACATCCATCACAATTCATAAAATTGGGGTTATGGGGGAGTACATGGGTTCATGGGAGTTTCACTATAAAAATCACCATTAAACGTCAAATCATCAATTATATAAATCAAATAACATAATGAAATCATTTTTAAGAAGAACCCATGTCTAGAATGAAAACCCTAGTTTTTGAACAATACCCAATTTTCAAAATTAGAGTTGGAAGGGCTTCATGGAGGAAAGTGTTCCATGAATCAAGGTTCCCATACCTTCATTGAAGTTTTGCCCATGAATTGGAGTTGAGAATATTGATTCTTGAGCCCTACTCTTCAAGTTGTTGGTGTTCTTCAATGGAGGAGCTCTAGAGAGAGAAATATTGAGAGGAGAGGTTTTTGGGGAAATATTTGGGTGTTGTGAATTAATGAGTAAGTCTTGTAAATTTTGACTTAAAACCAATATAAATTTTACCCTTAAAATACCCAAAACACTCCTACTCTAATTGTACTAAAAATGAATAGACTTAAAAAGTCCTCATTTAATTGTCCCCATCCAAGTCTCATGACCACCTCCACGAGCTGTGCTGTGGACCACGACCCGTGGTCCCCTTTGTGGAGTTGGGGCAGTGACCATCACTTTAGAGCACAAGGTTCCTTTGACTAAGGCACCTTCATGGGCCGTGAAGTAGACCACGACTCATGGTCTTTCCCGTGAAAGGGTGAGGCAGTAGCTACCTCTCATCATGCCCTATGCCCTTATGCCCAAGTCTCCTTCATGGAGGGCTCCACTAGCCGTTGTCCTTTCCATGAAGCTGAGGCAGTGGCTAGGGGAAAGGGTGGCCACCTTTTCATGGCCAAGGCAAGACCACACCCTTTTTCACGAGCCGTGGTGTGGACCATGACTCATGGTCCCTCTCGTGAGGGTTGGGTAGTGTGCTCTTAAATAGGGGCTGCCTTGGCCTTTGGCCTTGTCTTGGCCTCTTTGCCTTGGCAGTATCCCCTTGGTCTAAATTCAATAGACCCCATTTCCATAATATATGACTTGTTAACATTTGGAGTTTCATTCTATGACTTTTAACCTTACGTTTAGGCTCTAGTTAAACCTATTATTTTTTGGCATGTTACATTATCTCCCCCTTAAGAATATTCGTCCTCGAATGGTGATCTAGACACCTTACGGAAATAAAGACTCAAGACTAGCAACCCAACATCACAAAACAATACACAATAAAAAGGAGGATACATCAACTCCATCTCAAGACATAAGCAATGCATTCATAAGAAAGAAAGAACTTAGTCCATAACTCATTATGCAGTAACTCATCATTTCACATGATCATAGGAGGAACTACCTTCTCCAACTTAGATTAAGATCAACACAACATCATAAAGTCAATATGCGATATCATCACAAGTATAGCAAAATAGGTTCATTAATTCACCTCATGAAATGAAATATGCAATCATCATACTAAAGTGCAAACCAACATGAGGAACACATACATCATGAAAACTCAACACATGCTAAACAATGAATTATCACAAGAACATGCACACCATAAGGAAATCATGGAAAACTCATACAATACACATGACTCCAAAAACAGTTAAAACTCAAAAGGAATTACTTACCTCAAGTTTGGATAGAAGTAGAAGGAAAAAAATGAGGATAACGGGGCTTCATATTGACCTCGGCCTCCCAAGTAGCACCCTCAACTAAGTGATTCCTCCACAAAACCTTAATGGAGGCTACTTCCTTATTTCTCAACCTCTTCACTTGCCAGTCCAAAATCTCAACCGGGACCTCTTCATAGGAAAGGTTCTCATCAACCCCTAAACCTTCTAAAGGAAAGATGGATACCGGATCACCAATGAACTTCTTAGCAAGTCCAATTCATAAGAAACTTTCCCAACACGTTTCAAGATTTGGTATGGGCCTACATATCGGGGACTAAGATTCCCCTTCTTACCAAACCTCATCACACCTTTCATAGGTGAGATTTTCAAGTAGACCCAATTACCAACCTCAAATTCAAGATCCCTCCTTCTAACATCGGCATAAGAGGTTTGTCAACTTTGGGCCATATTCAACCTATCTCTTATAAATCGAACCTTTTCAATGGACTCATAGACTAGTTCGGGACTAATTGGGAAAACTCACCTACTTCAAACCACCCAACCGGAGATCTACACCTCCTACCATAAAGTGCTTCAAATGGAGCCATAGAAATACTTGAGTGGTAACTACTGTTGTAGGAGAATTCTATCAATGGTAGATGGTTATCCCAATTACCCTTGAAATCAATCACACATGCCCTCAACATGTACTCTAAGGTTTGAATGGTCCATTCCTCTTGACCATCCATTTGAGGGTGGAAAACGATACTAAATTTAACACTGGTACCAAGCCCTTGTTGGAATGCCATCCAAAAATGTGAAGTAAATTGAGTACCCCGATGCGATATGATAATAGAGGAACCCTATGCAACTTCACTATCTCCTTGATGTACAATTTGGCATAGTCTTTCGCCGAAAAGGAAACCTTAACGAGAATGAAGTGGGCGATTTTAGTCATCCTATCAACAATGACCCAAATAGAATCATGTTGCCTTCGAGTACGAGCAAACCCACCTCAAAGTCCATGTTCGAATCCTCTTACTTCCAAGTGGGAATATTTATATCTTGGAGAAAACCTCCTAATCTGAAGTGTTTGGCCTTAACTTGTTGACAATTTGAACACTTGGCTACAAAACCCGCTATATCATTCTTCATGCCATTCCACCAATAGACTTTCCGTAGGTCACGGTACATCTTGGTGGCTCCAGGATGAATAGAATACCGCTAAACATGAGCCTCTTCTAAAATTTGATCTCTTAAGCCATCGACATCCGGAACACATAATTTACCTTGGTACCTAAGCACCCCATCTCCGTCTTGGGAGATAGCCTCAACGGACTTGTTGAGAATCGATTCTTTCAATTCCATTAAGATAGGATCAAGATGTTGCTTGGAATTTACATCAACAATAAAAGATGATTCGGAACTATGATGGACCATGAATCCACCCTTGGTGGAATCCACCAGTTGGACACATAACTGGGCCAACCTATGCATATCACAAACCAATTCCTTTTTCTTATCTTTTACATGAACCACACTACCTATGGACAATTTACTTAAGGCATCTACAACTACATTAGCTTTGCCGGGGTGGTATAAGACACTCATGTTATAATCTTTCAAAAGCTCTAACCACCTTCTTTGTTGGAGATTCAAATCTTTTTGGCTAAACACATATTGAAGGCTCTTGTGGTCGGTAAACACATCTACATGCACTCCATAAAGATAGTCTCTCCATATTTTCAAGGCAAACACCACTGCTGCTAGTTCGAGATCATGAGTTGGATAATTCTTTTCATGTACTTTGAGTTGCCTTAAAGCATAGGCAATGCCATGTTGCATAAGGACACATCCCAAACCCACTCAAGAATCGTCACGATATACTACAAACCCATCGGTACCTTCCAGTAAGGTCAACACCGGAGTGGTGGTAAGTTTATTCTTCAACTCTTGGATGCTCCTCTCAAAAGCTTCCGACCACTCAAATTTGGATTTCTTTTGGGTCAAGGCTGTTAACGGAGAAGCGATAGATGAGAAGCCCTCAACAAATCTTCTATAATACCCGACAAAGCCCAAAAAACTATGAATGTCAGTGGGACTTAGGGGTCTAGTCCAACTTTTAACCGTATCGATTTTCTTAGGATCAACCTCTATGCCCATGCTTGACACTATATGACCAAGGAAAGCAACTAACCTTAGCCAAAACTCACACTTGCTAAACTTAGCAAACAATTGTTGGTCTTTAAGGACTTGCAATACTATCCTCAAATGCTTCATGTGATCACCCTCACTCTTAAGTAGATCAAAATATCATCAATAAAAATGATCACAAACGAATCAAGGTATTGCCTAAACACCCTATTCATAAGGTCCATGAAAGTTGCCGGGGGGTTGGTCAAACCAAAAGACATTACTAGAAACTCATAGTGACCATATCTTGTTCGGAAGGCCGTTTTAGGAATGTCAACCCCTCTCACCCTAAGTTGGTGATAGCCCGACCTTAGGTCAATCTTCAAAAAGTAACTCGCCCCTTGGAGTTGGTCCAAAAAAATTGTCAATTCTAGGAAGTGGATACTAATTCTTAATGGTGACCTTGTTCAATTGCCGATAATCAATACACATCCTAAGGGACCCATTTTTTTTATTCACAAATAACACTGGAGCACCCTATGGAGATATTCTAGATTTAATAAAACCCTTGTTTAACAAATCTTTGAGTTTCTCCTTCAACTCCTTTAATTCGGCCGGAGCCATCCGATAAGGGGGAATGGATATGGGTTGAGTATCCAGCAAAAGATCAATGCCGAAATCTATTTCCCGTTTGGGAGGAATGCCGGGTAAGTCATCAGCAAAGACTTTCAGAAATTCCCTTACTACGGGGACCGACTATAAAGGAGGAGCCTCGGACTCACTGTCCTTAACTCCTATAATATGATAGATAAAGCCCTTAGAAATCATTTTACAAGATTTTAGACATGAAATGAATCGACCTCTAGGCATTGAATTTCCCCCCTTCCATTCCAAAATGGGCTCACTTGGAAATTGAATCTTTATTACCCGAGTTCTACAATCAACGGAAGCAAAACAAGCATGCAACCAATCCTTCCCCAAGATTACATCAAAATCAAGCATGTCTAATTCAACCAAATCTACCAAAGTGAATTTATGATACAAAGAAATAGGACAAATCCTATATACTCTTTTAGCTACAACCGAGTAACCAATCGGGGTAGAAATCGAAAAAGGCTCTATTAGGGTGTTGAGGAGTACATCAAATTTCATAGAAAAAAGGGGTGTAAGAAAATATAAAGTGGAACCGATGTCTAATAATGCATAAACATAAATGGAAAAGACTTGCAACATACCCGTTACAACATTCGGGGACCTCTCTTGGTCACTTCTTGATTGAAGAGAGTAGAAGCGATTCTTCTTAGGAGCATCTGAATTTGTGCCACTTAGAGGAGCTTAATTATTCTCCCTTCCCTTGGACGCACGGGTTGGAAAATCTTTCAATTGATGTCCATTTTTCCCACATCCATAACACACACCCATACCGAGAAGACACTCCCCCTCATGCTTTTTACCATATTTGGCACATGTAGGCCTCTTCATGGAAGATCCACCCCCAATGCCTCCTTGAGTCTTAGGATTAGACACCCTATCTTTGTTGGGTCTTAGAGCATAGAAGGAGCCTTGGTTGGAAAACCTCTTCTTGAACCTTGGTCCACTTTGACCCTTAAACTTACCCTTAGAAGAATTACCATCATCAGACCTTGCCCTCTTTACCTCTCTATTCTTCTTCCTTAGCCTTGATTCCTCAGCTTGTTGAGCATAGAACATTAGACGTGAAATGTCTATATTATCATGAAGCATAGCCGCATGACATTCTTCCTCAAGTAAATCGGACACACCCATCACAAATTGGCTCATCTCATCTCTAGGATTATACACCAAAGATGGGGCATATTTGGACAACTTAGTAAATTTCAAGGAGTATTCTTGGACACTCATACCTCCTTGTCAAAGGTTGATAAATTCCTCCACCTTTGTTTCTCTCTTTTCCCATAGAAATAACCTACCGAGGAATGCCTTTTGAACACTTCCCAACTAATGGGACCTGCTCTAATTGCCATATTATACTTCCATTGAGTGTACCATACTTGGGCCACATCTTTCAATTGATACCCAGCTAGTTCGACTTTCTCAATAGAAGTTACCCCCATAACATCCACTATCTTGTAGACCACTTCCAAAAACTCTTGTGGGTCTTCATTCACTTTAGAACCAAAGAACATAGGAGGGTTCATTCGAATAAAGTCTCTTAACCTTGAAGCCATGATGCTCACATTAGGATTCACTTGGGGCCCAACTTCCCTATTTGTTTGAGCCGTTATAGCTTGGGCTTTAGTGGTGATGGCTTGAGTTTGAACCGTCATGAGTTGAGTCAAAGATTGGAAAGCTGCCCTTATTTCCAAATTAGTCATGACCCCTTCATCATTAGGAGCTTGAGGATCTTGAGGAGCTTGGGGAGGAACTCCCTCATTGACGTTCTCCTTTTGTATCCTCCTTTCATTCCCTCTTCTTGTATTTATTAAATATAATCACAAGAGAGAGGTTAGGAAGAAGGACTTCATAGAGTTAGGACTCGGAATCACGAGTAAAGAGTAATGGAAGAAGTGTAAGTTCCTAAACATCTTATAGTCTCTCATTCATAAGTGTGGTGCGCTTCACACTCATGAACTAGACTCTACTAGACATGGTGCATGAGACATCAACTTAAAAATTATTCCCAAATCCTTATGCTCTGATACCAAGTTTGTCATGAGCCAGGAGTACCCGCTAGACGTAACACAACGTACTTGACCCGGAAGGGGTTTCACACAAGCCTTTAGCATCATCATAACATAAGACATAAAAATATGCAGAAAATTTAAAACTTTTACAATAGAAGTCAAACTTTATTTTTCATAAAGGAAAATCATAGAAATCTAGACTTTGTCTCATACACCATCTAAAACATAGGAATACAAAGTTTGGGACTTATCCCTTCACATCAATAAAAGTCTCAACATGAGAAGTACAATATAAACTAAGAAATGGATAATCCATCCTCGAACTTGAGGGCTCACCACAATTTGGAGATAAGCAATCTAAGTCTTCTTCAAGAAAGGAGAATGTAAGCCACCTAGCTGTAACCTACACTTATCAAAATGTAGGAGAAGAAGGGGTTAGCACAAATATGTACTAAGTATGGAAACATGCATAAAATCCTTGAAATATGATAAAAAGGAAATTTTAGTTGAAAAGAAAGAATTTATCAAGTTTGTAGACCAACATGCATTTTCAATGTCAAAGACAAGCTAAAATCACATTTGTACTCATAACATAGTAACATCAATACCTTAACAACCAATAAGGAACACTTGAAGCTACGTTAGTCATACATATCATCATTAGACCTCATCATAAATATTAGACATCAATAAATAACTAGCCATGTACATTACTTGAACATAAGGAAAGTAATTCATAGCAACAATCCATTCAACATATATGCATACATCCATATCTCATCATTACATAAAGGAATCATTCCATAACATCCTACTAAGCCTACTTGTGCAATGTAAAAGTGAAGTCGCATACCCCCACTCCTACTAAGTAAGACTCACCAAGAAATCATAGTATAGTTCATGTCACATTCATTATCTTATCATTTAGGGAAGAGTAACCATAACTGACATAGACCATGTGAGCTACATGAAATCCAGTGTCATGTAACCCCACACCGAAAGAAGGTGTCTTACTTGCCTAAGGTAGAAGTAACATGTTTAGCTTTTAGGTGGATCCACTAGCTAAGTCCTATATTGGCACATAGTTATAGGATAGGGAGATTGCTTCTAGAAACCCGACCTCTTGCATTGGCGGAGGAGCTTCCATCTCATGAGTTCACTTAGATGACCCAACGTATTGCATTGATGGAAGGGCCTTACCTTATTTTCCATATCCACTCTGTACTAAGCATTATCTCCCAAATTATATAAAATTATTCATTGAATTGTATTTACATGTGTGAAGGAGTGCTCTACCCTTCATCCAATACAACTCATACAATAGCTTAAAGACTCATTTAGGTGAGAACTAACTTTCAACCTTTGAAGCATCATTAACATGTGAGTAAACCTTTCACATTTTTGCTCATAGTGTTTTCATGAGAATTAGCCTTTCAATCAACACAATAACATCAACATCATCCTAGACAAGTCATATATAAACATGTGTAAAGGGTAAGAGGAGAATTCACCTTTCAACAATACCTCAATTCAAACAGTAGTCATAGGATCATTACCTTTCAAGTGAATCATAAGTACACATACAACTTTCATCAATCATGAACAACCCTTCACAATTAGCCCCCTTCAAGGGTCATGAACCAAGTCTCTCAATCACACTTAAAAATACTACTTTAAGCATGAATAAAAAACAAGATTCAATAACTAGATTAACATAGACATAATTCATAGTAATTATGTTTCATCAATATAACCATCACAGTTCATCATATTGGGGTTATGGGGGAGTACATGGGTTCATGGGGAGTTTCACTATAAAAATCACCATTAAACGTCAAATCATCCATAATATAAATCAAATAGCATAATGAAATCATTTATAAGAAGAACCCATGGCTAGAATAAAAACCCTAGTTTTTGAATAATACCCAATTTTCAAAATTAGAGTTGGAAGGGCTTCATGGAGGAAAGTGTTCCATCAATCAAGGTTCCCATACCTTAATTGAAGCTTTGCCAAAAAAATTGGAGTTGAGAAAATTGATTCGTGAGCCCTAATATTTAAGTTCTTGGTGTTCTTCAATGGAGGAACTCTAGAGAGAGATATATTGAGAGGAGAGGGTTTTGGGGAAATATTTGGGTGCTGTGAATTAATGAGTAAGTCTTGTGAATTTTCACTTAAAACAAATATATATTTTACCCCTAAAATTCCCAAAACACCCCCACTTTAATTGGACCACAAAGGAATAGACTTGAAAAGTCCTCATTTAATGGTCCCTATCCAGGTCTCACGATGACATCCACAAGTTGTGGTGTGGACCATGACCCGTGGTCCCTCTCATTGAGTTGGGGTAGTGACCATCACTTTGGAGCACAAGGCTTCTTTGTCCAAGGCACCTTCATAGGCCATGAAGTGGACCATGACTCGTGGTCCTGCCCGTGAAAGGGTGAGGCAGTAGCTACCTTTCACCAGCCCTCAAGCCCTCATGCCCAAGTCTCCTTCACGGAGGGCTCCACGAGCTGTGGTCCCTTCCGTAAAGTTGAGGTAGTGATTAGGGAAAAGGGTGGCCACCTTTTCATGGCCAAGGCAAGCCCACGTCCCTCTTCACGAGCCATGGTGTGGACCATGACTCGTGGTCCCTCTCATGAAGGTTGGGCAGTGTGCTCCTAAATAGGGGCTGCTTGGCCTTTGGCCTTGGCTTGGCCTCTTTTCCTTGGCACTAGCCCCATGGTGTAAACTCAATAGACCCCAATTCCACAATATATGACTTGTTAACATTCAAAGATTCATTCTACGAATTTTAACCTTATGTTTAGGCTCTAGTTAAACCTATCATTTTCTGGACTGTTACAGCTCATCCTTCACAAGTGACACACATTATTGAAAACAATTAAAACTTTGGTTGACTCCTAATAAGTACTTGATTTAACATCGTGACACAACGTGGATATGCTCTTGATACGCCCAAATTACACCTCCCTAAATAAGTATAAGCGGAAGTTTTCAAATAAAGAACCTAAGTGAGGTTAGGATCGATCCCACAAGGAATATGGTCTACAGTTAGGATAATTTATAGTTACTTGTACTTTTAGTCAAACTTACTTCCGTAAAAATGAGGGATTTGTAGATAAAGTAATAGTTGATTGATTTATAGTAACAAGTAAGCATAATTTGCAATCTGTAATATCAATATGAGATGAAACTTGGGCAAATATTTTTCCCATAAGTTGTTAACACTGTAATCCTAATAATAGTAACTCTTTCCTTGTGTTAACATGCAATAAGTTAGGTATCTCCTAAGTTATTGGTCATTCAAGTAGGGAATTTCACCACATAACTTGGTCAGTCTACGGGTGCATGCTTTACTAATCCTTACCCTTAACCCCAAATAATCCCTTGCAGTAGGCTTAACCCCAAATAATCCCTTGCGGTAGGTGGGTAGGCTATTAGATATCGGATTATCGCGCTAAAACTCCATTGTTCAATATCTTTATCATTCATTACTTCCTTGATTGGGCAAGTAGAAATTAGGCGAGTTCTAACACTATGCACCATTAAAAAGCATTCAGAATGAAGAGATTAACAATACATACATAAACACAATTTTAGAATTACTTAATTATTAGTTTCACGTTGTTAATTACTCATGGTTCCCATAACCATAGTTGTGGATTTTTATTATTCATGCTTATCATAATTCATAATATGGTTAATAATATAAATTATGAACTTACATTTATTATAGATGAAATCTGGAATCTTGAATTTAAGAACAAATGAAAATTTCATAAACCAAACTTTAAGAATTAAATGCTCAAAATGTTTGCAATATAATTCTCAAAGCTAAAACAAAGTATCACAAAAAGTCTTGGAATCCAAAAACGAAATTTACAACTAATATTTATAGAAAACAGGTCCTAAACCAAGTAGGAAAAGGAAACCTAACAAAATCTAGTCCGGGGCAGTGTCACCAACATAAGGCCACCTACTGCTCGTCGAAGAAACAACGACTCGTAGGTGCCTTCGCCGTTTAGTAGTTGGTCAATATCTAGTGGGTGTCATTGGCAGGCTGAATTATGGTCTATAAGTAAATCGACGACCCATCCTGTTAAATCATCATTCATGGGCTGGAATTCATCTTCTCTGAATTTATCGACAAATTATCTATGGCTTGTTAACACACGGCTCGTCAGTTGCCTTTATCGTTCAACACTTAGTTCATTTTCCTCAGGGCTGCACCCAGGACCTCTACCTACGGCTTGTCAAAGGAACGATGGCTCGTAGGCGAGCTCGTTTGTCACCAAATTCCTATTTTTTCATACTTTAATCATCAACTGCTCTAAAACCTATTTCCTTAAAAATAAGACCAACATACCATCACATCTAATAACAAAATGCCTAAGACTCATGCAAAACTCTAAATTTAATGCATCAAAAATACCGTAAAGCTACAGTACATCAACACCGTCAACTTAGAATTGTTGCTTGTCCTCAAGTGACGCAATATACTCTAAATGACACTTATGTAGAACCAACCCACAAACTCAAGAAATTACATAGAATTTAATTTTCTAAACAATCACCCTCTTAATCTATTTTCAGCACAGTATAAATCTTTTATCAGACTCAACAAGTTAATTAATACCGATCAACATGACATAGACATATCAATAGAAACATTCACATAAATAGAAAACAATCACCAAGATACCAACTCTTCAACAATGTAGTTTGTGCCCTTACTGCAAGGAAATCCTTTTTTCACACAAAGTTTGACTTTTTAGTTATGGACTCAGTATACACTCATACTCAGAAGTGAGTTCAAATACAGTTTGTGCTCAATACCACATGTTTGACCTTATTTTCTATGCTTTGACTTTCCAAACTGGTTACTTAGGATCACTATAAGACTTTTTTAGCTAGTAACATAGGCTTAGACGTGGTATATTTGGATATTAAGTGACTTTTCTGTCCACCTTGACATTACATTGGCTATTTTACCTCTTTTACAACCAATTCTGGCACCATCTTACTTTTTGCTCTTCTCCTTGTGATTTATTTAAGCACCGCTGTGACTTTGACTTGATATTCTTGCATGTTTAATCTTTTCTTCATCTCTTTATTCAAGATTTCTCATTCTTTTGTTTCTTTTTGGTTAGTCACACCACTTTCTACATTTTTGCTCATTATTTTATCTACATATGACTCTTTTCATAACCTATCTTTCTTGTTTTTCTTTATAGTAACCACCCTTTGTATGGGTTGAGGTGCATGATGTCCTAGGGAGGACCAGGACCAAAATCAAGGCAAACTTCTGAAGTAGCCACCCTCAACTTAGGTTTTTAGCCTGAGTTGAGGTTCATAATGTCCAAGGAGGGATCAGGGACTAGGGCCATCACAAAGTTTCACATTTTTTCTAGGGAAGGTGACTCGGGTGTATTGGTAGAAATGGTATTCGCTAGGCTCAAACATTTGGATTGAAGAGAGCAATTTATTTCTTTTGGTTGGTTGTTTTTAGGCTTAAGTAGACTCATTTTCAACAATGTCCTATGATGATTTCCCAATTCGTAGTCTAAATCATCTTAGCAAGACAAACGAGAAAAGTTCTATTTTGGCACGTACTATATGAATATACAAACAACCTCATATACACATGGCACCTTGTTTCACTATCAAATCATTAACGTTTCTGGTTCATGTTATATATTAAGTCATATATTCTAATCGATTCCTATCATGTCATACAAAGATTCAACACATTCAAATCATCAAGCACACAAATATAACACATATCAAAACTTTGAGGGGTATCACTTTTCATGCTCTTTTGCCATCATGCTTTCATTTTAGTCTACTTCTACACTTATACTTATCCTAAATATGCCACTTCAACAGAAATTAAATAGTTCCTTTAGGGAAAAAAATATAGGCAAGAAAACCCCAAGGAAGGATTATGAGTTGGGTTATTCAGAATTCACCCTAACATTCACCCCACCCCCACAAAAAAATACAGTACAATTCCCCCGATGCACAAAAATGTAAAACATAGGATAAGAAAAACCTGTGGTGCATAAGTGCTGAAGACCCATCGAGAAGTGGGTGGGTTCGGTCGGCCCGAACCTACTAGATTACAATCAGTAACGCTCTCAGTAATGCCCTCAACTGGAATAGGGGGAACACCATTAGTAGTGCCTCTCGAAGTAGATAAACCTGCAACCAACTCCCACTCTCTACGCTGCCGCATCTCCTCATCAAGTAATGGCTGTGTCTATGTCTCATCAACCTACTACCTCTCTCTTTTTCTGTCCCTTCTCTCCTCCTTCGTATCAATACTGGGCCCAAAATTATGTGTGTGATTTCCATCTACACGAGGGAGGGGTTAAGGGAAGGTTCATATTTGCCTAATAGTGCATTTAGCACCACATCACCGACGTCCTCCTCTGGAGCAAGCTCTGGGAAAACTTCCTCTGGGGAAGTCAAGGTATCAATATCAGCCCAGAGTTTAGCAAACTCCATCTGAAAAGCAGCAACATCAACAGTAGACCCAGGCTGAGGCCTCATAAACATCATAAGCTCAAATGCATCAATCCTCTGATGCACCGCCTAGATCTTCACTTAAAATGCCTTTTTTGTCTGCTCCTCTAATTCTTCGACCGACTTTCTCATCCAAGGCAAAATATGCTACAATAGAGTGGCCATTTGAGTCGCCAATTTTTTGACTCTGGTAAAGGTCAGCATGGAAAACCTAAAAGGGGCAGGAGTACGTGGTGTGCTCATAGCTTGTTCGGATAAAGTGGAAGGTGGACATACAGATTGGGCTCTGTAGTGGTGGCAGGAATAGTGTCCTCATCTTTCATATTAGTAGCAAGGTCTTTTCCCATAGCAGCAAGTAAATCTGGAAACCTTTTTTTTGGAGCCGCTAGGTTTGTATCATCTCTGATCAGCCCCACATCAACATTATTGGTCACCTCGATTATCCTATCACATCTCTACACCAGAACAATAGCCTTTCTATAAAGGCGAAAGATGAGATAGGGAAATGGCAATGTGGTCATCTTCCAGAAGGCCCTTTCATGTATCTCCGCTATCATGATCTAAGATAAATCAATCTTGTGCCTCCCCATCAGTGAAGCAAGCATAATACCAAGGTCCCAAGTGATTATAGTTTTCGCTAGTGTGGGGGACAATCGGGCTTGGATAATAGACTACCAGAACTTGGCTGCAAAATTGAGAGTCCCTTTTCTGATAAGCTGGTCATGTAACGAATCCATTCAGTTCTCTCCCCCTCATCAACAATATGTCAAGCCATTTAGCATAGCAAGCTCTCTCGATGCTCAGTATCACGCATAGTAGTCCTATTTTGCACCACCCCATCTGGTAGTCATACTCAGCTATATTAATAGGCTAAGAATGCGTTAGGTCGTAAATAAAATGGTGTATGATGGCCTCTAATAAGTCAACAGGGATACACTATACCAAGGTAATCAATAGTGGGGGTTGGGCTAGTGACGTAGAATGTGGTGGCATCGTACTCTGTACAGTGGCTGCATAAGAAGCATAGAACTCCCTTACTATCTCCGAGATGTACCTCCCCAGATTATCTACCATCCACTCATATATATGCTGCTTGAACAACTCATAAATCTCTGATACTATGTGGAGGCTGCCTGTAAGTAACCGTCTCTCCTAAGTAATGGTTTGGGCTATCTTTTACTATTTGCTAACAAACAGCCCGTCCATGTATATTTGGAACATCCCTCGAATGCAT
This sequence comes from Solanum commersonii, assembly GCA_029007595.1. Classification (NCBI taxonomy): domain Eukaryota; kingdom Viridiplantae; phylum Streptophyta; class Magnoliopsida; order Solanales; family Solanaceae; genus Solanum; species Solanum commersonii. Next base: position 1,082,456 of record JAJTWQ010000010.1, on the reverse strand, counting down.
CATATGTTCGGCTTAGTGAAAACATGTATCATCTTCTATCTCATACTGGGAGGGTCATTATCGAATCCAGTACTAGTACCATTAGAAGCCGAGGCAACAACAGAATTCGAGCAGGAGCCAGAATGCGACTTCATCTTTCCGATATTCGAGGTCTTGTACCCCTCCTCAGACTGGAGGAATCATCATGACTAGAGGATTGTTCCTCATCCAATACAATCAGATTAATGCTACCACCTAAGTCACATAGGTCCTTTGCAAAATGCAACATACCAATAGTACATGGAATGGTAAATGCTCCAAGATCCATCTTTTTCTGCACTATTAATCTAGTAGCAACAACGCTACGATGCTGCAACTTGTCATCACCTTCAAAATGGACAACTCTGTTTTTAGTCACTAAATCCTTCATGAACTTTGCAGAACCCCAAATTTGTTCAAGTGCCTCAATTAAAGGGTCATTTATTGATAACTCTTTCAATATAGCTATGAACCTTTTGATATTTTCCTTCTTCTGCTTTCTTAACCAAGATTTGTGGGAAGGGAGGTAGATGTCTTGACATAGGGATGATCTTTTGTGTCACCTCTACCTCATTATTATTCTAATATTTTGGCTCCTAACCTACCTTAACTTCATCCTCTTCTTGCTCTTATATCTTTCCACTCCGGTCGGCATAGAAGGGTCAATAGTCTGCTTTCCAACCCTAGTAGTAACTGCCATACAATGCCCATCATTCTTTGAATTCTAAATAGTATTATTGGGATGTGTTCCTTGTTGACGTGGATTGGCACTTATGGATAACTTACTCAGCTACTCCTCAATCTATCTAATTGACACGACATGTGACTCAACTTTGTGAGCAATACCCGATAAGTCATGAAATATTTCTTTCACATTGTCATCAGTTTAATAAAACCTTTGCATCATCTTGTTCATCATATCCTCAATGCAATTCATATTGGATCCTTCATCTAAGTTCCATGGTGGAACATAGGGTCCACTCTTATCATTCATGTTTCCATACCCATTTCTGTTATAGTTTTTATCATGATTATAGTTCCCATCACATACATAGTTCCCTTCGCAATTGTAGTTAGTGTACTCCCAACGTTGATTTCCTTGACTTTGGTTCCAATTATCCTGGTTGGATGCTTGAGCGTTATTCAGGAAACTCCCCATCTGATCATTCATAAGATTTGCGTTTTTCTCATAAATATAATCATAAGCCGGTGGTGCTCTAGTCTGATAGTTCACTACATTCACTTTCTCAACATGTTCACTCACATGTTTGAACACCAAGCCAACCTCTGTTCTCAAAAGATCCATCTCCATATTAATATCATCATTAAACTGATTTGGGGTTGCATGTATACAAATGTGTTCTTTGTTGTAGCTGAAGTTCCAGTGCTTTATTCCTTGTTATTCTTGGAGATCTTTCAAGTTTCTCAGCGATCTCCTAAAATGTATTCGCCCAATATGAACCTCTTGCAATAGTGTCCAACACAGCTTTCCCATTATCCTCTAGACCTTTGTAGAAATACTTCTTTAACAACTCATCATCAATGCGATGGTTCTGCACACTTCTCATAAACCCTGTAAATCTATCCAAATAGTTACTAACTGACTCTCCATGTAGGCCTACAAAGTTGTTGAGTTTAACTTTTAGCTTCAACTTCTTTGATGACGAAATCTTTATCGAGGAATATTTTGTGCAACCCTTCCCAAGCGGTGATTGTGTGATATGGCAACTCACATAGCCATATAGTAGCATCACTTGTCAACGAAAGTGGAAACACCCGTAAGCCGATTGCATCCATGTCTAAATATGTTTGTCCTACACTACTCATGCATACACTCTTCACATTCCTCAGATGAGCATATGGATTCTCCGAAGGTAACTAGACAAACAACCCTCTAGATGTAAGTATGCACATCAGATTGCTCGTCACCATGAATGTATGTTTATGAGGTACTGGAGGAACAACTATAGAAACAGTCGACCCCACAACATCATAATCAACCCTATAGTTTTCACACATACCGGGAGGATCCTGATTTTGCTCTCATTTGACATTTTAAACTAGTGGGTTCTCATGAACTTGTAGCTACACTCCAGCAACATCCCCTTGACCCGCTCTGATTGGATGATCATGTACCTCAAGATTTGGACCTCTTCAAGCCATCATCTCAGAGCTCTTCTTAATTCAGAATTGTAGGGGTCAGGGGATTGCCTTGACTCCATGTACTTGGCATACACTAGAAACAAGACTTGTAGAAAAAGAAAAGAAAACAAAATGTATATCTTGAAATAATTTACTAAAGTTCAATAAAGATATTAGTATAATCTAAAAAACTTATTCCCCGGTAGCGGCGCCAAATCTCCGTTGTTCAATTCCTTTCTCATTCATTACTTCCTTGGTCGGGGAAGTAGGAATGAGGTGAGTTCTAACATTGCAAACCGTTAAAAAATATTCAAAACAAAGAGATTAACAATACATGCATAAAAACTATTTCAAAATAACGTAACTATCGATTTAACATTGTTAATTATTGTAACACCCTAGAGTCAAAAGAGGGTAAGATAGCACTTTTAAGAAGCTGTAGGCGCCAACCTATAAGGGCCACCTATGGCCCGTGGATGGGACCACGAACCGTAGGTGTGGTCAGTGGATGACACTGTCTAAGCAGGTTATAAAGGCCCAAAACCATGGTCCGTGGTTGGGGGACCGTGGTTCACTGGCCCAAAAAACAGATTCTAACCACGAAGGTCGGTCATGCAGGATGACCCGTTATCCTCTCTACAATCCATCAGTCGTGGCCGTGGATGATGGGTCAAAAATTAAGTTCAGGTGCAGTTCGGTCTTTCCCTAATATGTATCTCTATACTACGTTGTTTTACCCTTCACTAAGACCCCTATATAGGTATTTTAACCCCAAAATTCCCCAATAGAAATCATTCTCTCAAAATCACCAAAAGAAATCAAGTTCTTTCTCTTCCAAGGATATTTCTCTCTCTAGAAGCTTGAAGAAGAGGGTTCAACCTAGGGTTTCCATTCAAGTCTCAATTTTTCCATTGACGATAAGTAATTGGCTTTGAGGTATGATAGTTTTCAACCATGTATTCCTTCCATTCATGGAGTTCCTAAATTCTTCTATTTTCAAAGTTAGAAATATCCAATTGAGTTAGAATTTTCTTCAGGTTCTCTTGATTTTTGATATAAATGATTGGATTATGATTTCTTATGCGTGAATTGATGAAATACGATAATTTTATGATGATTTCTACTATGAACCCATGTAATCCCCATGTTCCCAAGTTATGATCATATGATGTGGGATTTTGATTATAAAGGAACAGTTTTATGAAATCAAGCATGTATTGATAGAGTTACATTAATTTATGATGAAATCCATATCTAACACATTTTTTCTAAATGTTGATGATTGAAAGTGGGTTTTGAAACTTGAAAGCTATATTATAGAATTATGTATGCTCTTAGGAAATCTATGCAAATGTTTTAATGATGCTTTGAGAGTGAAGTATCAATTATGATGTTGTTGTTGTGTTGTTGAAAGGATTTTTCATGAAACACATGAAAACATGATGTGAAAGATTTTCTCATAGAATAAATGGTTCTAAGGTTGAAAGGTCTTCTCACCTAATTGAATCAAAGATTAAGAGATATCCTAATGACTTAACTTTGATTGGTTATTGTATTATACCTTTCCATGGACTATGACTTAGCTTGGATTGGCAAGATGATTTGTATTTCCATGGATAATAAGAACAAGTAAGAAATGACTATTTTGTGGGATTTATGCTTAGCACTGAGAGGATATTGAGATGGAAGCTGTCCCGTTAGTAGAGTGCGGGTTTGTAGAAGTAATCTCCTTATCCCTTACCTATGTCCCCCCATAGGATGATTTTCTAGATAGACATTAGCTAGTGGATCCACCTAAGATAGAAGTTCATGGTCCTTACCTTTGTAAATAGGACAACCGTTTTTGGTGTGGGACACACTAGGGGATCATGTTATAGCTCACATGGTCTCTCTGTCTGTTAAGGCTACTTTCCACAAAATAATAAACTAAGGTTACTTCAAGAAGTATCTTATATGTGTTCAAGGACTTTAAAGATGTTAGCTTGCATTGACCACGTTTTATGACTTATGTTTCCCACCCTTTTATATCATGTTTTAAATTGGTCAATTGCATGTCATGAAATGTCCTCTTTTAGCATGATTTAAAATATTTTATGCATAGCTATCATACTTGGTACATTGCTTTATACTAATGGATACTCTTGCCTACATTTTCCTAAATGTAAGGTGCGACAGTCAGGTTTCTCAGTTTTGTGGCTGGTGGTTGATTTTGAGGTTTTCGAGCTTTGGTGAGTCCTCATGTTTTGAAGACGGACTTTAATTGTTCCTAGTTTTCTTATTGTATTTCAGATTTGTACATGATGTATGGACTAGGCCCAATTTCATTCTATTGTTCTATTTCATATGTTATGAATGCTAAGTGGCTTGTATGGGGTCTCTCGGGGTCCTATACGCCATATTACATCTAGGGTGTACCCCTGGGTCGTGAAAATTACTCATGGTTTCCACAACCCTAGTTGTGGATTTAGTTATTCATGCTTGAGTTATCATAATTCATAATAGGGTTGATAATTTAAATCATGAACTTACAATTAGAATAGATGAAATCCAGAATCTTGAATGGAAGAACAAACACAAATTTCATAAACCTAACTTTAAGAATTAAATGCTTAAAATGTTTGCAATATAATTCTCAAAGCTAAAACTAAGTATCACAAAAAGTCTAACAACCCAAAAATAAAATTTACAACTAATATTTATAGAAAACAAGTCCCAAACCATGTAGGAAAAGGAAACCTAAGGAAATTCGGTTTTGGGCAATTTCACCAACGGAAGTCCACCTACGGCTTGTCAAAGGAACGATGGCTCGTAGGTGTCCTCGTCGTTCAGCAGTTAGTCAATATTCTAGTAGATGTTATTCATAAGACTAACTTACAATCTATAGGTCCATTGATGGCCCATCCTGTTTCAACCGTCGTTCATGGACTTGAACTCATATTTTCTGAAGTTATCTATGACTCATTATCTACGACTAATACTAGGACATACGGCTCGTCAATCACCTTCATCATTCAATACTTAGTCCATTTTTCTCAGCACTTCACTCACACCTTCCACCTACGTCTTATCGATGGAATGACGGCTCGTAGGTGGGCTAGTCTGTGAGCAAATTCCTGTTGTTTCACACTTTAATCATCAACTGCTCCAAAACCTATTTCATGCAAAATAAGATCAACATACCATCACATCTAATAACAAAATGCCTAAGACTCATGCAGAACTCTACGTTTAATGCATCAAAAATTTCGTAAATCCACGACATAGCAACTCTCAAGGATTATCCAAGTACACCTCAATCACTCTCTTATCACAACCCTCCCCAAAGTAAACATTCAACCTTTGGCCGTTAACATTAAATTTTACCCCCTTTTCATTTTTAATTTCAATTGAACCATTACCATACACTCTAGTGATTGTGTTCGAGCTAGTCCACTTTGACTTTAGTTTGCCTGAAAAGAGTTTAAGCCGAGAGTTGAAAAGAAGGACTAGCTCACCTACACTAAATTTTTGATGTATGATTTTGGCATCATGCAAATGTTTTACTTTCTCTTTGTAGAGTGTGAACCTATCATATGCTGGTAATCGAAAGTCATTGAACACAAGTAGTTGGTCAACACAATTTTTAGCTACCACTTCCTAATTGAAATTCATCATTTTCACTGGCCATAAGACTTTATGATCTACCTCAACCGGAGAATAACGAATCTTCCCAAATACCATATTATATGTAGACATGCCAATAGGAGATTTGAATATTGTGCGATAATCCCAAAGTGAATCATCGAGCTTGCTAAACCAATCTGTCCGGTGGACATTTACCATTTTAGATAGGATGCTCTTTATCTCTCCATTGGACACCTCAGCTTGTCCATTAGTTTAGGGATGGTACGGTTTGTCAACTTTGTGTTTGACCCCATACTTATACAAAAGTGACTTAGATTGGCAATTGCAGATATGCAAGCCACCATCACTTATAATGGCCCTTGGGGTTCCAAACGATGTGAAAATTTGTTTCGTTAAGATCTTGGTGTTTCTTCTCCCTTCATTGTTATGTAAAGCTATTGCCTCCACCCACTTGGACACATAATTGATTGCCATTAAAATGTACTTGTTCCCAAAATTGCTTGGGAAAGGACCCATGAAATCGATTTCCAAACATGAAATAACAAAATTTTGAAGAATTTGTGACAACAACAATTCATGCCTCCTAGAGATACTCGCTTGCATTTGACATTGAACACAATATTTGCAAAAGGCATGGGGATCTCTAAACATAGTAGGCCAATAGTAACCACATTGTAACACTTTTGAAGATGTACGTATTTCCCCATGATGTCCACCCACCGATGAATCATGGTAGGATTAGAGTATTTCTTGCGCTTCTATTGTAGGCAGAAAACACTGATAATATTATAAGCACACTCCCTTAAGAGGAAAGGTTCATCCCATATATACTTCTTCACACTAAATAAAAATTTCCGCTTCTAATGGCTACTCAAATCATCTGGCAACAACCCACTTACAATGAAGTTCACATAATCAGCATACCAAGGGACATAGGTTTAAGAATTTATCATTACCAATTCATTAGGGAAATAATCATCAATATCTCATTCCTCAGCCACTTTATGATCCGCTTCAAGCCTTGATAGGTGGTCAGGCTATTGGTTTTCATACCATTTTCTATCTTTCACTTTGAAATCAAATTCTTAAAAGAGAAGCACCCATTGAATCAACCTTGGTTTTTCCTCTTTCTTTGCCATTATGTACCGTAGAGCGGCATGAACATTATGCACAACCACTTTGGTACCCCATAAATAAGCTCTAAGCTTCTCAAACCCATATAAACACAATCAACAACTCCTGATCAGTGACAATATAATTCGTTTGAGCATAAATCAATGTTTTTCTAACATAGTAGACACCATGGAAGAACTTGTTTTTGTGTTGCCCAAGATCAACACCGAGTGCCAATCTGCTAGCACCGCACATCATTTATAAGGGAAGATTCAAATCGAGTGGTTTGATGATACGAGCTGAGATAAGTTTCTCTTTCAAACACTTGAGAGCTTCCAAACACGCATCATCAAATTCAAACACGGTTTCCTTTTTGACAATGCTTACACAACGGAATAGCAATCTTGGAGTCTTTAATGAACCGCCTAACAAACCCAACATGGCGAAGAAAACTTCGTACTCCCTTTACTGAAATTTGGGGAGGTAATTTTTCAATTACTTGGATTTTACTTGATCAACTTCAATCCCATCCCCATAAATTTTGTGCCAAGCACAATTCCTTCCTTAACCATGAAATGGAATTTCTCCGAATGAAGAACCATGTTTGAGTCCATACATCTTTGAAGTACTATCTCTAAGTCCTTCAAGCACTCTTTGAATGAGTCTCCGACAACCGAAAAATCATCCATGAATACTTCCATAGAATTCACTACCATATCGACAAATATTTATAACTTGCATCATTGGAAAGTGGGTAGTGCGTTGCACAACCGAAATGGCATTCGCTTGAAGGAAAAAGTCCCATAAGGGCATGTGAAAGTCATTTTCTCTTGATCTTTAGGAGATCTGGATATTTGGTTGTATCCAGAATACCCATCAAGAAAGCACTACCATCCCTTGACCGCAAGCCTACCAAGTATTTGATCATTAAAAGTCATATGGAAATGATCCTTCTTGGTCCATGAGTTTAATTTATGATAATCCATGCACACACGCTATCTGGCCAAGGGCATAGTGGCAACAAGTTCAACCTTTTCATTTGGGACTACCGTTATGCTACCCTTTTTAGGAACACATTGGATCGGACTTACCCATTGACTGTTTGCAATTGGAAAAATGACTCCTGCATCCAACAATTTTATGATCTGCTTATTCACCACTTCTTACATGATAATCACTATTGTTGCTTAATGCATTGTTCGCAGCTCTCAGCTAAATTTATTTTATAAGTGCACACACTGAGAGATATTCCCACGATGTTGACAATTGACAACCCCAGGGCCCTAATGTGCCTATTCAACACCATGATTAAAAATTCCACTTGCCATTCTTCAAGATCACATAAGATAATAACTGGTAGTGTGTTATTGGCTCCCAAGAAAGCATATTTGAGATAAAAAGAAATTTCTTTCAATTCTAAGCTCAATAATAGATGGCTTGGCCGGTGGTAGTCCTTGACTAGACAAATCAAGATCAAGCCTTGGAAGAAGTGCATGAGCCAACACCCACAAGAGCAACCACAACTTCATCATAGTTAGTTATTTCATCTTAGTCATAATAAGTAACATAACTTCCAATGATTCCCCACTATATGCAGATTCCACAATACTTGCCCCAACTTCATCAATCTGATCCAAGTGAGACACGACGTGCATATCACTTGGATACTTAATCGACTTATGAAGATTGAAGCTTACTACTTCGTCATTAACTTGGAGCTTCAAATCACCACCTTCCATATCAACCAAAGCTTTGCCCGTGGCCAAGAATGGTCTGCCAAGGATAATCGGCAAATCAATACCAATTTCGCATCAAGCATTGCGGGAAACACAAAATTTTCTACCTTCACCAACACAACATAGACAACACCAACCGGCCTCCCTATTAAATGATCAACCATCAAGAGCCTCATGTTTGTTGGGTTTGGTTCATCAAGCCCAAGCTTATTAAATATCATCAACAACATCTAATTTATGCTTGCACCAAGATCACAAAAGGCTTTTGTGAAAGTGCATGCACCAATGATACATGAGATAGTGAAAGCCCCATATCATTTTTTCTTTAGAGCTATATTCTGTGTTATTACCGCACCACATGTTTGTGGCATTTCAATTATTTAAAAATCCACCACCCTCTTCTTTGTCACCGATTCATTCATATATTTGGCATAACCCAGTATTTCGGTCAAGGTATCCACCAAAGAGAAATTCACTTTCAACTCTTTCACTATATCGATGAACTTTTAGAATTTGGCATTGTCATTTTTCCTCAATCTTTGAGTAAAAGGAGGATCTTAATTTGAGGCAATGTGGTAAGGGCTACAACATCACCTTCTTTCACATTTGACTTAGGCTCACTTTCAACTCCTTTTATTTGTGTCTCACCCATCTCCTTAGGTGGTTTATCATCGGCATCCACCCTTTGGACATCTATATTTTCTGGCATTGGTCTATCTTTTAATGTCTTTCCACTTCTTGTGACTATGATTGAAACTTGGACAACAACCTTTGGATTCTCATACACATGGGTCTCCAAATTGTCATCAAGATTTGCATATACAAGGGCAACTAGCTGACCTATCTTTTCTTCAAGAAACTTAATGGATGATGAATGTGAGATTATGGTGGTGCACAAATCTGAAACATGACTATTCATTTCTTGTAAAATCATATCGGACCCCTCCACTTGGCGAGAATTTAGGTCAAAAAATTATTGATTGGAGTGCACACTGGATCATGTAAGTCAAAAGGCGACTTATACTTGGCATCTTCACATTCCCTTTCATACCAGCTTCCTTCATCATTCTCAGTCCAACGTTTATTTTTAACAAGCCTTTGATAACTTGACAAAAAACCTTCCGATATTCCACCTCTTGAGTAAGACCTCTCATCATATATCCTCCGGGATACAATATTCACTAAGTTTGTTCCACATCTAACGATATGATTGGATAACATATCAAGTTGAGTAGTTAGTTTAGCAATGCTTTTGTAACACTCCCGATTCTTCTCTTCTTGATGTATAAGCATTCCCGAGTGTAGGAGTGACACATGATCTTCATTGGTATATCAAGCTTGATTAGTATTTTTCATATTATCAAGAAATATTAAAGCTACCATAAATTGTTGTCTAACAATACCATCCTCCAGCTTATCACCGACAATTTGTTAAGGGTTCCAAAATCAATGATTGCAACTAAACACGAGGGTTGCGCTCTTTTCGGGACTTAACCCAACACCTTACGACATGAGCTGCTGACAACTATGCACCACTTGTTTCCGCGTCTATGATTAAGATGGTCAGCTAGCCCTTTGTTTATTGCATCAAGACTCCGGTACAAGTATTCCAACAAGAGTTTGTTCGGAAAGCCATGGTTTGGACATTGTGGTAACACACTCTTGAAACATAGCCAAGTCTCATGTACATGTTCTCCATTCGTTCTTTTGAAATTTTGAATGCTACTCTTCAATTTCATCACTTAAGAAGGGGAAAAAATCTCTCAAGGAAAGCTTCAACAAACTTTTCCCAGGAGGAAATAAAATTCTTCGGCAACTAAATCAACCACCTTGTAGCCTCCCTAATAAAGGAAAAAAGGAATAACCTAAACCACATAAACTCTTGTGAAATACCATCAAACTTAAAAGGGTTGCACACATTCACAAATTTGCGGAGGTGATCAATAGGATACTCATGCTCAAAACCTCTAAATAATCCTCTAATTTTAACTAGCTGCAACATGAGTTTGGTTACATCAAATGTGATATCCTTGTGCACATGTGGTAACTGAATTGCTCTGACCTCATTGATGATACGAGAAATCATCTTCTCTTCCTTTCTAACATCATTATCTTATCCATGGCCACTAGAGTCATCACCACTATTTGCATTCATTATTTCTCCTACCAATAGGACAAGACAATAGAATCAAGCGTATGTTTATTCAACCACAAGAAAATTTGTATGCAAATTACTTCTAAAAATGAATTACTAACTACTACTCCCTGACAATGACACCATTTTTAATAACATTCAAACTATTCCTTAAGACTAATCAAAAGAGTAAGCGATCATTGTCAATATAAATTACCCAGAAAAGAGTCAGAGTCGAATCCAACAGAGAGTGGTGTGAGGTTAAGGATTCAATTGAACAATTAAGATACAACTAATTTAAATGTAGCAAACGAGGCAAATGAGTGGATGATTTGACCAAATTTAATCAACCAATTTCATGTTCACAAACTAAACCCAATCTTAAAGCAAGCGAGAATTTTATGAAATGAGTGAATTCTAAAGGCGTGCGGGTTTAACATTGATGTCACAAAGGGGTAAAATTGCATTGCTCGATAAAGCTAGCTAATATGGATAGGATGGGTCATCTTTACTAGTTTTATTCTTCTTTCAATCTCATAACACTAGGTCATAAAATCTCCTTTCAGTCTCATTTATGTGGTTTTCAATTCAACCCACTTCCTTGACTTTTACAATTAGATATAACTTAATCTTAAACATTGAACTAATTACGTACTCATATTGTTCTTTTTCAAGTACCAATTTGAGATCTATGCTAAGATCAAGTTGGCCACTGATGAGTCAGGAATATTTACTCATTTAGGGCTTATTATTCAATGATTTAGTGTCCTCGAAGCCTACTTTATGCTTATAACTAATGTTAATCAATTGATATGCAACAATGAAGGCCTAAAAGTGGGGCAATGACATTACGATGCAAAAAAATAAAGTAAAAAAGTTGGAAAAGCTAAAGAAAGAAGAAGCTGGAATTCACAGAAGCTACTCAATAGCTCACCGAGTGAGCCTCCAACTCGCTTAAAGTTCCAGGAAAGTAGTCCATGGACCAATCCAACTTGGAGAGAAAAAACGTGATTCGATGATGCACCAAATAGATGAGAGACAATGATCAATCTCGCCAAACGTTCCAAAACAATTTAATGGAGAAGCCAATCCAAAAAGGCTAGATGAAGAGCAACTTCGCGGATCACTGACTAGGTCAAAGATCCTGACTAACTTCACCAATTTCACTCTGTCTTGAGTCCTTAGGAAAGTATAAATTCAATTTTTGAAGGAGGAACCCACACTATTTATTCCTATTTTTTAGAGTTTTTACATTTTTAACATTGTTTAACATTCTTAGTGGAGTTTGGGATTTAGATTTAGAGATTATAAGATTTTATCTTCCATTTCAATATTGGGTAATGCAGATCGTTAGAAATTCAAATGAAAAACTTTATTGGTAACGATTTCTTACTTTTCACTATGCTTAGCAAAAACACTTATCTTAAGGGTGTGATTATATAGTCGAATGTATTAATTAGCCAATAGGTGTTATTATTTGTTGATTTTAATGTTGTTTTGAAGTGAGTTCAATTATATGTTCATGTTTTAATTGATGAATTGAAGTTGCAAATTCAATTCTAGTTTAGGTATCTATGCTTGCTTGAGAAAGAGGTAATATAGAAGATTGATTGATTGAGAGTTGTATTGATTGCATCTTTATAATATAGCTTGAGAAAGTGGGTTTGATTGCGTCTTTACAAACCCAATAGTTGATCGAGTGATGGCTATTGTACTCAAAACCTAGCCTACCCATTGAGATTCAACAATTTTAAGAAACTAGTAACTACCGATTATGCAAAATTAGCATTCGATTGATCACATTCCTAAGGCCCGATCTCTAATTTTCTACTTTTTGTGTTAGGTATTCTTTGTCATAAATTGGTTACTAATCCCCCCATTTGATATTAACCATTGAAACTTCATGATATGTTTTGTTGTTACAAAATATTTACTTCTATAAACGATTAGGACACATTTTTACTCTTAATTGAATTCTTTACCATATCACTTAGGAGACCCTTCTATTATAAGTTGAAAGCGAATCTATGTGGGATCAACCCCAACTCTTAGTAGAGTTTATACTTGTTAGCAACTGCCTACACTTAGAATTATATGAAAGTATAGTTGAGCATTATCAAAAAATGGTGCCGCTACCAGTAAGTGTTGTTTAGAATTCTTTTATTAAGTGTATTCATGAACTAATTTTATTGTTGTTGAATTATCGTATATTTTTCTTTATGATTGCTCCAAAGTAGGTGAAGAAATGAATGTGATAGTAGAATTGCAAGACTACTCTGGAACAATAATGACATCGTAAACTTGCACGGTGTTTATAAAGATTAGCTAGGAAGTGCGAGTGCTATTCGATTATCTCCAACAGTAGAAAATGTGGTGTTTCATATGATCACACTATGTTGCAACTATTTAAAATGAAGGGTCTCTTTGGAGGGCTTGCTCATGAGGACCCTCATGAACATATCCAAAATTTCATGGATGTGTGTGGACCATATTTTTTCAAGAACATCACCCAAGAGTCAATATGACTCCGTTTGTTTCCCTTTCCTCTAATGGGGGAAGCAACAAAGTGGTTGACCGAACTACCAAAGGAATCGATAACTTCTAGGGAGGAGCTCGCACAGATGTTTTATGAAAGATTTTTCCCTCCCTCAAAGATGGTTAAGTTGAGGGACAACACTCAGAATATCAGACAGATTGATGGTAAGCCCATCCATGAAACATGGTTAAGGTTCCAAAAGGTGGTTCTCCAATGTCCGACTCATGGGTTGCCAGACAATGTGTTATTGCAATATTTTTATTGGAGTCTCAACACGATCAACAAAGGTTTCGCTGACCAACTCATTTGGGACGAAATCATGAGACAATTATTTTACATAGCATCAGCCTTGCTTGATGAGATGACAAAAATTAATTGTGCATGTTAAACAAGAGAAGATTAGGTGTCTCACTTGAATCTTAGGTTAACAAAGGAACAAATGAAAGATAATCAAGAACAAGCTGAAAACATGGCCCAGATGATGTCTAAAATAGACATATTGACGAAGCATGTCATGGGAGGAGGTTTCAAGGCTTTGAATGTGGTTGGTACTAATAGTGGTGTTAAGCTTGATGACACGCAATTTGAGGCCATTTATAATGAAGAAGTGAAGTTTTTGTCAAACCAAGTGGGGGGTTCTCATCCAAGCTCTCCAAGGCCGAGCAAAAATCAATGTTGGAATAGAGATCATGATAATGGTTGGAGAGATCGAGACTGTGAATGGCGTGACCGTGGTGCAAGTTGGATAGATAGAAATAGTGACAAAGATCATTATGTTCCTCCTCATGAACGTCAAAAGCAGAATGAACCAAGGGTTTATCCTAAAAGTTTCCAGACTGTTGATATGCTTGCCCGTATTTTGAACAAAATTCAAGGATTGGACAAGGTACTCAAAGAGATGAAAGACGATGTCTATTCTTTAAATCAGACGCTGACTTCGCACTCAGTCTCCATAGAGCAATTTGAGATTCAAATGGGTCAAATCTCAGCTCATTTAAATCCAAGACCAAAAGAGGGTCTCCCAAGTAATACTTTGATCAACCTAAAAAATGAGGCATGATCAAATGGCCACGTCGTGCCACGACATTAAATAAGGCATTTCTTAGGAGGCAACCCAAGGTTTACTTTTTGTCATTTGAATAACGTTTGTTGGATGTGCAAGTTGAAATTCAAATTTAGGAGGAAAAGGAAAATGGATGAGCTCAGAACTCACTCAACGATACATTGAGTGACTTGGCATGCCCGATCCAACTCACCCTTTAGAAAAATGGATGGGCTAGTGTTTTGACAATTTCAGCAGGCTAAGGTCAACTCGGTGACTCACCGAGTTGATTGGTGACATTAGTACCCATCGTCAATCGAGGAACAATTTGAAGGGTCAATGGCCTTTAACCATTTTATATTCAAAATCTTTTATTATTTTGAACTTTTTGACTTTTGTTCTTTCAAAATCAAACTCTAGAAGTTATATTTTTAGTTTAATTCTTGTGGTTGTCCTTGTGTGGTCACAATCTTAAGCATTTCCCATCCATCACTCCTTGCTTTCTCGATTTTGTGTCTAAAATTGAGGTTGGTTTTCCAAAGTTGTTTTACATTGCAAATTTTCTTTAGCATGCATGCGATTAGTTTATGGTTCTGTTGTTTGCTTGGACTTTGTGCTAAATTTATAGTTGGAATGTAATTTGAAGTCAAACATGTCTGATATTTTCTTTAGCCTAATTTGATGCGATTGAATTATTTGAATTGTGGTTGTAGCATGTTGGAGTATATGTGGGTGAAGTTTGAGTAACCCAATAGCAACAAAACTACTTGACTTCTCGCAATGATGGATTCAGTGATGTCATTCTTAAGGGAAAAGTCGTTGTTTGGTTAAATTTTAATCGATTGGGTGAAGTCTGAGTACCCCTGCTTAAATTTGCACATTAGATAGGCTTGAATTGCATAGAATTGTTCTTGAATTGGATTATTGTAGGTTGTTCACTGAAAGTTGAAAATTGGGTTGAAAATTTTCCACGTTTGTCCATTTGGCGAGCTGAGTCGAGCTCACCGAGTGACTCGTCGGTTTGTTGAATGAACCCCGATCACCTACTTGACTTGAATTGTTGATGGTTTTGTTCTGTAACTTTCAGTGATGTGTTTTTGGCTGCTAAGTTGATTCGGTGACTCGCCGAAGAACTATGGCATCGCCTTTTTGAAGCCTATTTTTGCTAAATTGTTATTTGACCTTTGGTGAGACCCCTTTGCATCATCAATTAGATTTGGTGATTCACTAAATCACATTTGTTCTTACCCTTTTTGTGGTTAATGTTTGCTGAAATTTGTTGTAACTTTCGGCTAGCCCACTATGGCTCACCGAATGTTCTTGACAACTCACCGAAGCAGTTTGGCGAGTTTTTTCTAGTATTTTTTGAGATTGTTGTTTCACTAACCATCTATAATTACATTCGTGTTTCTTTGCTTATTTTGACACGTATGGCCAGGCCAAAGGTTCTAGGAAAGGGTCCACAACCCCAAAAGAAGGAGAAATGGGTAGTTCTTGCACTGGAGGTTAAAACTCCTCAATCCACACGTGCTAAACCCCCTCAAGAGAGTGGTGTAGGAAAATGTAAAAAGCAAGTGGTCTCTAGTCTCAGTTTGAGCAGTTCCAGTTCAGACATCATGGGCATAAACTCTACCCATCTAACCACCTCTAATTCAGAGAATGAGAAAGTTGCAGGGTCTAGGACCTCAATTCATACATCACCGCCAGATAGAGAACCACTTAAGAGGAGGCAATCAGAACTTCACTCTAAAATAGTTCATGATCAGTTGGCTCAATGTTAGCACCTACAGTACCTCTAACACTGCCAGCACCTCCAGTCTCTTAAGCACCACAAGTGCCTCTTGTCCCAATTCCTCCTCTGTGTTCTATGAACTGACTAAAGGCTGACGGCTTGCAGACTATTATGGAGGAGAATAGGTTGTCCAGAGACGGTGTGGTGGAAAGATACCTGGTGGTATGGGAGACTCTTTGCTTACACAAGTTTCAGCAGTTTACTCAGCCCCAGGGCCCAAAAGTTCCTTCGTGGGTCCGAGAATTCTATGAATGGTACAAAAAGTTGATCCCAAAAGGTAAGAAGAACGTTGGAGCAATGGAACCAGTGGATGATGTTGAGGTACAAGGCAAGAAAGTGAAGTGTAGTGAAACTTATATTAATGATTTGTTAGGCTGCACAATGCGTACTATCCATACACTGATGGACAGAGTTAAGACCAAGACTCCTGATGATTTGAATGGGTGGTTCACCCCATTGTTGAGTGACATCACACCTCCTTGGCTAGAGATGGGATTTGTGATGAAAATAAAGATCTGAATGTGGTAGCCCGATATTGGTTTGGGTTCATCTTCAGTACTCCAATACCTTTAGGGAATGAGTCGATTATTTGACATCCAACGGTTGCATTGTTGGGGCGTATTATTGATAAGGAACGGCTAAATCTCTTGACTATAATTTCATAGCAGATGGTGATGAGGGAAAAGTAGAACCAAACCTCTTTACCATTTTCAATTCTTATCACAGATTTGTGTCACCAATCTGGTGTGCCATTTGTGGAAAAGTCTGATGTTGAGGTGACTCCTACCTCCTCTACTGATATTTGAAGGATTGAGGCCGAGTACACAAAGAATTAAGTGGAGAAGAGGAAAAAGGCTCTGGTGGACACCTCTCCGATGGTTGATATTGAGGCCATGGAGGTTGATGCCCCTCTATCTTCACCGAAATTTGAGCCAACATGTATACCTATTTCTTCTTCTCCTACTGCTCCTTTGACTACTCCTCATCCCATCCCCCTTGACCCGGACCATGTTGTATAAGATGAGAAATCTAGCCTATTCAGCCAATACAAGGGCTTCTAGAGTAGAGGTAGTTGTTCCCTCCATGATTTAGAAGGCTATTAAGTCTTCACTTGGTCCCATTCAGGATGAGTTGTAGATATAATAGATGTTGACTACGGCTCATAGCTTGGAATTGGCCACTCTCATAGTTAGGATTGAGGCGTGTGAGTAGAGTGGTAGACAACTTGCCGAATTGACAGCCTTGAAGGCTGATGTTGTTGGCCACAGTGTGATATGGATGAGTTGAAGTCCATCGATATCTTGATATTGTAGGGAAGTGTGGAGGTTCCCCAGGGCTCTAGTTCAGATATTTTAGCTACTACTAAGATCCCTCCGATTACTGCGACTAAAGATGCTGTTGTAGCTAATAATGGTGATGAGTCAGATATGCCCGAGACTGATGATGAGGAGTTCACAGTGATTGAGGATGTGGTGTAGGAGGATTTGGAGGACCTTAAGAATGAGATGGTCTGGATGGTTATACATACTTCCTTGCACGACACATGGATGCAAGGTTCTATTAGGTCTCAGGCCACGGAGGAGGTCGCTGTGCAGACATCCAGTGCTGGATGGGAGCCGGGAACTGATGCACAAATTGAGCTATCCCATCTCTACCGAGGTCACCTTACGCTAAGCCTGACAGGGGGATCTTTACTCTCCTCCATTTTTATTCCTGCTTTAATACATTTAGTTTTTCCTTCACATTAAGGACATTGTTTAGTTATTTTGGTGGGGCGAAGGTATCTTGATACCTATCCTCTTGGTTGTATTTTTTTTGTTTTGATTGTTTGGTTATTTTTACTATTTTTGTTATATTATTTTTGTCTGAAACTTCCCCTTGGTGATTGAATGTGAATAAATATTAGTCTTATTTCTTTTATATCTCTTTTGTAGTTGCGTGCTTCTATGTGTTATTATTCTCTTGTACATTTGAGTGTCGATTGTGATCAATACTGATGACTTGAATAGTGCTCTTGATGAACGATATGCCTATACAAGTCCAACGAGGGGAATTTGAGTGGCATAAGTCATGTGTGAACTCTTGGCACCTCATTGTGACAAGTCGATTATCGAAGTGAGTCTTGTAATGATCGTTGCATATGAGCTTTACTTGTAGAGTCATGATCAATGATTGTTTTGGATCCCTTTTGTGTTGAGGTTTACTTCAAATATGTGCATGGTGATATCTAGAACTTGCCCACTTGTCCAATTCACTACTTTTGGTAAATGAAGGAAATAATCGTTGGCATTAATCTTTGAGAGTGAACCTAATTGCTATAGCTTTTGTGTCGCCACCTTGTGTGTGTAAACCTAGCTTGGCACCATTTGAGCCTAACCTTTTCTTTGATTAAACATGAACACAAATGGCATGTTCATCACCACCTAAAACCTTCGTGAAACATTGATTTGTTTGAATAGCCAACTTAGGCCAAAAGCCTAAGATAGGGGTGTTGTAAGAATGAGGAAATAAATCAATCAAAAAGTTCGTGAAATCCATCCTTGAAAACTTGTGTTGAAGAATATGATAGAACCCCTCCATATAAAAGAATAAAAAAAATAAAAAAAAGATGAAAATTGTGCATTGTGGAAATGAAAAGAAAATGAAAACTTGTATTAATTCTGCATTATGGAACTAAAAGGGGTGTCCGATGAGCTATACCAAATTTTTTGTATGCTTTGAAAATGCCAAGGATGGGTTCTGAAGATGAAAATAATGAAAGAAAATGGGAAGAAGTGAAATTTGAGCCATGCTTCATGAAAGTAGAAGTCACTAAGCCAAAATGATCATACGTTTACCCTCAGCCTAGTTACAAGCCTTGAAAGACCTTTTTGATCTTGCATGAGCTGAGTTGGAAAATACGAGCAAGCCTATGGGTAAAATCGTGGATATTTTTCTCATTGAGAGTGTGAGAGTTGATTTTGGTTCCTTAAATTGAAATCTTTGATTGGATTTGAAGTGAGCATTGTGAGCTTGAACTATATTTGATGATGGCTAGTAATAGTTTGAAACTTTTAGTGCACAATTGAACATTATATGTGTAGATTTAACCTTGTGTGCATTCATATTGAGTATCAAGTAGCACTATTTGTAGACATCCATGTTGGCCTGATTGATCTTGTGTTTTACTTGAGGACAAGGAAAAGTTTAAGTTGGGGGGTGTTGTTGATGAATCAGGAATTTTGACTCATTTAGGGATTATTATTCAATGATTTAGTGTCCTTAATGCAAATTTTCAGCTCGTAATTGATGTTAATCTGTTGATATAGAGCAATGAAGGCTTAAGAGTGGGGCAAGAAAATTATGTTGCAAAAAATAGCAAAAGAGTTGGAAAAGCTGAAGAAAAAAGAAGCTGGAGTTTGCAGAAGCTACTTGGCAACTCGCCGAGTGAGCCTCCAACTCGCCTAAAGTTCCAGCAAAGTAGTCCATGATCCAAACCAACTTGAAGAGAAAAAACTGTGATTTGGTGACGCCCCGAATGGATCAGCGACAGTGATCAAGCTCGCCAAAAGGTCCAAAACATTTTGATGGAGGAGCCAATCCCAAAGGTAGGATGAAGAGAAACTTGGCGGATCACCGAATGGGTCGGTGATCCCGACTAACTTTGCCGAGTTGAAAAAACAATTTAATAGGAACTTATTAATTCATTTTTTGAAGGAGGAAAAGGAGTTCCCACACTATTTATTCCTGTTTTTTGAGAGTTTTTACATTGTTTAACATTCTTAATGGAGTTTGGGATTTAGATTTCAAAATTGTAAGATTTTAGCTTGATTTCAACATTTGGGTATTGCAGATCGTTAGAAATTTAGATGGAAAACTTTGTTGGTAATGATTTCTTGCTTTTAACTATGCTTAGCTAAAACACCTCATCTTAGGGGTGTGATTATGTAGTTGAATGTATTAATAAGCTAATGGGTGTTATTGTTTGTTGATTTTAATGTTGTTTTGAAGTGGGTTCAATTAGTTGTTCATGTTTTAGTTGATAAATTGAAGTTGCTAATTCAATTCTAGTTTAGCTCTTTATGCTTACTTGAGAAAGAGGCAATAGAGTAGATTGATTGATTGGTAGTTGTATTGATTGCGTCTTTAAAATGTAGCTTTAGAAAGAGGGTTTGATTGCGTCTTTACAAACTCAGCTTGAAAGAGTGGGTTGATTAAGGAATTGGGTGGTTTAGTCATGATAAGCTTGTTAATGTTTGATAAAACTCACCTGGAACACAATAGTTGATTGAGAGATTCTATTGTACTCAAAACCTAGCCTATCCATTAAGATTCAACAATTTTAAGAAACTAGTAACTACCCATTACGTGAAATTAGCATTCGACTATTCACATTCCTAAGGCCTGATCTCTAAATGTCTACTTCCCTTGTTAAGTATTCTTTGCCATAAATTGGTTACTTATCCTCCCCCCTCTCCCATTTGATATTAATCATTTAAACTTCATGATTTGTTTTCTTGTTACAAAATCTTTACTTCTACAATAATTAGGGCACATTTTTACTTCTTAATTAAATTCTTTACTGTATCACTCTGTGTGGGATCGACCCCAACTCTTAGTTGGATTTATACTTGTTAGAGACAGCCTACACTTAGAATTGGACGAAAGTGTAGTTTAGCATTATCAACAACCTTAATCCCTGAATCAAGCACATGTTAACAGTTCAAATCCATGATTACAAGATATTAAACAAAGCAATTCAAGATACCCACTAAGCTAAATCAACACACAATCCCATAATTACACCGCTAGAGATTGGAGTTTTAGCCACTTGTCACAAAGTGCAAAGAAAATATACCTTGCATGAAAGCATCCATGGGTAATATGAAATTAAGAAATTACAAGAAAACCCACTTTAAATTCAACTTCAATTTATCAAATTTAAGATAAAAGTTGAAAAACCCAAAAGACTAAAAGTGTTCTCCACAAAGTAGCAAATATTTCTCCCTCTACAATATTCAGAACTCTCTCACCATTTTCGGATCCCCTTTTTCTATCTCTTTTGGGCTATTTATAGTTTCCCAAAATTTGTCCCAAAACTCAATGTGTGACTCATGTAGTGATGTTAGTCGGGAATGCCTATCTCATTTGGTGAATCACCAATCGCTCCTTAGTTCGCCCTTCTCTTTCTTCAGACTTTAGGTGTTTAAACCTCAGTTGACAATCTCATTTGACTCTGCCTTTCACATTAGGCGCATTGACATTCACCACCTTTGTTCGCCTTTTAGCCTTCAATTTTTCTCGGAGTACCGTCATCTTCAGCAATCACCTTATTAGTCTTTTGCATTCAGGGAGTCTCCTATTTTCTTCGAGTTTGCTAATCTCCCTCTATTAGTTCTATCATTTCACTTTCAACTTAGGTGAGATCTTACCCCCCTAGGCAATCCAGCCTTCCTGATAGGTGATCAACAATGCAGAGCTTACACTTCATTTTATGTTTTTGGCTAGTCTTAAAAATAGTCATTCTTGCCTTATCCATTACCCTTCAAAGATGCAAATTATTGGAATATCATTAGCGTAGGACATAAATATGCATCGAGGACACAAATTGTTGAACGACATAGTCCTCAAATGAGTGCATATCTACCAGTCATCTGTTGCTCAACTCTGTAACTAGGTGCATCAGCTCTTGGCTATGAAAGAGGGGCAAACTCATTTACATCGGGAAGGGTAACATCACCCTACAACATGGAAATGTTAATGGACCTCCCACATCATCCCTAAGGGTTGGTTTGTTTCCCTTGAACTCAATTAACTTAGAGGAGCTTTTCCTACACTTTTCTCTTTCCTCAACTCTCATGGTGAGGTTGTCCAATCTCTCCCCGTATGATGCTAGAGTGGCAAAGTGTACTACAACCTCAGCCCTAACTGGGAACATCTATGTGTTTATAGCCCTCTCAACAAGACTAGACGTCTCTCTCTTAATCCTAGACGCCCTAACATCTGCAGAAAGTGCAAGGTTGTCCATTTGATAAATAAACTCCTAGGTCAAGGGTCACCGAGATGTAAATGCCTAGGTCAAGGGTCACCGAGAGGTAAATGCCTAGGTCAAGGGTCACCGAGATGGAGGGGCAGGTGCATTTGGACTAAATGATGCCAAAGAAGTAGAAGGCATAACTAAGGGTCGAGTGATACATGAGGTCTCTAAAGAAGTAGTGGGACGAGCAGTATCAGAATCCAAGGTAGTGGAATCTACTACCGGAGTTGTGTCAGGTTGTGGCGACTTCCTTCTAGTCGCATCATCTCTCAAATAATCGGCCTCTATCCTCTGGATATTATTTGAAGAGGTGGGGGTAACTCTGACATCTCTCCACTCTCAGTATGGCACTCATGCAGCCTCACACAACTGTGTGATCAAGACTGGAAATGTGACCAATGTCTGCTCGTGGCATGTTGTCATCAACATCCCCTCATGAGGAAGGCCTTCCCTAAAATGATGGTTATCTTGGATGAGGTATTGAAGAATAACAAATTTTGGCATACACGAGATGCATAAATCGAGGATCTTGGGTTCTCGCTTGAGGTTTCAGCACAATAGAGAAAGAGAGGAAGAATGAGACCAAGACATGGCTCACATGAAAACTCAGATGTATATACATACGAAGCATCTAATAGGTGGTTGAAAAAGGTAAATGCACTAGGTGATGCAAGCAGGTATGAAGACCATAAGTTTGATTTTTATGAGGAAGACAAATACTTGAACAACAGGGGGGTTTTCGGAATTACAACTCAGGCAACAAAGGCTATAATTCTAGAATGAAGGTAGAAACTATTAGCGGGATAGTCAATATGATAGATCTAGAAATAGAGACCAAGATAATTGGCAAACCTAAGATGGGTTAAAAAATAATCGAAGTGGTGTGTACGTGCCTCCGGGAATAGAGATAGAACATGTAATGGGTCTAGTGGGTCCAGGATGGAAGATATGTTGGGAAAGGTGTTGAAGAGGGTTGAATCTACTAATGTGGGAGTAAAAGAGTTGAAGACCAATTTGTCCAACATGAGTCATTTTATGGATTCATATTTAACGTCTATTAAGAAATTAGAATGACAATTGGGGAAACTCTCAGCCTCATTGAACCAAAGAAAAAATGGGACACTGCCAGTGACACTATTCAGAATCAAAAGATGATTGGCATTGTATGGCTATTGCCACTAGGAGTGGTACATTATTGCAAGAACCTGTACATACAAATATTGAGCAGAAAATGAGTATGGATCTAGAAGTAAAAAATGTGGCAAACAGATGAGGTTTAGAAGAGTTAGATGCAACTAAAGAGATAGAGATATCTCTAGGAGCAGTGTAAAGTACAAGAAAAGAGAAAGAGCCTATTGTAAAGGCACCACAACCTTTACAATATATTCGTAAATCTCCTCCTCCATTCCTGCAAAGGTTGAAGGAGAAAGTTGAAGATAGAAAGTTCTTGAATTTTATCTCCATGCTTCATCAACTATTAATAAATATTCCATTGGTAGAACAGTTTGGAACAAATGTCAGGCGACACCAAGTTCATGAAGGACTGAGTGACAAAGAAGAGAGCACCAAGTTTCGAACCTATAGATAATGTTCACCATTGTAGTGTATTGCTTCAATGTCCTGGGTACTGAATAAAGAGGATAAAGGTGCATTTACGATACCTTACACAATTGGTGCATTTTATTTCGCCAAAGCTCTGTGTGATTTGGGGCCAGTATCAAACTCATGTCGCTGGCAGTATACAATCAACTGGACTTAGGAACTCCAAAGCCTACTGCAATGAGACTAATATGCCATTAAAAAGTCCCATAGGCATTCCCTGTGATGTATTGGTCAAAGAGGTGAGTTTCATCTTTTCGGCTGACTTTGAGATTTTGGATTGTGATGTTGATTTCAAAGTTTCCATTATTTTGGGGAGGCCATTTCTTGCCACTGGTAGAGAATTGGTTGATGTGGAAAGCGAAGAGTTAAAGTTTAGGCTGAATAATCAAGAGGTTAAATTCAAGGTGTGCAAAACAATAAAGAAATCACAAGATATGAGTTTAGTGTATGTGATTGATACAATTGATGAAGGGGTTATTGAAACATATATAGAAGAAAGGTTCACTGTGAAAACGCTAGCCGTGGTAATTATGAACTTCAATTAGGTTTTAAGAGTAGGTTATGTAAAGACCTTAAATGCACTGTTAGGCATGGGTTCACATTCATATTCTCATAAAACATTAGACGTGGATCAGAAGAACAGGCCGAGTCCTCTAGCAAAGCTATCAATTGAGAAGCCACATGTGTTTGAATAGAACAACTACTTGTCCATCTGAGGTATGTGTTTGTAGGTGAAAATATCACTTTGCCAGTTAATGTGGTTGCAGATTTGTGTGTTGAAAAAGTGCAAGCATTAGTGAAGGTGTCGAAAAAGTTCAATCAATCAATTAGTTGAACCATTGCTGACATCATTGGTATATTTTTGGTATTTTCATTCACAAAATCCAACTGAAGGAGGATTGCAACCTAAGTATAGAGTATCAAGGGAGGTCGGAACCACCTATACAAGAGTTGTAATGAGGGAGATCATTAAATGGTTAGATGCAGGTGTGGTGTACCCTATTTTTTATAGTAATTGGTTAAGCCCAGTACAATGTGTACCCAAAAAAGGCGAAATGACAGTGGTGGCAAACGCTAAAAATGATTTTATCCCACAAAGGCAAGTCACATGGTCAAGTCTGCATGGAATATCAAAAGTTTAACAAATCGACCTTGAAAGAACATTTTCCAATGCCTTACATGGACAATATGTTAGATAGGTTGGATAGGAAAGGCTGGTATTGTTTCTTGGATGGGTACTCTGGTTACAACTCGATTTTAGTTGCTCCTAAAAATCAGGATAAAACCACTTTTACATACCTATATGACAACTTCACGTTAAAACACATGCCATTTGGATAATGTAATGCTCTTTTGACTTTACAACGATATATGATGTAAATTTTCTTAGACATGGTTGAAGACACTTTGGAGGTATTTATGGATGACTTCTTTGTGGTAGGTGATACTTTTTATTATTGTTTGTTAATCATATTAGGGCTCTAAATAGATCTGAAGAGGCAAACCTGATTTTGAATTGGGAAAAGGTCCATTTTATGTTGAAGGAGGGCATTATATGGGGCAACAAAGTATCTGAGAAAGGTTAGGAGGTAGATAGGGAAAAGATCGAAGTCATTGAGAAGTTGCCTTTTCCTATTTCTATTAAGGAAATCCATAGTTTCTTGGACATGTAAGGTTTTACAAGATGTCATTAAAGAATTCTCTAAGATTGCACATCCTTTGTGTAAATTGTTAGAAAGGGAGATAAAGTTCACCTTTGATGAAGCATGCACCAAAGCGTTTGAATGTGTTATGGAGAAATTAACTTCAACTCCAGTTATCATTGCTCCAGATTGATCTGAACTATTTGAGGTAATGTATGATGTGAGTGGTGTTGCTGTGCGAGAAACACAACAAGATATTTTACCCAATATATTATGCACAAGCAAAGCATTGCATGGAGCCCAAAAGAATTATACTGTCAACGAGTAAGAATTTCTTGCAATCGTTTATGCTTTTGAGAAGTTCAGAGTGTACCTACTAGGCAAAAAGTAATAGTGCACACTGACCATACAATACTGCGATATCTGATGGCAAAGAAAGATGCTAATCTAAGGATGA
Organism: Solanum commersonii; assembly: GCA_029007595.1. NCBI lineage: Eukaryota > Viridiplantae > Streptophyta > Magnoliopsida > Solanales > Solanaceae > Solanum > Solanum commersonii. The sequence goes on along the minus strand of JAJTWQ010000010.1, from coordinate 1,056,601 downwards.
TAAGATTGATGCTCTTACTATAAGAACTTGACTTTGAGGTTAAAGATAGAAAGAGGTGCTAAAACCAAGTAGAGGATGATTTGTCTACGTTAGAAGGAAAAAAAGAAAGGGGAAGTTGAGTTTGACATTGATGACTCATTCCCAAATGAGCAGGCATTACCCTCTACTGTTGATATTATTCCTTGGTTTGCTGCTTTTACAAGCTATCTTGTCAGTGTTTTGATATCTGAGAACCTGACCTTTCAACAAAAAAAGAAGTTATTGCATGATGTGGGAAAATACTTTTGGGGAAAATCTTACTTGTACAGGGTTTGTGCTGATAATATAATCAGGCGGTGTATGCCTAAAGTTGAGATGTTGAGTATTCTTGAAGCTTGTCTCTCCTCTCCAGTTTGTGCACACCATGGAGGAGCTCGCACTACCCACAAATTGTTTCAAAGTGGTTATTACCGGCCCACAATTCATCAAGATACATTTGATTTGGTAAAAGCTTTTGATACGTGCCAAAGGCACGGAGCTATATCTTGTTCTCATGAGCTACATGTGACCCGTATCTTGGAGGTAGAGTTGTTTGATGTGTGGGACATCAACTTTATGGGATCACTTGTGAGTTCTTATGTGCAAAAGCACATCTTGGTGGCAATAGACTATGTCTACAAATGGGCAGAAGAAGTTGCATTGGCGGAGATAGATGGCAAGAGTGTTGCTAGTTTCCTAAAGAATAATATTTTCTCTACGTTTGACATACCTAGAGCGATTAATAGTGATGGGGGTTCACACTTCTATACCAAAGCATTTAGCACACTATTGGCTAAATACGTTATGAAATAGCATAAAATAGCTAACCCATACCATCCACAGATGGGTGGACAAGTTGAGGTTTCTTATTGAAAAATAAAGTCCATGCTAGATAAGACTGTGAATGCCAATAAAAGTGATTGGGAAAGGAAGTTAGATGATGCATTAAGGGCATAGTAGACTGCTTTCAAAATATCCATTAGTATGTCACTGTACCAGTTAGTATTTGGAAATGCATGTCATTTGCTTGTGGAATTAGAGCATAGGGCATTACGGGCGCTAAAAAACTAAATTTGAGTGGGAGTGAAGCAACAAACTTGAGGTTGGAGCATATAAATGAGATGGATGAGTTTGGCTAAGGGATTATGAGATCTGCTCTTTACAAAGAGAGGATGAAGTTGTACCATGATAAACGCATTGAAAATGGACCTTCAGTCCTTGGGACTTGGTATTACTTTTCAACTCAAGTCTTGGAGTGTTTCCTAGAAAGTTGAGGGTCCAAGTGGTCAGGACCATTTAAAGTGACACAAGTATTTTAGTCTAGAGCCATAGAAATTTAAAATATAAAGGGTGAAAGGTTCAGAGAAAATGGACAATGAATGAAGTTGTACATGGGGTTTCTAGAAGAGGTTAAGATAGTTGAGGAACTCTAACTTCATGAAGTCTAAGTAATAGAGTATCCTGCATCGCACCGCGACTTTAAATTGTGCGCTACTTGGGACGCAACCCAAGATGTAATTGTAATAAGTATTTAATTTTCTTGCATTTTTCTAATTTTATAGATCCACTTTGTGTTAATGGTTGTAGGAAGTAATGAGGGTTGAAGAACTTCACCACAGGATGGTAAAGGGCGTGTGAAGACCTAGCTGGTCCATGGAAAGGGGGAGGCCTAGTCATTTAAACATTAGCCCCAATGTCTGGCAAGTGTTTATGTAAGGGTTTACGGTTGGTTCAGTCTTTGACGGACCGTTTATCCTCTTATGAAAATCTAGGTAAGTTTTCTTAATTTTGACTAAAGGTAGCACCACATGTGGGTTAATGGACCATGAAATTCTTTATGAGTCAGTTCATAGTTCGTGAAAACCAGGTTGACCAAAGTCAAATTGACCCAACCATGTTTGGCCCTAACCCTAGCCCCATATATAAAGCTTTATCAGTCCAAAAGAAACAATTTATTCCCCACTTCTTTTGAATGCTGTCACAACCCAAGGCTAGCCCCTAGATACGACACGGCGTACTTAACCCTGAAAGGGTCTCATACAAGCCTCATAGCATTTCATTGCATTCGATAATAGAAAATAGTACGAAATTAAAACTTTATTTAAACTCATACAATAAAAAAGTTATTTAAAACTTATGAAAAACAACGGAAATCTATTGTCTCACATGGCCATCTAACCACAACATCTGAAACATAAGTAGGGATACGGCCTTTACAATGGAAAAGTCTAACAATAGTCTTTTACATGAAAGAAATGGAAACATCAAGTACTTGTCCTCTATCAATGAGGACATACCACTAAGTCTTGGAGAATCTCAAATCCAATTCCTTCATCTAGAGAAAGCAACTCACTTGCCGGAACCTACACTTGTAGTTAAACATGAAGAAGAATGGGTTAGCGCAATTAAGCACTAAGTATGATATCCATGCGAAAACATGCTTAAAACGGACATTTTATTTGAAAGTCATTCTTTTATGCCATTTTGATAAAACTTCATAAACATAGTAAAAGAGGCATAATATTTGAACATAACCAACATACAAGTCATTTAACCACATTAGAACATAATCAACATGCAACCCTTTACCTTCACATTTAGCCTTTACCTAAAGTAACCCTCAAGCTATACTTTGTGCAATGTATGGATAGCATCCCATACCACCATCCACACCAAAGTACCACCTTAAGGTCACCCAAAGTAAACTTACCATTCAACCTTCCCATCTTCACACAATACGCATACATAAGAGAAATAAACCTTTCATAAGTCATATCGTCACCTAAGGACCATCAACTAAGGCAAATCTAAGTCATACTTGTGCAATGTGCAAGTAGCATCCCATACTACTACTCACACTAAGTACTCCTTTGAAGTCACCATATACAAGGCACATTCATATAGAATAAGTCATAACAAGGAAGTAACTCATAATACAATCCAAGTATATCATGCATCTTTACATTTAAGCACATAAGACTCAACATTCTTCATTAACTTCATTTAGGACACATTCATATATTAGCCATTAAGACTTAGATAACTCACTATGACCTTCTCAAAGCCTACTCGTGCAATACATGTATGACATCCCATACTACCACCCACACTTCATAGAACTCATCAAGAAACCGTAATGCACATCTCATATGATGGGAATAGGCATTAACCAACATAGACCATGAGAGCTAAATCATTGAATCCGGTGTCATATATCTGCATACCATAAAGATGTGGTCTACTTGCCTAAGGTAGGACTAATAACATTTTAGTTTGGATGGAATCCACTAGCTAATATCCTATGTGGGCACATAGTTATGGGATAAGAAAGATATTAATTGAAATCCGCCCTAACGTAAGGAGAACTTCCATCTAACCATATCCTCTCGGTGCTTATCCTCCATTCCCATAGAGTAGTTCATTTTCATTAACATCATTGTACTTGAGAGGGCCACAAACATTAGGCATACCGACCCAAGGTACAATACACAAGAAAAGGCCACTACCATTAGGTTTACCGATTCAAGGTACATAAAGGATAGATCATTCACTTTCCAAGAAGGGTGCCATAAACATAAGGTCTACCTATACAAGGTCATCAATTCACAGATGAAAGGGCCACCAACATTAGGTCTATCGCTTCAAGGTTTTAACATTGCATTAGTTCCTAGACTCATCATGAAGGGCCACCAACATTAGGTCTACCGATCCAAGGTTTAGCCTAGAATACTTCATCATTCATTCATTAATTCATGGAAGGCTAACAACATTAGATCTACCAATTCAAGACATTAAGTCAAGATACACTCATTATACAAGAAAGGATGCCTAAGCCTACCAATTCGAGATATCACAATCACCTTTACATTCATATATTCAAGAATAGGATATATAAACATACCAACTCAATATATACAATTCATAGAAGAAAACCCTTCACATTCCATCATCATCATTCATGTGTGTTAATTGAGAAAATGCTTTCAATCAATAACACAATTACATACTAAACATAATCATTATACATTCATTGAAATCTCACATATATACTTTATATCATAATTGTAACAACTCGAGAGCACCCCCTAGCCGTTACATGCGTATTCGACCTCTCGGAGGTCTAATACAAGCCTCTTAGCATTCATTCATCGCATAGATACTAAAAACCATAAGTGATTAAAAACTTTCTTCACACACGAAGATACTTTCATTAAATAACAAGCGAAAGACTTTCCAGACTTTATACATAATGTCTCAAAACCATCTAATACTTGAAAACAACAATGGGACTAATCCCATACAAGACTTAAACACAATACTAGAAATACATAAAAAGGAACATGTAGGGTGTTGTCCTCGAATCTATGAGGACTCCCCAAGTCTTCATTGTCAACACTTAGAAACCTATCAAGTAGCCATGACATGTCACCATCTCCCAATCCCTACACTTAAGTCAAAAAGGGAAAGAAAAGGGGTTAGCACAATTAGGTACTAAGTATGGAGACCATGCAGAAACATGCTTCAACAGACATTTACAAGGAATATATGCTGTCATATTATTTTGATAAAACCTTCACTTCACAAGTATAAGAGACATAATAAAAGTCAATATTCACATATAATACCATAGCCAACCATACAATACTCAACATATATCCATATACAACCCATGCTTAACTTTAAAAGAACACATGCCATTTCATTTCCATAGGGCCTCTACCTAATATAACTCAAGACACACTTAAGTGATAAAAGAAGTGACCGCCCATACAACCTCTTCAAACACACTTAAGTGTTCCTCAAGATTACCATAGATAAGGACATTTCCTTTACAGCATAACATCAATAGACCAACATTCTTTAAGAAACCATTTAGGAGACCTTCAAGTACATAAGGGGACTTTCACATAATAGTCATTAGACGTAGGGAACTCACTTTAGTATCTTCAAAGCCTACTCGTGCCATGCGTAGATATCATCCCATACTACTACCTACATGTTGTAGAACCTATCCAATAACTATAGTGCAGATCCCACATGATGGGAATAGGCATAACCGACATAGACCATACTATCTAGGCATGAAATGCAGAGTCTATCCTACTTCGTGGAGGTTGTTCTACTTGCCAAGGGTAGAACTAGTAAGCAACCCATGTAGGCACATGGTTTGGGGGATGTCCAAGGAAGTTCATTATGCCTAATCTCATACTCAACTAGGCCACCTTTCTAACCACATCCACTCGGTGCTAGCCTTATTTCCCTTAGAATATTCAATCACATATGTACTAGAGAGGGTTCCTTTTCTAGTTCAACCAACTCATAGTACCTCTTCCTAAGAAAGGCCCCATTTCTTAGTCATAGCCAATCAAGGTTCATAAGGATAGCTTATTTAACTTTCTTAGATAAGGATTCTCATGCCATTCCGGCTTTATCCATTTCTAAGTCTATCATTTCACGCAAGAAGGGAACATCACCATAAGACCCATCCTTCAAGGTTATACATTTACTTAGGAAAGCTAGACTTATGAAAGGGTACCATTTCTTAGTTCTGCCGATTCAAGTCTTGGCCTAGAATTCCTCTTTTAGGATTTGTAGAAAGGGCACCATTTCTTAGTTCTAGCCCACTTCACACATTCATGCATTCAAGGCTTTAAGTAACAAAAAGATACACTTTAGTCTACTAATGAAGTCACAACATTATCATTTGAGGACACTTCATAATCCAACATCATCACATATACTCCCTCCGTTTCAAAAAGATTGATCTGGTTTGACTTGGTACAAAGTTTAAGAAATTAAAGAAGACTTTTGAATTTTGTGGTCCTAAATTAAAGTTATGTCAAATGTACAAAATTGCCCTTAATTTTGTGGTCTTAATCATGCCACGTGGAAAGCAAAAAGTAAAATGTTACCAAAAAAGGAAAGAGGTCATTTTTTTGAAACTGACTAAAAAGGAAAGGAGGTCATTCTTTGTGAAACGGAGGGAGTATACATCATTAGAACATCTTCACATTATAGCATCACACAAACTTTACATATAGCTTCATATAGGACTTTACATCTAGCCTCATATAGAACTTTACATATAGCTTCATTTATATATAATAACACAACAATACAACAATATTCCTGTAATGCCTTTCATGACCATAATCATAATTCAAAAGCAACAAGCAACGCTTCTACCAAAGGTGGATCCAACCTAAGAAAAAATTATAGCAATATTAATAGATCAAGCTATCTTACCATCTTTCAAAGGCCATAAGCCACAATACTCAATTTCATGTCAATTATACAATATCCATCAAGTTGGGTCAACTTACCCTCTTTCCATAGCTATCTTCATTATCCTCATATTCCAACAATTAACAATACAATAACACTGATAATAACAACATTCAACTATACAAGCTAAGCTATACAATATCCAATAACCAACATAAGGGATAAATCCCAATTTATGACCATTCAATGCTACTACCTCACATTATGCAATTCAATAACAATTTCCAGCAATTCAACATAGCTAAGATCATATCAGAACAACCCACATCAAACGACTAAATAATCCTTCATCAATTACTCAAAATCAGTAGACCCACTTTAGGCCAAATTTAAAGAATTTGAGAAGACCCAATGGGTTCACAAAGATTTCTTTGTTAAAACTATCAATAATCATTAATAACAACATGAAACATCATTTAAAATCATTTAATGCAAGTACCCGTGCTTAGAATTCGAAATAGGGTTTTGTGTATTTGAAAAACCTTGAAAACCTTTTGATTGGGCTCCTTGAAAGAAAGAATAATCAAGGATAAAGGATCCCCATACCTTAATCATCAAGAACTAAACGAAATTGAAGAATGACTTTAAAATATACTTTAAATGTTTAAATATACTTAAAAACACTTAAAACAATAACCCAAGTTAGCCAAACTACCCCTCACTTAGTTGGACCTTATTAAACAAGTCTAACTTGAGTTTTATTTTTGCAGATCTCGTCGGGAAACAAGTTCGTGATGCGGAGGTGTTCCCACAAGTTTCTAAAAATTAAATTTTGAGATAGAAGAGTTTGTGACACATTTGCGATGCGGACCAAACATTTGGCCCTTGGTGGAGCTACTCCACGACGCGGACGTGCTCCCTCCAAGCATAATTTCAAGCTTGCTTGGCCAAGATTGGGGTCCTTCTTGGGGACCCTTGGGTGGCCCCCGGGGTTTCATATCGGAACGTTTTGACCCTAAAAACATTTATTAAGACACTAGGTCACCTTCACTGATTTTAGACTCCAAAAAACACATAAAAACATGAACAACATACTAGAACACACCAACACGTAAAAGACTAGTTTCCAAACGTCTTGGTCGTCCCTTGACGTTTGACTTCCAAACTCTTTAAACTGACTAAAAAGGCTATTCTTAATTATTTTAACAAGTTATTAATGCATAAAACCCATGAGAGGCTCTACTTTATCCTACTTCATTTTGAGGGGTGTTACAATATCCCCCACTTGGGAACATTCGTCCTCGAATGATACTCAAACACTTTTCAGGGAAAACGACCAAAGTAAACAGTCCATACTCATGCATACCATAATATAAAGAATACACATAATAAGGAGGAACATCATACCACATCAAGGTCCCACAATAACTTCATGCAATCCAAGGAAGTAGGCATAACATCTACTAACTCCTTATGCATCATCTTTACCGTTTCTCATGCTATTGGAGGAACTTCCTTCTCCAATTCACATCATACTCATTCCGACATTATTATTCACATTATGCAATTTTTCTCATAAAAGCACAATTATGCAACATTTACCATAAGGCACATTTAAGCAATTCTCTCATAAAGGCTCAATATGCAACTTCTCATAACACATAAGGCATGCTAAGAAAGTCAACTCATGCAACATTTAGGGAAATCATTATAGATGCACATCAACATTAGGAACATAACTTTATGAAAAACCATTCTTCTTACTTTAACAAGAATTCATTTAAAACATGCCTAATATACGGAGACCATGGAAAACTCTTTTTCACCTAAGATTCCAAGACATGCTACAAGCTTCTAGGAACTCTTTGTTTTAGGCTTGAATAGTCATTTAAAGAAAAGGTAAGGATGTCAACACTCCTCAACCCCCTCACTACTCAACTTACCGTCCCCCACTTAAGGGTAAACCAAGCTAAGGTCAACATAGACATGCCATAAGAATCTCAAGGGAGAGACCATCAATCTTACCAAAAACCATTCTTACCCAGCTCTTCAATTCCCTAAACCTCTTGTAATGAGAACATCTTTCAAGTCTAACTCATGACTGCAAAGATTCTCAAAAAGCCTTACCATAAAGACACAACATCCCCACTTAGAAGGAACTCATACTAACTCTTTCAATTTCACCTCCTTCCACCTTATGGATCACCACAACACTAAACTTCCATACTCATTACACCTATGCCCTTTAAAACATCCCACTTCATCATCTTTTTCAACATATCTCAATTAAAATATCTAAGTTGGATTCTACCAATAACACACAAAACCATAACGCAACCTATCCAACCTAGAGTCATCATCACAACCTTCCACACCACCTTCATCAAGTCACAAAGCCATAGTTGGCCTCACAACCAACCTATTACTCTCCCTCAACCCTTGCAACCACAACGTCTCAAAGGTCACACTGTAAGGACTATCACATAAGGAACAAGGAAAGACATTATAGAGAGAAACTACATGGCACGACTAAAAGAATGAAAAAGTGAAACTTTCTTAGCACCAAATAATCTCCTATTCATAATGTGGCGCGCTTTACATTATGAACAAGACTCTACAAGATGTGGTTATGACACAACCTAAGACCATACCGGGAACCTTATGCTCTGATACCAAGTTTGTAATTACTCGAGAGCACCCCCTAGCCATTGCATGCGTATTCGACCTCTCGAAGGTCTAATACAAGTCTCTTAGCATTCATTCTTCGCATAGATACTAAAAACCATAAGTGATTAAAAAATTTCTTCACACACGAAGATACTTTCATTAAATAACAAGCGAAAGACTTTCTAGACTTTATACATAATGTCTCAAAACCATCTAATACTTGAATCCGATAATGGGACTAACCCCATACAAGACTTGAACACAATACTAGAAATACATCAAAAGGAATATGCAAGGTGTTGTCCTCGAATCTATGAGGACTCACCAAGTCTTCATTGTCAACACTTAGAAACCTATAAAGTAGCCATGACATGTCACCATCTCCTAATCCCTGCACTTTAGTCAAAAAGGGAAAGAAAGAGGTTAGCACAATTAAGTACTAAGTATGGAGACCATGCAAAAACATGCTTCAATAGACATTTACAAGGAATATATGCTTTCATATCATTTTGATAAAACCTTCACTTCACAAGTATAAGAGACATAATACAAGTCAACATTCACATATAAGACCATAGCCAACCATACATATACTCAACATATATCTATATACAAACCATGCTTCACTTTAAAAGAACACATGCCACTTCATTACCATAGGACCTCTACATAATATAACCTTAAGACACACTTAAGTGAAACAAGAAGTGACAACTCATACAACCTCTTCAAGCACACTTAAGTGTTTCTCAAGATTACCTTAGATAAGGACATTTCCTTTACAACATAACATTAATAGACCAACATTTTTTATGAAACCATTTAGGAGACCTTCAAGTACATAAGGGGACTCTCACATAATAGTCGTTAGACTTAGGGAACTCACTTTAATATCTTCAAAGCCTACTCGTGCCATGTGTAGATAGCAGCTTATACTACTATCTACACGTTGTAGAATCTATCCATAACTTTAGTGCACATCCCACATGATGGGAATAGGCATAACCGACATAGACCATACTAGCTAGGCATGGAATTCGAAGTCTATCCTACTCCGTGGAGGTTGTTCTACTTGCCAAGGTTAGAACTAGTAACCAACTCATGTAGGCACATAGTTTGGGGGATGTCCGAGGAAGTTCATTGTGCCTAATCTCATACTAAACTAGGCCACCTTCCTAACAACATCCACTCGGTGCTAGCTGTGTTTTCCATAGAATATTCAATCACATATGTACTAGAGAGGGTTCCTTTTTTAGTTCAACCAACTCATAGTACCTCTTCCCAAGAAAGGCCCCATTTCTTAGTCATAGCCACTCAAGATTCATAAGGATAGCTCATTTAAATTTCTTAGATAAGGATTCTCACGCCGTTTCGGCTCCATCCATCTCTAAGTCTATCATTTCACTCAAGATGGCAACATCGCCCTAAGGCCCATCCTTCAAGGCTATACATTTACTTAGGAAATCAAGACTTATGAAAGGGCACCATTTCATAGTTCTGCTGATTCAAGTCTTGGCCTAGAGTTCCTCTTTTAGGATTTATAGAAAGAGCACCATTTCTTAGTTCTAGCCTACTTCACACATTCATGCATTCAAGACTTTAAGTAACAAGAAGAGACACTTTATTCTACTAATCAAGTCACATCATTATCATTTGAGGACACTTCATAATCCAACATCATCACATATATACATCATTAGAACATCTTTACATTATAGCATCACACAAACTTTACATATAGCTTCATATAGGACTTTAAATATAGCCTCATATAGAACTTTACATATAGCTTCATTTATACATAATAACACAACAATACAACAATACTCTTGTAATGCCCTCCTTCATGGCCACAATCATAATTTAAAAGCAACAAGCAACGCTTTCACCAAAGGTGGATCCAACCTAAGAAACAATTATAACATTATTAATAGATCAAGCCATCTTACCACCTTTCAAAGGCCATAAGCCATAATACTCAATTCCAAGCCAATTATACAATATTCATCAAGTTGGGTCAGCTTACCCTCTTTCCATAGCTATCTTCATCATCCTCATATTCCAACAATTAACAATACAATAAAAATGATAATAACAACATTCAACTATACAAGCTAAGCTATACAATATCCAATAACCAACATAAGGGCTAAATCACAATTTATGACCATTCAACGCTACTACTTCACATCATACAATTCAATAACAAATTCCAGCAATTCAACATAGCTAAGATCATATAAGAATAGCCCACATCAAACCACTCAATAATCCTTCATCAATTACTCAAAATCAGTAGACCCACTTTAGGCCAAATTTTAAGAATTTGAGAAGACCTAGTGGGTTTACAAAGATTTCTTTCTTAAAACCATTAATAATCATTAATAAAAACATGTAACATCATTTAAAATCATTTAATGCAAGTACCCATTCTTTGAATTTGAAATAGGGTTTTGTGTATTTGAAAAATCTTGAAAACCTTTTGATTGGGCTCCTTGAAAGAAAGAATAATCAATGATAAAGGATTCCCATACCTTAATCATCAAGAGCCAAATAAAATTGAACAAGAAATCAGTAGCGACCATCAACCGTAGCTCCATCTTTCACCTCGAGCTTCCATGGGGTTTTTGAGAGAGTTTTGAGAGAGGGAGGGTTTTGAATTTAGGAGAATGACTTTAAAATAGACTTTAAATGTTTAAATATACCTAAAATCACTTAAAAAAATAACCCAAGGTATCCAAACTACCCCTCACTTAGTTGGATCATTTTAAACAAGTCTAACTTGAGTTTTATTTTTGCAGATTTCGTTGGGAAACAAGTCCACAACGCAAAGGTGTTCCCACAAGTTTCTGAAAATTAAATTTTGAGACAAAAATGTCTGTGACACGTCAATGATGCGAACCAAACATTTGTCCCTTGGTGGAGCTAGTCCGCGATGCTAACATGCTCCCTCCAAGCACAACTTTAAGCTACCTTGGCAGCTTGCTTGGCCAAGGTTGGGGTTTTCCTCGGGGACCCTTAGGGTGGCCCCCGGGGTTTCGTATCCAGATGTTTTGACTATAAAAGCATTTATTAAGACACTAGGGTCACGTCCACTGATTTTACACTCCAAGCAACACATAAAAACATGAAAAACATACTAGAACACACCAACACATAAAAGACTAGTTTCCAAACATCTTGGTCGTCCCTTGACGTTTGACTTCCAAAATCTTTAAACTGACTAAAAAGGCTATTCTTAATTATTTTAACAAGTTATTAATCCATAAAACCCATGAGAGGCTCTACTTTATCCTACTTCATTTTGAGGGGTGTTACAATAATCATACATAGATCCTTCACATATAGTACAAGGAAGATATCCATCAATTCAATACCACAATATACATAGTAAGTAAACACCTCCACCATTCAAGTGGATCAATAGATCAAGCACAATTCTACTTTAATATGTAATTTGATCATAAATTGCCCTTTAAGGGTCATGTATCACATTCACCCACACACCTTAGATCAATACAATTTGTCAAGAGAAATAAGATGATTTCAACCTTCTATATCCATATACTCATAAACAATTCACATACTTCATAATCAATCAATCCCAATCGCAAATCACAACTTAAGAATTTAGGGGAAAACATGGGTTCTAGGAAGAAATCATCTTTAAATCCACAATTTCTTCATAAATAAATGAAATAAAGAATTTTGAAATCATTTAGAATTGAAGCCATGCATATATTGAAATCTAGGGTTTTTGGGTAAACATTGGAGACTTGAAATCACTTTTGAAATTGGCTCCTTGAAAGATAATAAGTAAAGGATGAAGACCACTATACCTTTAATGGAAGAATCCCACAAAAATCCCTTGAAAAACTTGAATATTTGACCTTGGAAGCTTGAAGTCTTCACCTCTAATGGAGGTTTCTAGAGAGAGAACGTTTGAGAAGAGAGGTGGATTCTATTTCTTGATTTTGAATAATGAGTTGAAAAATAGAGTTTAATACTTTTAATACTCTTAAAATACTTTAACTAACCTAAAATAGCCTTCCCCCAACTTAACTCAACTTAAAATGATTTTACCAAAAGACCCTCACCTTGGCCGAACCAAACCAGCAACACAGGTGGGGACTCACGACACCAAACCACAGACCGTGGTCTTGGTCACGCCCCATCTTGATCAAGCGTGGTTTGGGTCTATGGCTTGGTTTTGTAGGCCATGATCTACGGAGGCTATCCACGAGGCGTGGATGGACCTACGGGGCGTGGTCCCCTTTCGTAGGTCACCAAGTTTTGGTGATGTTTTTGGTTTCAAGGGATCTTGGGGGATAGGCTTAGGGTCTTTCTCAAGGACCCCTAGGGTGGTCCTTGGGGAGTCGTACCTTGACGTTTAACCCCTAAGCTCCTCAACCATAGCTCATGACAACATTATAACCCTCAAACCTCACATCAACTCAACGATACACATGTTAGGCTTTTTTTTCACTTATTAGTCTTACGGGTCATTATAAATACAAACTGTTTCAAGCATAGAACGAGCCATTTTCACTCATCTCTACCAAAGAGTCGATAAATAAAACGGTTCTAGGAAGTCATTTCTATCAAAAACTAACCCCTCATATGGGTTTTGAAGCTATTTAAAGTAAGTGTTCAATTCCTATCAATTTAAACTTGACCTTTTGAAATTAGAATTTGAAAATTGGTGATTATTAAGGAAGTTGGGTATATGCTTGTTAATATCCGAATGTTTCTGCTAGTATGTTGATGTGTAGGGTTTGGGACTCAATCAATCTCATAATCACGACTTGAAATAGTTAAACTAATTGATGGGTTTTTTTTGCAAAATTTATCTATGTATATGGAATGCTTGGGGTAGTCATTTATGTGTTCCATGTGTATAATGTCAAAATTAAGGGCTGGATTTATAGAATAGGGAAAATTGCATCGATGTGTAAGTCCATAAGAGGCTTAACGGTTCATGTACATCTTCACAAAATGTTAAAACCCTCATGAACAACACTTAGATTGTATTCTCCTACAACATCCATTCACGAAAGCTTGTACGGACTGTGAAACCATTCAGGACCATATAGCATCCCGTTAAAAGAATAAAAATAAAAAATAAGATCAAAAATATTTTATGTTTCTTTGTAGATTTAGTGGCCTTTTCCATTGATAAAATGAGTCACGACATTATTAAGGGAAATCGTCACTTTGTATAATTACATATGTGAAGTTTGAGAACTAGTTAGTGTAGTACTTTTCAACTAAAATTTAATTCTAATCCCTTGTTTCACAGGTACAATGGAAAAGGCAAGGCGCAACATGTCATAATTGCATCTCTCACCCCCTTCTTCTCCAGAGTGAAATTCAAACAATGAAGCATCCAGTAATTCAAAAGTCCAGGTCGATACTACACTTAAATAACATTAACCTGAGCAGCTCAATCTTGGACGGCTAGAGCAATAGATTAACATGAACCCACTCCTTACAAGTTTGAAGAGGAGGGAGATGGTTTCAGGAGTGAGCATGAGTCTGAATGTGAGTTCTGGGCCTCCGGAGAAGATGCATCCAAAGTTGGGGGTGAGGAGGAAACAAGGGATAGTGCGGAGGAAAATGACAACAGTGATAGTATTGATATTGTTGAGAAGTTTTTTCGAGAAGGAGAAGTTGATCTAGTGGTCCAGTGACATCTTATTGAGGTTATCTGAAATACCTGGGCAATCCTCGATTCAAGGGCTATCTTTGACTCTAGCATATCTACAAGGTCCAGTGGCATAGGAAAGAGACCAATTTTGCCTAAAAGTAGAATTGTAGGCTATCACAGATATTCATTACCTATTCAAGAAGCATAACTTTAAGTGGATGACAAAAAATGCCAGGACATTTTGGGAGGCATTTAACTCGAGAATTCTACTAATCATATGTTGCTCATTACTAAATTGTGTAACCTCTGAAGCATCCAAAAAGTTGAAGAAAAAAGCAGCGCTGAAAATATCACTACTAGATGAAGTGCATGTTTGTTGTGTAATGGTGGATATTTTGGAGACAACGATAAATAGGTTTCTACATGGTCCAGACTACACTACACCTACTTTGGTGGGACTATATGAGAATCGTCATTATTCTATGATAAGTGAGTGTGAAATGAATGACCATCTGTCGCATGAAAGCATTATGAAGTAGATTGCTGGGCTCATTGCAAGTGACAGCGAGGCAACACCATAGGTGACAAACTCAAAGATGCACACCACAAAAGAATGTTTAACCGTTCCAACTAAATTCTAGTAGGTAGTGGTTCATGCACAGTTGAGGTCAATGGTTAATGATGACACCCTCTCTCAAGTATAGGCATCCTTAATAGCTTGTATTATAATGAGTTATGCACTTATTATGGGTCAACTGATTGCGACAGAAATGGGGAATCCTGCTCTGAATGAAAAGATAGGCCTTCCCTTTCCTTGTCTAATGAGGAGACTACGCCAGCATGCCTATGCTAATAAGTTAGTGGATCAGTTCTTCGATGCCACTAAACTCACATATGCGGATTTGATCAAAGATATGGCCAACCCACTATACAGAACAAGAGCAGGTCCATCAGCACAATTGGCTATAATGCTAAATTTACCATGTGAGCCAACAAAGGTTGAGTGAGCAGCTGGTGAGTCCACAAAGGGGACAACATAGGCAGCTCTGGGAATCCAATCTTCAGTAGCACCAGCCTCTTCAGCCAAAGGTACAATTGTCATAATATCTGTTGCATTTTTTGAGAAACATATAGTTGAGCAACTACAAAATTGAGCGATACTTGATAAGGTAGTTTAAAAACTACCACAGGTGATCCAAGGACAAGTGCAAAGTGCTTAGCATATGTTGTGGGATGAGCTCAGAAGAGAGATTTCTGTGATAAGGAATTGAGTTTACAGTCTAGAGACACATTTAACTGGATAAATAGATTCTTTGAGCTCTACATATGCTGAGTCTCTACAGGCTCAACATGATGTAATGAAGGCTGACATTGAGAAGCTTACTGACAAGCCAGTTGAAATGCTACCCACATTGGTGCCAAATTCACTGATGGATCTATTCAGGATGCCTCTAGCAACAGAAGTAGTTGGGTATAATTGGGGTGATCTTACAAGGCCCGAGACAGGAAAAGATAAGTGGAAGAATAGAAGTCATAAGTCTTTCCTCCTGATAATTCCCCTCGGGAAGCAGTAAAATGACTTAAGAAAGCGAGAAAATAATCTTGGAAAGCATCTACAGAGATAGAAACACTGGAGCAGCAGCAACATGAGACATTGCAGTCTGGTGCTTCTGCTAGTCACATTCCTGGGACTATGACCAGTTGAAGTCCAACTAACCTTCTTATCACTATTGAGGGTCGTGATCCAAGGAGTGAGCCTCTATATGGGAAGGCACCAGTTGACGCGGGTGAAACTATCACTCCGACTACTAACGCCTAGTAGTGTGTAGTGTGTTGGTTAGTTATGTTGTAGTGTGTTAGTGTACATGTAATTTGAAATGTTAAATTATGTACAGATGTATTAAAATTTTGTGTTGAATCTGATAAACCACTCTCTGATTTGATAGTTGACTGTTAGGCTCTTTGTGTGACATCTCACATACTTGTGTGTTGCTCATTGTTAACTAGAACATGAATTTGTTGACTGAATGCTAAAAAGTCTAAGCATGTACCGTGAGTGTGTAAATGTTTGTGTGAATTCTAAATTTGTAGGTATAAGTTATAACTTGCGCGAGTTGTCTTGACAAGATTGTTAAATAGCTGGATAGACATGGATCATAGGCCGTTTTTGTATATAGTCCAGTTTTGCCAAACACCTACCAAATAAAATCATGAACCCTGTTTAACCCTTGAAATTGTGGTCTATCATTATTACTATTTATTTCTGAATACAATTGGTTACTCAGTGTAACACTCTAGAAACAAGTAGGCTAAACTAGAGCTTACATAAGGATTAGAGTCATAAACGTACCTCCTCGTACCTAAAAATATAAGGTTTTGTGTTAGAACGTCAAGGTATGACCCCCAAGGACCAACCATGGGTCCTTGAGGGAAAACCTTAGGAGGCTGCCTGGTAGTGACCCACGGAGGTGACCCACACCTTGTGAGTCAGCCCACACCCCGTGGGTAAGGGGTTGTGGGTCAAGCCTGCAAAAGAAGATCTCTCAACCTCCACCCATGTTTCACTAGCATGCCACATGGTTCCATCCATGGACCATGGTCGTGTGGTCGTGGGTAAGAGCTGAAATTGCCATTTGGCAGTTACACTTAGGGGCATTATGGGGTTTTCCAATTTTCATTAATATTAAGTGACATAATTTTATACTAATCTACAATAAATATATATAGGTTTTAAGACACCCAAATTAAGTCATCTTCCTCATAATTCAAAATCCCAAAAGAAAGACCCATACCCTCTCCACAAATTCAAACACTCTAGAACTCTAAGGAAGAAGAAGAAAGAAGGTGAAGCAAGGATTGAAAGAGCAAGGTTTTCTACTAAATTTCATTGGAATTCATTTCTAAGTTATGGTATTCATGTATCCATGGATAGAATCATCTATGGAGTCCCTCCAAAACTTAATTTCAAAGACAAAAATTCCCCAAAAAGCTAGGGTTTGACTCCAAGTCACAGATTCCTTGCAAAAATGATTCTACTGCTTTAATTACTCTATATTATGATTTAATTGATGATTTTTTATGGTTTTATGATGAAATCTCCTAAGAATCCATGAAATCCCATATTCCCAATTTATGACCTTGTGATATGGGTGAATTGTAGAAAGAAAAGTATTATGAGATTATGCTTATAGTAATTGAACTAATTGAATTATGTTATTATCCATGTATAATGTAGTAATTCAAGATGTGTTGATTCAATATAATCTATGGTCATTGAAGGGCAACATATGGGAATTATGCATGATTATGAGGGTTATGTATATGATTTAAGAACACTTTTAGAGTAAAGTGAATATGATTATGATCTAGTTGTTGTGTTATTGGATCTTATCCTCATGTACACACTTATGTATGAATATGATATGATGTGAAAGGTTTTCTCACAATATGATAATTCTAAGGTTGAAAGGCTATTCTTACCTAATGAATCTATGAGCTATAGTATGAGTTATGTTGGAATAAGTGTCAAGATATTCTTCCATAAATATGAACTTAAGTCAAGACTTAATATGAACTCAATGGGAATTATGCTTAGCAACGAGTGGATAAGAAAATGAGATGGAAGCTTATACGATAGCTAAGTCTGGTATCCCAATGAAAGGTTTTACATTAGTTGAGTCCGACTTTCCAAATGAATTCCTTCTACCTTAGTTGAGTGCGGGTTCCCAAAGTATGTATCTCATGAGATGGAAACCTTCTACCTTAGTTGAGTACGGGTTTCTAGTAGCAATCTCCTTATCCCATAAACTATGTGCCCACATAAGTAGTTAGCTAGTGGATCCACCAAGCTAAGATTATGGTTCTACCTTAGGCAAGTAGAAGAACCCCTTTTCGGTGTGGGCTAGACACCGAATTCCATGTTAATCTCACATGGTCTATGTCGATTAAGACTTATTTCCCCATTATGATAGTATGAACAAGAAGATGAATTATGAACTGTAGTTACTCAAGAAGCTTTACTTAGTATGGGTGAGATTATGGGATCTTATTTGTGCATTCCAGAAGTATTCTTTGATGGTATGTATGATATGTTTCTTTTATGATATGATAATCTATGAGTTGATTATGTTTATGACTTATGCTTTTCCACAATCTTCAAAATGATGCTTTAACTTAGTAAATTGCATGTATTCCACTAAAATGACCCTTTTATAATATTTTCATGATTTTATGCATTGCTATCATACTTAGTGCATTTTTGTACTAACTCATATTTTTCTACATTTTTCCCAAGTGTTGGGTTCGGTTCTCAAGGTGGTCACCATTGTGGCTAGAGCTTGGATTGACTCATTTCTCCTTTCTTGTTGGTGAATCATCATGATTCGAGGATGAATATTTTCACTTAGTAGTTTCATTTTTGTATTTACATTACAAATTATGGTTTATGGGTTGTTACCTTATTTTATTCAAGTATTGTAATAGATGGCTAATTGAGACACATCTAGACTTCCACTTTCCTTTATGAAAAATTTGGACTTGAAATGCATTTTTACTCTTATTGTTCTATTGCTTATGTGATGATATGTTAAGTGGCTTACAGAGTGCCTTTCGGGGTTCTATGTGCCTTGATACGTCTAGGGGGTACTCTTGGGTCGTGACAAACTTGGTATAAGAGCACATGGTTTAGAATAATTCTAGGATGATGTCTCATAAGCCACGTCTAGTAGATTCTTGTTCATGAATGTGAAGCCCGCCACATTTATGAATAAGAGGCTATAAGATCATTAGGAAACTACACTTCATTCATTTTTCTTAAGTCGTGCCTTAGAGTTTAACTC
This sequence comes from Solanum commersonii, assembly GCA_029007595.1. Lineage (NCBI taxonomy): Eukaryota > Viridiplantae > Streptophyta > Magnoliopsida > Solanales > Solanaceae > Solanum > Solanum commersonii. The sequence continues at coordinate 1,037,206 of JAJTWQ010000010.1, read as the reverse complement.
TATAAAGTCCCTCTCCTAATCCTTCTCTCGTGTCTTCAAGAAGTAAGTACACGAAGGGCTAATGCAAGAAGAATGGAGGGTGACAATGTGAAGGAAGGAGCTCTTCCTCAAGCTAATCAAGCTCTAGTTGATCCTGTGGTTAAGAATGTGACCCATGCAGGGTTTAGGTCTACTATCCAAAAGTTGGCTAAATTCCTGACGGCTCAAGACAATAGAGAAGTTGTAGCTCCGGTGAATCCAAATGTGAATTCAGCTACTTCTAGGGTTAGGAATTTTGCTAGAATGAACCCTCCCAAATTTCATGGCTCTAGAGTGGAAGAGGATCCCCAAAGGTTTATCAATGAATTTTATAATGTTCTTAATATTATGGGGCTTTCTTTGGAAGAGAAGGCGGAGTTCGCCTCCTACAAACTAAAGGATGTTGCTCAAGTATGGTATGATCTATGGAAGTGGGTAAGACCCGTAGGAGTGGGCCCTGTTGATCAGAAATATTCAAATCGACATTTCTTGATAGATTCTTTTCCTGAGAGTTGAGGGAAGCTAGGGTGGAGGAATTCATTAACCTTTGTGAAGGAAGTATGAGTGTTAAGGAGTATGCCTTTAAATTTACCCAACAATGAAAGTATCCTCCATCTACGATGGCGAATTTAAGTGATGAGATAAGTAGGTTTTTTATAGGTGTGTCCGACTTGGTTGAGGAAGAATCGCGAACGACAATGCTCTATCATGACATGGATATCTCAAGTCCTATGTTGTATGCTCAACAAATTTAGGAGTCAAAACTCAAGATAAATAATAGAGGTGAAAAGAGTTAGAACCGGTGATGGGAACTTCTCCAACGCTAGGTCCGATGGACAAGGTCAACCAAGGTTTAAACAAAGGTTATCCAAGCAAGGCTCCTCTAGTGATCCAAGGGTCAAAAAGGATAGGGTTTCCAACCCTAAACCTTAAAGAGGTAATAGTTGTGATTCTTATGTTGGTAGGTCTAATTGTGCAAAATGTGGAAGAAAGCATGATGGCAAGTGCCTTGTTGGTACTGATAGGTGTTTTAGTTGTGGGAAGGTTGGCCACAAGATAAGAGATTGTCCAATGCTCATGGTTAAGGGAAGGGAAGATAAACAAGCTACTCCAAGCAGGTCAAACTCCAATGCCCACAAGAAAAACCAATTTTATGCTCTTCAATCTCGAGGTGACCAAGAGAGCTCCCCGGATGTGGTGACCGGTATGTTAAATATCTTTTCTATTGATGTATATGCCTTGTTAGATTTCACTGCTGCTTTGTCCTTTGTGACCCCTTTTGTGGCCATGAAGTTTGAAATACTCCCTGAAGTGTAAGTAGAACCCTTTTCGGTCTCTACCTCGGTTGGTGACTTGGTGGTGGCTAAAAGAGTCTATAGAAGTTGTCCCATTTCCTTGTCACATAGAGTTACTTTGGTGGATTTGGTAGTGTTAGATATGTTAGACTTTGATGTTATTTTGGGTATTGCTTGGTTGCATTCATGTTATGCCTCTATTAGTTGTAGTACTCGGGTGGTTAGATTCCAATTTCCAAATGAGCCTATCTTAGAGTGGAAGGAGGGAAATTCTATCCCTAGAGGTCAATTTGTCTCTTGTCTTAAAGATAGGAAGATGATCTCCAAAGGGTGTATTTACCATCTTGTTAGGGTGAAGGATGTTGAATCTAAAAACCCTTCTCTAGAGTCTGTTCCGATAGTAAATGATTTTGTGGAAGTTTTCCTCGATGATTTGCCCAATATTCCTCCCTAGCGGGAAATAAATTTTGGTATTGATTTTTTACCGAATACACAACTTATCTGCATTCCTTCTTATATAATGGATCTGGTGGAGTTAAAAGAGTTGAAAGAGCAATTAAAGGATTTGCTAGATAAGGGTTTTATTCGAACGAGTATCTCTCCATGGGGTGCTCCAGTATTGTTTTTTAGGAAGAAAGATGGGTCTCTTAAAATGTGCATTGATTATCGTCAATTGAATAAAGTGATAATCAAGAACAAATATTCCCTTTCGAGAATTGATGATTTGTTTGACCAACTTCAAGGGGTTAATTATTTCTCTAAGATTGATCTTCATTCGGTTTATCACCAATTAAGGGTTAGAGGGTTGATATTCCAAAGACGACCTTTAGAACCCGGTGTGGTCACTATGAATTTGTGGTAATTTCGTTTGGATTGACTAATGCTCCAGCGACATTTATGGACTTGATGAATAGTGTTTAGGCAATACCTAGACATGTCTGTGATTATGTTTATGGATTATATATTTATCTATTCAAGGAGTGAGAATGAACATATGGACCATTTGAGAATTGTGTTGCAAGTTCTTAAGGACCAACAACTTTCTTGCAAAGTTTAGCAAGTGTGAATTTTGGTTAAGGTTTGTAGATTTCCTTGGTCATATTGTGTTAAGCAAGGGTATTAATGTATATCCTAAGAAAATGGATGCGGTCAAGAGTTGTCCTAGACCTCTAACTCCTTCCGACATTAGAAGCTTTTTGGGTTTGGCTGGTTACTATAAGAGGCTTATTGAGGGGTTTTCCTCCATTGCTTCTCCGTTGACGACTTTGACTAAAAAAACTAAGTTTTAGTCGTCGGAGGCTTTTGAGAAAAGCTTCCAAGTGTTGAAAGATAGACTTACATCCGCTCCGGTGTTGACCTTATCGGAGAGTACATATGGTTTTGTTGTACATTGTGATGCCTCTAGAGTGGGGTTGGGATGAGTCCTCATGCAAAACGGTAAAGTGATTGTCTATGGTTCAAGACAACTTAAAGTACATGAGAAGAATTATCCTATCCATGATCTTGAATTAACGGCGGTGTTATTTGCCTTGAAAATATGAAGACACTACTTGCATGGGGTCCGTGTGGATATTTTCAACAATCACAAGAGTATTCAATATGTGTTTAATCAAAAGGACTTGAATATTCGTCAACGAAGATGGCTAGAGTTATTAAAGGATTATGACATGAGTGTCCTTTATCACCCCAGTAAATCTAATGTTGTAGCAGATGCACTTAGTAGACTTTCCATGGGTAGTGTGTTCATGTAGAGGATAAAAAGAAAGAATTGGTTCATGAGGTGCATAGATTGGCCCGACTAGGTGTCAAACTAGTGGATTCCACCAAGGGTGGTGTCATGGTCCATAATGGGTGCGAATCATCCTTTTTAATGGATGTGAAGTCTAAGCAAGATCTTGATCCTTTATTATTTGAGTTGAAAGAGTCTATACTCGAGAAGTCCATTAAGGCTTTCTCCCAAATGGGATATAGGGTACTTAGGTACCAAGGTAGATTATGTGTTCTAGATGTTGATGGTTGGAGGGAACAAATTTTAGAGGAAGCTGATAGTTTTTGATATTCTATTCATCCGGGAGCCACCAAGATGTACCGTGATCTACGGGAAGTCTATTGGTGGAATGGCATGAATAGAGATATTGCGGGATTTGTAGCCAAATGTCTTAATTGTAAACAAGTTAGGGTTGAGCATCAAAGGTCGGGAGGCTTGTCCCAAGATATAAGTATTTTCACTTGGAAGTGGGAAGATGTGAATATTGACTTTATTGTGGGTTTGCCTCGCACTCGAAATTGCCTTTTCACAGTTACACTTAGGGGCATTATGGGGTTTTACAGTTTTTACTAATATTAAGTGACGTTGTTTTATGCTAATTTAGACTAACTATATATGGGTTTTAAAACCCCCAAATTAATTCATCTTCCTCATAATTCCAAATCCCAAAAGAAAGACCCATACCCTCTCCAAAATTCAAACTCTCTAGAACTCCAAGGAAGAAGAAGAAGAAGAAGGAAAGTGAAGCTAGGATTGAAGGAGCAAGGTTTTCTACTCAATTACATTGGAATTCATTTATAAGGTATGGTAGTCCTTCATACATGGATAGAATCATCCATGGAGTCCCTCCAAAACTCAATTTCAAAGATAGAAATTCCCCAAAAAGCTAGGGTTTGACTCCAAGTAATGGATTCTTTTCAAAAATAATTCTATTGATTTAATTACTTTATATTATGATTGAATTGATGATATTTTATGGTTTTATGATGAAATCTCCCAAGAATCCATGATATACCTATATTCCCAATTTATGACCTTGTGATGTGGTTGAATTGTGGAAAGAAGAGTATTATGAGATTATGCTTTCTGTAATTGAACTAATTGAATTATGTTATTATCCATGTATAATATAGTAATTCTAGATTTTTTGATTGAATATGAGATATAGTCCTAATATACCGTGAGTTTACGGTATTTTTAATACATTTCACTTAAGAGTTGTATGTGTCTAGGCCCTTTTTGTATTGGTTTTTATGTGTTTTTATCATATTTTGCAGGAAAAATGTTTAGGCGCGGAAGTAAAGAGACACTTGAAAGAAATGCAGAACAAGGCATCTACGGAGGTGATCTACGGACCGTAGGTCCATTGACGCTCCTTAGATGGTGACAATAGATCAGCAGGCAAGGCATGGAAAACAACTCAGGGAAATCTGACCAAGTGTGGAACCATGGTGGCCATTGACGGTTTGTAGATTGATCTACGAACTGTACTATTGATCCGTAGAATGATACTGCGAGGGTTCGAGTACCTGATGTTTGAAGATTCTAAGTGTGGAGCTACGAAGAGGGATTGATGAACCGTAGATCGATCTACGGTCCGTACTGGAGTTCCGTCGTTTGTTTCAGAGAAGCTAATTATTGGGAAGCTCAAATATTTTATAAGTCCTGGCTGACGAAAGTGACTCACGGACCCTAGATCCATTGTTGATCCTTGAGTCAATCTCGTGGAATAAAGATGCGTGCCTGAACACACTTTCCTTATTTTATTTCCCTTTTAATTTAGGACTTGTTTTCTAAAAATAGGGCATGTAAACCTCGTTTTTTTGGGGTTAGAATTTATTACTTATATTCTAGTTCTTGACGGGGGAGATTAACTTGCAACTTTAGCAATTCCTAATTTCCTAAGTTTGTTTTGAAGATTTGGGTGTTGCAATTTAAGTTGAATTTCTGGGTTAAATATCCTTCTTACGTAAGTTCATAATTCTTTCATCTAAAACATTGAATTGTGTTCATATGATTATGAGTAACTAAACTCCACAACTAGGGTTATGGGAACCATAAGCGATTAACAAAGTATGAATAATAACTAAGCAATTCTTGAATAGTGTTATTGCATGCATTGATAATTCTTTCGTTTAGAGGTCTTTTTAACGAGTGCACGCATTAGAACTCGCCTTGTTGCTACATGTCAGACCAAGGAGGTAATCAACAAGAAAAGAATTATCAACATAGATTTAGTGTGATACTATCTAATAGGCTAGTGTCATTAGTGCGAAGTAATAACTAAGCCAAACATCGATGTGATGTCTAATATGAGGTAAAGGTAAGGGTTAGTAAAGTATACACACGTAGCCAGACCAAGGTGCGGGGTGAAATTCTTTAGATGTCGGACCAAGGATTTAGAGATACCTAACTTATCACTTTACATGTAGTACACTAGGAAAGTATTGCTATTACTAGGATTACTGCGTTATGAGCTTGTGGGGAACACGTATACCCTAGTTAATTCTCTCATCTTGGTAACAACCGAAATTGACTTTTGTTTATTGATTACTTACTAAATTCTTACAATTTATTTCACAAATCCCCCCCCCCTCCTTTTTAATTACTTGTTTTTGGAAGTAATTTGACTAAACGAATATAATTGTTGGTTAAAGTGAAGTCTAAAGCAGTTTTTCCTTGTGGGATCAACCCCAACCTACAAGTTGGGTTCTTTACTTGATAACGATCGCTTATGCTTCTTTAGGGAAGTGTAATTTAAGCATATCAAGTCCTTGAAGGGAAAAGTATTAGAATTATGCTAGATTATGAGGGTAATGTATATGCTTTAAGAACACTTTGAGAGTAAAGTGAATATGACTATGATCTAGTTGTTTTGGTATTAGAGGTTATCCTCATGCACACACTTATGTATGAATATGATATGATGTGAAATGTCACCTCACATTATGATGATTCTAAGGTTCAAAGGTTATTTTCACCTAATGAATCTATGAGCTATAGTATGAGTTATATTGGATTGAGTGTCTAGACATTCTTCCATAAATATGAACTTAAGTCAAGACTTAATATGAACTCAATGGGAATTATGCTTAGCACCGAGTGGATATGAATATGAGATGGAAGCTTATACGATAGTTGAGTCTGGCTTCCCAATGAAAGCTTTTACAATAGTTGAGTCCGTCTTTCCAAATGGGTTCCTTCTACCTTAGTTCAGTGTGGGTTCCCAAAGTATGTATCTCATGAGATGGAAACCTTCTACCTTAGTTGAGTCCGGTTTCTAGTATCAATCTCATTATCCCATAAACTATGTGCCTACATAGGTAGTTAGCTAGTGTATCCACCTAAGCTAAGAGTATGGTTCTACCTTAGGCAAATAGGACAACTCTTTTTCAGTGTGGGGTAGACACCAGATTCCATGTTAAGCTCGCATGGTCTATGTCGGTTAAGGCTTATTTCCCCATTATGATAGTAAGCACAAGAAGTTAAATTATGAACTATAGTTACTCAAGAAGCTTTACTTAGTATGGGTGGGATTATGGGATCTTATACATGAATTGCACAAGTATTCTTTGAGGGTATGTATGATATGTTCCTCTTATGACATGATGATCTATGAGTTGATTATATTTATGACTTATGCTTTTCCACTATCTTCAAAATGATGCTTTCACTTAGTAAATTGCATGCATTAAACTAAAATGTCTCTTTTAGCATGTTTTCATGATTTTATGCATGACTATTATACTTAGTGCATTTGTGTACTAACCCATACTTTCTTACATTTTTACGAAATGTGGGGCCCGGTTCTCAAGGTGGTCCCCATCGTAGCTAGAACTTGGATTTACTCATTTCTTCTTGCTTGTTGGTGAGTCCTCATGATTCGAGGATGGATATTTTCACTCAGTAGTTTCATTCTTGTATTCCCATTCTGGATTATGTTGTATGGACTGTGACCCTATTTGATTCAAGTATTGTAATAGATGGCTAATTGAGACAAGTCTAGACCTCCACTTTCCTTTATGAAAAATTTGGACCTGAAATGTGTTTTTAATCTTATTGTTCTATTGTTTATGTGATGATATGCTAAGTGGCTTAAACAGTGCCTTTCGGGGTTCTATGTGCGTTGTTACGTCTAGGGAGTACCCCTGGGTCGTGGTACTCGGATCTTCAAACAAACCTACTATTTACTTTATGCAAATATAATTTTTAGAAACATCAACCGCAACTGAACATAAGAAGTAGTAGGCTTATTTTACTGTAATTCATTGTGGGATCGACCTCAATTCTTCTTGAGTTCTGTAATTGACATCGACTCTTTTTACTTCTTCATTGAAGTGTAAGTTTGGACATATCAAAGAACCTCCCCTCAATTATGGTCCATTCTCCTTCTCCTTTGAGCCTATTAAGGGCTCTTGGAATATGATTGGGAGAACTCTAAAGGCATGTGATTGTGGTTTTTGTGGTAACTTAGATCAGATTTCCGTTATCTTCTTGGCCACCACTTTCTTAGGTGCTTCACTCACCCGCGTAAAGGTGTATGGAGTGGACCGTTGTCTCTCAACATGTTTATTGATTAAAATCACCTTGTTCCTTTTCTGAGGTGGTGCAGGAGGAGAATCATGCTCGGAATTAGATGAAACCATTCTCTTTCCTTTAGATTTACCCATCTAATGCACTACACAGCAATTGAAAACATTGATTGGGTGAAGGTTACTTGAAAAACATTCACTAATCATTATAGATAAAATCATGTTCAAAGTCTTACTGACTAGAAGGGCGATAGGCATAACAGGTTGTGCGAGCTCGCCGAAGTTGGAAGAACAAAATTAATTTTTACGCAGGCATGAAATATTGTGTCAACTCCAATTAGGTGATTTATCAAGTTGGTTTTAGCAGGCAAGGACAATTCCTTTGAATGTCAGAGTGCAACAAGAATTAGGACCAAGCATATGAGTGATGTCAGCTCGAATCGGTGATCCGTTGAATTGGTTTTGGCGAGCTAAGACAATCCCGCCAAATATGAAACTACCCCAGTCACAAAATCAAACTTAGAAGGTGATTATGGCTTACTCACAGATTCACCTTATTACCTTGACGAGCTAAGACAAGCTCGTCGAAGAGGTAATTACAACCAAATGCCTATTTTTAAAAATTTAAAGAATGACATGCAACACTACGCAATACCCAATCAATTTCACGAGTTACGTACCCTCTAATCTACCCATAGGTATTGAGACTTCCCCAAAAATTCATAAAGAATTTCCAAAGCAATGATTTGTCTATAAGAAAGATGTTACCCTATCTATCATTGCGCAAATACAAGTTGGTAGAACAACACTAGGCTAATCAAACTTCACCCATATCAAATTCACTTAAAGCCCATTCAATTTCACAATTCAAGTCCAATATTTAACCTTTAAAAATCAATTTTAACATGTTCAGGCATACAATTAACTATCTTAGTCAATGGATACTATTCAATGGACAACATTAACTCAACCAATATAAATAAAACAACACAACAATGATACTAACACAAATCCCAGTTCAAAATGTCCCAATTTAAAGCAAAGGCAACAAAAATAAGCTTGAAACCCAACCTTAGAAAAGCACAAATAGCACACAACAAGGGAGGTAGGGTTTAAGGTCGAGAATGTCACACAAATACGCACTCCATGTAAGTAAATTTACTCAGAATCAGGATTCACTAGTATTTTATTAGTGATTTAGAGATTAGTGAGTGGAAATGATAAAATAGATCAAAGGTTTCCTTTTAAGAATTAAAAAGCATTGTGGCCTTTCTATTTCAGACATGTTCGGTGTTTTGCGACTAACTTCGGCGAAGGAGCTTAAGATTATTGATGATGCATGAACATATGCCAAACCTCAAGTTCAACTTGTGGACCTGAAGTAGTTTGCCCCGTGTAATTTGGCAAATCTCTGAATAGGTCCATGCTCGCCAAAGCTGACAGTTCCATTTTTCAAAATTCTTGGCTTAGAAGATGAACATAAAGATGTCCACCCAATCATTTTGATGCATTACCGAAAAGATAATTGCAATGCCTAATGCATCCTTTTTAACTTTTTGATTTCTTTTAACCTTGTACTCACAACACACGTTATTCAAAATAATAAATTAAACTTGGTTTTCCTCCCAACAAGCACCTTATTTAACATCATGCCACAACAAAGTTCTTACTCATCAACAATCATTTTTGGGGTTTGGGATTATGTCACTAGGCAGCTTTCCCTTTTGCCTTGGATTAACATGGGTTGAGATCTAGCACATTTGATTCTCCAGCTCCTTGATTGACATGGAATGAGAAGTAACCATTTGACTCAAAGTGGAGAAGTCATTTTTAAATCCTTCAACACTTTATCAGACCCTTCAACCTTGTTAAAAATCTTTGTTAGCATATCACCAGTAAAATTTCCTTCCAGTCCAACTTGTTCGTGTTGTTTGGGACGATCACAAGGTGGGATATATATGTTTCTCAACATCATGATCATTCTAGTTACCACCTCAATCTGTCCAATCTCTCTAACCATTGTCTCGATCCATTTTTCCAACCCTGGTTCCTACCCGATTTTGGATAGTCCAAATAAGAACCTGCCATTTGGTTCCCCATGTAATTCACCTTTTTATTGTATAATGCACCAATGGTTAAGGTATTAGGGTTTAGCTTTTAGGCCCTAAAGTTTAAGTTTTGGGGTTATGGCTTAGGGTTTACGCCTAAGGTTTAGGGTTTAATCCCTAAGGTTTAGGATTTAGGGTTTATGATTTATGGTTTAGGTTTTAGCCATAAGGTTAAGGGCTTAGTGCTTATTGTTTAGGTTTTAGAGTTTTGGCCCTAAGGTTAAGAGTTTAGTATTTAGGCCCTAAGGTTTAGGTTTTTAGGTTTTTAGGGTTTAGGGTTTAGGGATTTTAGGGCATTTTATGATTTTTTTACAGTTGTTTAGGGTTTAGGATTGAAGAGTTTTTAGGCTTTAGGGATTTTTAGATTTAGGATTTTTTAGAGTTTAGAGTTTTTTAGGGATTTTCAGTATAGGGTTTTTAAAGGTTTTTAGGGATTTTTAGGTTTAGGGTTTATTGATATACCGTGAGTTTACGGTATTTCTAATACATTTCACTTACAAGCTGTGTGTGTCTAGGGCCTTTTTGTATTGGTTTTTATGTGTTTTATTATGTTTTTGCAGGAAAGATGTTCAGGCACAGAAGTATGGAGACAACTGAGCAAAATGCAGAAAAAGGGCTTTCACGGAGACGATCTACGGACCGTAGGTCTATTGACGGTCCGTAAGTGATGACCGTAGATCAGTAGCCAAGGGATAGATGACAAATCAGGGAAATTTGACCAAGTGTGGAACCACGGCGGGAATTGACGGTTCGTAGATTGATCTACGGACTGTACTGATCAAATCGTAGAATGAGACTGCGAGGGTTCCAGTATCTGATTTTTGAAGATTCTAAGTATGGAGCTACGGAGGGGATTGACGGACCATAGATCGATCTACGGTCCGTACTGCAAATCCGTCGTCTGCTTTAGAGAGGCTGATGTTTGAGAGCTGAAATATTTTCTAAGTCCTGGCTGACGGAAGGGACTTACGGATCGTAGATCCATCGACGGTCCGTAAGTCAGTCTTGTGGATTGAAGACGCGTGCCTGACCAAACTTTCCTTAATTTGTTTCCTTTTTAAATTAGGATTTGTTTTTCTATAAATATGGCATGTAAACCTTGATTTTAGGGGTTAGAGATTATTATTCTAGTTTTACTTTGTGACTTTGGATTTTTAGTGACAATTCTAGCAATTATTGATTTTACAAGCTCGTTTTGAAGATTTTGGCTTTGCAATTCAAGTAGAATTTTTGGGTTTATTATTCTCTTTACGTAAGTTCATGATTTCTTTATCTAAAATTATGAATTGTGTTCTTGCTAATATGAGTAACTAAATCCACAACTAGGGTTGTGGGAACCATGAGCGATTAACAAAATATAAATAGTAAATAGGCAATTCTTGAATAGTGGTTTGCATGCATTGATAATTTTTTCGTTTAGAAGTCTTTTTAACGAGTGCACGCGTTACAACTCGCGTTGTTTCTACTTGCCGGATCAAGGAGGTAATCAACAAGAAAAGGACTATCAACATAGATTTAGTGTGATACTATCTAATAGGCTAGTGTAGATTGGTGAGAAGTAATAATTAAGCCAAACATCGATTATGATGTCTAATATGAGGTAAAGGTAAAGGTTAGTAAATTATACACACGTAGCCAGATCGAGGTGCAGGGTGAAATTCTCTAGATGTCGGATCAAGGATTTAGAGATACATAACTTATCACTTTGCATGCAATACAGTAGGAAAGGATTGCTATTACTAGGATTATTGTGTTATGAGCCTATGGGGAACACGTACACCCTAGTTATTTCTCTCATCTTGATAACAACCAAAAATTAAGTTTTGTTTGATCACTGATTACTTATTGAATTCTTACTATTTGTTTCATATAAACAAACCCCCCTTTTAATTACTTGTTTCTGGAAGTAATTTGACTAATTGAATATAATTGTGGGTTAAAGTAAAGTCTAAACCATTTTTCCTCGTGGGATAGACCCCAACCTACAAGTTGGGTTCTCTACTTGATAACAATCGCTTATACTTCTGTAGGGAGGTGTAATTTGAGCGTATCAAATTTTGGCGCCGCTGCCGAGGAATTTTGGCTTTTAGATTTATTCTAACTACATTATTGAACGTTAGTCAAATATTTCCGTATTTTACTTTTTCTCTTTGTTTTTGTCTCTCTCAGGTTCTAACTCTAGTGAATGCTAAGTACACGGAGTCAGGGTGAACCACTTACTCCTTACGATCCAGAGCTAAACCGCACTTTACGAAGAATGAACAACCCAAGAGGTCCAATTAATCCTATTGGAGGAAATCTGGATGATGCAGGTGAGTTCTAACAGCAGAGGGTAGTAGGTGGGGACGACCAGGTTCCAGCTGAAAATCGATTGGGAGATGCGCTGAGGGCGCAAGATCTACTAGGCCCATGACAACATGACAACTATCGGGGCAACATGAACATAGAAAACTCTGATGGACCTATTGTCCTACCCCCTCTACCTCCAGGGCACACATTTGTGGTGACTAGTAGTTTGATGAAGATGCTTACAGCAAGAGGCTTATTCTCAGGATTGCCATCGGAGGACCCACATACTCACCTAGCCAAGCTAAGGGTAGTTTGCAAGAGTTGTGTAGGTAGACCAGACCTGGATATGGACATCATTGGATTACGAGTGTTTCCTCTGTCACTCATAGGCGACGCTGCAGTATGGTTCACCGAGCTTCTTTATAACTCAATATTTACATGGGACCAATTGGCGGAGGTGTTCAAAGCGAAGTACTATCCAGTGTCCAAGAAGCTCAATCACAAAGATAGGGTCAACAATTTTGTAGCATTACCTGGAGAGTCTGTGAGCAACTCTTGGGACAGATTCACTGCATTCGTAAGAGGTGTTCCAAATCACCGTATTGATGATGTGTCGCTGAAGAAATACTTCTATCGAGGACAGGATGATAACAATAAAGCAGTCCTTGACACTATTGCTGGAGGTTTATATGGTGATTGTACATATGCACAGATTTCTGAAAAATTGGAGAGGATCTCTCGCAATAATAAAGCATGGAGCACTAGGAGAGCAGATACTGGGAGAAACACATTTGCCGTTCATAATGCAACTGTCAACTCTGCAGATGATATTCGTGAGGAGATGGCTCAGATGAGGACAGAGTTGGGTTTGGTACTGAAGCATGTGAGCGGAGGAGCAAAAAAGGTAAATGTTGTAAACTACTTAACAAGAACTCCGCCACCAGTTGAGGAGTGTTACTATAAAGAGGACACTTACGCGGTGAATGATCAAACGGGGGGTTTCCGACCAAATACACAAGGATCCAACACGGAAAATTGGCGCCAAGGTCAAGGAAGCCAAGGTCAGAACTATGGAAATTACAACCGAGAGGGTCACTATGTCCGGGATGGGAACTTCAATAGCGACAACAACTATAATAGGAACAATTATGGCAACAAAAATGATCGGGTTGGACCCTATGTTCCCCCTCAAAATCGGGAATCTGGTGCTAGGGAAGCTGGAGGTAATTTGACATGGATTGAAGATATGATGCAGAAGATGATGAGAAGGTTTGATGCAACTGATGAAAATGTGAAAGAGATGAGAAACGACTTATCTGGCATTGGTCAAAAGTTTGATGCCCATGCAGTGTCAATAAAGCATCTAGAGCAAAAGAATGATGGTCATTGTATGGCAATTACTACTCGAAGAGGTAAGCAAACCATAGATCCACCTATGCCGTCTGTGGTGGATACTGAGATTAGAAAAGAAGGTGATATGGTGGAAGTTAGAGAGGAGTCTGAGATTGCGATAGAACAAGAAACTGAGATACCTCAGAAAGTGGTCCCCATACCTAGACCTCCACCACCTTTTCCACAGAGGTTAGTGAAGAAGACTGAAGATGGTAAATACCGCAGGTTTATCACTATGTTGAAGCAACATTCTATCAATGTCCCTTTGATAGAAGCATTGTAGCAAATGTCTGGGTATGCCAAGTTTATGAAAGATATGGTGACAAAGAAAAGGTTTGTGAGTTTTGAAGATGACGACAGATTGCAGCATTGTAGTGCTATTGCTACAAGATCTATGGTGCAGAAGAAGGAAGACCTTGGTGCTTTCACGATCCCTTGTACTATAGGGTTGTTACACTTTGCTAAGGCATTGTGTGATCTTGGTGCTAGCATCAACCTCATGCCTTTGTCTATTTACAAGAAGTTAGGTCTGGGGGACCCAAAGCCCACTGCAATGCGGTTACTAATGGCTGATCAGACTGTGAAGAGGTCCATAGGTGTGCTCCATGATGTGCTAGTGAAAGTGGAGTCTTTCATCTTTCCGGCGGATTTTGTGATTCTTAATTGTGAGGTTGATTTTGAGGTCCCCATCATCCTTGAGAGACCATTTCTTGCTACAGGGCGTGCGTTGGTTGATATGGAAAAGGGACAGATAAAGTTCAGATTGAACAATGAAGAAGCAACTTTCAATATCTGTAGGTCCATGAAGCAGAATGGTGAGCTCCAAACAGTATCTGCTATCACTTACAGAGTGGAGAGTGGGTCAAAAGTACAGATTGAAGAGCGACTAGGTGTTGAGGCACTAGCAGTAGTCATGATGAATTTCGATAGTGATGGTATTAAAGAGTATAATGAGTTGGTAGTCGCACTTGATAAGCATGAATACCGATCCAAACCAAAGAAATATGAGCTAGACATGAAAAATCGCGAGTCCCCACCCACAAGACCATCTATTGAGGAGGCACCGAAATTGGAGCTTAAGGCTCTACCACCGCACTTGAGGTATGTATACTTAGGCGAAGAGAATACTTTGCCGGTCATCATTGCAGCAGATTTGAATTCAAGGCAAGAAGAGTGTTTGGTGACTGTATTAAAGAGGTTCAAGCGTGCTATTGGGTGGACTATGGCAGATATTATTGGGATTCCCCCCGGTATTTGCTCTCACAAAATCCAACTCATGCAAGAGCATAAGCCCAGTATTGAGCACCAGAGAAGATTAAATCCACCTATGCAAGAGGTAGTTCAAAAGAAGATCATAAAGTGGTTGGATGCAGGAGTCATCTATCCCATTGCAGATAGTAGTTGGGTATGTCTTGTGCAGTGTGTGCCTAAGAAGGGAGGTATGACTGTGGTTCCAAATGAAAAAAATGAGCTTGTTCCAATGAGGCCCATTACTGGATGGAGAGTTTGCATGGATTATCGGAAATTGAATGCATGGACTGAAAAAGATCACTTTTCCATGCCATTCATGGATTAGATGTTGGATAGACTTGCAGAAAAGGGTTGGTATTGTTTTCTTGATGGGTATTCTGGCTATAATCAAATTTCTATAGCTCCAGAAGACCAAGAGAAGACCACCTTCACTTGTCCATATGGGACTTTTGCTTTCAAACGGATGCCTTTTGGGTTGTGCAATGCTCCAGCAACCTTTCAGCGGTGTATGATGTCGATATTTTCAGATATGGTGGAGGATGCTATTGAGGTGTTCATGGATGATTTTTCAGTTGTAGGTGATTCTTTTGATCATTGCCTTGATCATCTGGCCGAGGTGCTTAAAAGATGTGAAGATTGCAACTTGGTGCTAAATTGGGAGAAGTGTCATTTCATGGTGAAAGAAGGTATAGTGTTGGGTCATCGAATTTCAGAGAAAGGCATTGAGGTTGATAGAGCTAAAGTTGAGGTAATAGAAAAGCTTCCACCACTTATCTCTGTAAAAGGTGTTAGAAGTTTTCTTGGGCATACAGGTTTTTATAGAAGATTCATCAAAGATTTCTCCAAAATTGCACATCCATTGTGTAAATTGCTCGAGAAGGAGTGTAAGTTCTATTTTGATGATGACTGTCTTAGAGCATTTGAAGAGTTGAAGAAAAAGTTGGTTACAGCACCAATCATTATTTCACCGGATTGGGGACAACCGTTTGCGATAATGTGCGATGCGAGTGGACTGGCGCTTGGTGTAGTATTGGGTCAAAGGCGGGAGAAAATTCTTCACCTTATTTACTATGCCAGTAAAGCTCTAAATATGGCTCAGAAGAACTATACTGTGACCGAACAAGAACTTCTTGCGGTGGTTTTTGCGTTCGAGAAATTTTGATCGTATTTGCTTGGTACTAAGGTCATAGTGCATACTGACCATTCTGCATTGAGGTATTTGATGGCAAAAAAGGATGCAAAACCAAGATTGATTAGATGGGTGTTACTGCTGCAAGAGTTTGATTTTGTAGTAAAAGATAGAAAGGGGACCGAAAATCAAGTCGCCGACCACTTGTCGAGGTTAGAGAAAGAGGCTATGCTAAAGCTTGGAGATAGGGCTGAAATCAATGATGCTTTTCCAGATGAAAATGTATTGACTACTTCTCATGATTTCATTCCTTGGTTCACTGACTTTGATAATTATTTGGCAAGCGATATTGTCCCCCCCGATTTGTCTTTTCACCAAAGAAAAAAATTTATGCATGATGTGAAGAGATTCTTTTGGGATGAACCTTACTTGTATCGCAGTTGTGCTGATAGGATTATTCATCGATGTGTGCCTGAGATTGAGATGTTGAGTGTACTTGAAGCATGCCATTCATCATCTATTGGTGGGCATCATAGTAGTATTCGGACTGCACATAAGATTTTGCAATGTGGGTACTACTGGCCTACCATTCACCAAGATGCTCATGACTTCACCAAAACTTGTGATCGTTGCCAAAGAGAAGGAGGAATTTCAAAGAAGCAAGAGCTCCCAATGAATCCTATATTGGTGATAGAGTTGTTTGATGTATGGGGCATTGATTTTATAGGTCCATTTGTGAGTGCATATGGGATGAAGTATATTCTTGTTGCGGTTGATTATGTATCGAAGTGGGTGGAAGCAGTTGCACTCTCCAACAATGAAGGTAAAAGTGTCACCGCATTCTTGAAAAAGAATATCTTCTCCAGATTTGGTACACCGAGGGCCATAATTAGCGATGGAGGTTCCCACTTTTGTAATAAGTTATTCAAGGTACTACTTGAGAAATATGGTGTTCGTCACAATATAGCCACTCCTTACCATCCACAGACTAGCGGTCAAGTTGAAGTATCCACCAGAGAGATCAAACAGATATTGGTGAGGACTGTGAATGCTAATAGAACGGATTGGTCAAGGAAGATTGACGATGTTCTATGGGCATATCGCACTGCATACAAGACCCCCCTAGGTATGTCTCCTTACCAACTTGTCTATGGGAAGTCTTGTCAATTACCAGTAGAGCTAGAGCATAAGGCTATGTGGGCAATGAAGAAGTTAAATTTGGATTGGAGCGCCACATCTAACCAAAGGATGAATGAATTAAATATGCTCGATGAGTTTCACCTACAAGCTTATGAAAGCTTAGCCTTGTACAAAGAAAAGATGAAGAGGTATCATGACCAAAGAATTGAAAAACGAGAGTTTGTGGTTGGTGATCTTGTGCTGCTATTCAACTCTAGGTTGCGCTTGTTTCCAGGCAAACTCAAGTCCAAGTGGACAGGGCCATTTTTTATCACGAAAGTGCTCTCGCATGGAGCGGTTGAGCTTGAAAAAAAAGATGGAACAAGGTTCGTGGTGAACGGACAAAGGATTAAGATCTATCTGGGAAATGCTGTAACTGTGCAAGAAGTGATTGAGGCATACAATCTTGATGAAATCTGAGTAATCAAGACACCTGCGTTGTGCCGCGACGTTAAATTAAGCACTGCTTAGGAGGCAATCCAAGATGTACAATCTAGCCAACGATAGGGTTCTATTTTCCAATTAGTAGTTTAGTTTTCTCTGATTACTTACGTCTTTGTATTAATTTAGTTCTTAGTGTTGGCTAGAATTAGTATAGGGTTCGTGTCTAAAAAGTGTCAAGAAAAGGTAAAAATAATAATAGCTTATTGGTTGCTACATGTGCAGGTACACCACATAATGAATCTGCAGAAATTGGTCTGGTGCAGAGGTCTACGGATCCCATCGACGGTGTGTCGATTGAGCCACGGACTGTGAATAGTGTCCGTAGATCCAAGGTAAGCCCCTAAATTTTTCTAACTGTAGTAATGATCTACGGTCCTGATCTACAGACCGTAGATCGACTCACGGACCATAGACGGGGTCTCGTGAGTCCAAACCCTAAGGCTGTCTGACCCGACCCGGACCCCCTTACTTAAATAACCCCTTGGTTTGAATCATTCCCATTCCCTCCATTTACTCCCACAACCGTTTCCCCATCTTTCAAACTCCCTAATTCACTCTATAACTACCATATAAAACACTCCCTTCCATATATTCCCAAAAATCCCTTAAATTTACTTTACTCTCCATTCCATATTCCACCCTTTAAGGTCCAATGTTCGGTTAGTAGCAAAGCGGTATTTCAATTGTCTTGCTAAGAAGTGTCGTCACACAATACCCCACTCTTCGTTGCTTGTAAGGTAATGAACTTTCCCCTCACTTTGAATTTCGATTCATAGCCTGAATGTAGGAAGTCGGGAGTTGGGCCTTAACTTAGGGTTATTGTTTGATGAAATTACATGATAAATCTACAATTTACAATACCCTTGGAATGATAGATAGTGATTGTGTAGTTTTATTGTAAGTGATTGTAAGCCTTTATGTAAGTTTCGACTTAGGGTTCCAAAACTTGTCTAAATTAAGTGTTAAAATAACCGGTCGGAATCGTAAGAATGAAGAACTAGCATAATTGAGTGTTGAAATGCATGATGAGGCTTCTTAATGTTGAAATTTAGGGTCATATATGTCTAAATAGTAATATAGGGCTAAAAAAACTAGGCACAAATGGCACCCACGATACCCCATCTATGGACCGTAGTCCCTTCTACGGACCGTAGATGAGGTTCGTCACTGGATGCACACGAAAAAATTATCCAAGTGTAAAACCACGGGAGTGGACTACGGTCCGTAGATCTGCATATCTGTGGTTTCCATCTGCAACCTATCTTTCTGGTCCCCTGATCCACGGAAGAGTCCCACGGATCGTAGATCAGTCTACGAACCGTAGGTACCCTCCGTGGATGACCACTGTAGCCTGTGTCTGAAATTTTTTTTGGACTTTGTTATTGTTTGTTTATAGTTTTTACTTTTTCTTAGTTTAGTTTTGGGGCACTAATATCGTTCCCGTAGGTACAATGGCTCCGAAGAAGATGGTCACCTACTCAAAAAGGGGCAAGTCCAAATCTGTTACCCCTAGTTTCTGGTTGATTGATGAGGACACAGACACCGACACTGATCCAGCATACGTGCCTCTCAACACTAGGACTTCTGGCGCCAGAGGCACACCCCGGAAGGTGCTTCCCGACGTAGTCACTGTCTCCCAGTCTGATGAGGAGCACACACTGATCGGGTCACCAACTGGGGCTGCTTCCAGTTCAGGGCAGTCTATGTCAGGATCTGAATCTGACCATGCTTCAGGCTCCAAATCTGCCCACTCTTCACGATCCGAGTCTGCTTATACTACATGGTCCAATGCCAAATCTTCCACCGGGTCTGGAGAAAATGACCAAGCAGCCTCATTTGACGAGGCTACTAGTTCGGAGTCCATACCCGCACCACCGAATGAAGACCCCACACCTGTAGCCGGCAAGCTAAATAGGTGGTGTGTCGAGGGCCAATGGCAAATTTACCGGGATGCAAAGATGGTCAATGAAAAACAGAAAATGGCCCGACTGATCACAGAAGAGCGGAGAGTTCTCACGGGGAGCTTGCACACTGTTCCAGATATTCACCGGCTGTTCAACCTTCACAAGTGTGATTAGATGGCTCGAGACCCAGGGACGTATCCGGTGGACATATCACCTGCCACGATCAGACAATTTCTCTATGGTCCTACTGCGGGTCACTCTTGGTCTCTCAATACAGCAGAGTTTAACTACAGATGGGACATTGTGCGGAGTGGTGCTTTCCAGAGGAATTCTGAGCAGCGAGAGGCTGTGATACTTTGGTTGGCCAGATATATTGCTGCAGATGGCGAGCGTGTAGAATGGGTCGCAGCTCCACTGTTGGGCATCCGGAAGGCTACATTAACTTTTGTGGCCAAGTTCTTCTGGCTGCTGGTGCGTAACAGGGTGTCACCGACAAAAGCTGATAATCAAGTCACGTGGGACAGAGCAGTCATGGTTGCGGCATTGGTAGCAGGGGTGGAGATCGATTTTGCCCGCATGTTGCTGGCAGAGATACACGAGAGGGCATTCAGGACCTCCACTACTTACCCCTTTCCATGCCTAATTTTTCAGTTGTGCAGGGACTCGGTACATCACATCCAACCGTGGATGCAGAAGTCGATCGTCAAGTCTGAGGCTAGATGGAGCGCAGGATGGACAGGACGATGGACTGGAAGGTCCAGGCTATTAATAATCGTCTAGATGCCTTCGAACTGAGAGACCTCGAGTGATCAGCCTCGGCCATAGATCTATCTTTTTTGCAGGCTGACATTGCTAGCCTTTGGTCTGACGTTGAGGCCATTCTTGTTGCAGCTTCAGTTGAGCCTCCGGTTGCCCCCACTGCACTGGCTGATGATACAGTGCTAGATGCCCTATTCAGTGGGACCTCCGAGGAGGGACTTGCACTTACACATGCCAAAGGTAAGTGGCACCGCTCTCATCGCACTGAGGAGGAGAAATCCCTCAAGAGACAGCGTAGGCAGGAGAAGGAGGCTAGGAGGGCATCGATAGTAGATGAAGAGTTGCGCCAGCAGAGGGAGCGTGAGAGAGTTGCAGGGCCATCGAGCTCTGCCCCAGTTATAGCGGCCCAACCTGTTTTGGGGGACTCAGAGAGATTGATAGAAAGCACTACTGAGGATGCTATGACTGATGATGTGGGCACTACTGAGGGTGCACCCACTGGTGTTCCAGCGGGTTCCGGGCAACCGGACCCCCTGCTTGTTGATGATTCGTTGGTGCTTTGCGCCACAGGTTTGCTTCACCCAATCCATTTTCTTTTCCTATTTCTATATGCGTTGGGGACAACTGCATCTATTTTTGTTGGGGGTGGGGCAAATGGATTGTGAGTGATAGGGTGAAATCTGAATAACCCAACTCATGGATCCTCCCTTGGGGTTTTCTTGCCTGTGTTCTTTTTCCCCAAAGGACTGCTTAATTTTTGTTGAATCGGCATGTCTTAGGATTGTATGTGTAGAAGCATGATACAGAATGAAACATGATGACTTATGAAAAATGATACCCGTCAGATTTTGGGATGTATGCTAGAAGTTGTAGGCTACGATTAGTTGATTATGTGGACTCTGACTATAACATAATAAATCAACTCGATGGCATGACTTGAGCTGAAACTTGAACTAGGTAATCTAATAATCTGATAATGAAACTATGTGCCAAGAGTGGGTGAGAATCGTTGAGTGTTCAAACAATTTTGTGCAAAACTAGAACTTGCCCGGTTAGTCCTTCTAAGACAATTCAATCTAGAGGTTAGGAAGTGATCATAGGCCATTGTTTTGAAAAGTCCGCAAATTGCCTAGAAAGATTCAACCAAATGAAATAATTGTTGTCACACCCCTTTTTGCGCACGGCGGCAGAAGGATTTTTCCAATTTAAGTGACGTTATTGATTTAGGGATTATTTTATTTTTCGTTTCAGAGTCGCTACCTGGAATTGAGTTATGGTGTTCCAAGTCACCTTTTGTTTAATCCCTAATCAGAAGGAAATGACTCTTTATATGGTCTGGAACTAGAAATTCAAGTAAGGAATTCTGTTGACCGAGGGGAAGGTATTAGGCATCCCTCGAGTCCCGTGGTTCTAGCACGGTCGCTTTTATTGACTTCTACCTACTTTAAATCATTTGTAGATATATTATTTTCAAGTCATGACTTGTTTGCATTTTTATTATTGAACTTTTATTTAGTCTCAAATCGGATGCATAACTGCATTCTCGACGACTAACATATAAATAGCTTATGAACATAATTGTTTTCTTCTCTCGAGTACATCACCTAATTTTATCTATAAGTGATCTTATTTTAAATTAATGAAAGTTATTATATTTTTGGACAAGGTGTGTCACCGCATCCTTGAGTTTTTTCAATGTCTCAAAAAAGATGCGCAACCGCATTCTTAATTTTTTACAGATATTTTTAACGTGCATAAAACTCATCTAGTATTAAAAGTACTTACTCTTATTTTTCTGAATTATAGACAACTAATCTTCTCATTTCATTATTATATTTATTGATGATACTTTTAATTAAATTAATCCACATGTTAAAATATATATTAGAATAATTTTATCAAGGTGTGTCACCACATCCTTGAATTTCTTTTAAGTGTTTCAAAAAAGATGTGTAACCACATTCTTAATTGAAACAAATATTATTTTTTGTTTACATGCCTAAAACCCATCTAATGTTATAAGAAAATATTAAATAAAATCACATGAAATAAAACAAATCTAAACTTCTAGGATACAATATAAATTTTGGATTATCTTATATTCTTTTGTTTTTATTCACCCTTAAAGTTAATGTTAAAATTAGGCCTACACATATTATATTTTTACTTTTATTTCTTTATCTTGAAGTTAATGGCGAAATTAGGCATACTCATATTGTACTTTTTATTAATCCAACAAAACAATGACGGATTGCTAAAATAAATCTCATTCTTTATTTAATAAATGAAACAACAATAATTTTGTGAACCCAATAATTCCTACTTTATCATTATTAGCATCGAAATCAAGAAAATAACAACATCATGACCCATTCATTTTAAGACATCACAACTAATGAACAGAAATAGATAAATAAAAATAACCACCAATAAAGTTACTTTCATTCATTAAAGAGATATAACACTTAACACATTCTTCATTTTAATCAAATTATGAATAAAATAAAAGTGTAAGAAAACTTATCATAATAATTACATCAAATTCCATGAAAAAATTAAATAAGAAGATACAGTAAAGTTGAATACCGCAAAATCTTAACCGAAGCTTGATTAGAACACCCACAACTTTTGTAGGTTGTTTGTGATGGTATATGTGTTTGTGTTGATATGAAAAAAATGGATAAGGAAGAAAAGATGTGAATGTGTTGGTGAATTTTTAAAAGAAGAATAAAACAAAGATGTGTATTTTTTGGTTTTTTGTATGTGCAGATTGTGTTTTTTCTTGTTTCTTTTTTTTCTGTCCGTTTGTGTTGTTGTCCTCCCCTTTTTTTTTTTTTTGGAATGGGTGGTATATGTAGATAGGGGGTGGTGTGTTGTGGGAATGGGTGTGTGGATGTACGTGTGAGGGAGTGTTGTGTGTGGGAAGTGGGTAGATGTGGAGTGAGGAAGTGGGGTAGTGGAGTAGTGTGTAGTATATAAATATAATAATTAAAATTACTAACTAATTATTTTAAATTACTATAAATTTAAGAAAAGTTAAATAGCTAATTAAAAAAATTAAGAAACACTAGTTTATTTATTAAATATACATTAAAAGAAAACATATATTTTTTGAACATTTTCTTCTCTTTTGAATAAATTGAAAACAAAACTTAACTTAAAACATAACTCTATTTTTGTGGTTTTCGAATATTTTTACACTAAACTTACTAAAATATGATAAAATCAAAATATTTAATTTAAAAGTAAAAGAAATATTTAACCACTAAAATTTGTGTAAAACATCAAGTTCGGTCAAAAATTACGTGTCTACAACTGTTCCCTTTGATCCAGCTTTGAGCCTAAAATAAACCATTTCTTTCTAAAACCCCAAACTCACCTTCCCATAATCTACTACGTTGGCCGTGGTCCCTCCTTGGACATGTGCAATTCGACTTAGGCCAAAATCCTAAGTTGAGGGTGGCTAATGCAAAAGTAACTTCAATCTTGGTCCTGACCCGACATCGGGTATTGTGCACCTCAACTAATAAAAAAATCCATAAGTTGAGGGTGACTATGAAAGAGGCTACTGAGAGAAAAATGGGTATGAAAAGAGTGAGGTAAAGAAGAGAGAAAATGTGAGGAAAGGAAGTGATTTGTTGAAAGCTAAAAATATATTAAAAAAAAGAGAAGAAAAAAAAAAGATGAATGTGAGAAATAAAGAGTTACAAATTCTGAAGTCACATCCTTGGTTGAAGAAAATCAAGCGAAAGAAGGTAAAACTGTAGGATGTCAGAAATAGGGCAAAAAGAGGTTAAAAGCCAAAGTGTAATGTCAAGGAGGGCAGAAAGTCACTAAGCAGTACCCAAATGTACCACACCTGACCCTGAGCCTACGTTACAAGCCAATAAAGTCCTATAGTGATCCTAGAATCTAGTTTCGAGAGTCTAAACAGTGAAAATAAGGGCAAGCTTATGGCATAAAGCACTGACTGTCTTTGAAATTATTTCTGAGCGTGAGTGTTGAATAAATCCTTGCCCCATAAATGAAAAGGGGATTTCGTTTGAAGTAAGGGCACTAGTTACATTGTCGGAACGTTGGTACCTTAGTGATAGTGAGAAGTTGCATGTTGTGTGTTAGTTGGTCGATCTGTGTCATGGTTTGATCTGCATGGATTAGCTTGTCGAGTCTAAGAGAACGTAGTTGCATCTAAAAAGCGAGGGGGGTAGAGAGCCATGTGATTGCTTGGGCCTGAAATGCTTGCTTCAATACAAGTGTCATTTAGAGTCGTATTGCATCGCTTGAGGACAAACAATGAATTTAAGTTGAGGGTGTTGATATACCGTGAGTTTACAGTATTTCTAATACATTTCACTTACAAGTTGTGTGTGTCTAGGGCCTCTTTGTATTGGTTTTTATGTGTTTTATTATGTTTTTGCAGAAAAGATGTTCAGGCGCAGAAGTATAGAGACAACTGAGCAAAATATAGAAAAAGGGCTTTCATGGAGACGATCTACGGACCGTAGGTCCACTGACGGTCCGTAGGTGATGACCGTAGATCAGCAGCCAAGGGATAGATGACAAATCAGGGAAATTTGACCAAGTGTGGAACCACGGCGGGAATTGACGGTCCGTAGATTGATTTACGGACCGTACTAATCAAACTGTAGAATGAGACTGCGAGGGTTCCAATACCTGATTTTTGAAGATTCTAAGTATGGAGCTACGAAGGGGATTGACAGACCGTAGATCGGTCTACGATCCGTACTGCAAGTCCATCGTTTGCTTCAGAGATGCTGATGTTTGAGAGCTGAAATATTTTCTAACTCCTGGCTGACGGAAGGGATTTATGGACTGTAGATCCATCGACGGTCCGTAAGTCAGTCTCGTGGATTGAAGACGCATGCCTGAACAAACTTTCCTTAATTTGTTTCCTTTTTAAATTAGGATTTGTTTTTCTATAATAATGGCATGTAAACCTCGATTTTGGGGGTTAGATATTATTATTCTAGTTTTACTTTGTGACTTTGGATTTTTAGTGACAATTCTAGCAATTATTGATTTTACAAGCTCGTTTTAAAGATTTTGGCTTTGCAACTCAAGTTGAATTTCTGGGTTTATTATTCTCTTTACGTAAGTTCATGATTTTTTTATCTAAAATTATGAATTGTGTTCTTGCCAATATGAGTAACTAAATCCACAACTAGGGTTCTGGGAACCATGAGCGATTAACAAAATATGAATAGTAAATAGGCAATTCTTGAATAGTGGTTTGCATGCATTGATAATTTTTTCGTTTAGAAGTCTTTTTAACGAGTGCACGCGTTAGAACTCGCTTTGTTGCTACTTGCCAGATCAAGGAGGTAATCAACAAGAAAAGGATTATCAACATAGATTTAGTGTGATACTATCTAATAGGCTAGTGTTGATTGGTGCGAAGTAATAACTAAGCCAAACATTGATTATGATGTCTAATATGAGGTAAAGGTAAGAGTTAGTAAATTATACACACGTAGCCGGATCAAGGTGCGGGGTAAAATTCTCTAGATGCCAGATCAAGGATTTAGAGATACCTAACTTATCACTTTGCATATAATACACTAGGAAAGGATTGTTGTTACTAGGATTATTGCGTTATGAGCTTGTGAGAAACACGTACACCCTAGTTATTTCTCTCATCTTGATAACAACCAACAATTAAGTTTTGTTTGATTACTGATTACCTATTGAATTCTTACTATTTGTTTCATATAAACAAACCCCCCTTTTAATTACCTGTTTCTGGAAGTAATTTGACTAATTGAATATAATTGTGGGTTAAAGTAAAGTCTAAACCATTTTTCCTCGTGGGATCGACCCCAACCTACAGGTTGGGTTCTCTACTTGATAATGATTGCTTATACTTCTGTAGGGAGGTGTAATTTGAGTGTATCATTTATAAGGTTATTTTAGGGTTTTTAGGGTCTTTTAGGATTCAGGGTTTCATAGGGTTTAGTGTTTCTTATGGTTTAGGGCTTAGGGTTTCTTAGGGTTTAGGGTTTTTTAGGATTTAGGGTTTAGGGTTTAGAGTTTATAGTTTAAGGTTTAGGTTTCTTAAGGTTTAAGGTTTAAGGTTTATTAGGGTTTAGAGTTTATAGTTTCAGGTTTAGGGTTTCTTAGGGTTTATGAGCTAAGGTTTAGGGTTAGGGTTTAGGAATTAAGCCCTAAGGTTTAGGGTTTTGGGATTAGGATTTAGGGTTAGGTGCTAAAGTATAGGGTTTAGATCCTATGTTTTAGGGATTATGGTTTATAGTTTAGGTGTTAGAGTTTAGGCTCTGAGGTTTATGGCCTAGGATTTAGGGTTTAGGCTCTAAGTTTTAGAGTTTATTATTTAAGGTTTATGGTCTATGGTTTTTGGTTTAGGGTTTAAACCCTAAGTTTTAGGATTTAGAGTTAAATTCTTAGGGTTTAGGTTTTAGTCCTTAAGGTTTAGGGCTTTGAGGTTATGGTTTAGGGTTTAGGATTTTCTCCAATGGTTTAGGCCCTAAGGTGATGGTTTAGGTTTTAGGCCCTATGGTTTAGGGTTTGGCTCTAAGCTTTATGATTTATAGTTTAGGGTTTATGGCTTAGGTTTTATGGTTTAAGCCCTAATGTTTAGGGTTTAGGGTTTAGGTCTTAAGATTTAGGGTTTATATAACACACCGGAAACTAGTAGGCTAAACAAGAGCTATAACATGAGGGTTAACGTCAAGGGACACGGGCTAGAGCGAAGGGAAATTAGCAAGGGACACGGCAAGGGGCCAAGGCTGCCCAAAATTGGCCAAGGTACTGCCCAAAATGACCATGAAGGTCTTCACGACCCGTGGTGGCCACCATTCCCCATGGTGCCACCCGTGGTGGTGAGGCAGTAGGCTCCCTAATGCTGCCCCAAAAAGGCTCCCCTTCACCAGCCACTTCACGGCTCGTGGTGAAAAGGCTCTTGGGGTTGCCTTAACCTTGTGAGGTACATGTCAAGGTAGCCTAGCTACTTTTCAAGGTACAATGGGCACCTTCACGGGCCGTGGTGCCCTTGATGGTTCGTGAGGTAAGTCGTGGGGCTTCGGACCACACTTTATGTGAGGGTCATTTTAGGTAATTCCTTTTTAGATGGGTATTAAGTGAGGTCGTTTTGCCTTATTTATATACACCTATATTAGTCATTTTAAGTCAAAATACACCCATTCACCCCATTATTTCTAAAACCTCAAATAAAATCCCAAAAGTTCATCTTCTCTCAAAAATTCTCTCTCTAGAACTTCAAGGAAGAAAAAGAAGAAGGAAGTTGGGGCTTGGGTTCAAGGAACAAATTTTTATACTCAATTCCATTGGATTCCATTGCTAAGGTATGGTAGTCCTTCATCCATGGATAGTTTTCATCCATGGAGTCCCTACAAACGTAATTTCAACGATAGAAATTTCCCTTAAAAAGTTAGGGTTTGACTCCAAGTCATCGATTCCTTTCAAAAACTATTATAATGATTTAATTACCTTATATAATTATTGAATTGATGATTATTATGGTTTTTATGATGAAATCTCCCAAGATCCATGAAATCCCCTTACTTCCCAATTATGATCTTGTGATGTCGATTTGTTGATAGAAGAATTATATTATGAGATTACGCTTGTGGTAATTGAGTTATTTGAATCATGTTATTATCCATGTCTAATGTATAAATTCTAGATGTGTTGATTATATATGATATTTGATCCTTGAGGGGTAAAAGCATGAGAATAATGAATGATTATGAGATTTATGTATGTGCTTTAAGAACAGTTTGAGAGTGAAGAGTCCATGATTATGATAATGTTTTTGTGTTGATTGAAAGTGTATTCTCATGAACACATAATGAATATGATGTGAAAGGTTTTCTCACATAATGATGATTCTATGATTGAAAGGCAATTCTCAACTAATAGAATCTAAATGATGACATGGACAGTGAAAGGTTATTCTCATGCATGATCTAAGAGCTATCCTAATGAACTCTTTTGGATTGATGGTCAATGACATCCTTCCGTAAGACATGAATAAAGTTATGACTTAATAAAGTATTTTGTTGGATTTATGCATAGCACCAAGTGGATATGGATTTAAGATGGAATCTCTCATGTGACTTTAGCCTGGGTGTCTAGGAGCAATCTCTTGAGATAGATGCCCTCACGAGAGTTGAGCCCGGGTATCTATTAACAATCTCTTTATCCCATAACTGCGTGCCCCCGTAGGTTATTTAGCTATTAGTTCCACCTAAGCTAAAGTAATGGTTCTACCTTAGGCAAGTAGGACAACCCTTTTCGGTGTGGGTAACACCAGATTCCATGTTAAGCTCACATGGTATATGTCGGTTAAGGCTATTTCCCACAAGGTCAAGTATAGTATGAAGTATGGCTACTCAAAAAGCTTTACTTAGTATGTGTGAGAATATGGGATCTCATTTATGCAATGCACAAGTATGCTTTAAGGGTAGTTATGGTATGCTCATCTTATGTTATGATGATTTATGAAATGAATATGCTTATGATTATGTTACTAAGTATGTTTGATATGAGGGCTACTTGTAATGATGTATGTTTCACTTGGATTGTTGCTATAAGTTGCTTTCCTTGATAGGATTAACTCTATATGAGAAATAAGCTAAGGTGGAGATAAAAAAGATGGTAAACATGAATTAGGACCTAATAGTTTTAGTGTCCTCAAATGAATATTGTGTGCCAATAACAGATGTAAATCCTTGAATTTCATGTATTTGGATTTTGGAACAAAGCATGGACACTATTGAGGAAAAAGGAACAAGGCCGCTGAAAGAACGAAGAAAAGAAAGCCTGAGGATTGCCTAGTCCATTAGGCGAGTCGCCGAACAGCTATGGTATCGTCTAATGTTCTAATGTGCCAAGCCCTGAAGTAGAAAATCAAGTCAGTGATAGAAAGGATCAGTCGGCGAGTCGGCGAACGGTTCGGCGATGCAGTGCCATATCTCGCAAAGTACAAAACCTGAAGATGTTGAAGGCCAAAGAAAAAAGGTGATGGAATTGACCAAAGGGCAGATCGTCGAGTGAATCAGTGATCCAGACTTATTGCGCCGAATGGTCCTTTGCAGCACATTTTTGGGTGACTATAAATACGTTTTTAAATTCTTAGTTTAGTATCCAGTTTAGAATTTATAATTGTTATTGTTCAGTTTTCAAGTTAGAGAGCTGAGAACTGAGTTTAGAGATATTTTTCCTTAGCTTTGAAGATTTCCATTTCTAAAAAATTGGAAGTGAGTGTTGAAGATTCTTCATCTTAGACCTTTGTAAATACGATATCAACCTTACTCAGTTGATGGAAACACAATTTGGTAATGATTTTTACCTTTATATGATGTCTAGGAAAAACCCCAATTCTTGGTGTGTGATTATTAACTGATTTATCTGCGGGGTATTGTTAATTGATAGTGTAAATGTTGGTTAAAAGTGATTTCATTTAGTAATTTTGGTTGAAATTAATGGGTTGTAGTTGCAAATACAATCCTAACTTCATGTTTTTGTCTTGCTCGAGAAAGAGGTTTTAAAACCAAAATTTCTGAATTGATGGTCTGTGGGAATTAGGTTGTCATGGTTTCAGCTCAAGAGAGTGAACCCTAAACCCTTTCCCACACATTCAACTCGAGAAAATGAATGGACGGAAGCTTATGTTGTTTTTCATTGCTGTTTATTGGTGTTCGAGAGAAACCAATTTGATTTGGGGTAAATTGTTCGAGAGAAAGTTTATCCCCACTAAAGTCTAGCTTATTCACTAATTTATAGCTAATCCCTATTAATTGCAAGTACCCAATTGTCTACCTTAGCCCATAATCCAATCACATTCCAAGAACCCGTCTCTATACTTACTATTTTCGTGTTATTTATTGTTGTAGTTGATAATACAAACAAATCCCCCTCTTATTTGACACTTGGGTCACCTTTAATTTGAACCATGCTTTTATTTGTGAATGTTTTTAGCTATGATTGACTGGAGCATATTTTCACTTGCCTATTGATTCTCATTTACGTACCATTCCCTTGGGACTCGACCCCAACTCATATAGTTGGGTTATATTACTATTGAGAGATCACTGGCACTTAGTATTGGATGAAGTGTCCTGATACATGAAATCAAAATGGTGTCGTGGAGTGGTGTTATTTGAGAATTTTTAGTTAAGTTGAATTTTATTCTTGCTAATCATTGTGATACTTACTTAATTTTAGTTTTGCTTTGCTTGTTTGTGTGTGAAAACAGAAAGTATGACAGTGAACGATAGCAATGGTAGACAATGGCCATCAAGATAACATCGGAAACCTCAACGATGTCAACGAGCCTAATGCTAATGACCCCCATCTTCTAGGTGGTATTGGTGTCATTAGCTTGCCTCCGGCCGAAGGCAATGCAGTGTTCCACATCACAAGTACTATGTTGCAACTCTTGCAACTAAAGAGGCTTTTCAGTGGTTTGGCTCATGAGGTTTCCCATGAGCATATTAGAAATTTCATGGGTGTATGCGGACCGTTCTCCTTCAAGAACATCTCCCAAGAGTAGGTCCGGTTGAGGTTGTTCCAGTTCTCTTTGATGGGAGAGGCGTGCAAGTGGATGGCTGAATTGCCACGTAAATCAATCACTTCGTGGGAGGAGTTGGTTATTGCATCTCAAGTGCAATTTTTCCCTCCCTCGAATATGATGACTCTTCGGGATAGCATTCAGAGCTTCAAGCGTCTAGAAGGTGAACCAATCCAGGAAACTTGGCTACGATTCAAGAGGTTGGTGCATCAATGCCCAACTCATGGCTTGCCTGACAACGTGTTGTTGCAGTTTTTTTACTGGTGTCTTGATTCAGTACATAAGGGTATTGCTGACCAACGTTCTCCGGGAGGTTTGATGTAGCAACCTTATGTGATAGCGGCTTAGTTTTTGGATGGCATGACTTCCATAAACAGGGCGTGGTATACCGATGAAGACCAGGTCACCTCTCTCACGTTCAAATTGACCAAGAACAAATAGAGAAAGACCAAGATAGGGACCAGAACATGGCCAAGATCATGACACAACTTAACATTTTGTCCAAAAATGACACGGGGCTGCTGCTTGAGGTGTCAATGTCGTGGGTATCGGGTGTGCTAATTGTGAGGAGGCAAAGTTTGAAGCTTTGTATAGTGAAGAGGTGAATTTCCTAGCCAACCAAGGCAGTGGGTATCGTTCAAACAACCCAAGGCAGGGTGGTAACCAAGGTTGGAGCAGGGATGAAGGTTAGAAAGATCGTGACTGAGAATGGAGGGACCGAAATCCCAATTTGAAAGATGGGGAGAAAGATAGATATGTGCCTCCCCACGAGCACCAAAAGCCAAAGATTTAAAAGGTGGCCGATCTGAGGATATGCTTTCTCGTATCCTAAACAAAGTTGAGGGGTTAGACAAGATCTTGAAAGAGATGAAAGAATATATGCCCACCCTTAGCCAGACTATCACTTCCCATTCAGTGTCGATTGAGTAGTTGGAGACCCAAATGGGTCATATCTCGTTTCATATATACACAAGACAGCAAGAAGGGTTGTCTAATGACAGTATGGCCAACCCCAAGAATGAGGCTTAACGGTGAACTTGCATTGTGCCACGACGTTAACTAAGGCGCTACTTGGGAGGCAACCCAAGTTTTATTTTCTTTCTTTTTAAGTTTGCAATAATGGTATGTTGAATGTGCATGTCAAAGTGTGGAAAGTGTGTGAAAAGTGCAAGTTGGCAAGCTAGAGGTCTAGTCGGTGGATCGCCGAAGAGGTCGGCGACCCCGACCTAGATCGCTGTTGGACTCAAGACAATTTTACATTAGAGTCTATAAAACTCGGCGAGCCAAGGAAATTATTAGCAAGTCACCGACCAAGTCGGTGATCGCGATCTAAACCGCTATTTGTACCCCCACCTCAATTGAAGGTCCTATAAAACTTGGCAATGTAAGTGAACATTTGGCGTGTCGCTGAGTTGGTCAGCGGGCACGACTAACGTCGCAAAATGGGTGAGAACTGGACGGTTTTTAAAAGGCCAAATGTTTAACCTTCCAACTATTTCACTTTCCCTTACTTTCGAACTTCACAAAGTCACACCTGCACTTTAGTTTCAATATTTTTTTGTATTTTATGGATTTTGCTAGAATAAACCCTCCCAGGTTTCATGGCTCCAAAGTGGAAAAGGACCATCAAAAATTTGAGGAGGAGGTTTATAAAACAATTGCTATTATGTGGGTGACTTCGGTAGAGAAAGAGTATTTGGCCTCATACCAATTGAAAAGTGTTGCACAAGTGTGATATAATCAATGGAAGACCAATAGTTCAGCAGGAGCGGGTCCAATAGAGTGGGAAGTTTTCAACCTAGCATTTCTTAATAGGCTTTTCCCCCCTAGAATTGAGGGAAGCTAAAGTTGAAGAATTCATTAACCTTAGGCAAGATAGCATGAGTGTTAAGGAGTATGCCTTGAAATTTACCCAAGTATCCAAGTATGCTCCATCTATGGTGGCGGATTCAAGGGATGAGATGAGTAGGTTTTTTAAGGGTGCATCTAGCTTGGTAGTAAACGAATGTCATTCGGCAATGCTCTATCTGGATATGGATATCTCATGTCTTATGGTGCATGCCCAACATATTGAAGAATTAAAGCTTAAGAAAAAGAATAGGGAGGTGAAGAGAGCTAGGACTTGTGATGGGAACTTTTCCAATGCTAGGTCCAATAAACAAAGATTCTCCAACCAAGGTTCCTCAAATGATTCCCTA
The DNA here is from genome assembly GCA_029007595.1 of Solanum commersonii. Lineage (NCBI taxonomy): Eukaryota > Viridiplantae > Streptophyta > Magnoliopsida > Solanales > Solanaceae > Solanum > Solanum commersonii. Next base: position 1,004,370 of record JAJTWQ010000010.1, on the reverse strand, counting down.
AGGTCAACAAGGATAGGGTGTCTAACCCTAAACCTTAAGGAGAAAATTGAGGTGGTTCTTTTTTTTAAAGATCTACATGTGCAAAATGTGGTTAGGAACATATGGGTAAGTGCCCAGCCAGCACAAATTGGTGCTTCGGGTGTGGAAAGAGTGGTCACAAGATGAGAGATTGCCCGACACTCATGGCAAAAGGGAGAGAGGCGAAGCGAGCTTCTCTTAGTCGTCCAGATCCCAATGCTCCAAAAAATAGTTACTTCTATGCACTCCGGTCTAGAAAGTACCAAGATGGCTCTCCAGATAAAGACACCGATATGTTGATAGTTTCCATATAGATGTCAAGGTTTTATTAGATCCCGATGCTAATTTTAAGATTTTGATGTTATCCTTGGTAGGGTTTAGATACATTGTTGTTAGACCTCTATTGATTTTAGAACTCGGTATGGTTATTATGAGTTTTTGGTTATGTCGGTTGGGATTGCTTGAAAGAAAGTGTACTTGAGGAATTAGTAGGGGTTTCCTCCCAAGAGGGAGATAGTGTGCTTAGATAGAAAGGTTGTGGAATGTCCCGATATCCTTATCTCTTTCTTCTACTCCTACTGTAGCTTGAGACAAAGAGTTCCGCTTAGCTTGTATTATGTTTGGGAGTCATGTGTGATTTATGTGTTTCCATGATTTTCTTATGTTATGAATGTTCTTTTGAAATTCATGTTTAGTAAGAAAATGAGTTTTCATGATTTATGTTCCTCATGTTGTTGTGTATTTAGTATGAGTTGCCTATTTGACTTCATGAGATGAGTTGATGAACATGGTTTAGTATGCTTTTGAGAGAAATTTCATATTGGCTTCATAGTATTGTGTTGAGCATGATTTTACTTGGAGAAGGTAGTTCCTCCTATGAATATGAGAAATGTTGAGTTTCATGCATAATGGGTTGTTAGATGTAGTTCCTACTTCCTTATGTTGCATTGATTATGTTTGAGATGTAGCTGATGTTTCCTCCTTTGAATCGTGCATTATTTTGATGTTTCATGCATGATGGTCTGCTAGTCTTGAGTCTTTAATTCCATAAGGTGTCTAGATCGTCATTTGAGGATTATTGTTCCCAAGGGGGAGATAATGTAATACCCCGAAAACTAGTAGGCTAACCTAGAGCTAAAACGTGAGGGTTAACGTCAAGGGAGAAGGGCAAAAGCCAAGGGAAATGGGCAAGGGCCAAGACAAGGGCCAATGCTTCCCAAAATTGGCCAAGGCACTGCCCACAATGACCATGAGGGTATTCACGACCAGTGCTGGCCACCACGCCCCGTGGTTCAATCCATTGTGGTAAGGTGGTAGCCTCCATAATGCTGCCCCAAAAAGGCTCCCCTTCACGGCCCGTGGAAAGGCTCGTGGGGTTGCCTTCAACTTGTGGGGGAAATGTCAAGGTAGCATAGCTACTGGTCAAGGGAACATGGGCACCTTCACGGGCCGTGGTTCCCTTGACGGTTCGTGAGGTAGGTCGTGTGGCCTGGGGACTTCACTTTAAGTGAGGGTTATTTTAGATAATTCTTTTTTAGATGGGTATTAAGTGAGGTTGTTTTGCCTTAGTTTTATACACCTATATAAGTCATTTTAAGTCAAAATACACCCATTCACCCCATTATTTCCAAAACACCAAATCAAATCCCAAAAGTTCATCTTCTCTCATAATTTCTCTCTCTAGAACTTCAAGGGAGAAGAAGAAGAAGGAAATTGGGGCTAGGGTCAAGGAGCAAGTTTTTCCACTTAATTCCATTGGATTCCATTGCTATGGTATATTATTCCTTCATCCATGAATAGTTTTCATTCATGGAGTTCCTTCAAACTCAATTTCAAAGATCGAAATTTCTCCAAAAAGGTAGGGTTTGACTCCAAGTCATGGATTCCTTTCGAAAATGATTCTAATGATTTAATTACCTTATATTATGATTGAATTGATGATTATTATGATATTTATGATGAAATATCCCAAGAATCCATTAAATCCCCTTGCATCCCAATTATGATCTTGTGATGTGGGTTTGTTGATAGAAGAATGATATTATGTGATTATGCTTGTAGTAATTGAGTAATTTGAATTATGTTATTATCCATGTCTAATGTAGTATTTCTAGATGTGTTTATTAAATATGATCTTTGGTCCTTAAGAGGTAAAACTATGAGAATTATGCATGATTATGATATTTATGTATCTGCTTTAAGAACACTTTGGGAGTGAATGTCCACGATTATGATGATGTTGTTGTGTTGATTGAAAGGCTATTCACATGAACATATAATGAATATGATGTGAAAGGTTTTCTCACATAATGATGATTGTAAGGTTAAAAGGTGATTCTCACCTAATTGAATCTAAATGAAGACATGGACAGTGAAATGTTATTCTCACGCATGATCTATGGGCTATTCTTATGAACTCTTTTGGATTGATTGTCAATGACATCCTTCTATAAGACATGAATCAAGTTATTAATTAATAAAGTATGCCATGGGAATTATGCTTAGCACAGAGCAGATTTTTATACGAGATGGAAGCCCTCACATGAATTGAGCCCAGGTTTCTAGGAGCAACCTCTTGAGATGGATGCCCACATGAGAGTTAAGCCCGGGAATCTAGTAACAATCTCCTTGTCCCATAACTATGTACCCCCATAGGTTATTTAGCTATTGGTTCCACCTATGCTAAAGTAATGGTTCTACCTTAGGCAAGTAGGACAACCCTTTTCGGTGTGGGTAACACTGAATTCCATGTTAAGCTTACATGGTCTATGTCGGTTAAGTCTATTTCCTACAAATTCAAGTCTAGTATTAACTATGGCTACTCAAGAAGCTTTACTTAGTATGGATGAGAGTATGGGATCTCATTTATGCATTGCACAAGTATGCTTTGAGTGTAGTTATGGTATGTTTCTCTTATGTTATGATGATTTATGAAATCAATATGCTTATGATTATGTTACTAAGAATGTTTGATATGCGGGCAACTTGTAATGATATATGTTTAACTTGGATTGTTTCTGTAAGTTGCTTTTCTTATAGGATTGACTAAAGGTAAATGTTCCCTTCTCTATGAGAAATAAGCTAAGCTGGAGATCAAAAGATGGTAAACATGAATGAGGACCTAAAGTGACTTTCTTAGCATGGGTGAGATTATGTGATCTTATCCATGCATTGCACAAGCTTGCCTTGAGGTGGCTCATGAAGTGTTTCTTTTATGTTATGCTAAAACTAGATTGCATTGACTATGCCTATGTCTATGATGTTATCTCTTATGTTCAGTAGTTTTGATTATTGTCTATCATGTTATATCCTATGTCTTATTATGATGTCTCTTTTGCTTACGACTCATGTTTTTCTACTATCTTCAAAATGATGATTTAACCTAGCCAAGTGCATGCATTCAACTAAAATGTCCCTTTCAGCATGTTTTCAAGGTTTTTATACATGACTATTATACTTAGTGCATTTTTGTACTAACCCAAATTTTCCTACATTTTCCCTAAGTGTAGGGTTCGGTATCAAGGTGGTCCCCATTGTGGCTAGAGCTTGGATTTGATCATTTCTCCTAGCTTGTTGGTGAGGCCTCATGATTCGAGGATGGATGCTCACTTTGTGGTTTCTTTTATTGCAATTTTATTTTCGGACATGTTGTATGAGCTAGGCCTAATTTGATTTAAGGATTGTAATAGATGGCTATATTGAGGCAAGGATAGACTTTCGCTTTGCTTTTTATGAAAAAAAATTTATGACTTGAAATGTATTTTACTTCTTATTGTTCTAATGCTTTATGTTATGATATGCTAAGTGGCTTACATGGTGCCCTTCGGTATTATATCCTTGTTACATCTAGGGGTTACCCTTGGGTCGTGACAATTTAGAGTTTAGGATTAAGGGTTTAAGGTTTATGGTTTATGGTTTAGGGTTTATGCCCTATGGTTTAAGGTTTAGATTTATTGGTTAGGCTTTAGAGTTTTTGGCATAAGGTTTAGGGTTGATTGGTCAAGCTTTAGAGTTTTTGCCCTAAGGTTTAGGGTTTTGTGTTTAGGCCCTATGGTTTAAGGTTTAATGTTTAGGGCTATTTAGACTATAGGGTTTAGGAATTTTAGGGGTTTTAATGATTTTATAGGGTTGTTTAGGGTGTAGGGATTAGGTATTTTAACGGTTTTTATGATTTTTAGGGTTGTTTAGGGTTTAGGGTTTCCTTTCAGGGTTTTTAGGTTTAGGGATTTTAAAGGTTTTTATTAGGGGTTTTTTAGGATTTAGGGTTGATGGTTTCTTAGTGTTTAGGGTTTTTTAGGGTTTAGACGTTTTTAGGGTTTAGGGTTTACTGTCTAGTGTATCTTTGGGTTTCTTAGGGTTTATGGCTTCTTATGGTTTAGGGTATAGAGTTTCTTTGGGTTTAAGGTGTAGGATTTAAAGTTTAGCGTTTCTTATGACATAGGGTTTAGGGTTTAAGGTTTAGGATTTATGATTCAGGGTTTAGGTTTTCCTACGATTTAGTGTATAGGGTTTATGAACTAAGGTTTTGGGTTTAGCGTTTTGGGGTTATGGTTTTAGAGCTTAGTCCCTAAGGTTTAGAATTTAGGGTTTATGATATATGGTTTAAGGTTTAGGCCCTAAGGCCTAGGGGTTTTATTTAGGCTTAAGAGTTTCGGACCTAAGGTTTAGGGTTTCGTGTTTAGTCCCTAAGGTTTAGAGTTTAAGGATTAGGGTTTAGGGTTTAGGGTTTAGGGATTTTAGGGTTTCTTAGGTCTTTGGGTTTAGGGTCTTTTTGGGTTATGGATTTAGGGTTTTTCATTTCGAGTTATGGTTAGGGTTTAGGCCCTAAGGTTTAGGGTTTCGGGTTAAGTCCATAAAGTTTAGTTTTTGTGGCTTAGGGTTTTCCCCTAAGGTTTAGGGTTTAGGCCCTAAGGTTTATGATTTATGGTTTAGGGTTTAGGGTTTAGGCTGTAAGATTTAGGGTTTAGTGTTTGGGGTTTAAAGTCTAGGGCTTCTACTTTAGGTTTTAGTGTTTAGGCCTTAATGTTTAGGGTTTACGTGTTAAGGTTTGGGGTTTTAATGTTTAGGGTTTACGTGTTAAGGTTTGGGGTTTAGGTTTTGATGAGTCTATGATTTGGACTCATTTAGGGGTTTATTTTAATAGTTTTAGTGTCCTCAAATGAATATTGTGTGCCAATAACAGATGTAAATCCTTGAATTTCATGTATTTGGATTTTGGAACAAAGCATGGACACTATTGAGGAAAAAGGAACAAGGCCGCTAAAAGAACGAAGAAAAGAAAGCCTGAGGATTGCCTAATCCATTAGGCGAGTCGCCGAACAGCTATGGTATCGTCTAATGTTCTAATGTGCCAAGCCCTGAAGTAGAAAATCAAGTCAGTGATAGAAAGGATCAGTCGGCGAGTCGGCGAACGGTTTGGCAATGCAGTGCCATATCTCGCAAAGTACAAAACCTGAAGATGTTGAAGGCCAAAGAAAAAAGGTGATGGAATTGACCAAAGGGCAGATCGTCAAGTGAATCGGTGATCCAGACTTATTGCGTCGAATGGTCCTTTGCAGCACATTTTTGGGTGACTATAAATACATTTTTAAATTCTTAGTTTAGTATCCATTTTAGAATTTATAATTGTTATTGTTCAGTTTTCAAGTTAGAGAGCTGAGAACTGAGTTTAGAGACACTTTTCCTTAGCTTTGAAGATTTCCATTTCTAAAAAATTGGAAGTGAGTGTTGAAGATTCTTCATCTTAGACCTTTGTAAAGACTATATCAACCTTATTCAGTTGATGGAAACACAATTTGGTAATGATTTTTACCTTTATATAATGTCTAGGAAAAACCCCAATTCTTGGTGTGTGATTATTAACTAATTTATCTGCGGGGTATTGTTAATTGATAGTGTAAATGTTGGTTAAAAGTGATTTCATTTAGTAATTTTGGTTGAAATTAATGGGTTGTAGTTGCAAATACAATCCTAACTTCATGTTTTTGTCTTGCTCGAGAAAGAGGTTTTAAAACCAAAATTTCTGAATCGATGGTCTGTGGGAATTGGGTTGTCATGGTTTCAGCTCGAGAGAGTGAACCCTAAACCCTTTCCCACACATTCAACTCGAGAGAATGAATGGACGGAAGCTTATGTTGTTTTTAATTGCTGTTTATTGGTGTTCGAGAGAAACCAATTTGATTTGGAGTAAATTGTTCGAGAGAAAGTTTACCCCCACTAAAGTCTAGCTTATTCACTAATTTATAGCTAATCACTATTAATTGCAAGTACCCAATTGTCTACCTTAGCCCATAATCCAATCACATTACAAGAACCCATCTCTATACTTGCTATTTTCGTGTTATTTATTGTTGTAGTTGATAATACAAACAAATCCCCCTATTATTTGACACTTGTGTCACCTTTAATTTGAACCATGCTTTTATTTGTGAATGTTTTTAGCTATGATTAACTGGAGCATATTCTCACTTGCCTATTGATTCTCATTTATGTACCACTCCCTTGGGACTCGACCCCAACTCATATAGTTGGGTTATATTACTATTGAGAAATCACTGACACTTAGTATTGGATGAAGTGTCCTGATACGTGAAATCAAAATGGTGTCGTGGAGTGGTGTTATTTGAGAATTTTTAGTTAAGTTGAATTTTATTCTTGCTAATCATTGTGATACTTACTTAATTTTAGTTTTGCTTTGCTTGTTTGTGTGTGAAAACATAAAGTATGACAGTGAACGAAAGCAATGGTAGCCAATGGCCATCAAGATAACATCAAAAACCTCAACGATGTCAACGAGCCTAATGCTAATGACCCCCATCTTCTAGGTGGTATTGGTGTCATTAGCTTGCCTCCGGCCGAAGGCACTGCAGTGTTCCACATCACAAGTACTATGTTGCAACTCTTGCAACTAAAGAGGCTTTTCAGTGGTTTGGCTCATGAGGTTTCCCATGAGCATATTAGAATTTTCGTGGGTGTATGCGGATCGTTCTCCTTCAAGAACATATCCCAAGAGTAGGTCCGGTTGAGGTTGTTCCAGTTCTCTTTGATGGGAGAGGCGTGCAAGTGGATGGCTGAATTTCCACGTAAATCAATCACTTCGTAGGAGGAGTTGGTTACTGCATTTCAAGTGCAATTTTTCCCTCCCTCGAAGATGATGACTCTTCGGGATAGCATTCAGAGCTTCAAGCGTCTAGAAGGTGAACCAATCCAGGAAACTTGGCTACGATTCAAGAGGTTGGTGCATCAATGCCCAACTCATGGCTTGCCTGACAACGTGTTGCTGCAGTTTTTTTACTGGTGTCTTGATTCAGTACATAAGGGTATTGCTGACCAACGTTCTCCGGGAGGTTTGATGTAGCAACCTTATGTGATAGCGGCTTAGTTTTTGGATGGCATGACTTCCATAAACAGGGCGTGGTATACCGATGAAGACCAAGTCACCCCTCTCACGTTCAAATTGACCAAGAACAAATAGAGAAAGACCAAGATAGGGACCAGAACATGGCCAAGATCATGACACAACTTGACATTTTGTCCAAAAATGTCACGGGGCTGCTGCTTGAGGTGTCAATGTCGTGGGTATCGGGTGTGCTAATTGTGAGGAGGCAAAGTTTGAAGCTTTGTATAGTGAAGAGGTGAATTTCCTAGCCAACCAAGGCAGTGGTTATCGTTCAAACAACCCAAGGCAGGGTGGTAACCAAGGTTGGAGCAGGGATGAAGGTTAGAAAGATCGTGACTGAGAATGGAGGGACCGAAATCCCAATTTGAAAGATGGGGAGAAAGATAGATATGTGCCTCCCCACGAGCACCAAAAGCCAAAGATTTAAAAGGTGGCCGATCTGAGGATATGCTTTCTCGTATCCTAAACAAAGTTGAGGGGTTAGACAAGATCTTGAAAGAGATGAAAGAATATATGCCCACCCTTAGCCAGACCATCACTTCCCATTCAGTGTCGATTGAGTAGTTGGAGACCCAAATGGGTCATATCTCGTCTCATATATACACAAGACAGCAAGAGGGGTTGCCTAATGACACTATGGCCAACCCCAAGAATGAGGCTTAAAGGTGAACTTGCGTTGTGCCACGACGTTAACTAAGGCGCTACTTGGGAGGCAACCCAAGTTTTATTTTCTTTCTTTTTAAGTTTGCAATAATGGTATGTTGAATGTGCATGTCAAAGTGTGGAAAGTGTGTGAAAAGTGCAAGTTGGCAAGCTAGAGGTCTAGTCGATGGATCGCCGAAGAGGTCGGCGACCCCGACCTAGATCGTCGTTGGACTCAAGACAATTTTACATTGGAGTCTATAAACTCGGCAAGCCAAGGAAATTATTAGCAAGTCACCGACCAAGTCGGTGATCGCGATCTAAACCGCTATTTGTACCCCCACCTCAATTGAAGGTCCTATAAAACTTGGCAACGTAAGTGAACATTTGGCGTGTCGCTGAGTGGGTTAGCGAGCACGACTAACGTCGCAAAATAGGTGAGAATTGGATGATTGTTAAAAGGCCAAATGTTTAACCTTCCAACTATTTCACTTTCCCTTACTTTCGAACTTCACAAAGTCACACCTGCACTTTAGTTTCAATATTTTTTTGTATTTTAGAGTAATGCTCGAATTGGGACTACATTGCTGCCTAGCATGTCAATCTTATCTTTATCGGCATTTAAGGTTGGTTTTTCGAACCCCAAGTTTAGTTTTGTCATTTTGTACTCATATGCAAATGATCTTATCTCGTTTTCCTATGTTGGGCCTCTCTGATAGTGTTAGTATGTTTGTGTGCTTGTTTTAATTTGAATACCTTTCCTGTATTGCCTTTAATATTGAATTCTCGTAATTTTATTCCTTAAAATAAATTAAATCTTGTGGGCTTGTGCTTGCATGTTTATGAGTTTAGTCGGGTGAAGTCTAAGTAACCCGTATTTGTGCCAAATGATGTAATTTTCCTAATGATAGAGTGGGTGACGTCATTCTTAAGGGCAAAAGTCATCAAATGGCCAAATTTGGCATAACCAGGAGAAGTCTTAAGTATCTTGGTGTAATGGGTGTTATGGATCATAGTTTAATTTGAGTAGTGCATGCTTTGATTTTGTTTTTGGGGGTTGCGGGGTTGAATTCGAGATGTTGGGCTGAAAGTAGGCACGTTGGGTCATTTGGCGAGCTGGGTCGAGCTTGCCGAACCACTCGATGCTTCGCCGAAGCTCCCCATCTTGCCCTTAATATCATGCTATACTTGTAGTTTGACTCTGTAACTTTTGGCGAGAAGATTGAGTTCACCGAAAGAACTCGGTGACTCACCGAAAGTCCTCTTGTTCGCCCTTTATCTGCACCCATGTAGCTTAAATTGTACTGTAACTTTCAGCGGGCTAATCCTTGCTCACCGAATGATGTCAATGATCCCCCAAAAGGTTTTCCCATTGTCGACTTGCCAAAATTCTTTTCAAAATTTTGAGGCAATCCTTTCGGCGAGCCCGATCTAGCTAGCCAAAGTGATTTGACGACTTGCCGACCTGTTCGATGAGTCTATCTGCAATTATTCTTCTGTGCTTTTCATTGAAATGTTTCTAACTTTTTCCTGATGTTTTGCACACATGGTTAGACCAAAGGTTGTAGGTAGAAACATGCAACCACGAAAGAAGGCCAAGGGGGTAACACTAAATGAGGATGCAGCCACATCCAGGGTCAAGGCCACCAAACTTCCCACGACTGGTGGGAAGGGAATAGTCAAAGTGAAAGCACCAGCGTCACTGGATGTCAGCTCCGATTAGGGACAACATATATGCCACCCACCTCACTACTTCTTAGAGTGAGGGTGAGCACCAAGAGCCTCAAATTGTAGCTTCAGATGATGATGAGCTAGTAGCGGGGAAGAGGGCAGACCTACAGTCTAAGAGGATAAATGATCCATCTAGGATCAGGACTCGTCAGGCCACCATTTCTCCTACTCTAGCCCCAGAGCAGGCTGTAGTCCTAGCACTTCCTGTACAGGGTCCTCCTCCCAAGTCGATGAACAAATTAAAGACTGAGGGGCTAAGGACAATTATTGAGGAGAAACATCTGTCCACGAATGGGGTAATTGACAGGTACCCAGAGATAATGTGCTGCACAAAGTCACACAAGGTCCAGCTATTCACTAGACCTCGAGGATCTTATATCCCAAATTGGGTCTGGGAATCTACACTGCTTAGGGAGCATTGATACCACAAAGAAAGAAGCAGACAGCATCATTCCAACTGGGTGATCATGTAGTTGTCCGGGGCAAGAAAGTGTTGTGTGACATTACTACTATTATTGAGGTTCTAGAGTGCACTAACAACATTGATGACGCTCACCGGTATAGAATGAAGAGTAAGTTCTTTGAGGGAATAAAACGTTGGGTCTCCCCTCTCATATGTGATGGCACTCCAAGGTGGTTAGAGGAAGGGGTCCTAATAGAGAAGAGGGACTTACATGTAGTTGCTAGATACAGGTTTGGCTTTATTAGCAGTACTGTTATTCCATCACAGAATAAGTTCATCCTTCGCCACTCAAAGGCATCCTGTCTTGGCATGATCATTGCAAGAGAGCAAATTAATTTGGGGATGATCGTTAAGTAGGAGATGGTCATGAGGTCCAAGAAGCACCATACCTCACTTCCCTTCCCGGTGTTGATCACCAAGCTATACAGACGGGCTCGAGTTCCTAGAGATGAAAAAAAGGATGTGGAAGTGATTCCCACATCCTCTACCAATATTCGGAGGATCGAGGCGGAGTATCTAAAGGATCAGGACGAGTAGAAGGAGAAGCAGCCCCGGTGGACTCTTTCTTGGTTGTGGACACATACTTACTACCTGTAGAGGCAGTTTTGCCTACTCTGGCCCCTCGGCCTTCGGGTACCTCTACTGTTGCTCCTTCTGATACTCCAGGTTCTTCTGCTACTGCACTACCTCCTAGACATGCTTTTGTTGATTTTCAAACTCCGCTCACTCAGGCTTCTATACTACATATGGGCAAGCTTGCCCATTCTGCTAATTATCGGTCTTCCAGACTCGAGAACTTCATTCTGGGCATGATTCATACTGCCTTAGCTGACGCTGTGACAACATTGAGTGCTGCCATTGATGCCGTTGCGGCAAGGATATCGGTGTGTGAGCTTGGCCAAAGGGACACTGTGGATCAGCTGAAGTCCACTGACATGTCCAAGATTTTTGGGATGGTGGAGATCCCAGATGTGCTAGATAAGCGTCTGGCTACCACCAAAGATAAGGTTAGAGTTGAGGAGACAACTGATCTCGAGTCTGAGGGGGAGACTGATGAGGTGATTTTTGAGGTGGTTGATGAAACTTTGTATAAGGGCCTTACTGAGAATGAGGAGGCTATGGTAGATGCAGTTGTGCAGGCTTCTTTGGTGGATACACCCTTGGCTAATCCTAGTGCAGCTGCTATTCCTTCTTAGGTGACTCCGGGCACTGATGCCCAAGTCCATATTGATGCATCGGGCTCTGATGCCTAGACAGATGGAGTGACTGAGTAGACATGATCCCTTATTTACCTCCCTCTCTGTCTTACTTTTATTTTGAATTTGGATATTTTGGTTTTGTTTGCATTTGAGGACAAATGACTTTATTTGTGGTGGGGTGAGGCCCACCTTTTGTGTGACCTTTTGTGAATCTCTTGTTTTGTGTATATATTTGGGTTTTGAGCTATCATTGTGTGCTACACTGTTTTTGTTGATGATTGAGCTTGTGTCTCCTTATTTTTAATTCTAAATGATTTTTGGACCCTTCCGAAAAAATTGTGCCACTTGTTGTTTGTGTTGAATGTGACTATTCCCTTGCAAATTTGAGTATCAATTTTGATCAATACAGAAGACTTGAATAGTGCTCATAATTGAACAAAAATGAATGTGTGAATACGATGAGGCCAAATGAAGTTGCATAGACAATATGTGAACTCTTTGCATCTCGTTGTGACTAGCCAAGTATCGAATTGAGTCTCTTGTTATGAACATTGCACACTAGCAAAAGTATGGAGTCTTGTTTGACATTAGTGTTAATGCCTCGTGTGATGAGCTTACCATGAACCATGTGTGATGAAACCTAAAAGTTTCCCCGCTGGTCCGGTTGAATAAGTAATGCTATCTCTTGATATGATCTTAGGCAACTTTGAAGAGTGTGAAACAATTTGACATAAAACCTCTTTTGTGGCCTACCTTGTGAGTGTGTGAACCCCGTTTGAACATCCTTTGAGCCTTAGCCTTTTCTTGGAAGAAACTTGATGAAATTGTGACCTTTCTTGACCCATTACCTATAATCCTCATGATTTGTGGTTTGTGTGAATAGCCAACTTAGGCCAAAAGCCAAAGTCGGGGCTGTGGTGAAAAGAGAAGGTAAATCAAGAAGTGCAAGAAAGTCCCCTTTGACCCATGGTTTTGAGAAAAATGGAACCCCTCCATAAAAAAAAAGAGAAAAAGAAGAAAAGAATGAAAAAGAAAAATAATGAAAAAAGTTATCGAATAAAGTTGTGAAAATGCAAAGAAAATGGGGTGTCCAAGCAATCCATGGAAGATGAATAATGGGGTGACTTTTGAGCACGAATGAGAATGATGAAGAAAAGGAAAGAAAGTGTTGTTCACACCACATGTCATGAGGGCTACATCCATATAGCCTAAATGACCATATATTTGCACTCAACCCCATTACAAACCTTGAAAAGACCTTTTTGATCTTAATTGAGCTGAAATAAGGGTTGATTGGAAAATATGGGCAAACTTTTGGGTGAAGTCATGCATTGTGTTAATCTTTGTGAGTGTGAGTGTTGCATTTGATTTCAGAGCTTTAAATTGTGAACCACTGTGTGTGAATATGGAATCATTCTTTGAGGGCATTTGAGTACCTTTGTTGAGTTTGAACTTGCATTTAAAGCAATTGTTGTGAGCTTGAGATTCTTTGATAATGGTGAGTCACAACTTGAATCTTTAAGTGCACAATTGATCTTTGCATGAGTAAATTGAGTCTTCTTGTGTGCATTCATGATTGAGTCTTCTGTAGCACTAGTTAAGACATCCTTTTTGAATTGCTAAACTTGAGTTTTACTTGAGGACAAGCAAAAGTTTAAGTTGGGGGTGTTGATGAATCCACAATTTGGACTCATTTAGGGCTTTATTTTAATAGATTTAGTGTCCTCAAATGCATATTTTGTGCCAATAACTGATGTAAATCCTTGAATTTCAGGTATTTGGATTAAGGAACAAAGCATGGACACTATTGAGTAAAAAGGAACCAAGCAACTGAAAGAACGAAGAGAAAAAAGCTTGAGGATCGCCTAACCCATTGGGTGAGTCGCCGAACGGCTATGGTCTCGCCTAATGTTCTAGTGTGCCAAGCCCTAAAGGAGAAAATCAAGTCGGTGATAGAAAATAGCAGTTGGCGATTCGCTGAATGGTTTCGCGATGCACTGCCATATCACCCAAAGTACAAAACCTAAAGATGTTGAAGGCCAAAGAAAAAAGGTGATGGAATTGACCAAAGGGCAGATCGCTGAGTGAATCGGCGATCCCGACTTATTGCGCTGAATGGTCCTTCACAGCACATTTTTGGGTGACTATAAATACGTTTTTAAATTCTTAGTTTAGTATCCATTTTAGAATTTATAATTGTTATTGTTCAGTTTTCAAGTTAGAGAGCTGAGAACTGAGTTTAGAGACATTTTTCCTTAGCTTTGAAGATTTCCATTTCTAAGAAATTGGAAGTGGGTATTGAAGATTCTTCCTCTTAGACCTTTGGAAAGACTATATCAATCTTACCCAGTTGATGGAAACACAATTTTGCAACGATTTTTACCTATTTATGATGTCTAGCAAAAACCCCAATTCTTGGGGTGTAATAATGTAATTATGGGTTGACTTAGTTGCTGGATATTGTTAATTGATAGTGTAAATGTTGTTTAAAAGTGATTTCGTTCAGTAATTGTGGTTGAAATTAATGGGTTATAGTTGCAAATACAATCCTAACATCATGTTTTTTGCTTGCTCGAGAGAGAGAGGTTTTAAAACCAATATTTCTGAATCTATGGTCTGTGGGTATTGGGTTGTCATGGGTTCAGCTTGAGAGAATGAACCCTAAACCCTTTTCCACACATTCAGCTTAAGAGAGTGAATGGACAAAAGCGTAGGTTGTTCTTAATTGATGCTTATTGGTGTTCAAGAGAAACCAATTTGATTCATTGTTCGAGAGAAAGTTTATCCCCTGTAAATTCTAGCTTATTCACTGATTTACAGCTAGTCACTATTAATTGCAATTACCCGATTGTCTACCTTAGCCCATATCTAATCACATCCCAAGAATCCATTTGTAAACTTGCTATTTTCGTGTTATTTGCTATTGTAGTTGATAATACAAACAAATCCCCATGATATTTGACACTTGTGTCACCTTTAATTTGAACCATGCTTTTATTCATAAATGTTTTTAGTTATAATTGACTTGAGCATATTCTTACTTGCCTATTGATTCTCATCTACGTACCACTCCCTTGGGACTCGACCCCAACTCACATAGTTAGGTTATATTACTATTGAACGATCATTGACACTTATTATTGGATGAAGTGTTCGGATACGTGAAATCAGGTTTTAGGCCCTAAGGTTTAAAATTCAGGGTTTAGGGTTTATAATTTGTGCTTTAGGGGTTAGGCCCTAAGTTTAGGTTTTATGCTTTATTGTTTAAGCTTTAGAGTTTCATCCCTAAGGTTTATGGTTTACTGTTTAGGGTTTTTTAGTGTTTAGGGATTTAAGGGGTTTTAACAATTTTTAGGGTTGTTTAGGGTTTAATGATAAGGGTTTTAGGGTTTTTGGTTAAGGGTTTTTAGATTTAGGTTTTTTGGGTTTAGGTTTTAGGGCTTAGGCTCTTTTTTTTAAGTTTAGGGATTTGTAAAGGTGTTTAGGGTTTTTAAGGGTTTAGGATTTCTTATGGTTTAGGGTTCAGGGTTTAAGTTTCTTAGAGTTTCTTAGGTTTTCTTAGGGTTTCTAAGGCTTTAGGTTTAAGGTTCTTTTAGGGTTTCTTAGGGTGAAGGGTTTAGGGTTTAGATTTTCTTAGGGTTTGGTGTTTCTTAGGGTATTTTATGATTTAGGGTTTAGGCCGTAAGGTTAGGGTTTTGGGTTTTACCCTAAAGATTAGGGTTTATGGTTTAGTGATTAGAGTTTAGGCCCAAAGGTTTAGATTCTAGGATTTAGGATTTAGGCCCTAACTTTTAGAGTTTATTGCTTATTGTTTATGGTCTATGGCTTATAGTTTAGGGTTTAAGACCTAATTATTATTGTTAATGATTTAGGGTTTAGGGCTGAGGGTTTAGGTTTTAGGCCCTAAGGCTTAGCGATTTGGGGTTATTGTTTAGGGTTTAGGCCCTAAGATTTCGGGTTTAGGGTTTAGAATTTAAGGTTTAGTGTTTATGGTTTAGAGTTTTCCCACATCGTTTAGGTTTCCCCCTAAAGTTTAGGATTTATTCCCTAAGATTTATGGTTTATGGCCAAAGGTTTATGGTGTAGGGTTTAGGGTTCAGAACCAAAGGTTTAGGTTTTAGGCACTAAAGTTTAGAGTTTATAGTTAAGGTTTAGAATTTAGGGTTTATGGTTTTTGTTTTAGGGTTTAGACCCTAAGTTTAGATCTATGGTTTTAGGGTTTGAACCTAAGGCTTAGGGTTTAGCTTTTAGGCTTTAGCTTCTAAGGTTTAGGATTTAGGGTTTAAGGTTTCTGGTTTAGGGTTTTGATAACGCTCAAATTTCCTCTTTAAAACCAATTAAAAGGGACATTGGTTGTAGTCAATAAAAATACCTAACGAGGAGTCGAGGTCAAATCCCACAGGGAATGGTATATCATAGAGAATTCATATTAAGAAATTTTGATTGTAAAATTGATCCTCTATAATAGTAAAAGCAAGTGTGCGGTTGATTACACCAAATTGATAAAAAGATTTTTTATCAATTGTCACAGTTAAACTAAAATCACAGAAATATTAAGAAGAAACAAGCAATCTACGACTGCGAGGATTGGAAATCAATGTCACATAGGGGTAATTGTACTGCTCTATAGTAATGAACATTCATGAATAGGCTAACTCATCTTCAATGACGCTAATCTTTTTTTCGATCTCATAGCATCCTTGATTAGAATCTCTTTGTGGTCTCATCTATATGTCAATCTAAACAACCCAATACCTTACTCTGTTCTCTCTTTAGATGTACAAAATAAGGCAGATAGAGCCAACCCATAACCTCTATTTTCAAGCAAGTTTCAGACATCAAACCTAAATTTCTAGCATTTGACTAATTACCCAATCCAATCAATCTCTTTCAAGCATTGATCGAAGATCAAAAATTGGAATTAAGTTTGCAACCTTGACCCATAAATTAACCCCATACTAATTAACCCAAATTTATGTATAAACAACAGCAAAAATAGAGTATAACACAATACCCACTACATTATATCAACACCCAACCCCATGATTACACCTCTAAATCTTGAGGTTTTAGCCACTCATCACAAAAAGTAAAGAAATTATACCTTCCATGAAAGAAGCCATGGGTAACATGAAATTAAGAAATTACAAGCAAACCCACTTTGGATTCAACTTCAATTTGTCAAATTCAAGAGCAAAGTTGAAAAACCTCAAAAGCTAGAAAGTGCTCTTCATAAGGTGAAAGTGTTACTCTCTAGCCTATTCTCAAAGAAAGAACTTTTTCCCTTAATATTTTGGACTCTTTTTCTCTCTCCCTTGGGCTATTTATAGTTTTAAAAAATTTGGCACAAAAACTCAATGCACGTCTCACTCGGCAACATTAGTCGGGTTCGCCGAACTCCTTTGGTGAATCGCCAATTGAGCTTCAGCTCAACTTTAAAGGCTCTAGGCTGCAGCTGCATGTGTTTGAACCTTAGTCGGTGAGCTCATTTCAGTCTACCTTTTACGTTATGTGTATCGCCGAGTATCACCTTAGTTTGCCTTATAAGGCTTCAATTTTGCTCATTGTGTTATCGCTTTTGGCGATGATCAGCAAGGTTGCCTTTCTCATCTAATGAGTAACCTTTTCATTTGGGATTTGCCGACCTGTCCCGATAGACACAAGTAATGTGCACTGTAAATTTAGGTGAGATCATGCTCACTAGGTGATCTGCCTTTCTTATTAGGCGATCATTATTAGTTTTCAGTTCTTTTTGTATTTTCGTCATTCTTTGAAACATTCATCCTTGCCTTGTCCGTGAGACTTTATAGTTGCAAATCATCAACATATCATTAGAATAAGACAAAATTACGCATTGGGGAAACTAATTATTGAGATAAATAGACCTTAAATTAGTGAAAATCCACCACTTAACAACACCCCCAACTTAAACTTTTGCTTGTCCTCAAGTAAATCAAGAACACAATTAGCCCAATAAGGGTGTCTACAATAGTATTCAATGAGAGCTAACATGTAAATGGCATTACAAAATTAATCTGAACAACATGCTACACCCAATCATTATAAAAAAGCTTCAAATGATGACTAGCCGTTTTCAACACAAGATCAAGCTCACTTTTGCTTTCTTTCGATCTTATGCAAGAGCATGCTTCAATAAATGCATTCAAGTTCTCTCACATCAAGAATGATTACATGCTCTTACAAAGCAAACCAACACTGAAATAAGGGATCAATGTAACTCTAACTCTCTTAAAAGAGAAACACATGCAAGCTTCATCTCATAGGTTTGCCCATATTTTCCAATCATCACAAAATCTAGTTTATGCAAGATTAGGGATGGCAATGGAGTGGGGTAGAGAGGTTCAGGGGTAAACCTATATAAATCCGCAAAGAGTTTAATCCCATCATTGACTAATTTACTATTTTCAACCCACCCCACCCTGCTCCACATTAACCCACCCCGCATAAACCCTCCCCTCATAAGTTTTCTTACTATTTTTTCATTTTGTTACTTAGTTGTAACATTCAACTATAATTCTTTTTTAATATTCAATTTATAAATTCTAATTATGCAATACAATTAAAAATATTAACATAAGGTGCTTCTTAGATTCAAATTTAATAAAAAGGTAAAAAAAAAAATTATATATAATATCAATAGTTACACCGTGAAGTAGAAGCTTAAAGCTTAACGTTAGGCTATAGCATAAACAATTACATTGTAAACCCGCACCCACCCCGCCCCACTAAGAATTGGAAAAAATCTATTTCAACCTGCCCCGCATCTGCCCTGCACCCGCCATCATGTCCCCCTGCCCCTCCCCACATAGGCCTTAACCCACTCCTCTCCACATTCGCCTCGCCCCATTGCAATCCTTATGCAAGATTTCAAAGGTCTTTTAGGCTTGTAATAGGGCTAGGGGTTAAGGTATGGTAAATTTGGCTCAGTGACTTCACATTTCCAAAGCCTTTTTGCAATAACTTTCACCTCTTCTCAATTTCTTTTCATTCTTTTTCATTTGAGAACTCAAACTTTTACTTATCACTCACTTTATTTGAAAACCCCTTTATTTCGTCAACTTTTATTTGTTTCATTTTCCAATATGTTTTCCTCACAATGACTATTTTTTATAAAAATGGGATTCCATATTATTCTAACAAACTTCAACATGGAGTCTCATTTCATATTACTTTGCCCTTCACTTGGCTTTCATTCTTCATTCCTCTTCACACCCCAACTTAGGCTTTTAGACTAAGTAGGATATTCAAGCATAACAACGCTTCAAAAAAAATTTTAGGGTTTCTTTTGGTTTTGCCAACAAATGGGTTAGTCTCAAATGGTGCCAAAATGGATGCATACCATCACAATATCTCTCTTGAATTGTTGTTCAAGATCATGCCTCACATCTACCAAGATTTCGACAATGAGACTTACAAGGTAAATTCTAGGACTCCACACACATGCTTTCAAGTAAGACCTTACCACACACGGAACTTTAAAATACACTCGTTTAGCATATCTTGAAATGATCAAAAGCGTACGTGTGATATTCATTGCAAGGCTAGCATCAAAATGCAGGTAGTCAACAAAACATTCAAAGAGATTGCTAAAAAGTGCAACCCCATCAATTTCATTCTCAAATCATGAAAAGTACTATTCAAGACATCAACATTGAATACAATCGATCCTCGAATCATTATCAATGAAAACTTCAAGCATTTCATGATTTTCAAAACTCATAAGGGATTGCAAAATTGAGAGAGAACGAAAAAGACAAAAGAGATACCACTAAACCAAATGAAACACTATAATTAAACAAAAGTACACCAATACAATCATCCAAAACTAAAAGTAACAAAATACAAAGCAAAAAGGGGAATATTTGATCAAAGGCCCTCACCCCACTAAAATGAAATATGTAGTATCCTTAATGCAAGGATAGTAAAAAATATAGGAGGCTAAGTAAGAAGGTCCCCTGACAGGCTAAGCACATGGAGAACTCTTATCTGGAGTCTCAGGTGGGGAAACATCATCCAGGGCATCAATGCCCAACAATAGAATCACTAGAGGAAGCAGGGCAGTATAACTGGGGCATCAATGCGCACCACCACACTTGGAGGAATGGTGGAGTCTGAAGATACTCTATTTGTACCAACCGTTGATGTGTCCCTAAGGAATCTCTCCAGGGTCGCCTAAAAGACCACATCCTTAGTCTCATACAACTCTACGAAAGTCTGTGCAATCCCATTCTCATCCTCCTCACTCCTTAGTTCCTCCTCATTGGTCTCCTCAGCCAATTCATCAGTGGCCCTCTCAATATCCTAGTAAAATCAGCAACACTCGTATTTATCTTAGAGTGCACATTGGAAGTTGGCTCACTGCTGGGCATTAGTGGTGGCATAAAGGTAGGTGCATCTAGTAGGGGAACCTTTCCCCATAGCATCATCAGGTCTGTAGACTATAGTTGAGTCACATCCATAGAGGTAGGTGCATCTAGTAGGTGCACATCCACTTGCACCAGAACTATCCTAGACCTTCTCTTAGGCCTTTAGTCTTATAGTGAGGCTATCGAACCTCACACCATGGGCCTCAACTAACCCCTTACACCTAGTCACCCTTCCCTCAAAGAAGCCAAGGCTAGCACAATAGCCCTACCAATAATCTCAGGAATGTCTGTCTCAACCGTAAGGCTCTAACATCTGTCGATCGAGAAAGATTGCCTATCTGATATATCATGGCCTAGGACAAGAGGGGACATGTAATTGGAGTAGGTCTAGACACTATAGTAGTAACAACAAACCAAGTAGTAGCAGGAGTAGCAATAGAAGAAGGCACAATAGAGGAGGAAAATATATACATGTCTACTCTACAAAAGGAGAAGGTGTGTTAGCCTCAGTATCTAGAATAATGGGATCTTCAATAGGCATAGTATCTTGTGGTGGTGGCTTCCTATAAGCCACATTATCCCGTAAAATTTCAGCTTCAATCATCCGAATGTCATTGGAAGAGGCTGAAAATGCTCAACTACACCTCTTATGATTCAAAATGTAGGCGGTCACTAGCAAGTATAAACCCAATGATTAGTTGGGGTCAATCTCACAAGGAGTGATACGGAAAGGAATTAAGTACGAAGTACAAAAATATTCTAATTTCTTGTAGAATGGAAGTAAATAACATGTAACATAATGTAAATCAATAGGTTTCAGTTATCAATATCAAAAGAATTTGGTATCCAATTGTTAACAGAAACAAATAGTACGGAGTTTGAACAAGTATAAAGAGGACCTTAGGAGTGTTTGAGGAATTGAATACAAATTTCTCCTAATGACTAATTAATAATTGCTTGAGGTTGTTGATTATCAATAGGTAGGATGGGTTTTAGCTATAACATCCATTTTTCAATCGGCTATTATGCTTCAATTGACTTCCTTTGAATTTCAACAAGATTAAGAATACAAAACAATTCAATTCCTTAACATAACCCACTTTATCAAACTGGGTAGTTGAAACGACCCCAAAAATGCCCGAAAATGTGCTTCGGAAACACCTAAAATTGTAATTTCCATATATCTCAAAATCCGTGCATCATTTCGAAAATTCGACTTCATATTCTTATTCAGGGGGTCAAATTGAGTGGGAAATGGGTCTAACCCGAATTTTAGAGCAACCGTATCAAAATTCGAAAATCGCAAAAAATGCGATTTTGAGGGTCAACTTTAAAGGGGCATATCTCTCAGCACACAAGGAACTGGAAGGAGCTCAAACTATAAAAATTTAAGCTCTATGAGTTATCTTTCCAACGCAATTTGTTTCACCTCATTCCGAGTTAGGATGAAGGAGTTATGACCATTTTCGTAAAACCTGTCCGACAGAAAATGCAAATTCCAGTAGCCGAAAATACTGTTCACCCGCCTCATTTTTTTTCCTAAGTGTTGGGACGTTTTTTTATAAAAAGGGGACATATCCATACTTAGTCATTTAACTTCAAAACATCCAAGAACACTCTCTAAGCCCTCTCCAAAAATTCCACCAAGATCATCCACCAAATTCAAGAATCCCAAGCTTTAATTCCGGATTCAAGATTCAATCTCAAGCAATTCTCCATTCCAATCTTCATCAAGAATTCTCCAAAGTTGAGGTATGTGGGTTGATTGTGGAAACCTTCCTTTCCACAAGTCCAACCATTTATCCTCTATTTTACTTCAAGTTTATGGGTCCTTATGATCATTTATGAACTCTTGAATTATGGAATCACTACTACACACCCTATTAAGGTCTATCTTGCATATTTTCATGAAATGGTATTATTATGTGATGTTTATGGTTTTCATGCCTCCATGATCAAATTATGAAGGTTGTTATATATGTATATATACATGTATGTTGTTGGTGGGCTGTTTTATATAGATTTTGAAAATTGGTTGGACTTAGTACTCTTGAAACACATGATTTTATTTACATGAACAAGTAGCCCACCATATGTTTGATAAAATGTCATTTATAGAATTCTTATGAAATGGAAGGTCCAATGTACGTCCTATGAGTCGGATGATTATATAAGTATTGAAATGATGATGAAATGGATACATGTATATGATTTTCTCTATATGGTGTGTGAGTCGACCAAGCCTAGCTCGGGGGGTTGTAGGCTCGGGTAACCGTATCAAGGGGTTGGTACCTTGGTTGCCTAGTACGGGGGGTAGTAGGCCCGTATAACCATATCGAGGGGTTTGTACCTTGGTCCCTAGCTCGGGGGGTGGTAGGCCCGGGTAACCACATTGAGGGGTTTGTACCTCTTTCGCCTCTCCAAGGGGGTGGTAGGCCTTGGAAATGCTATATTGATGGTCACTCACTACACATATACTATGCCCTACTAAATATGATTTTTATATAAGCATCATTATACATATCATCTCATTAATATGTTATCTATCGGGTACGATTATGCATTTTGCCTATAATGTCCATCCATTGTTGCATTGCATTGCATCCCATATACTTAGTACATTCAAACGTACTACTGCATACTCTATGCCTACATGATGTCACCATGTAGGAACCGAAGCACCGTCTGACCATCCTCCTCCACGTGGCTAATACGATTTCCTATCAAGGTTATTGGTGAGTCCTCCATTCCGGGGACGTTGCTCATGATCTTTTGCTATGTATAAGACTCTTTCCTTTTTAATTATGTATTGACTATGAGGGTGAGCCCGGTAGTTTGTCTCGGCCCCGACTAAGTATCCATGTTTAGAGGTGGTGTTGGACAAGTTGTGTATTATGTTTGAGCTTGACTCATCTATGGTATTTATGTATTATTCTCTTTTTGTCTTGCTCCCTTAGTCCCAATTTCCCCTTGATTATGCGTATCGCTTATGGTCATTTTAATTGCTTCCGCGACCAAGGATGTGTAATGATATGCTATGAGGCTTGTTTGGGGTTCCCTCGGGTTCCCCATTCGCCGGTCACGTCTAAGCCCTAGACTTGGGTCGTGACAGTAGTAAAGACATAAGCTAATACAATTATCAATCCTTTATTCTACTCTAAGCAACTTTCGCAAGCAAGTATCTAGAGATAAAAGTACAACTAAATTTGCAACTTCAGTTGATATATTAAAACATGAATAAACAATTGAACCCATTTCAAAACAACAATAAAATAACAATTAACAATACCCATAAGCTAATATGTATTCAATTACATAGTCACACCCCTAGGGAAAGGGGGTTTAGCCAAACATAACAAAAAGCAAGAAGTAGTTACCAAAAAGATAATCCATCATCATGACAAAATCTCCAATGCTCAATTCGAAAATTAAGAATAAACCTTAAAACCTCAATATCTAGGCTCAAAACTCTCTCTAAGAATGTTCAGTATTGTCAAAGTATGTTAAAATTTGTAAAAATTATGTAAGACCAATTTCACTCTCTTGAAAAATCAATTCATAACGTTCCAAAAACTTCCCAAACTTTTTGTAAGCAATCCAATCAGCAAAATTAGTCAAAATCGAAGAACAAGTCAATGATTCACCGATTACCAAACCTTCTCACCTTTTGGATTTGACTTATCCATCAAGTTGTTCTATTCATTTAGGCGAGTTAGGTCAAGCTTGATGTTTCACTAGGTACATCACCGAATTGTACTTTTGTTAGCCGACTCGCTCAACTTTTTGGTGAGATGGAGGCTCACTCAGTGAGTTTCCCGTGGCTTTTGTGAGCTCCAACCTTCCTTTTCTTCAACTTTTCCAACTTTTTTCACTTCTTTTTGCATAGTAATATCCAAGCCTTGTTCTTAAGCCTTCATGGTTGCACATAAACAGTTTACCATTAGTTATGAACACAAAATAGGCATTGAGGACACTAATTCATTAAGTAACAAGTCCTAAATGAGTCAAAAATCCTGACTCATCAGAGGCAAATGTGACCCATACATTAGATTTCCCATGAAAGTGAACTTCCGCTCTCTCAGAGAACTGAGTAATAAGAACTGGAAATAGAAGGGAGGTCTGATCTAGCATATGCCTCATAATAATCTCCTCGACAATAATCTACCCCATATTAAGTTCAATTTAGTCGATTATATATCCCACTAACACTTCTTTGGGCAGCCTGAGAATGGACTCACTTTGAGATGGCATCAGATTAATATTGATGAATCCAAACCAATAGCGGCGCACTATATTCATATCTTTCTTTTGAAATTGATTTTCTTGGGCTATCCATAGAGGAGAAACATATGCAATGAGAGGTGCCAAGCACTCTTTGTGGGCATCAAAATTTAATTTCATCCGAAGTTGGAAACTGTGAGATGAATTATTTGCAGTCCCAAAAACCCATTGACAACACTAGCATCATATTGCACTTTCTTTCCACGTACCTTTACATTATCAAAGGGCTTCCAAAAAGTTCCCTTTCTATTCTTAGGTAGGGCCTTTTCATAGGCATCATAGAATTCCTTAACCCACTTCGGCACATAGGGTTGTCTGAGCTATGTGAACTTCTTAAACTTGATTCTTTCTCATATAGTTGGATAGTCGCTCAGAAATCTATCAGTTGAGAGCCGACGCTACTCTGGAATAGTGCTTTATCCTTTGACCTTGAGAGCATTTAGGGCCCTTAGAGCTATGATCGGGAGAGCATGGGAAGCATATGTAGGATCAGGAAGAGGTGATATTAACTTAGAGTAAACATTAACCTGCTTTATGCTAATATGTTTCTAGGGTTTCTTACCCCTACTAGTAGGAGTATGTGGGCTGGATTGTAGAGTATGAGGAGCCTCCAAAGGCTCATTAATGGATTTGCCCCTATGTTTTGTTAGAAGAGAAGGAGGGGAGTCTCTCTTTCTAACTCTGTATCTAAAGTTTCCACCTGTTTATCCTTTGTTCAGGCGATAATCTGCAAAGCATACACATCTAAACATACAATTAGTGAAAAATATTTTAAATGAAGCTCAATTAAAATCATAGTTCAAAAAATATGTTGAGGCTCGCCGAATGGGAAAGTAAATTGCCTAACAAGATAAGCAAGCTTAGGTGAGCTTGTTGAATCAGACAGTAACAATAATCAAAGGGAAAAAGAACAAAATGTGGTTTCAATTCCAACTCACTGATTCCTCGAGTTGGTTTCGTCAAGCAAAGACAAATCCGCCAAAACATTCCATGCAAACTAAAAAGAAACATGCATCAGGAGCGATGTCCACTTCTTCTCGGTGATTCTCCAAGTGGGTTCGGTGAATTAAGTTAAGATCGCTGAATGGGACAGTGCCCAAGGTCACATATTCAATAAAGAAGGTGAACCAAGATTATTTGGTTTGGTTAGCTATAACAAGCCCGCCAATGGGAGATGTTCAGCCTAATGCCTAATTGTTACAATGAAACCAAATATACCCAACAAATACCAATTTCCCCATATCATTACACCTCACCTATATACTTATCTACCCATGGGTACTCAGACTTCCCCTAGATATTGAAAAGAATTGCTCAAATTGACGATTTTCCTTTAAGAAAGTTGTCACTCTGTCTATCATTGGGTCAAATCATGCAATTGGGTAAACATTGGTTACTCAGACTTCACGCACATCAAATTAAGCCAAGACCCATCAAATATATTAAATCAATTTCACATTTTAACCAACACATTGAATATGAGCAATTTATAGGCAACACACAGGCAATTGGCTTATGGGTACAGTTCAATACGCACAACACAGGGCTACCCAATGAAATCTAACAATCATAGGCATCAAATGGCTTCGAACCCATATATAAAATGCAATTTAAAGCTTACAATGATCAACAAAAATCGAAAACCAACCTTAATATGAAGAAACAATCAAGACTTATAGGAAAATAGGGTTGGGTCGACACCTATGGCAAGCAAATGCACTCCTCAAACTTAGAAATCATGCTCTAAAGACTCACAATCACTCAAATAAGACAATGCAAGAGAAAGGAGAGAAAAAGGCTGAAAGATTTCAAAGGATTTTTTATTTTATTTAAAAAGACTTTATCTTACCTAATATGCATGAATGAACACCAAATTGGATGGTTGATTCATTGGACCCGATAGAGTCTATACAGTGCACTTTGGCAGATCATCGTTTAGAGTTCAGATCACCTAAATGGAAAGTGCAATTTTCCACATGTTCAAGCTCAGAAGATGGAAAAGAGTGAGTCCACACAACACCATTGGCAGATCGCCATTTTGGTTTTCTTATCGCCTAATGTTCCCCTTTTCAACTTTCTGAACTTTTTCTCAACCTGCACTCACAGCACACATTATTGAAAGAAAGAAAACAAAAGTAAAGACTTTGGTTGCCTCCCAAGAAGCTTCTTACTTAAGATTGTGGCATTACATAGTTCTCATTTCCTCAACCCTTCTTTTTGGGATTTGGGACATTGTCACTAGGCAAAGTTCTATTTTTCCTTGCATTGAGATCAGTGGAGATATGGAAGAATTGGGTCTCTAGCTTTTTTTTATATATTGAATAAGAGGTCACCATTTGAGATAAAGTAAATAAATCATTTTTCAATTCCTTCAACACTTTGTCAGATCCTTCAACCTTATTGAAGATTCTTGTGAGCATTTCCTCGGTTTGGATTCATTCTTGCCTAGCTGTGTCTTTTGGTCATTGACGATCATGGGGAGGAATGTATCTATATTTATGAGACTCCTGATCATTCCTATTTCAACCTCGCCAATCTTTTCAACCATTATCTCAATCTTTGTTCCAACCTTGGTTCCCAGCTTCTCGTTGATAATTAGTGTGAGAACCCCTCATTTGGTTTCCCAAATATTGAACTTCTACATTGTATAATGCCTCAAAATTGGCATCATTCAGTCACTGCCTATAGTTTTTCCAACTGCATTTACTAAGTTAAGTCCACCTCCCATGACATGTTTAGATAATAAATCAAGTTGGGCCATCCTTTTTGCCATGTTTTCATCTCATTCATGGTCCTTTTCAATTTGTTCTTTCCTCATACCCGGTTGTTGAGTATGCCATCCTTGATTAACTCAGTTCATGTCATCTAGAAACAAAGCAGCCACATCATATGATTGTCTCATTAATCTTCGTTGGACTAACTGATCAGCCATACCTTTATTGAGTGAATCAAGGTTGCAATAGAAGTATTGTAGCAGCAAATTGTATGGAACATAGTGTGTTGGACATTACAACAGTTGTTTTTGAACTGCAACCAAGCTTCATGTAGAATTTAACCTCCAATGCGCTTGAAATTTTGGATTTGGTGTCTAAGTTTTACCATCCTCAAGGGGGGAAAGAATATCTCCAAGAAAGTGTTAGTCAACTCTCCCCAAGAAGAGAACGAGAATAACCTCAACCTCATGGACTCTTGAGAGGTGTTCATGAACACAAATGGTCCACACACCTCTGTAAAATTCCTATAGTGTTCATAGAACTCTTCATGAGCTAAACTCCCAAACATTCCTCTTAGTTGGAGCAATTGTAGCATTATTCCGGTTAAATGAAACACAACCCTTCTTGTTGTGGGAGGTATCCACATGGCTCCTGTGATTTGAAAAATATGCAGATGCACATCATTCAAATCAGCCATAGTTTTGTTTTGCCCATTGTGACTATCGTTGTCACTACCATGGTCACTCATTGTATTATACCTACAAATCAGCCAACAACAACACAAAACAATAATACACTACAACTAAACAAAATTACAAACAAATTTCTCAATTAAAAATCTTATCCACCACTCCCCGATAGAGGCACCATTTTTGATAACGCTCAAATGTTCTCTTGAAAACCAATTAAAAGGGACAACAGTCGTAGTGAATAAAAATACCCAACAAAGGGTCAGAGCCGAATCCCACAAGGAATGTTATATCGTAGAGAATTCTTATCAAGAAATTTGGATTGTAAAATCATTTATTTGAAATGGTAAATATAAGTCAGTGGATGACTCCACCAATGTAATAAAAAGATTTTTTTTTATCAACTATCACAATTAAACTAAAATTACAAAAATATTAAGAAGTAACAAATAATCTAGGGGTGCGGAGATAGGAAATAAATGTCCCATGGGGGTAATTTTGCTTCTCAATAGTGATGAACATTCATGAAAATGCTAAGTCATCTTCAATGACACTAATCTTTTTTCGATCTCATAGCATCCTTGCATAGAATTTCCTTACGGTCTCATCTATATGCCAATCTAAATAACCCAATACCTTATTCTATTATCTCTTTCGATGCAAAAAATAGGGCAAATAGAACCGACTCTTAACCTCTATTTTCAAGCAAGTTATAGACATCAAACCTAAATTGCTAGTATTGAACAAACTAGCCACTCCAATCAATCTCTTTCGAGCATCAACCAAAGATCAAAATATGGAATTAAGTGTGCAATCTTAACCCATAAATTAACCTCATGCTATTTAAACTAAATCCATATATGAACAAGAGCAAAACAGATCATAACACAACCTCTAGATCTTAGAGCTTTATCCATCAATCACAAAAAAGTAAAGAAATTATACCTTCCATGAAAGCATCCACAGGTACATGAAATTAAGAAATTACAAGAAAACTCACTTTGGATTTAACTTCAATTTGTCAAATTCAAGAACAAAGTTGAAAAACCTCAAAAGCTAGAAAGTGTTCTTCACAAGGTGAAAGTGTTACTCTCTAACCTATTCTCAAAGGAAGAACTTTTTCCCTAAAATTTTCACGTCTCTTTTGATCTATCCTTAGGATATTTATATTTTTCCAAAATTTGGCACAAAAACTCAATGCGTAACTTACTCGACAACATTTGTCGGGTTCACCAAACTCCTTTGGTAAATCGCTAATCGAGCTTCAGCTCACCTTTTTTGGCTTTAGGTTCCAAGTTTTTGAACCTCAATCGGTGAGCCCATTTGAGTTTGCCTTTCATGTTTGGCGTATCATCGAGTACCACTTGTATTTCCCCTTTCAAGCATTCATTTTTTGTCATTTCATTGTCACTTTCAATGATGATCATCAAGGTTGCCTTTCTCATTCTGTGAGTCACATTTTCATTTGGATTTCACTGACCTATCTCGATATATACAAGTATTGTGCACTATCACTTTAGGCGAGATCATTTTTACTAGCTGATCCACCTTTCTTTGGCAATCATCAATGTATAGTTTGCACTTATTTTTGCATTTTTGGTCATTCTTTCAAATATTCATCCTTGCATTGTCCATGAGCTTTCATAGCTATAAATCATCAACATATCATCAGAATAGGACAAAATTAGGCAATAAGGAAATTAATTATTGCGCTAAATAGACCACAAATGAGAGAAAATCTACCAGTCAATGGGTTTAGGCCTTAAGGTTTATTATTAAGGTTTTATTGTTTAGGCTTTAGAGTTTTGTCCCTAAGGTTTAGGGTTTAGTGTTTAGGCCCTATGGTTTTAGATTTAGGGTTTAGGCCCTAAGGTTTAGTGTTTTGGAGTTATGGTTTAAGGTTTATGCCCTAAGCTTTAGGGTTAAGGATATAGGGTTTAGGCCATTAGGTTTAGTTTTTATTCTTTAGGGTTTTCTCCAAAGGTTTAGGGTTTAGACCCAAAGGTTTATGTATTAGGGTTGAGGCTCTAATATTTAGGGGTTAGACATTAGGGTTTATTGTTTAGGTTTAGGTTTTAGACCTTAGGGTTTAGGACCTAAGGTTTAGGGTTAATGATTTATGTTTTAGGGTCTTGGTCTTAAGGTTTCAGGCTTAGGGTTTAGTGTTTAGTCTCTAAAGTTTAAGGTTTAGGGTTTAACGTTTAGCGTTTAGGGTTTAGGGTTTAGGGTTTAGGGATTTTAGAGTTTTTTTTATTTTTAGGGTTTGGGGTTTTGGATTTTTACGCTTTTTTTAGGATTTTTTTATCTAGGTTTTTTTTAGGATTTGGGGCTTTGGGTGTTTTAGGGTTTTAAAGGTTTTTTTAGTGTTTTTAAGTTCATAGTTTTTAAGGTTCTTTTACGGTTTTTTAGGGTTTTATAGGGCATAGGGTTTCTTAGGTCTTAGGGTTTACAATTTAGGAATCCTTAGGGTTTTGGGTTTCTTGAGGTTTAGATTTTCTTAGGGTTAAAGTTTTAATAGGGTTTATAGTTTAGGGTGTCTTAAGGTTTCTTAGGGATTAGGATTTAAGGTTTAGGATTTAGGATTTAGGGTTTATGGTATCTTAGGGTATACGCCCTAAGGTTTAAGGTTTAGGAAAGAGGGTTTAGGGATGTGGGTTAAGAGTTTGGCCCTAAGGTTTAGGGTTTAGATCCTAATGTTTTTGGTTTATGATTTATGGTTTATGGTTTAAGGATTAGTGTTTAGGCCCTCAGGTTTTTTTTTTAATTTTATTTTAATGACCCTTGTAGGGGTCAAGGTCTTAGCAACACCTCCAGGCCTTAGCATAAATAATGTAAAAATTACAAGGAGAGGGACATAAACCTAACCTCCGATCCTATGGTGGTTCAGTAGTCGACCTACCTAAAAGGTTAGTCAACTCATCCCCTTACAAAAAAGATAAACCAAAAATAAGTACCTAAGAGAGGACTCCTCTCGATACAAAGAATCTAGGAATCGTAAATAAGGGAGACTCTCCCCTTACATCAACAAAAGATTAAAATCTATACCTATTGAAAGTGGCTATAATTTTTAACCATAGCTAAGTTGAAAAGGCTGAACTCGAATTCAGGGTAGTTTTTTAATCTTCCTAATTTTCCTTCTCCTAAAACTTTCCATCTCAAGCATGTCTAGTTGGTAGTATACCCTTGCTTCCTTTGGTAATTATTGATTGTTGCAATATATTTGTGGACTTGTGATCTTGTGACTTTGTTTTGATAGGAAATCGGCAACAAAGTTAGCTTCTCTCAAGGTATGTTTGCATCTAAAGTTATGAGTCTGTCTGATGAGTTCTTGTAGTTGTTGTACATGTGTGTTGATACTCCTGTAGCCTAGTTGAAGCAGCCAGGTCATGCCAAATATGGTTGCTCCTATTTCAGCTTGGTTGTTGGTTACATCTCCTAGGGGGCTAGCAAAGGCTAAGATCATTTTACCATTGTGTTCTCTGATAATACCACCTGCACCTATTCTTCTGGGTTGTTTAAAGTACTACCATTTGTATTTAGTTTCACCCATTGGTCCGGAGGTCTTTGCCAAGACACTATAGTCACCTTGGTATCATGGAAACAGTTCTCTGCCTGTTTGATCAAGTCTCTCCAATTCGAGGACCATTTGATGTATGGAAAGGTGTTAATCATAAGCTTGTAATTGTCTTTGTAGACTGCATATTTCACTCTAGAGGCATTGGACTGTTTTCCTCCATATTTCCTAGCACACCTGTTCTTCCATATATTCTAATAGATGAATATAGGAGTAGCTTGTAGAATTAACTTGTGAGCTTCATTGTTGTGCTTGGTCGACCACCATCTCATGATTAGATGTATAAGGGGAATGTGATCAATATTGACCCCAGTATGCACAGCAAAATACCTCCATATATGTATTGAAAAATTACCGGTGTTGAAGATGTGTTCAATGGTATCCCAACCAGGTCTGTCACAGCAAAAGCATGTTGCCGGGTCATTGCCAAACCTGGAAATTTTTTCATTAGTAGGTAGCTTACCTTTTAATACCCTCCACAGCAAAAAGGAACATTTAAAAGGGATGTTTTTATGCCAAATAAAGGAGTAAAAATGAGTCTTGTTTCTTTTTTCCCTGAGACCATTCCAAGCGGAGGAACAAGTGAAATTTCAATCAGAATTAAGCTTCCACACTACCTAGTCAGGAGTTCCTTGCTAGTAATGGATGTGAGTATCAAGGATGTTGGCTACCATACTGTAAGAAGCCTGCTGTAGCACCATCTCCATATTCCATTGGCCCTCAATCAGGAAGTCTGGCACTGTACTGTTGTTGAACCTATTTCTTTCATTAGAGAAATTAGCTAGAGGTCCAACTCCTAGCCAATTATCCCACCAGAAAGAACAAGTTCCAGAATTTATTTTCCAATGTATATGCTTCTCGATCCTCACCTTGTTTTGCATTAAATGTTTCCAGGTAAGGGACTCATCAGTTTCCCATTTTTTGCTGATAGGATTGGATCTCTGGCAGTATTAAGCTCTCAAAAAGTCCCCCCAAAGAGTGTATTTTGATCTAAATTTCCACCATTGCTTATATTTAAAGGCCATGCACACCTCCTGTAAGTTTCTCATACCAATACCACCTTCCTCATATGGAAAACTCAAATTCTTCCATGAGGACCAATGATATTTTCTTTTGTCATTTGTCCATCCCAAAAAAAAATCAGCCAAAAGACTTTGAATTTGTTTGATAACAGTAGAGAGAGGAGAGATAGTTGAAATAAGATGAATGGGTAGGGATTGTAACACATGCTTGACTAAGGTACATCTGCCTCTATAACTCAAGATTTTTTCCTTCCACCATGTAATTCTGTTAACCACCTTCTTAATGAGATCAAAAAAGTAAATAATTCTTGGCCTGCCAATGTACATTGGGCATCCAAGGTAAGTAATAGGACCTCTTTCTGCTTGAAACCAGTAATCAAAGTAATCCTGACCTTAGTACTGTTGAAAGCATTGGAATGGACCAAAAAATGGCTCTTGTCTTTGTTCACTTGTTGTCTAGAAGTCTATTCATAAATATTCAGAGTTTGCATAATCAGTTCAAGAGACTTTTTCTTTCCCAAGGTAAAAATGATAATATCATCTTCAAAGCTAAGGTGATTAACTTGAGGACCTCTCATCTCCATAAAGAAACCATGATAATTAGGATTGCTGTGAATTCTATTCAATGATCTAGAAAGGACCTCAGCTCCTAAAAAAAATAGGGCAGGTGATAGGGGGTCACCTTGCTTCAGACCTTTAGTAGATTGAAAGAAACCATATTTTTTCCCATTGACAATAATTGAATACCAGTTATTTGCCATGATCCACCACACCATGTCAATGAAGACCTCGTCAAAGCCTATTTTCCTTAAAACTACACATACATAAGACCAAGATACCCTATCATAGGCCTTTGCCATATCCAGTTTAATGACCACATTACTCCCAATATTAAGCTTCTTAATCTGATGAATAATTTCTAAAGCTAACATGATGTTTTCAGCAATACTCCTCCCTTTGACAAAGCCTGATTGGTTGAGAGAAATTAGTTTTGGCAAGATAGGTCCCAATATCAGGCTCAAAAGTTTAGAAATAATTTTACCGGTGAAATTACTTAAACTTATGGGCCTGAATTCAGATAGTTTATTTGGATTGCTTACTTTGGGCAGCAGTACAATGCAGGAGTGTGAAAAGTATTTGGGAATCATCTGCCCACAGAAAAAGGCTATGATGACTTCCAACAGGTCATGCTTGATAATCTTCCAGCACTTCTAGAAGAAACAACCATTCATACCATCTGGACCAGCTGCAGAGTTGGGGTTCATAGAGAAAACCACTTCTTTCACTTCTTCCAAAGTAGGCATGGCAATTAATTTACCATTATAATCTTGATTGAGCATTCTAGGGATACAGTCAAGAGGCCCTTCATTGATGAACTTGTCTTCACTCGTAAAGATTTGTTGAAAATGAACACATCTTGCATCTACAATGTTCTCTTCTCCTTGTACTCAATCCCCATCATCCTTCAAAATTCTACGAATAAATAATCTCCTTCTTCTTCCTCTTATCAATGAATGGAAATATTTAGTGTTGCTATCACCTTCTCTAAACCATTGAAGTTGGGTTTTTTGCTTTAGGATAGAGTCTTCCAACTTTAGAAATCTGATGTATTCATCGTTGAATTCATGAAGTGCAGCTCTATTCTCCTCTGTGTGTTGGATAAAAGTTTCTTCAGAATTTTGACTTTATTTTCATATTCCTTGACTTTGATAAAGATGTCACCAAATTCTCCCTTAGACCAAGAACTGAGAGTGCCAGCCAGTCTTTTGAGCTTCTGATGGAACTTCCACATACTGTTGCCCTCTAATTCCCTTTCCCAACAAGCTTAAACAATGTTAATGAAGTTCGGCTGATCAGTCCAGCAGTTCAAGAACTTGAAATATTTAATATGATCTTCACATCTAGCCTTCATTTCCATCAAAAAGGGACAGTGATCTGAGCCTACAGAAGGGAGATGAAGGATGGTGGTTTGAGACATTTTTTCCAGCCAAGAATCATTTACCATAGCCCTGTCTAATCTTTTCCACACCCTGTTGTGTATACCCTTATTGTTGGACCATGTAAATTTCTGTCCACTGAAGCCTAGATCCATCATACCACAAGCTTCAATTACAACTATGAATTCCAAACTTTTCTTCATGTTGTAAGGCAATCCTCCTAGGTTCTCATCCATGAAAGTGATAACATTATAGTCACCTACTGCACACCAAGGAGAGCTAGTTATAGCATTAGCATGATGTAGCAATCTGTCCCATAGAGGTCTTCTAAGATGGTCTTTACATTTGGCATAAACAAGTGTAGTAGTGAAAGGAGTTTGTAGCTCATTATGAGCAATTTCACAAGTAATCTGCTGCTTATCTTCCTCTAATACTTTACAGTCAACATCCAAATTCCAAAACAACCATATCTTGCCATTGCAATTACTCATAGCATGATCCATAGCAAGTTGATGTTTAAAGGTGTGAACATGAGTAGTGTCTGAGAAAGGTTCCAAAATAGCTATAATAGAAATATGATGCATCTTCTTGAGTACTTTGAGTCTTTCCATAACACCCTGAGTGTTAATCCCCCTTACATTCCAAAAAAGTGTACTAATCATTAGGAGGATTTGGAAGTAAAGAGCATAGTGTTCGGTCTGCTTGCAGTGACAGCATTAGGATTTTGTACTTTGGTTGTCTGGAACCTGTAATAATGAATTCCTCTAGGTGATAACCCTTGTTGACTTGATAGCAGTTGGATTTCCTCTTCTAGATCATTGGCAATATGAGGACTAAATGCTTTAATCAATAGCTCACTAGCCTCATCATCATCATCCTGGTCTTGTAGAGATTTATTATCCATGTCTAGTTGATCTTCTAAATTTTCCACATCTTATTCATTAATAACTGGCACAGAGTTGACCTTGCAAGCTGCTACTTTATCTGGAGGATCAGTAGGGGTGGGAGTGAGATATTGAGTTTGAAGGGGAGTGATATCCATACCTCGCTGATCATCCACAATAATAAACTTTTTGCAGGTGTTGTCCTGATTACCCTGTTCCTCATGCTGGTCATTTTTCTATTGTGCATTTAGTTTCTTCTTAGTTTCTTCCCTCTTCTTTTTACTAGGTTTATTCTTTCTCTTAAGGGTTATCCCTTGTTTGTTGGTGCTAGCTTTGGACACTATATCTTTTGCCATAGCTACCCCTTTTTGGTTGTCATTCTCCCCTTTGCCTGTCTATTGCTTGGATTTTTCAGTTTCTGAAACTTCATACACCTGAACATTGTAATTTTTCTGTCCTCTTTTTGTAGTATTACCTTGTTGTTATTTTGTACTTTTTGCTATTTATGTGTGTTGTTGCTATAGTTTTTGTTGTTGTCTTGTGTTGTGCTGATGAGCCATAGGGGTTGCAGAGGCTCTAAAGTCAAGACTATGGTCAGTGTGTACCTCCTCATGCATAACATGAGACAAATTCCCCCCTTTGGGCACCCCTTCCTGCAAGTTAGAATGGTTCTCCTGACTTCCCCCATCCATCCCTCCTTCAATTTCAACAATGCAAGCAGAAGATACACTATTAGGGTGTGTGGGGATTGGGAGCATTGAGCCAATACCTGTGCTCTTGTTGTATTCCTTGTTTCCCTTTTGTAAAGACTAATTTGTTTGGTTAGGGCCTGTTACAGGCCTATTTTATGTTTCCTGTGTTTGTAACCTTTCATTTCGGTATGTTCCTCCCTTTCTTCGTTTTGAGCTTCCTGCATATCCAGATTAGTAAAAGAGTTACGGTTAAGATTATTTGATATACCTGTTTGCTGAGTTGCCATCCTTTTTTTGTGGTGAAATTGGTCTCTAGACTGCTTTCTAGACTCTTTCATCATGCTGCTTGTTGTTTTTCCTTTTTTGTGTTTGCCATTCTTCTTTCTTTTGCTGTACATCTTGTCTTTGGTTGCTAACCTCCTTATTGCCTTGATTTTTCTCCTCTTAATTTTCCTTTTCCTTGGTTTGTTTGTTGTCATTACCCTTTTTGCAGTTGCTCCCCTTTGTTTTTGTCTTTCTTCTCTACCTCTAGTTCCTTCCTTTTCTTGAATTCCTCATCCCTTATTTTGAAGTTACACTAATATACTATGTGCCCTTGATGTTTGCAGTAATCACAATATGGAGGGATACTTTCATATTCAATAGTTTGCCACCTTCCTATGGTAAGGTCTTCCTCATCTAGTCCAATCCATACATGTCTAGGTCTAGCCTTAGTTAGGTCCACTTGGACTTTTACCTTGGCCATGCTAGCTCTGGTTCTCTTAATGGAAGTTGTGTCAAGGTACAAAATTTTGCCTATAAGAGATAATAGAGGTGTTATAAACTCCTTCTTAAAATAGTGCCATGGTAAACCTAGGAGAAGTATCCATATAGGAACAATAGGTGTTTCTTCCTCCGATTTAAAGTTAGGAGTCCAGGTTTGTATCCTCATAAGTTTGCCTTCAATAGTCATTCTTTGTTGTGTCCAAACTATGTTATAGTCCAATTCATTTTCCAAATCAATAAATATATGTCTTGCATTGTAGTGAGCTATGTTAGCCCCCCAGTCAGCTGAGTTTGCATAATAAAGCTCTTTCTGATTTGTTCCGTCTTTGGCATGGTACTACTGAATTTACCTATCAAAGTATATTTGCAGTCCACAACCAATTTTGTCATAAAATCGTCCATATCATAGATGATAGCAGGTAAGCCTTGTTTGGATGTAATTTTAGGAGGCACCAACTGAATAGGAGTTTCTTGGTGGGCTTGATTGTGCCTAAGTCTCGCAGCCATGGTTTGAACCACTGTATAAGGAGCTGGTTCACTATTGTGATCCTTTTTGGTATGTTGAGTGTTGTTGGGATTGGTTTCATCATTGGATTGAATTTGATTATTAATGTGCTGACTTTTTTGAGTTTGGGGAACAGGCTTCTCAAAGTTATTGGAAATTTTTGGGAACGTATTGTGATAGCTATTAGGATCAAAACTCCCTCCTTGTTTATATTGGCGAGTCTGCACTAGTTTCTCAGTCCCATTACCCTGATATTGATCATCCTATTGATGAGACTTGATGTCCCTCCTTACCTATTCCTGCTCAATTACACTACCAGCTTATTTCCCCTTTACATTCATTTGTACTTGACCTTCACTACTACTTAAAATTACAACATTGTAACCAAGATTTGAATTAGTGGATTTACCTGATTGACTTCCCTTCTTATTTGAAGCATTGTCATGTGATTTGGTGTTGCTTATCTGATGTACCTGCACCTGCACTGATTAGTATCAATAACATAATTCGAATTGACCTCCTTACCTGGTCTTTGCTTTACCATATTGCTTGGAGTTGTGTCAACAGCTTTAACCCCAAAGGAGAATTGGGATGAACTCACCACGTTAACTACTTCAACAGCTTTATTACTTGTACTAACTAGGTGATTATTTTGAGCTTGTCCTGCACTTTGATCTTGTTCATTGTATTACTCTTCAGTGTCCCTTACATTAATCACTTATTAAATTTGTTTTGGCTATTCGAATCTTCATCGTTATGGGAGGGGATCCCTTTTTTATTGGAACCATGACTATGCCCTGGCTCTTCATTTTTTGATTCGTGATTATTTGTTTGTTGTGGCTGAATTCTAATCATTCTTGTCGGAATTTCCTCCTAGACCTGTTCTTGAGTTAAATTAGTGGAAATATTAGTAGGATGAATCACATTACCAATAGAATTGCTTCCTTTAACCATGTCGCCATCAATTTTCTTGTTTATCCCGTCTCCACCACGGTAATCTTCACCGCCGATGATTTGAGCATCCATTTTACTCGAGATTGCGGTAAGATATACCTCTTCATCAGGGGAGGAATCCCCAAGGTTCAAATCTACTCGAATTTACTGGGAGGATGCTCGAATTTAAAGGCGGCGTTCGAGCAATTCATTGGCTATTTGCCCAAAAATTACTTCTTCAGATCTTGCGATTGGGATGATAGAATCAGATGATTTTGTATTATGTTATAGCTCTTGATTAGGAGAATCATCCCACTAACCAGCCTTCCATGAAACACAATATTATGATCTAGGAAAATATTTTTATGAGTCCCATCTAATTCCCTCTCCGAAATTGCGATATTCATCGCCTCATTCATTAGCGAATTCACAGAGTTGCTGGTTGAATTAGTGGGCGATTGTTGGTGGGTTTTGTTCCTATGATCCAAGCACTCTTGATGGGACTGGTCCGGCGGCCTGAAAAGGCCTACCAGCGACTCACACACCATTTTGACTGGGGAACTAGTCGTTGGAGTTGTAGCCTTATGTAGAAATTAGAGAGAATTCAGTGAAGAGAGAGAAATTAGAGAGAGGAAAAAATTGGGAAATGAGGTAGCGATGGGCCCTCAGGTTGGGGTCTATGAATTAGAGTTTATGCCCTAAAGTTTTGAGTTTATTGTTTATGGTTTATGGTTTAGTGTTTAGGGTTTAGACAGTAAGGTTTAGGGTTTAGGATTTAGTGTTTAGGGGTTAGATTTTAGGTTTTAGACCCTAAGGTTTAGGGTTTAAGGGTTATGTTTTATGGTTTAGCCCTAAGGTTTAGGGTTTAGGCCCTAACATTTAGGGTTTAGGCCCTAAGGTTTAGGGTATAGGTTTTAGGCCTTAATGTTTAGGGTATGGCTCTAAGGTTTAGGGTTTAGAGTTTAAGGTTTTTGGTTTAGGTTTTAGGGTTTAGGTTTAGGCCCTAAGGTTTTTTTTTCTAGTTGAATGACCCTTGGGGGGTCAGGAGCTTAGCAACACCCCCAAGACTTATCATAAAAAAATAAAAATAGCAAAATAGAAAGAGGGGGAAATAAAACCTTACCTCCAAACCTAAGGTGGTTCATGAGTTGCCTTCCTACTAAGGATAGTCTACTCATCTCTATACTAGAAAAGAAACCTATGAACTATGCACCTAAAGGAGAGGACTCTTTTCGATACAAAGTTACTAGTAAGCATAAACAAGGGAGACTCTCCCCTTACAGAAGTTAGAAGAAAATAAACAAAACCTACAAACTGCCTAGAACACAAAGAGAGATCCTCCAATTATGGAGGTTTCTTGATTATTTTAAGCTTCCTTCTTCTGAAGTTGACCATGCCCATCTTCTCCAGTAGATAGCTTTCCTTGATTGGCACTGGTAGTTGGTTGAAAGTATAAAAGAGATGAGGGATGTCCTTTTTTGTGACTTGGTTTTGAGAGGAAATCTACAGTATTATTAACCTCCCTATAAGTATGCATGCATTGGAAGGAATAAAGTAGCTGAATGAGGTCCTTTAAAGCATCAACATATTGTTGTATTCTCCATGGTGGTGTAATATTGTGCTTGATCCAGTGAGTAAGAGGTTTAGAATCGACTTCCAAAATTATTCTTTTATAACCATGTTGGAAGCACCAATCAAGACCAAAACTAGCAGCCTGAACCTCAGTTTGATTGTTGCTTCCAATTCCAAGGGGGACAGTAAAAGCAAAGATCATGTCTCCTGTATGATCCCTTAAAATACCCCTCCACCAATCTTGCCAGGGTTTGTTAATGCACTACCATCAGTATTCAGCTTATACCAGCTATCTAGAGGTCTGATCCAGTTGTCAGGCTTGATACTCAGTTCATGGTTGCATTTCTAGGCAATGTTAACTTGTTCGTGCTATTTATTTTACCAATGCAGATAAGGGAAGGCACTGTTAAGAAGGTGAATGGTGTCTTTAAGAATAAAAAAATTAACCCTTGCAATGTTGGAATGCTTCTCTCCATACTTAGCAGAGCACCTATTCTTCCATAAATTCCAACAAATGAAAATAGAAAGAGCATGTAAAAGAGTTTTCTGCACTTCATTTTTATGATCCATAATCCACCATCTCATAACAAGGTTACTCAAGGGGGTTTGACTATGTTGTAAACCAAACAAAGCTAAATGGAATTGCCATATGAAATTTGCAAAGTGTCCAATGACAAAGATGTTATCAATATCATCCTAACCAGGCTTTATGCAGCAGGAGCAACTAGCAGGGGGCACTTCAAAAGAAATAGTTTTGTCATTTGTTGGTAGCTTCCCTGTTAATGCTCTCCATAGTAAAAATGATACTTTGAAAGGGATATTTTTGTGCCAAGTGAGCTGATCGAGCTTTGTTTTGATTTTCTTCAGTTTGATGATCTCCTAGGCAGTGGCACAAAAAAAATTCCATTATCATTAGTCATCCATATAGGTCTGTCAGGCACAGCCTCTTGATAATAAAACTGAAGTTGCAAAATTTTAGGAACCCAGAAAGGAGGGGCATGTCACCTGATCATAGCTTCATTCCACACACCATTAATCAAGAACTCAGAAATAGGGGTATTGTTGAGTCTGTTACTGTTAGTGGTATGATTAGCTAAAGATCCCTCCCCTAACCAATCATCCCACAAAAAACTGCATGTCCCTGAATTAATCTTCCAGCCAATGTGTTCCTCAACAACATGTTTGTTTTGAATCATGTATTTCCAGACTGTCCTGTATCCCACTTCTTAGCTACAGGGTTAGATCTTTGACATTATTTGTCCATCAAGAACTGCCCCCAAAGGGAATTAGAACTTCTTAAATGCCACCACTGTTTGTATTGAAAGGAGGTGCAAATGTCATTGATATGTCTTATTCACAGCCCTCCTTCATCATAAGGATAAGTAATATTATCCCAAGAAGCCCAATGATATTTCGTCTTGTCCTTCTCTCTACTCCAAAAGAAATCTACAGTCACACTTTTGATGTAATTAAGGGTAGTTTCAGGAAGTGAGATTGTTGGCATGGTGTGAACGGGAATGGACTGCAAAACATGCTTCACTAGAGTGATTTTACCTCCAAAATTCAACATTCTTGATTGCCACCCATTGATCCTTTTCACTATTTTATCAACCAGACTCGAGTAGTAAACGATTCTCTAACCACCAGTATACAAAGGGCATCCCAAGTAATTTATGCGAATATCCTTTTTGGATAAACCAGTTTCTTCTTTAATCATCTCAGAAATGGTTTGAGGAGAATAAAGAGGGAGCATGAAATGACTCGTCTCCATTGATGAGTTGACCAGATACCAGTTCATAGGTTCTGAGAGTCTTCTTAATAAATTATATAAAAACCTTGCTGCCAAAAGTGAAAATGATAACATCATCTGCAAAACTGAGATGATTTATCTCATGACCTCTAACCTCTATCTGAAAGCCTAGATAAGCCGGATTTAAGTAATGATTGTTCAGCATCCTTGACAATACTTCAACATCTAAAATAAATAGGGCTGGATATAAAGGATCCCCCTTCTTTAAACCTCTGGTAGATTGAAACAAATTGTATCTTCTACCATTAATAATGATGGAGTACCAGTTGTTGCTCATTATTCTCCAAACCATATCTATGAAAGTTTCTTGAAACCCCAACTTCCTCATGACCAAACAACTATAAGACCAAGACACTCTATCATATGCCTTGGCCATGTCAAGTTTGATCACAATATTATCTCCTTCTCTGGGTTTCTTTATGCCATGAATGATCTCTTGGGCCAACATGATGTTTTCTGAGATGCTTCTTCCCCTTACAAAACCAGTCTTATTTGCAGAAATGATATTGGTCAAGATAGGGGGAAGTTTGATACTAAGCAACTTGGAAATAATCTTGTTGGTGAAATTACTTAGGCTAATAGGTTTGAATTCTGAAAGCTTATTTGGATGGTCTACTTTGGGAAGAAAAATAAGACAAGCATGATACATGTATCTTGGCATGTTGTGACCACAGAAGAAGGCCAAACCAGCCTTGTATAAATCCATTTAAATTATCTCTGAACAAGACGGGAAATATTTTCCATGCATTTCATCAAGTCATGCTGCTAAATTTGGATTCATTGAAAACACCACTTGTCTCAATTCCTCCAACGTAGGATCATTCAAAAGCAGTTGATTTTGTTCCTCACTAACCATTCTAGGAAGACGCCGAAGGATTTCATCATTGATTTTGTCCGGGTGTCCAGTAAAAATGCTTTGGAAATGGTTACAGGTAGCATGAGCAATATTATCATTCTCTAGGATCCACTTCTCATTCTTTGCACAAATCTTATGAATAAAAAGCTTCCTCATCCTACTCCTCATTAAAGCATGGAAGTACTTGTTGTTAGCATCTCCTTCTCTAAACCATTGCAGCTGAGTTTTCTGTCTAAGAATAGAATCCTCCAGTTTCAAGAATTTAATGTATTCAGCATTAACTCCCTGAAGTTTGGCCTTGTTTTCAGTAGTGTTATTTTTAAGGACCTCAATTTCAGCCTTGGTGACTTTTTATTCAAACTCTTTAATAGAAGCAAAAATATTCCCATATTCTTTCTTGGACCAAATGCTAAGAGTATAAGTGAGTCTCTTCATTTTCATGTGCAAACACCACATTGGATCCCCAGACACTTCCCTTTCCCAGCACTATTGAACAATAGACATAAAAGATTCATTCTCCACCCAAAGATGGAGGAACTTGAAGTATTTAATACTTTGCTCTTGATGATCAGACATTTCCAGCAACAAAGGATTTATGGTTTAGGTTCTTTTACGGTTTGGGGTTTAGGTCTTATTGTTTGGGGTTTAGGATTTATGGTTTAGGGCTTAGGGTTTAGGTTTTAGGCCCTATGATTTTGGGTTTCAGGGTTATGGTTCAGGTTTTAGGCCATAAGGTTTAGTGT
Source organism: Solanum commersonii (assembly GCA_029007595.1). Classification (NCBI taxonomy): domain Eukaryota; kingdom Viridiplantae; phylum Streptophyta; class Magnoliopsida; order Solanales; family Solanaceae; genus Solanum; species Solanum commersonii. The sequence goes on along the minus strand of JAJTWQ010000010.1, from coordinate 961,554 downwards.
TAATGGTCAAAGTTATAGCCCCTATGATGTATGATTAAGGGTTTAGGGTTTAGGCCCTAATGTTTCGAGTTTAGGATCTAATGTTTAGGGTTTAGAGTTTAGGATTTATGGTTTAGGTTTTAGGTTTTAGGTTTTATGGTTTTATAGTTTATTCCCAAAGATTTAGGGTTTAGGCTATAGGGTTACGACCCTAAGGTTTAGGTTGAAGGGTTTTGTGTTTACTATTTAGGGTTTAAGCCCTACGGTTTAGTGTTTAGGTTTTATTGTTTAGGCTTTGGAGTCTTGGCCCTCGGGTTTAGGGTTTAGTTTTTAGCCCCTAAGGTTTAATGTTTAGGGTTTTTAGGGTTGTTTATGATTTTTGGGTTTAGGGTTTTTAGGTTTTTTATTAGGGTTTAGGGTTTTGGGTTTAGGGTCTTTTACATATCAGGTTTTTTAGGGTTTAGGGCTTAGGGATTTTTAGGGTTTTTAAGTGTAGGGTTTTAAAGATTTTTAGGGTTTGTAAGTGTCCCTGTTTTAAAGATTTTTTTGGGTTATTTAGGCATTATGGTTTTTAAAGGTTTTTTTTTTTGGGTTTAGGGTTTCTTAAGGTTTATGGTTTAGTGTTTATTAGGGTTTCATAGGGTTTTTGATTTTTGGTTTAGGGCTTCTTAGGGTTTAGGGTTTCTTAAGGTTTAGGGTTTAGGGTTTATGACATAAGGTTTGAGGATTAGGTTTTAGGCCCTAAGGTTTAGTGTTTAGTGTTAGTCCCTAAGGTTTAAAGTTTAGATCCTAAGGTTTAGAGTTTAGGGTTTATGGTTTATAGTTTAGGGATTCGAGTTTATGCCCTAAGGTTTAAGGTCAAGGATTTAGTGTTTAGGCCCTAAGGTTTACAATATATTATTTATGGTGTATGGTTTAGGATTCAGGGGTTGATTGGTGCGTGGGATAAGAATAAATAGTCTTGGGATACAAATTTAGTCGTGGGATTAATGTCTTGTTTGGTTTCCATGTTTGAGATAACTTATTCCATCATTTATACCATAGAGATGGGATAAGTTATCCGATATACATGGTGGGATAAGTTATCCTAATATAACTAGTCTCAGGATAATTAATCTTGGGATAACTTGTTTCCAACCAAACAACCCCTTAGGATTTAGGTTTTAGGCCCTAAGGTTTAGGGTTTTGGGGTTTTGGTTTAGGCTTTAGGCCATAAGGTTTATTGTTTATGGTTTAGGGTTTTCCCCTAAGGTTTACGGTTTAGGCCTTATGGTTTATGGTGTAGGGTTTAGGGTTTAGGCACTAAGGTTTAGGGTTTGTCTCTAAGGTTTAGGGTTTAGAGTTTAGGATTTAGAGTTTAGGGTTTTGGTTTTAGGGTTTAGGCCATATGGTTTAAAGTTTAGAATTTAAGCCCTAATGTTTAGGGTTCATGTTTTAGGGTGTAGGCCCTAACGATTAGGATTTAGGGTTTATGATTTATGGTTTAGGTTTAGGCCCTATGGTTTAGGATTTACGGTTTATTTTTTAGGCTTTATAGTTTCGTCCCTATGATTTTGGATTTAGTGTTTTGGCCCTAAGGTTTAGGGTTTAGGGCTTTTAGGGTTTAGGGATTTTATGGTTGTTTATGATTTTTTAGGATTTTTTAGGGTTTAGGGTTTATGGTTTTTGGGGTTTTTAGATTTAGGGTTTAGGGTTTTATATGATTTTTTAGGATTTCTTAAGATTTAGGGTTTCCTAGCTTTCAAGGTTTAGGGTTTAGGGTTTAGGGAGTTATAGGGTTTTTTAGGTTTAGGCTTTTTAAAGGTTTTTAGGGTCGTTTAGGTTTAGGGTTTTTTAAGTTTTTTTTAAGGATTTTGAGGGTTTTTTACGGGCTTATGGTTGTTTACAGTTTAGAGTTAGGGTTTTTTCGATTTTAGGATTCAGGGTTTCTTAGGGTTAAGGGTTTCTTAGGGTTTAGGGTTTCATATGGTTTAGGATTTCTTAGGGCTTAGGGTGTAGGGTTTTTCCGTGTTTAGGGTTTAGGGTTTCTTAAGGCTTATGATTTAGGGTTTAGGGCTTTTTAGGGCTTAAGGTTTATTTGGGTTTTTTAGGGTTTAGGGTTTCTTAGTTTCATGACCCAAGGTAGACCCTAGGTGTAACATGGCATATTAGACCCCGAGAGACCACATACAAGCCACTTAGCATACATAGACAAGATAATAGAACGTATATATTTAAAAGATCATTTCAAAGCATAGAATTTTATAAAACGAAGTGGAATCTAACAAAGTCTCAAGCCATATAATACATAAGAAAAAATCAGGACGTAACCCGTACATCAAGTTCAAAAATGAAATGAAATGACATATGCAAAAAAGCCTTGGTCCTCGAATGTATAAGGGCTCACCAATCTTTCAACTTCAACTACTAGATCGCCAACCATGGAAGTGCGAGTTTGGAGCATCACACCCTACATTTTTATAAGAAATATAGGCAAGAGTATGCATTAGTACAAATATCTACCAAGTATGATAGTGATGCATATAGTGTAAAAAGCATGATACAGGGGCATTTTCGTAATACGCAATGACCAAGCTAAAACATGATATAAAAGAGTTAGAAAATATAAGTCATAAAACATGACCAATGCAAGTAGACATCATCTTAAATTAGATGTGAGATACTTATGAAGTAACCTTGATTCATTAATGTGGGAGAATTACCTTTAACCGACATGTAAGACCAAGTGAGCTATTAACATAGAATTTGGTGTCCACCCCACACAAAAAAGAGGTGTCCTACATGCCAAGGTAAGACCATGAACTTCTAGCTTACGTGGATCCACTAGCTAATGTCTATCTAGACAATCCTATGTTGGCACAGTTAATGGGACATGGGTAATCGCCACTTGTACACTCGGTGCTAAGCATAACTCCCACATAATATTTATTATTCTTAACTTTTCTTAACATACATAAGATATGGGTAATTTCCACTTGTCTTATCATTGGTAGTTATGGGTAATCTTCTCTTGCCTCATTATTAGAATAGTTCCTTAACTTTGATTCATTTTAGGTGAGAAGACCTTTGAACCTTAGAATACTTTATGTTGGAAAAACTTTCACAATCATGGTTTCATGTGATATGAGAAATCCTTTCACAACACAACAATAATCATATTGATACTTCACTCTCAAAGCATCCTTAATATATTTTCATCAAATCATAATATCCTCTTTCATAGTTCAAAATCCACTTTCAATCATCATAGTGTAGAGAACATGGGTTCAGGCAGATTCATTATAAAATCATGGAATTATATCAATTCATCCATAATACTTAACAAAGCAATCAATTATATCAATATTAAAAGGAACCCATGAAACCGAAGAAAACCCTAACTCAATTAGGAATATCTAACTTTATAAATTGGAGAATTTAGGGACAACATGGATGAAAGGGCTCCATGGATTAAGACTATCATACCTCAATGCCAAAAGCTTGCCTTCGATTGTGGAATCCGAGACTTGACTTGAAACTCTAGGTTGACTCCTTCTTCTTTTAAGCTTTCTAGAGACAGAAATATTTTGGAGAGGAAGACTTGTTCTTCTTTTAAGAATTTGAGAGAATGATTCCAGTTGGGGAAATTTGGGTGTAAAACACTTAAATAGGACTTTAGATGAAGGGTAAAATGATATAGTATTAGGCTAGAATAATTTGGAAAATACCCAAAAGCCCTTAAGGAAACTAACTGCCGACGTCGCCCACACCCCAACATACGGTCTATTGGCCAGACCACGGACCTTCTAGGTTGGTTGTGGTTGAGATCAGAGACCACTAATTATGAACCCCCAAAGACGAACCACACCTACGGCCCGTGGGTCCATCGACAGATCATGGACCACGGTCGAAGGTCCCAACTCTTGAACTCAAAATCTCTCTAAGTTTGGGACTCACCTATGAGATGGCTCGTTCATTCAACAATAGGCCATCCTAGTGAACTGTCGAAAAGTACTGAAACTTGACATTTTTAGAAAATTTTAACTTGTCGACCACGCTAACACCTATAGGTTTTAGGTGGTGTCGTCTGTGCTGACACTTGGTTAGTGAAATAATGAAATTTCTTGTATTTTTTAATTTGAGGTGTTACATTATCTCCCCCTTGGGAAAATTCATCCTCGAATGGGATTCAAGAAATCATAAGGAAGGAGGAGCTTAACATAACTGCCCAACATGAAAGCAAACACATAAAGGCACATATCCGAGGTGGAAACATCAACTCCAAGCTAAAGCATTTCAAAACATCATATCATACTAAAATGCACATAAACATGTAAAAATCAATCAAGTGACTCATTTTCTCAAAATTTAAGGTTTTCATGAACATGCATAAATGAGAAAATGATGGAATATCTAAGACACATGACACCAAAGAGTAAACCATGAGGAACAAAATACCTCAAGCTAGAGTAGGGACAGAGGAAAGAGATAAGGATAACAGGACATCATATCGGCCTCGGCCTCCCAAGTAGAACCCTTAACTAACTGATTCCTCCAAAGAACTTTTACGGAAGCAACTTTTTTATTTCTCAACTTCTTGACTTGCCTGTCAAAAATCTCAACTGGAACTTCCTTATAAGAACGATTCTCCTTAACCCCCAAACCTTCTAAGGGAACAATAGATGTCAGATATCCAACACATTTCTTCAACAAGAAGACATGGAAAATGGGATGTACCGATGCCAATTCATTAGGAAATTCTAGTTCATAAACGACCTTATTGGTTCGTCTTAAGACATGACATGAGCCCACATATCGGGGACTAATCTTCCCTTTCTTCCCAAATCTCATTCAACCCTTCATGGGTGAAATTTTCAAGTAGACCCAATTATTTAACTCAAACTCAATATCTCTCCTTCTAACATCAGCATAGGACTTTTGTCGACTTGGAGACGTATTCAACCTTTCTCTAATAAGCCAAACATTCTCCAAAAAGTCGACGTATTCAACCTTTCTCTAATAAGCCAAACATTCTCCAAAGCCTCATGTACCATTTCGGGACCTATCAAAGCAACTTCACCAACTTCAAACCAACCTATAGGAGATCTACAGCTCCTACCATATAAAGCCTCAAATGGAGCCATACCAATACTTAAGTGATAGTTATTGTTATATGCAAACTCAATCAAAGGCAAGTGATTATCCAAACTATCCTTGATGTCAATTATGCATGTTCTCAACATGTCTTCCAATGTTTGGATCGTACGCTTTGCTTCCCCATCATTTTTTGGATGAAAGGTCGTACTAAGATTAACACGAGTACCAAGACCCATTTGGAAAGATTTTCAAAACTGAGAAGTGAATAGGGTACCACGATAGGAGATAATGGACAACGGCACTCCACGCAACCTCACCATTTCTATCAAGTATAACTTAGCATAGTCCTCCACCAAACAAGAAACCTTAATAGGAATGAATTGAGTCTATTTCATCATTCGATCTATGATAACCCAAATCGAATCATGTTATTGTCGGGTGCGTGGTAAACCAACAATGAAGTTCATATTCAAATCTTCCCATTTCCAAGTAGGAATGATAATATGTTGAGATAAACCTCCCAACTTTTGGTGCTCAACTTTCACTTGTTGACAATTAGCACACTTAGCCACAACTCCCGCAATATCCTTTTCCATCCCATTCCACCAATAGACCTCATCAAGTCACGGTACATCTTGGTGGCTCCCATGTGAATGGAATACTGAGAACTATAGGGTTCTTACAAGATCTGCTCTCTCAAGTCATCTACATCAAGAACACACAAATGACCTTGATATCTAAGTACCATATCTTCCCCTTGGGAGAAAGTCTCTACAGACTTTTCAATCCCTGCTTCCTTTAATTCTATCAAAGTTAGATCAAGACCTTGCTTGGATTTCACATCCGGCACAAAATATGATTTTGAACCATTGTGAACAGTAACACTACATTTGGTAGAGCCCTCTAACCAAACACCTAAACGGGCCAATAAAATAACATCTCGAACCAATTACTTTTTATCTTCTTCATTATGAGCAACACTACCCATAGATAACCGACTAAGAGCATCAGCCACCACATTTGCTTTGTCGGGGTGATAAAGGACACTCATGTCATAATCTATTCGCAACTCAAGCAACTTTCTTTGGAGAAGATTTACGTATTTCTGCTTAAACACATATCACAAACTTAAAGATGCTTATATGAACACCATCCAAATATTGCGACCAAATCATAAGAGCAAATACAACAACCGCTAGTTCAAGATCATAGGTAGGATAATTATTTTCATGAATCTTAAGTTGCCTTGCACCATAAGGAATGATTTTCCCATTTTGCATAAGTACACATCCCGAACTGATTCTGGAACCATCAAAATAAATGTAAAACCCATGGGTTCCTTTCGGTAAAGTTGATACGTCCAAACTTACAGCTCAATTAAGAGATATAAACAGTCAAAGTCAATTTATAGAACTCAACATGAGTTGAGGTCGATCCTATAGAGAATTTCTTTACGAAAATGATTTCACTGTCGCGTTTTACTCAAATGTCGTTATTATTTCCTGAAGAAATATTTACGGAAAGTAAAATGGGTTTAGTGTAACTAAATTTTTTAATCAAAATCCATATTAACAATTAAAAGACTTCTCAAGTCGTTTCAATGATTAAAAGAAACTAGGATTGTGTTCCCCATAACATTACACCTAATGTTCTTTCGTAGTTGAGTTTCAGGCAATTTATCTCTAAAAAATACAGAAGAGTTAGATATATCTGATATTTCTTAGTCTAATCAGATAATGTTCATTCAAGTCCTCTTGGTCCCAGAATGTTACTAGTTGTACCCTCGTTTACAATGGTGTTAAAGTTCTTTTCTCTTGAACTCAAACTTTGACTCTATTTCTTCCAGTTAATTTAGCATTTTTGTAACTATTATTTTTCTCTCAAACAAATAATAGATACAGGCTCACTCTAATGTGTGCACTCATCAGAATACATGAATAATGAAAGATAGATTATAATTTGCAAACATAAATCACCTATCACCTGTTTTATGAAACTACACTTCAATTTACGTCATAGATCCCAAAATCTTAGTTGTGGTATTTAACCACTCATGATTTCACGTAAACATTCAGAAATGTAAATGGAAACATGTTGAGAAAGTACTTACAAGAATAAGCAAACCAACAAGCTACTTTGATAATTCAAGAACCGGAAATCCAAACTTCAAACTTAATTCAATGTTAAAGTTGAAAACCAAAAACTCAGAATAATGGAAACTTGTTCGTCGTTCATGGTAAGATAAGATCAAAACTAAAAAAGGCCTAATTAATTTAAATAAATTGTCTAAAATAAGTCTTACTCAAAGTAGGATGGAACTGTCGAGCAACTGCACAGGCAATATGACGGACCATTGCAGACATCACAGCCCGTGAAGACGGCCGTAATCTATACTTGGCCCAAAAAAATGTGAGTCTTCACTGCCTGTACACTTAATCTTCTTCATGATCACCACAACGAACCGTGATGAGGGCCACGGCCTATGAGGCCTTCTGTGGTCTTCACTTGGTCAACACTACATTTCATCTTCTCAAAACCTAAACACTGGATCCACTCCAAGATCATAACCACGGATCGTGATGATGACCACGGTCCATAAAGGTGACCATGGTCTTAACCTAGCCAATTCATTTTTCATCTTTTTTATACTTATTCACTGGATCAGCTTCACGAGTATTTCCATGGATCATTGTAAGGACCACGGCGCGTGAGGTTGTCTATGGTCTTTACCTGGTATTGTCATAATTGATCTTATCAAGGCCTGCTCACTGGAAAGGTATTCACGACCAACTGTACGATCAGTAGTGAAGACCACGATCCGTGAAGCCATCTGTGGTCTTTACTTTCTTCAATTCACTTTCACTGCATTTTTCTTTTTTCTTTCCTCTTTCACATCCACCCATTTTAACTGTACAACTACTACCAAACACATCATATCTACATAAATACACTCAATTCTAGTATTAATCCTCAGTTTTCAAGCAGCAAATGTGCCAAGATTTTGCGACACATCAACACCCTCAACTTAAAACCATTACTTGTCCTAAAGAGATGAGAAAATAATACATTCAGCCCTCAAATCATTCAAAAACTTTTGAAACTACACAGCAGCCATCTTAAACAAAATTTGTATCCAAAACCATGAATTTAACATGCAATGATCAATATATGACATCTCATTACTCACATTCGATCATGCTTAAACTATGAGCTTACAAAATCTACTCTCAAATGCAATCATTGTGGCCTCACACCAAAGAAGTCCCTCACTCATGATAATTGGGACTAAGTACTACGCTCGCACTCTCTAAGAACTTCTAAAACTAACAACAAACTACCATAGGCTTTCCCTTGTTTTCTACTCTCTATCTTTCAAACACCTGAAATAGGATCACTGTAGGACTTTATCGACTTGTAACATAGGCTCAAGCTAGGGAATGAATATTTGGATTTGTGAGTGACTAGTCACTTGGTTCTTCAAAGTTTCTTTGCACACAACTCTTTTTTTAGCAATTCCCTCTTTTTCTTCATTTCAGCACATCCCAACAGCCATTATTTTCTTTTTCTTTTTTTGTCTTTTTCTTTTCTTTTCTCTTTTTCTTCATTTTTTTTATATGCATTCAGCTCACTAGTTAAACCTTCTTTTTCACTTCTTCTTTCAGATCGGATTGCAATCACCCTCAACTTAGGCCTTTGGCCTAAGTTGTGACATCCTATCTTTGGAGACCAAAGGATATGATATTTACTAGGTAAGAACAAAGACTGGTTTTCAGGCTCAAATCGGGTTCAAGTGATAGGCTTTTTATTTGGTTATTTTATTTTTGACTTTTTAATGGCTTAACAAAAGTGGACTACTGATCCTTTCCTATCCGGTTATTCTCATATTTAAGAAATACTACTCAGGCAAGTTCTAGTTTTTGCTCCTAGTTTTAGATTTCGAGCAAAACTAGCACACACATGACACAGAACTATATTCTCCAGTTTCTTGGTTCACCAATTTATTGATCAAACTAGCAATGTTCAACATGTAAGTATCTAAGATGTCATTTAAAGATCCTAACAGTCAAATCTCAGGTCAAGGTAATCATTTCACACAGACTACCTACTGCACAACTCACCAACACAAACACAAGACAATAACAGTTTTCATAGTAAACAAAGTGTCAACCTCCATTCATCCTAATAGCTAGAATGGTAGGTTGCTCACCATCCCCTCCCCAAATGAAAATACTTTGCCCTCAAAGTCAATGAATAAAAACAAACCAGGGCTATGAAGTAGGGACATACCTACGGCGCTCTAGGCACCATTAGTCAAATCAGCGTTGGCACCCTTATCAATGGGTGCACTATCAGAAACCAACTCAGGATCAGGATGGCTACCACTTACTAGGGCATGTGCTCCACTACCAGAAGCTCCAGCTAACATTGCATCTCACCTTTGTTGCTCAAGTTCTTCTTTCTCTCTAGCTTCCTTCCTTGATGCCTTGTGGGTTTTCTTTTTTTGCCTTATTTCCTCTCTGGACAGGTCAGTCGGTAGCTAATAATTAGATTCTCCAACTTTTTTCTTTCTCTTATCGGATTTACAATTAGGGAGTTCCCCCCAGAGAACGTCAAGAGACTAAGTAGTAGGATACTAACTAATTATCTTCATTAATGATTCTGGCATGACTAGAGTGGGCATTTGTACCATCTTTTCAGCCAACTTAACAACTTGGGCTCGCATTTTGGCCTACTGCTTTTGGAACTCTTCATTATTGCTCGATCTGGTAGCCTCCAACTATGTTTGGATATGGGCCTCTAAGACATCCATCATGTTTTTCAAACATCAAGTTTCTTCTACATTTCATCTTTTACACGTTTCTCCGTGGCAAACATATCCTGCTCTATGAGCTGGGGCATCCGATTGATAATTTGGCTAACCAAATTCTTGGTCTGTCGATGCTCTACAACCAACCTTTCAAGGAAAGTAGTGGGAAGAGTGATATATGTACTTGTCTCCTGGGAGTTTGAAGCTAGTAGCGGTCATGGTGTCTCCGAGGCTGGTTGTGATGTATCACCTGCTCAATTTTCTATGCAACTTGCGGGATGACTACTAGTGCGCATGGTACAATGCTAATGGTCCCACTACCCTTGATTTTCCCCCAAAAAGAGGATTGTTGACATACTGAATTTTGAAAGCTGCAGTTATCTTGGATGCCTCAATTGGTTTATCCACCAACTTATTTGGACAAATATTCTCCTGCAAACAAAGTTTCCCTATCAGACAAGAAAATAGCAAACTTGCTCGCTCATTCACCGCTCTATCTCGCATCTTCATGGCAATGATCTGAGCTACATTCACAAGGTACCCGACCATGAGGCATGCAACCAATTATTCTAGTGATGGAGACAGAGTATTATCATTTTATGTGGGTTGCAGTTGTGCTGGAACTGTTGACCACCAGACCTTGGCTAGAAAGGTGAGGGATGCCTTTATAATCGGCACATATGGATCAAACACCCATGCTACTGCTTCTCTTTTGGTGGCAATATAACCTGCAATCTAACGCATGATGCGTTCTCACGAAGTAGGGTTCTCCATCTCCGATTCACTCATGATAGCATGGCGTTTTCCCTCAAAAAAATCCTACAGAAGCTAGTGTTGTATATTCGGGGCCATGTAGCATCCTATTAATTGATTCCTCAGAGATATTGACAATCTTACCCCGAATAGTGATTGTATCTAAAGGAGCCTATGTGGCTGCAAGCGTCTTTGTGCTCTCTTTGTCGTTTCAGTTTCCGCAGCAATGTTTATTAGGGTGGCGACGTAGATAGCATAGAACTCTCGAGGCAGACGGATGGTGTATTCCCCAGGGGTATTGGTCTAGAACAATTTGTAAATCTCTAGAAATTCCTAGATGTCTGCCATCACTACCCTAGTCTCGGGCATGAGTGGTCTCTTTCTAAATCCCCCCAATTTGTTCACGATTCCATGTTCGAAGAAATCTTTCGACCTGTTCACCATCCATATGGACCTAAAGCAGTCAATTAGCTGTGTTGCACAACTGGGTAAAATTCGCGGAGGCTAACATACTAGACCATTGTATCATCTGGAGTCACCTCATCATCTCCCTTTATTGCACCTGCCTCTGTCTGAGGTCCAGTATCAGCTTGTGTTCCTACTACAGGTGGAGATGTGGTTGCATCTTCTTGAGAGCCGCTTTCCAACTCTTCACTGCATCCTGAAACATCATCCACCTTACTTCCCAAACCAACATCCAATTTACTTCTTAATTCCTCATCGCGATCGGAACTACTACCTCCCTCTTCAGACTGGGGAGGAGTGTCATGTTGAATGGCCCTCGTTGTTCTAGATCTAGTAGCTCAAGGTGAGTGATCTACAGGTGTAGCATTTATCTGTACCTCTGAACTACTAGACTCTAAAGTGTTACCTTTGGATTGTGAAGCAGTAGGTGAGGAAGTGGAGTTGCGTTCTTTCTTCAGGGAACCATAGTACCTAAACAATACAAACACCCATTAATAACCAATTCAGTAAAATGACACACTACTAGGTACTCAGACTTCCCCTGTGTAATGACATTGTGACGCCTTGCCTTAAGAAAGTCGTCACCCAATATATCATTGGGAAGGGTCACGTAATCAAAAATACAGAAAAGAAATCAAAATACAGAAAGTAAAAGATTTTTCTTTGAACGGGAACCAAGACGGGTCGTGGTGGGTACCATGTTTCGTGAAGGCCCTCGTCAAGACAAGTTCATGAAATGACTGTGTGGAACAGAGTACTGGAATAGATCATAGATGGTTTAACAGTCCATGAAGTGAACCACGGTCCGTAAAGACCATTGTGATCCGACCCAGTGTACTCCCCATTTTGCCAAGTGTGGTTCATAAGGGGTTTCACGGCCCATAGTTGATTCCACGGTCCGTGAAGCCGATCATAGACTTACACTTGGTTCTTTTCCAGTGCTCTTCTCCCAAAAATAGCCATATGCTCAATTTCAACAGTTATCAACAACAAAATTTCCTAGTGTATACATGTTTCTACCAACTTTGGACTCAACTTACACTAATGACATCCCTCAACACTAATGATATGCCAGTTTATCATACCCATAACCTAAAATAACCAAACTCACCCAATTTCAACTAACCCACAATAATTTCACACCAACAATGGTAGTTCATCACATGATCATGCTAATCTCAACTAATTCGAAGTAAATCTAACTTTTTTTTAGACAAGAGCAAACTTATAACAAGTCATGAAGTGAGTTACTTGGATTAATGGAGCATTTAACCAACAACAACATACCCTTGTAATCCCATAAGTGGGATTTGTGGGGTTCAAATGGTTATATTGTTGTTGTTGTTGTACACAGCTACAAAAAGAGATCAAACATAGACTACAATTACTGCATAGTACAAAGAGAGCACATAGATGTCGGTCTTTGGTTCTTGTTCTGCCTGGGGCCTAGATGGCTATAGTACCCTTCCTAGAAGGTGATTGTAGTCCTAGGTGCTCTTTAGTTTGTATTACTTTCTTGGTTTCGCCCAAAATAAAGAAGATGAACTTGATGTTAAAGCCTTGGCAAACATTAGGACTAGAGTTTCAATTCTTTGTGATATTTAGAACTTTAGGATAAAGGGAATCATTTTTAACACTTTAGTAACAGTTATAAGATGAAGAAAGGGGAGAAAATAAGAGGAAAACCCGATCTTTGGCGCTTAGAAAGCACATATACATTTTAATTTCAACTTTGGTTCACGCGCTAGTCGGGTCAGTTCACTGTTAATATTGGGTTAGGGACGACGAACTATGAAATGGCCTGTGAAGGTTACCACGGTCCGTACAGTGGTCCATGGAAATGTCTTGGGACAAAATGCATACCTGGGTTCACGAGAGGCTAAACGGTCTGTAAAAGCCTTGACGGACTGTGAACCCTTCCGTGAACCTTTTTCTTGCAATTTCCAATAGCTTCCTTAAGTTGGTGCTAAGATTGATAGGCCGTGAAGGACACCACGACCCATGGGACTGCTCGTGAAGAGTTTTCTGCATCCAATTCCTGCAATACTTTGTTCCAGTCTTACCTACACACATCAACACACAGTGACATTATATAAACAAAGAAAAATGAGGAAAAATAAACCACCTATTACAAATACAATCTTTGGTTGCCTCCCAATTAGTGCACAATTTAACGTTGCGGCGCGATGCAGGTTACTTGATTACTCAAACTTCATCAAATTTACATTCTTCCACAATTTTCACTTCTTCTGGAACACCCAAGTATGCCTTGATTCGCTGACCATTAGCCTTGACCCTCTCACCCTTTTCATTCTCAAGCTCAATAGCACCCGACTAGAACACCTAAGTTACCTTAAAAGGCCCAGACCATTTGGATCTCAGCTTCCCAAGAAACAGACGAAGTCTAGAATTGAAAAGTAACACTAAATCACCATGAGTGAAGGTTCTCTTCTCAATATGCTTATCATGATACAGCTTCATCCTCTCCTTGTATAGTGCGAACCTCTCATATGCTCTCAAACGGAACTCATCCATCTCATTAATCTGATCCAGTCTCAGGTTTGTAGTTTTGCTTCAACTTAGGTTCAACTTCTTCAATGTCGAGAGTGATTTATGCTCAAGCTCAACCAGCAAATGACATGCTTTTCCAAACACCAATTTATGTGGAGAAATACCAATAGGATTCTTGAAAGCTATCTAATATTCTCATAGATTATCATCTAACTTTCGTGCCCAATCTGTCCAATTGGCATTCACTGTTTTAGCCAAAATCTTCTTAATCTCTCTATTGGACACCTCCACTTGACCACTAGTCTACAGATAATAAGGAGTTTCCACCTTGTGTTGTTTAATCCCATATTTGGTTAGAAGCGCACCGAATACCCTATTACAAAAATGAGAACCGTCATCACTGATGATATCTCTGGGTGTGACGAACCTTGGGAAGATATTCTTTTTCAGAAAACCAGCAACACTCTTGCCATCATTCTCAGGCAAAGCAACTGCTTCAACCTATTTGGACACATAGTCCACTGCCACCAATATGTATTTCTGTCCATAGGAGCATACAAATGGGTCCATGAAATGGACTCCTCACACATCAAACAGCTCCACCTCCAGAATAAGTGTCATGGGTAACTCATGGCACCAAGAGATGGCTCCTTGCCGCTGGCACACATCACAACTCCCTAATTACTATGTCTATCACATCCTGATGAATTGTGGCCCAGTAGTACCCACACTAAAGTATCTTGTGGGCTGTCCGAGCACCTCCATGATGGTCACCTACCGGAGGGGAGTGACAGGACTCTAGAATATGCAACATCTCAGCTTCAGGGATACATCTCCTAATGATGTTTATAGCACAGACCCTGTAAAGATAAGGTTCATCCCAAATTTACTTACCCACATCATGCAAGAACCTCTTCCTTTGATGAAATGTCAGCCCCTCAGGCATCAAGTCACTAACAAGAAAGTTAGCAAAATCTGCAAACCAAGGAATATGATCAAGAGTAGCGGCTAATACCTCCTCATCCGGGAACGAATCATATATTTCAAGGTCAAGTTCTTCTTTCTTTTCAACCTCCAACTAGACAAGTGATCAGCCACCTGGTTCTCACAACCTCCCCTGCCCTTAACCTCAAAATCAAACTCCTGAAGTAGCAATACCCATCTAATCAACCTTGGCTTGGCATCTTTGTTTGACATGAGGTATCGCAGAGCTACATGATCTGTGTGGATGATCACTCTAGTACCCAGCAAGTAAGCTTTGAATTTCTCAAAAGCATACGCCACGACTAGTAGTTGCTACTCAATGACTATGTAATTTTGTTGTGCTCCATTTAGTGACTTACTAGCATAGTAAATTGGATGGAACATCTTGTTGAATTTTTTACCCAACAGAACTCCTAAAGCAGTACCACTAGCATCACACATTACCTCAAATGGCTTAGCCCAGTCTGGGTCAATGATCACTGGGGCAGAAATCAGCTTTTCCTTTAGGCATTCAAAGGCTCTAAGACATGCCTCATCAAAAACAAATTTCACCTCCTACTCCAAAAGTTTACACATTGGGTGTGCAATTTTCGAGAAGTCCTTGATGAAACGCCTATAGAATTTGGCATGTCCTAAGAAACTTCGAACACCCTTCACACAGATAGGTGGAGGCAACTTTTCAATCACCTCAATTTTTGCCTTGTCGAGCTCTAACCCCTTTTGTGACACCTTGTGCCCAAGGACTATGCCTTCCTTGACCATGAAATGGCACTTCTCCCAGTTCAGCACTAGATTGCCCTTCTCTCATCTCTATAGGGCCCTGCTAAGATTAAGCAAACAATCATCAAAGGTATCACCTACTACTGAAAAGTCATCCATGAAGACCTCCAAAGTGTCCTCCACCAAGTCCGAGAAGATAGACATCATACACCTCTGGAAAGTTACTGGTGCATTACATAGTCCAAATGGCATACATTTAAACACAAAGGAGCCATAAGGATATGTAAAGGTGGTCTTTTCCTGATTTTTAGGAGCAATTGATATCTGGTTGTAGTCAGAGTATACATCTAAGAAGCAGTACCACCCTTTCCAAGCCAACATGTCAAGCATCTGGTCCATGAAAGGCATCGGGAAGTGTTCTTTCAACGTCTATTTGTTCCGCTTCAAGTAATCCATGCACACTCGCCATTCAGTAACTGGTCTCTGCGGGACAAACTCACTCTTTGCGTTCGCAAACACAGTCATACCATCCTTTTTGGGCACACATTGCACTGGGCTGACCTAGTGACTGTCAAAAATGGGGTATACCACCCCAGCATCTAACCACTTGATGATCTCTTTTTTTACCACCTCTTGCATAGGTGGGTTTAACCTCCGGTTTTCAATGTTTGGGCTACAATCCTCCTCAAGTTGTATTTTATGGGTGTATATAGTCGAAGGTATCTCGATGATATTAGCAATGGTGTACCTAATAGCTCTTTTGTACCTTATCAATACTTTGATCACAGCTTGAACCTGTTCATCATTCAAATCTACAACCAAAATCACATAAAAAGTGTTGTTAGTTCCCAAAAATACATACCTCAGGTGACTGGGTAACTATTACAGCTCCAGCACAAGTGGCTCCTCAGTAGATGGTTTTGCTGGAGAACTTGGCCTGTTTTTCAAATCCAAGTCCAATTTCTTTGGAGCATTAGAGTGTGTTCCCATTCCCTTTAAAGCATTCCCTGTCTCTACATAGTCAGACCAGAAATTTGCTTCAAAGTTCATCAACACGGATGCAAATGTTTCAACAGCCAGCCTCTCCTCAATGGTTGATCCCATCTCTTCTTCATCAAAAATCTATATCGCAGACACCACATTCATGTCATGTGGTTGTTTCATTGACATGCAAATATTAAACTTTACCTCTTCTTTGTTGAGTCTGAATTTTAGTTCTCCTCTCAACATCTACCAATGCTCATCATGTGGCCAGAAATGGTCTTCCTAAAATAATGGAAACCTCAAAATCCACTTCGCAATCCAAGATTACAAAGTATGATAGAAATATGAACGTGTCCACCTTTACAAGCACATCACATAGGATGCCCACAGGTCGCTCCACTGACCTATCTGCCAGCATCAACCTCATTGTTGTGGGTTTAGGAACTCCTAACCCTAGTTGCTTGTATATGGTCAGCGGCATCAAGTTTATACTGGCCCCTAAGTCACACACGGCCTTTACAAATTTAATTGATCATATGGTGCACGGTATGTTAAAGTCACTTGGATCCTCTTCTTCTATACCAGAGTGGTAGCAATAACACTCCAGTGATGAACATTGTTAATCAAATCAATACTTACAACTCTCTTTTTTGTTACCAAGTCTTTCATGAACTTGGCATATCCTAGCACCTGCTCCAGGGCTTCCACCAATGGTATGTTTACTGACAGTTGTCTCAGCATGGTGATGAACTTCACAAATTTCCCATCTTCGGCTTTCTTTTTAAGACGTTGGGGGAAAGAAAGAGGTGGTCTTAGGATCTGTTTTAAAGGAATATTTCCCTCAACATCTTTCTCTTTTCCTCTTACGGGTTGTGATATAGGCTAAGCATCCTCCAAGTCATCTACATGTCCAGCTTCATCCTTCTCTCTTCCAACTTGCTCCAACACCTACTCATGTTTAGTACCTGCAAAAATTAGTTCATTAAGCATCTTACACTCTTGGTGGCGATAGCCATGTAATGCTCGTCCTTCTTAGGATTTTGGATCGTGTCACTTGGTAGTGACCCATTCTCCCTCTAATTTAATCAGGCTGAAAGTTGCCCCAACTGCTGCTCCATTTGCTTGATTGAGGTGGTGTGAAGTCTACCAATTGTCTCACACTGGAGAAATCACCTTTGATCTCTTTCACCCCTGCATCAATTGATTTAACCTTTTAGAGCACCTTGGTCAACATGTCTTCCAGCTTAGACCCGCTGGAACTACTACTTACCCGGTCTCTATTACCCGGGGGAACATAAACACCACTACGATCATTTATGTACCCATCTCTGTTCTGCCAATTTTCTTGCTCTCTGTTTGTTGGCCTATCATATTGTCCTTCTCTTGAGTAGTTCCAACTTGCATTTCCAGAATTGTGACCCTAGTTTCCTAAGTTATAATTCCAAAAACCTCCTTGGTTGCCTAGGTAATTAGCCTCCTCATCTAGATCGATATCCTAATCTTCATACATGTTTGGCTATCCCACAACATTTAACTTTCAGACTTTGCGGCAATGCTTTGTAAGTAGATCTATTTGGGTTCTCATGTGTACCATGTCCTGATCCCTTTCTTGTTCTCTTTTCCATTGTTCAGCTGAAAGTTCAAATGTGTACCCAAGATCTCCTACTTTTGCATCCCTGGTGTAGCACGCCCTGTTATTCTTTTACACCTCATCCATCAGTTGCATGCTCTCTGAGAATGGCTTCCTCATAAATGTTCCTCCACACACTACATCAACAACAAGTTTAGTAACATAATTCAAAGATTTATAGAAAGCATGTTTTAGATGTCTCTCAGTAAGACCATGTTTTAGGCACTTCTTCAGCTTTTGGCTGAATATGCACCAAGTGTTATGCATCGCTCCTCCTGGTAGATGCTTATGGGCACTGATCTCATCTTTCATTTGTAGCTCTTTTGATTCTGTAAAGAATCGTTCCAGGAAAGCTTCCTTCAGTTCAGTCCAAGTCCTGATTGAGTCATCATGCATCTCATTCAACCAATTTGGTGCCTCTCCAGTGAATGGGAACAGTCTCAGTCTCATTGTTGTCTAGCTAACCCCAGAAATTTCTTGCGATTTCCATATCACCACAAAGTTCATCAGATGTTGATTAGCATCATCACCAGTTGCACCCCTGAACATATCTTTCAGATCCGATAGTTGAATCATCGTGGTGGTGATTTTGAATATAACACATAGATGTAGTGTAGGTAACACTATCGCTTCAGTGGCTCCAGCTCCATCCAAGTCTAAGTCATCATCTTCATACATCATGTGAGTTGGATGTTGTGCTCTACCCCTTGGAGCGATTGGTTGGTGGTGGGGGAGAATGATTTCATCCACTGCTATCTTTTCATCCACCACCCTAGGCGGGTTGTTCACAACATTCGGCTGACTACCTCTTACGACGATTTCAACTTCCAATCCAAATCTTTGTCTCTGCGCCTCAAGTTCTTGTGCGTTAACCATCTTGCGGATTGTTTTCCAAAGTTTTGGATCGTATGGGACAAATGGGACTCCCTTAATTATGGTATTTGGCATACATAGTCGAACTCACCTAAAAGAGACACATACAAAGAACAAGATGTAAAATTATGGAATCTAACTATACTTAGAATAAAAGCTAGTAAAACACTTCTTAATTGAAATTCCTCGGCAGTAAAATTTGATACATCCAAACTTCCACCTCAATTAAGAGATATAAATGGTCGAAGTCAATTTATAGAAATTAACGTGAGTTGAGGTCGATCCCACAGAGAATTTCTTTATATAAATGATTTCACTGTCGAGTTTTACTCAAATGTCGTTATTATTTCCTAAAGAAACAATTACGAAAAGTAAAATGGGTTTAGTTGTAATGTTCTAGTAAGTAAAATTTGTAATCAAAATCCAGATTAACAATTAACAAAGTTTTCAGTTCTGAAGTTGTTTGAATGATTAAAAGAAACTAGGATTATGTTCCCCATAACATTACACCTAATGTTCTTCCGTAGTTAGGTTTCAAGCAATTTATCTCTACAAAATATAGATGAGTTATATATATCTGATACTTCTCAGTCTAATCAGATAATGTTCACTCAAGTTCTCTCGGTTCCAGAGTGTTACTAGTTGTACCCTCATTTACAATGGTGTTAAAGTTCTTTTCTCTTGAACTCAAACTTTGACTCCATTTCTTCCAGTTAATTTATCTTTTTCCTAACTATTATTTTTCTTTGGAACAAATAATAGATACAGGATCACTCCAATGCATGCACTCATCAGAATACATGGATAATGAAAGCTAGATTATAATTTGCAAACATAAATCACCTATCACTCATTCTACAGAATTACACTTTGATTTACGTCATAGATCCCACAATCCCAATTGTGGTATTTAGCCACTCATGATTTCACGTAAGCATCCAGAAATATAAAATGAAAGCATGTTGAGAAAGTACATACGAAAATAAGCAAACCAACAATCTACTTTTATAATTCAAGAACCGAAAATCCAAACATCAAACATGATTCAATGTTAAAGTCAAAAACCAAAGCCTCAGAATAATGGAAACTTGTTCGTCATTCAAGGTAAGATAAGATCTAAACAAAAAAATGACCTAATTAATTTAAATAAAGTGTCTTAAAAGAGTCCTACCTAAAGTAGGACTGAACTGTCAGGCAACTGCATGGCCAATATGATGGACCGTCGCAGACTTCACGGCTCATGAAATCGGCCGTGATCTATACTTTGCCCAAACAAAATGTGAGTCTTCATAGCCTATACACTGGATCTTTTTCATGATCACCACAACGAACCGTGATGAGGGCCACGGCCCATGAGGCCTTCGTGGTCTTCACTTGGTGAACACTACTTTTCATCTTCTCATGACATAAACATTGATCCACTCCAGGATCACAACTACTGATCGTGACAACGACCACGGTCCGTATAGGTACATGTGCTCTTAACTTGGCCAATTCAATTTTCATCTTTTTTACACCTATTCACTGGATCAGCTTCACGAGTACTTCCACAAATCATTGTGAGGACCACAGCCCGTGAGGTTGTTTGTGGTGTTTACTTGGTATTGCCACAATTAATCTTCTCAAGGTCTGCTCACTGGAAAGGTATTCACGACAAACTGCACAATCAGTAGTGAAGACCACGATCCGTGAAGCCGTCTGTGGTCTTCACTTGCTTCAATTCACTTTCACTACATTTTCCTTTTTTCTTTCCTCTTTCACGTCCACCTGTTTTACCTATACAACCACTACCAAACACATCATACCTATATAAATACACTCAATTCTAATATTAATCCTTAGTTTTGAAGCATCAAATGTACCAAGATTTTGCGACACATCAAAAGTCAACACCAGAGCGAAAGTAAGTCTATCTTTCAATTCTTGGAAACTCTTTTCATACTCTTCAGACATTATGAACTTATCCTTTTTTGAGTCAATGCCGTCAATGGAGAGGTAATCACTGAAAAACCCTTCAACAAACCTTCTATAGTAACCGATTAAACCCAACAAACTTCTAATATCCTAAGGGGATAGAGGTCTAGGACAACTCTTGACTGCATCCGTCTTCTTAGGATGTACCTCAATACCCTTACCGGACACAAAATGACCTATAAAAGGCATAGACCTTAACCAAAACTCACATTTACTAAACTTTTCAAAGAGTTGTTGGTCCCTGATGACTTGCAACACAATCATCAAATGATTGGTATGCTCGTCTTCACTCCATGAGTTGATAAATATATAATCAATGTACACAATCACAAACATGTCAAGATATTGTCTAAACACCATATTCATCAAATCCATAAATGCGGCCGAAGAATTAGTCAAACCAAAAAACATCATAAAAATCTACTTATGACCATATCGAGTTCGAAAATCTGTCTTTAGAATGTCATATTCCTTCACCCTAATTGGTGATAACCCGACAAGAGGTCAATCTTAGAGAAGTAGCTTGATCCTTGAAGTTAATCAAACAATTCATCTATCCTTAGGAGAGGATACGTATTTTTAATCGTAACCTTATTTAATTTCTAGTAGTCAATGCACATACGAAGTGAACCATCTTTCTTTCTAACGAACAAAACTGAAGCACCTCTTGGAGAGATGCTTGGTCGGATGAAACCCTTATCCAACAAATCCTTGAATTGCTCCTTCAATTCCTTAAGTTCTACCAAAGCCATTGGGTAAGGAGGAACAGAGATAGGTTGTGTATCTGGGAGAAGGTCAAAACAAAAGTTTATTTCCCTTTTGGGAGGAACACCGAGTAAATTATCAGGGAAAACATCCATAAACTCGTTAATAGTAGGGACCGACTCAAGAGTAGGAATTTTAGAATCCATATCTCTCACCCTAACTAGATGGTAATTGCAACCCTTAGAAATCATCATTCTAGGTTTAAGACAAGAGACAAACTGACTCTTAGATCGTCAAGTTAAGAAGTTGAGGAATAAAGAGGTTGTCTTCGTAAAAGTCCTATAGAGAAACCACCTAGTTTAGGGTGCAACATGGGAGGCCAAGGCCGACATGAAGACCCGCTACCCTCATCTTTTTCCTCCTACTCCTAGCCATAGTTGATGTTAGTAGTCTCTCTTAATTTAGTATAAATTGAAAATCATGTGTGTTGATGATTATGACATGATTTCCTTGTATATGCATATTTTTTTGTGAAAATTCATGCTTAAGTTTTATGTTGAGTTTTCATGAATTTTGTTTCTCATGATTGAAATTGCACCGATAGTTGTTGTCTGATGTTGTCTTCATGAGAGTCGTAATGAGCATGCTTGATGTTGTCCTGTTAACGAAATGTCTTGTTGATTGATTAATATATGTTGATGTTCATTGATTATGGAGAAGGTCGTTCCTCCTATACCTATGTGAAGTAAACCGTTTTGAGCATAGTGAAGTTGTGGATTAAATTCCTTTATGATATAACGATATGATGATATTGATGTGACTCGTTGTTATGCTACTACTTTGAGTCATTGTCTCCCTAAAAAGAAGTACATTCGGGGATGAATGTTTCTAAAGGGGGGATATTGTAACATCTCGGAAATTATATGAATTAAGTTAGAGCCTAAATGTAGTGTCAATGAGGTATAAAATGAATTCCCTAAGTTAGTAGACCATCTAGGTGTGCAATGGTGGTTTATGAGTTAAGGCTTAAGGGAAGAGTGCCAAGCAAAAGGGGCAAGCCAAGGGTGCCCCAAACTTAGAGCTACTGCCTCAGACTCCATGGCCACTACCACGGCTTGTGGTCTTGACCACGGGAAAGTGGGAGTTTCGTGGAGTTTCCTTGGTCAAGGGAGAGTGACCTCCAAGTGTCCTAGACACTGTCTCACCCTTCACGAGAGGGACCACGAGTCGTGGTCCACTTCACGAATCATGAAGGTAGGCGTGGAGCTCCCTTAGATTTTAAAAAGTAGGGGGTCATTAGGGTAGCTACTGCCCAAGGCACCACGGGCACCACTACGGGCCATGGTGCACTTGACGAGGGAGAGGGGTGGCTCGTTAACATCGCTTGGCACCAAGGCTTGAAGGCCTTTCCTCCACAAGGCCAAGTCATGACCAAGGCCATCACCACGGACCGTGGTACTCACCAGGATCGTGGGAGGCTCCGTGATCTTTCTTTGGCCAAGTGCTGACTTGTGCACGAAAGGGGAGCTACTGTCTCCAACACCACGGGCAGCACCACGGCCCATGGTGCACTTTCACGACCCAAGAAGGGTGGTCGTGGTCCCTGACGGGGACCATTTAAATGAGGAGTTTTGGGACTTTTCCTTTTTAAGTCCTATTTAAGTAGGGGTGTTTTGGGTATTTTGGAGGTTAATTATATATTGGTTTTTAAGTCTAAATTCATAACTTTTGGTCATTAAACACAACACCAAATAGAAATCAAAACTCTCCCACTTCTCTCTAAACTCTCTCTATAAAATAAACCTTAGAAGAAGAAGAATACATTGGAGCTAGGGTTTCAAAGTTCTTTCCCAAATTGCTTGGAGTTTCTCCATTGATTCTCAAGGAATCAACTAAGGTATGGTTGCTTATCACTCTTAGGATTCTTTTCCCCAAGACGCCCCTTCAAGAAGAATTTCAAAATCTCCAAACTTCTAGGTTTCAATTCAAAAACGTGGGTCTTCTTTCTAAAGAGAAATTGATGTTATAAAATGACTTTGATTGATGTTATATGAAAAATTATGGATGAATTTATGTTGGATTGATGGGTTCTTAAAGAATTCCCCATGAGACCCATGTTTCTCCTTCTTTCCTAATTCGAACCCTAGCTTGTGTTGGATATTAATTGAAGGCTATGAATTGAATGTGATGCTATGAAATTCATGTTTATATGATGATTCTACCTAGGTTATGTATAATTTCTATGAAATTAGGGTTGAGTCTTTGAATGATGCCTTGAAGGTTATGAAGGGATTATGTCAATTGTTTATATTGATGTTGATTATGTTATTACTTCATGAATTACCTTGTATTATGTATTGGTTATGAACTGGTTGGTAATTGAAGTATGAATGTCCCATGAAGGGCGAAAAGGTATGAAGGTTTGTTCTTCTTTGAACTCAAGTATGAAAGGTAAATTACTTAGATTGTAGTGATGGTATACCTGATGTGTTGTTGTGGTGTTGATGACCTAGTTTCCTCATCCTTAACCCTCTACACTTGAATTAGCTTTGAATTATGTATGTATGTTCTGGTATGATTGTTATATGATTGAAAGGTAGTTCTTATGATTATAATGTAACGTAAAGTGAAAGGTTTACTCACTTGCTAGTGTTCCTAAAGTGAAAGGATTGTTACTCACTTATGAACACATATGAGCTGTTAGGGTAAGATGTCTACATAAGAGTCTAGTAAAGGCTAATGTGAACTTATGTGATGACTAAAGATGATTACAAAAGGGAATTAGATGCTTAGCACCGAAAGGGCATGTAAATGAGATGGGGGTCTCACGTTTAGTAAGTTCGGCTTCCCACATGGGTTTCCTCACATTTAGCAAGTTCGGATTACCCACGATATGTGTTGTCTCATGAGATGGAAATCGCCACGTTTAGTAAGTTAGGGTTTCTAGAAGTAATCTCCTTGACCCTTAACTATGTGCCCACATAGGACTTTAGCTTAGTGGATCCACCTAGATATCTATGTATGAATCGTTACACCTTAGACAACTGTTAACCCTCTCTTTTCGGTGTGGGAGTAGAACACAGGATTCCATGTAGCTCTCATGGTCTATATCGATTATTGCAATATTTCCCTAATGTAAAAGTAAATGAAGGTATGAAAGGTGTGAACTCTTACTAGGGCTTTCTTAAGGGTTTCTACATAGTGTAAGGGATGGTATGGGACTTCTCTTGCACATTGCACTTGTTGGATCCTAAGAGATGGTTGTTGTAGTGTTCTCTTATGATTATGATGATTATGACTTATGTATGTTGAAGTTATGTTATGTATGATGTTATGAATGTATGCTTGAAGTAGGTTGCTTAATGTGATACTTGGCTTTGAATAGGGTTATGGGATCCTATTCTTTGCATTGCACTAGTATTGTTTGGGTTGTCTACATGTTGGGATGACATTATGTTGGTTGTACTATGATGCTTACTTTGTGTGCATATAGGATTTACTTGGTAAAAAATATGTTTTGGCTAAATGTCCTTTTATGCATGTTTCAATGGTTTTTATGCTTAGTAGCCATACTTAGTACATGTGTTATACTAACCCTTATTTTCTCCTTTTTCCCCAAACATTTAGGTTCAGGCCGTTAAAGATTCAAGCTTACTTCTCAAGACACTTGGAGTTGCTTCCCCAAGTTGGTGAGTCCTCAAGTCCGAGGACAAGACCCTATGATCTAGCTTTTATATTTAGTTCTTTGCTTATGTTGAAAGACATTGTTATAATTTCCTATTTCAAGACTTCTTATTGATGTAAGGGCTACGTCCCATTTTTTATACTTCTTTGTCTAGATGGTACATTGTGACGAAGTTAGATTCTATTTTTCATATATGAACTGAAGTTGAACTTCCAAAGTAAAAGTTCTAAATTTTTTGTGAATTTATTCTATGATACATGCTATGATGAATACTAAGGGCTTGTATAAGACCTCTTCGAGGTCGAATACGCCGGTAACAACTAGGGTGTGCTCTCGGGTCGTTACATTTAGCTTGCTTTGTTTCTTTTTGCTTGTTAGTGTCCTTGCTTTGTTCCTCAATCAATATACCTAAAAATCAAGGATTAAACACCAGTTATTGGCACAAATTAAGCATTTGAGGGCACTAAATCTATGTAAACAAAGCCTTAAATGAGTCCAAATCTCGGACTAATCAAAAACCCCAACTTAAACTTTTGCTTGTCCTCAAGTGAAAATCAAGTTCAGCAGTTCAAAAAGGATGTCTCAAATAGTGCTACAAAAGACTCAATCATGAATACACACAACAAAACTCAACTTACTCATGTAAGGATCAATTGAGCACTCCAAGATTCAAGTTGTGACTCACCATTATCACAGATTCTCAAGTTCACAATACTTGCATCAAATGCAAGTTCAAGCTCAACAAAGGTACAATGCCCTCACAACAAAGATGATTCCATTTTCACACACAATTCTTCAACAATTTATAACTCTGGAATCACATACAACTCTCACACTCACAAAGATGAACACATGCATGACTTCACCCATAGGTTTGCCCTTATTTTCCAACCAACATTCGTTTCATCTCACTGAAGATCAAAAATGGTTTTTCAAGGCTTGTAACGGGGCAGAGTGTAAAGGTATGATCATTTAGTCTCATTGGCTGCTATCCTCATGAAATGTGGTATGAACATCACTTTCATTCCTTTTCTTCAGCATTTTCACACATGCTCAAAATTTACCCCATTATTCACTTCCAATGGAATACCTAACACCCCATTTCTTTTGTTTATTTCACAACTTTTTCATTCTTTTCATTTTTTTCTTTCTTCTTTTCTTTCTTTTTTTTTTTGTATGGAAGGGTTCCATCTTTTTCAAAATTGTGACTCAAAGGGGAATTCTTCACATTTCTTTATTTACCTTCTCTTTTCACCACACCCCCTCACTTAGGCTTTTGGCCTAAGTTGGTTATTCAAACAAACCACACTTCATGAGGATTATGGGTGAATGGATAAAAGGGGGGTCTCGATTGCTCAAGATTCTTCCAAGAAAAGGTTAAGGCTCAAAGGGGGTTCAAGCAATGTTCACACATCTCACAAGGTTGGCCACAAAAGAGGTATATTGTAAAATTGCTTCACTCTTCAAAATTGGTTCCTAAGATCATTTCAAGAGCTTGCATTACTTAGTCAACCGGACCAACGGGGCAAATTCTAGGTGTCACCATACAAGGTTTAGAGTAAACTCATCACACAAGGCATTGGCATCAATATTAAACAAGACTCCACACTTTCGCTAGTGTGCAATGTTCATCACAAGAGGCATTGGCACCAATATCAAACAAGACTCCACACTTTCGCTAGTGTGCAATGTTCATCACAAGAGACTCCATTCGATAACCGGCTAGTCATAACAAGATGCAAAAAGTCCATATATTGTCTATGCAACTTCATTTGGCCTTATCATAGCCGCGCATTCACTTATGTTTGATTAAGAGCACTATTCAAGTCATCGGTATTGATCATAACCGATACTTAAATATCTTTTTTGAACAACAAGCAAAGGACTCAATGACCAAACACCTACCCCCACCAAAAGCATCCAACATTGTCCCCAATGTGAGTAGAGAACAAAAAATAGCAAAAGTGAAAAATAAAGATAAACTACTAGTATGTAAAAATGTAGAGTAAGGTGACAAGAGATCTTCACTAGGCACCCATTTGGCAAAAATTTGTACTAGTCGTCGAATAGCTTCGGCCATCCACCCAATGGTGTGGATATCGCCAATATTTCCAGTGTGTAAACTGTTCAAAAAGGGGAGAAAAGGCAGGAAAAATGATGTTCGCCGAATAGGTCGGCGTATTGCATAATGGACTTGTCACCTCGCCAAAAGATCCATTGGGTCAGACTATCAGTGTTAGAGCAGAAGGGCGTGGAAAGTTGGGTCGCCCAATCACTTCAGAGTATTGCCAAGTGATAAAGGTTCCCCACCTAATGTTCCAGTGTCTCAGCCCCATGTTCAGGTCCAGAAGGCAAACTATATCGGGTTCACCGAACAGCTTCAGTGATCCGCCAATAGAACTTTCACCTTGCACAATTGCTTACACCTGCACAGTTAACACACATTATTTGAAACACTAACACTTAGGTTGCCTCCCAAGAATTGCCTTATTTAACGTTGTGGCACAACATGGAAACGCTCTCAAGCATCTTCCAGATACACCACTTCTATCAGATAAACCTCTTGGCATTCTCCAAACTACAACTTTAAATGTTGTTCATTCACCTTGAATGCAGGTTCTTTTTTACCTTCGTCTTCAATGGCACCATTTGTGAACACCCCTGTCACTCTAAATGGACCTAACTATTTGGATTTAAGCTTTCTTGGAAAGAGTCTGAGTCGAGAATTATATAGAAACACCGAATCTATGATTCGGAACTCCCTCTTAAGGATTTTAAAATCATGCTACTTCTTCATCTTTTCCTTGTAGAGAGTGGAACTCTCATAAGCCCTGAACCTGAATTCGTCTAATTCATTTGGTTGATCTACTCTTTTTTTTAAGTCTTTGCCCAGTCCAAATTTAGAGCCTTCAATGCCCATAATGCTTTGTGTTCCAATTCAACTGGTAAATGGCAAGATTTGCCAAAGACTAGCTGATACGGAGACATACCAATTAGTGTTTTGTAGGCGGTGTGATACTCCCAAAGAACATCACCAAGCTTTCGATACCAATCAGTTCTATTTGCATTTACTGTGTTTGCCAAGATACTCTTGATCTCCCGATTTGACACTTCCACTTGGCCACTTGTTTGGGGATGATATGGAGTTGCTACTTTATGTTTCACGCCATATTTTCTCAATGAGGATGCAAAAAACCTGTTGCAAAAATGGGATCCCCCATCACTAATAATAGCCCGAGGAGTACCAAATCTGGCAAAGATGTAGCATTTTAAGAATTGAACACTTCTCCCTTCATTGTTTTGTAGTGTGATGGCCTCAACCCATTTAGAAACATAATCTATTACCACCAAAATGTACTTGTTGTCAAATGAGCTCACAAATGGACCTATTAAATATATTCCCCAAACATCAAATAACTCAACCTCCAGAATAGGCATAAGAGGCAACTCATGTCTTTTAGATACTCCACCTTGTTTTTGACATTGAGTGCACTTCTTAACAAACTCATGAGCATCTTTGTAAAGGGACGGCCAGTAGTAACCACTTTGAAGAACTTTAGCAGTTGTATGCACCCCACCATGATGACCCCCAACCGGTGAAGCATGACAAGCATGAAGAATTTCATTGATTTCTTCCTCCGACACACATCTCCTAATGATATGATTTGCACAGTCTCTGAATAAATATGGTTTATCCCAAAAGTACTTCTTTACGTCGAACAAGAACCTTTTTTGTTGATACAAATTCAGTTCTTCCGACATTAATCCACACACCACATAATTAGCAAAATCAGCATACCAAGGAGTTTGATGGAGAGTTACCATGAAAATCTATTCATCGGGGAATGCATCATTTATGTCTACCTCGAGCTCATCATTCTCATTGCCTTCTAACCTTGATAGGTGGTCAGCCACCTGGTTTTCACAACCTCTTCTATCCTTGACATCAAAGTCAAATTCTTGCAACAATAGTACCCACCGTATTAATCTTGGCTTGGCATCCTTCTTTTCCATCAAATAACGCAGAGTAACATGATCAGTGTGAACAACCACTTTAGTGCCTAGCAAGTATGCCTGAAATTTCTCAAACGCATATACCACTGCAAGTAATTCTTGTTATGTAACTATATAGTTATGTTGGGCACCGCTTAGAGTTTTTCTTGCGTAGTAAATAGGGTGAAATAGTTTGTTCCATTTTTTCCCCAACACGACACCCAATACCATGTCACTTGCCTCACACATCACTTTAAAGGGTTCTGGCCAATCAGGACTAATGATAACCGGGGTGGAGATCAATTTTTCTTTCAAACACTTGAAGGCCACCATGCACGCATCATCAAAGTTGAATTTCACCTCCTTCTCCAAAAGTCTGCATAGGGTATGCAATTTTTGAGAAGTTTTTGATGAACCTCCGGTAAAAGTCAGCATGTCCCAAGAAACTACGAATACCCTTCACCGAAATTGGTGGTGGTAACTTCTCAATCACTTCAATCTATGCTTTATCAACCTCCAGCCCTTTTTGTGACACTTTGTGATCAAGAACTATACCTTCCCTAACCATGAAATAGAATTTTTTCCAATTTAGGACCAAATTCGTCTCCACACATCTTTGAAGAACTTGTCCCAAGTGTGCTAAACATGCTTCAAAAGTATCACCCACAACCGAGAAGTCATCCATGAAGACTTCCATTGAATCCTCCACCATGTCAGAAAAAATAGATAGCATGCAACATTGAAATGTTGTTGGAGCATTGCATAACCCGGACGACAGCCGTTTGAAGGCAACAGTTCCATGCGGGCAGTTGAATGTGGTTTTCTCTTGATTTACTGGAGCAATGGAGATTTGATTATAACCGAAGTACCCATCCAGAAAGCAATACCATCCTCTTTCTGAAAGTTGATCAAGCATTTGATCCATGAAAGGCATGGGAAAGTGATCTTATTTGGTCCACAAGTTTAACTTCCGATAATCCATGCATACTAGTCATCCGGTCACCAGTCTCATAGAAACAAGCTCCCCTTTTCATTAGGGACTACTGTGATGCCTTCCTTTTTCGGTACACATTGTATCGGACTTAACCATTCGCTATTCGCAATAGGGTAGATCACACCTACATCCAACCACTTTATTATCTCCTTTTTTACCACCTCTTGCAATGGTGGGTTCAATCTCCGCTGATGTTCAACACTCTTTTTACATCCACTATAAAGTTGAATTTTGTGAGTGCAAATGCCGGAAGGAATGCCCACTATGTCAATAGTCTAACCTATAGCTTTGATATATCTTCTCAACACCTCAAGGAGCAATTTTACTTTCCATTCAAGTAAATCAGCTGCAGTGATTATAGGTAATGTGTTATTTACCCCCAAGAAACTATATCAGAGATGGGAGGGAGGCACTTTCAACTTGAGCTTCGGTGGTTCCTCCGTTGATGGCTTTGTGGGAGGACTTTCTCGACTTTTTAGATCGATGTCCAGCTTCAATAGAGTTTTTGAATATTCCCCCATGCTCGAAAGAGCAGCTACTACCTCTTCGTAGTCTTGAACTTCGAACTCATCATAGTTAGCAAGCATGGTCTCAAGTGGTTCACTCATACATATCAAATGGCTCACAGTAGCCATCGCCTCATCAATTAGATCAATAGTAAATACCACAAGAATATCGCTTGGGTGCCTCATTGACTTACACACATTAAAGGTTAATCATTTTCCTTCACCCAAAACATTAATTCCCCACTTTCAACATCTACCAACACTCTCTCAGTTGCCAAGAATGGTCTTCCCAAAATGATGGGAATTTCAGCATCGATCTCGCAATCGAGAATGACAAAATTAGCCAGAAAATTAAATCAATCAACCTTTACCAAGATGTCGTATAGTATCCCCACAGGGTGTTTAATTGATCGGTCTGCCATCAAGAGTCTCATTGTTGTGGATTTTGGTTCATCCAACCCAAGTTGTTTGTAGATTGCGTATGGCATTAGGTTAATGCTTGCTCCTAAATCACATAGGGCCTTGGAAAATTGGAGCATGCCGATGGTGCAAGGGATGGAGAATGCTCGGGGATCCTCTTTCTTTTTTATCAACTCCTTAGTCATAATTGCACTACAACTATGAGAAACTTCGATTGTTTCAAAGTCCAAGCTTCTTTTTTGTGACTAACTCCTTCATAAACTTGGCATAACCCGGCATTTCCAACAATGCATCCACTAGAGGGAGATTAATTGACAATGTCTTGAACATCGATAAAAAGTTCTTGAACTTCTCATCCTCGTTCTTCTTCTTGAGGCATTGGGGAAATGGATGAGGTATTTTGGTTAGAGATTGCACCATTTTTGGGATTGGACTATTTTTTTTCCACATCTTTTTGTGAACTTCTGGCTATGCTTTAATGGATGAGTATTTGTTTTTCCTCCATACCTTTGTCTTCTTCATGAACTTGAGCTTCGTTATTGCCCATCATATCACCTACCATTACCTTTCCACTACGTATAACCGCAGCTGGACCTCTATCACCATTTTCCCTCATCATATTTGGTTTCAACTGTGTTGAAAGTAAACTCAATTAACCTTCAAGTAGCTTAATTGCATCCGCATAAGAGTTCACTCTATTGTTCAATGATGAAAAATTACCTTTCAACCCTTTTAACAAATCCTCTGAACCTTCTACTTTGTCAAGGATGCGTAACAGCAAATCATTCACCTGGGGACTACTTGGACTCCCTTTCGACTTTGGGCTCTCACTCGATTGAGTGCGGTCTTCTTCATAGTCATCCTCTCTTCTCCAATAATCACTTTGCTCAGCCCATTCTTGATAGTATCTTTTTTTTATCTTCCTCTTTGTGAGAGTTCCAACCTCGATTCCCACCTCGCTATATATAGCGTGGGTGGAAACCCTCCTCGTGTCTCTTGGAATTCCAACCTTGATTCTCCCCCGGCTTTGAATAACCTGAGGAAGAACCCTTCACAACTCTAAACACTCCACTTGTTCCCTTGGGATTTTTCACATTCTCCAACACATGCTCTTGTAGTAGCTCTATTTGGACCAACATCTTCTTGATGTTCTCATCCCTTTCTCTTTTCTTATCAACTTGTTTTTGAGTCATTCTAAAACAAAAAGGGGAAACTTGATCTTCTTGAGTGTACTAAGATTGATTTATTTTTGTCATTTCATCAAGAAGAAATGAAGCCACCTCAAATGATTGCAACATTATTCCCCCTCGAACTAATCGATCAGCCACTCCTTTATTTACCAAATCAAGACTCCGGTAAAAATATTAGAGTAGTAAATCGTTTGGTAGCCTGTGAGTTGGGCATTGAAGTAGGAGTTTCTTAAACCTCAACCACATTTCATGGATAGGTTCACCCTCCAATCGCTTAAAACCTTAAATGTTATCTCTGAGTTTCATCATCCTCAGTGGAGGAAAGAATCTCGCATTGAATGTCATGATAAGCTCATCCCGCGATGTGATACAATTCTTTGGTAACTCAGCCAACCACTTGCTAGCTTCCCCCGTTAGAGAAAGTAGAAATAACCTGAGCCGGATTGACTCTTGAGACACATTCTTGAATAAAAATGGGTTGCATACATCTATAAAATTCCTCATATGCTCATGTGGATCTTCATGAACCAGCCCGCCATAAATTCCCTTCATTTGGAAAAGGTGAAGAGTTATGCTTGTGACCTCAAATATTGCATTCTCGTCAGTTGATGGTAGGCAAATTGCACCCATTTCACCCGCTTGGAATGGGTTGTACACACTATTATTATCATCGATCCCATCTCGGTAACCTACTTGGCTACAATTCACCTCTGCCTCACTCATTCTTACTTCTATTCAGCCTAATCAACACGAGCACAATGCAGCCTAAATCAATTCAACTACAGCCAACAAATTCACATGTCAAACTTCGATAAAAGAACTCTAAACAACAATACTCCCTGGCAGCGGCACCATTTTGATTAACATTTCAAAAGCACTTCATCCAATTCTAAGTGTCAAAGATCGTACATCAGTAAAAACCCAACGAAATGTGTTGGGCTCGATCCCACAGAGAGTAGCTTTATTTTGAATTCAATTATGAAACTTATGACAGTGACTTTTGCAGCTGAATAAAATAAACAATGAGTAATATATGGACCAAATTCAAAGACGTCTTAACTATTCCAAGTGAGTAATTGTCAAACTACCAAACCACTTCAACAAGAGACAATCAAATAAGAAGGCAATACTTGGAGGATCGAATAACCAACTACTAGATTCAACTAAACGGGTGCAAATCATTAACCAACCGTGCTAATTTGTTATGGGTAGGATGGACTTCAGATAAGGCATTTTTCTCTCAAACAAATACCTTATTTCCACTGAGTTCTTTTAAACCTCAATGCATACCATAAGCAGACCAGACCACAATCTCATCAAATCTACTCTTTCGAGCTAGATACAAAGGACGTGACTTGGGTTTCACTTTCTCAAGTTGAAACCATCAAGACTGTAACGACTCGGAAAATGATAGAGTGAAACTAGAGCCTCACATGTGAGTTTGGAGTCGAGAACTTAATGAAATGATTATATTTGAATTTGACCCAAAAGTTCTTAAAAATGTGCTTCGGAAGTTACCGAAAACTTGTTTAGCTGTATATAAAAAGATCCGTTTCGTTTTTCGAAAATCCGACTTCATATTCTTGTTTAGGGGGTCAAATTGAGTGGGAAATGGGCCTAACCCAAATTTTAGAGCAACCGTATCAAAATCCGAAATTTCCAAGTGAAGCCTTTTTCGAGGGTCTACTTTGGAGGGTCATATCTCCTAGCACACAAATTATTTGGGTGGCCATAATATATCCATGGAAATCCCTTTGAGTTAGCTACCTAACGCACTTCGTTTCACCTCATTCGGAGTTCGGACGAAGAAGTTATGCCCATTTTCGTAAAGTCTGTCCGATAGAAAACGCAAATTCCAAGTAGCTAATGTTACTGTTCATTACCGTTCACCCGCCCGAAAATTTTTCTAAGTGTTGGACCATTTTTTTTAAAAGACTTATGTTATTCCTATATACCATTAGTTCATTCCCATCCCTAAAAACATTTCCCTCTCTACAATCCTCCATTTAAGAAAGTCAAGAACTTGGAGCTAGGGCTTGGTTTGAAGGTGGTGTCTTCATCAATTTTCGTGGGAGATCATAGCAAAGGTATGGTGGTCTTGATCCTTGTCTAATTTTCCATTCAAGGAGCCAAATCCAAAGTTATTTCAAAGTATGAAAAATCTAGGTTTTCACTCAATCTCATGGGTTCTTCCACCAAATGGTTTTAAAAGGTTTATAATGGTACTTTATGGTTATATTGTTGTTGTATTGATGATTTAAGATGAAAATACTCCATGAACCCATGATTTCTCTCTATTCCTAGTTTATGCCTTTATGAAGTGGGTTGCTAGATAATGAATGTATATGAATCAAATTTGTTTAAAGGTCTTTAGATTGTTGAAGTATGTCATTACCCATGCTTACTTTATGGTGTATTGTTGGGGTATTGGTATGTGAGGCTTATGGCCTTAAAGGCATAGTATGAGAAATTGAAGTGCTACCATGACATTATACGAATGAGAATTCAATGAAGATAATGTGATCATGTTATGAATGTAAAGGTGTTGTGGTAGGTTGTTCACTGGTTTGGCTGCATCATTACTACCCTATTTTTCATGTTCTTCGATTTCATTACATGCCTTCAAGGTGTTTGACAAAATGTCCAACTATGGAAAATTGATGAATCGATGCTTTAAAGTTTGAGTTATGAGATGTATGGAAATCCAGAAATGTGTTGATGACACTCATGAATGTTGATGATATAATATGAAGGATTCTTCAATATAAAGTATACCTTGAATTGGTAGGGCTTATGCATCATTTTCTTGTATAAATGATTATATTGTTGATTGTTGAATCCTTGGATCGGTAGGCTTATGGCACCCTTCCACATATGCTTATAATGAACCTTGGATCGGTAGGCTAATGGCACCCTTCCATTAATGATACGAAATGAATCTTGGATTCGGTAGGCCTATGGCACCTTTCCATAAAGGTTAATGATGAGTCTTGAATCGGTAGGCCCATGGCACCCTTTCAAGAGGAGTTAATGAGCTTTCCTAAATGTACCTTGAATCGGCAGTTGTATGGCACCCTTTCATGTGCAAAATAATGTACCTTGCATCGGTAGGCTTATGGCCCCCTTTCATGTGTGATGACGTCAAAGTAGTGAACTATTCTATGGGAATGTAGGCTAAGCACCGACCGGATTTGGTTAGATGGAAACTCCCCACAGCTTAGGCATGAGTTTCAATGATCGTCTACCTTATCCCATAAACTATGTGCCCGCATAGGAAGCTAGTGGATCCATTAAGCTATATATACCGGTCTTCCTTAGGCAAGTAGACCACCTCTTTTCGGTGTGGGGATTCATGACACCGGATTCCATGACAAGCTCTCATGGTCTATGTCGGTTAAACGCTTACTTCCCATCATGTGAGATTTCATTATGGTTTCTTGACAGGTTCTACAAAGTGTAGGTAGTAGTATGGGATGCTACCTATACATTGCACGAGTAGCCTTGGAGAGGGTCATAGTGAGTTTCTCTAAATCCTAATGACCGTGACATGAATGTACCCTAAATGAGGTTATTAAAGAATGTTGGCTCTTAAATGCTTAATATGTTATGCATGTTATACTTGGGTTATATTACGAGTTATTTTCTCTTGTCATGTCTTAATTAATGATATACCTCTTATGTATGAATATTGTGCAAAGGTGAAAGAAAGGAATGATAAGTTACTTTAAGTGACCTAAATGTGGTGCCTTAGTATGGATGGTGGTATGGGACGCCATCCATACATTGCACGAGGTATAGCATAAGGGTTTCTTGAGGTGAAGGTCCAAGGTAAAGGTTTTCATGTTGATATTGTTTAAAGGTGATATTATGACTTACTTGATGTTATGCTTGTCTTGTATGTCTTTTATGCTATTGTTCATGATATTTCAAAAGGTGGCATAATGCATGGTCTCTAACTAAAATGTCCCCTTTAAAGCATGTTTTGCATGGTCATCATACTTAGTACATTTTTGTGTACTAACCCATATTCTTCATGTTTTTACTACAAGTGTAGGTTCCGGCAAGTGATCCCTCTTAGCTAGTTTGAAGTGTTGGATTGCTTTCCTCTAAGACTTGGTATGTCCTCATGGATTCGAGGACAAGACTTTTTAAGTTCTTTTGTTCATGTAATAGACTTCTTTTGATTGTAAAGGGCCGTGCCCCTACTTATGTTTTGCGACCGTGTCTAAGATGGCCATGTGAGACTTAGACTTCCGCCGTGTGTTTTTTAAAGTTGTTTTAAGAAGTTTAAATGTGTGGATGTAAATAAGTTTTTTTTTATTTCCGCACTATTTTCATTATTGAATGCAATGAATGACTATGTGGCTTGTATAAGACCCCTTCGGGGTCGAGTACGCCTTGTTACGACTTGGGGGTGCTCCCGGGTCGTGACAAAGACCCACTACCTACGGGTGCCAAGATACTACCTTAGCTCTACACTTCTCTGTCAAGCAAGCGTAAAACCCTAAAGTATATTGCAATAGAAATGCAATATAGAAGTAAACCACAGTAATAACTCAAACCCACTTCAAATTAACACCGAAAATCAATAAACGCTAGCACCCATTAAATCAAACATAACAGTTGTTTATATTGTCAAACCCCCAAGATTGGGCTTTTAGCCAATCATCGTAAAAAGAAAAAATTTGATACATGCTACATGCTCCATAGTTAGGTATTTGAAAATCAAAAGTTTACTATGAAGAATATTCACTCTATTACAATACCCAATTGAAAAAATAGTAAACATTACTAAAATTCAACAGTAGCAGTGTTTTTGCTCTCTTTCTTTTGTTCCTCCTGATTTCTCAATGCCTTCTCTCTTTTCCAAAAATCAATTCATACTAATCTGAGGTGTGGCATTTTCAGGCCGATCAGCGAGGTTAATCAGGCTTTGCCAACAATTCGGCAACTTACTGATCGTCCTTTCATCTTGCCTTCTTTCTTCGCATTTCCCTCATCCAAAAGTTGTACCTTTAGGCGATCCAGATCGGGATCACCGTTCCATTCCGTGATTCGCTCTTTAGCCTTTTAGCTCGCCAATATGCGTTCACTTTGATCTCAATAAGTACTTTCGGCGACATGGTTGTCCTTCACCGATGCACTTGGCGATTCACTGATGACAAATGCAGTTCGCCTAAGTTCCTTCTATTTCAGGCTCAGTGTTTAGTAACTTTTGGCGATCCAGGAGTCATTTGATGATTCTCTAAATTCTCTCAGTGATCATCAGGCTTGTTTTACTTTACGGCTTGGCACGCTGGAACTTTAGGCGGTCTAATGAGGTACTCGACGACTCGTCGAGTACTCTTGGTGATCTTCAACCTCGCCCTTCTTCATTTCTTCGGCTTGCTTTGTTTCTTCTTGCTTGTTAGTGTGCTTGCTTTGTTCCTCAATCTATATAACTGAAATTCAAGGATTTAACACCAGTTATTAGCACAAACTAAGCATTTGAGGGCATTAAATCTATGTAAACAAAGCCTTAAATAAGTCTAAATCTCTGACTCATCATACATCAAGAAATGCAATTTGTGGTCACTCTCGGATCGAAAGTTAGAACTATAATTGTAGTAGATAGTTTATTCTGCAAAGATCTTCATAGAGTAAAAGAGAATTTTAAAGGAACATGCATCTGCCAAGTTCTCCTATCAATCAAAGTAGTATGATTAGTAACTCTAACCACAACCCAAGATGAAGAACATGAGAATATGCCCGAAGTAGTTGCCTTCCAGTAAGGCTGATCAGGTATGTCCGGTTAGAAATTTATCTGATGGCTAGGGATCTGGGCAACCAAGTTTTACGGGAGCTATTGATTTAATATATTAATCCTCCATTGGACATGATAAAGAAAATGATAAATAGTGGCATTGTTTGGTCTACTTGGTAAAGTCCTGTGAGTAGAAAGTGATCCGATGCCAAGCCAATTATCCCACCAAGAACTAGAATTTCCCGAGTTTATCTTCCAGAGGATATTGTCTTCCTCCATTTGTTTGTTAGTCATGAGATTCTTCCAGGTTTGAAATTCACCAGATTCAGACTACTTAGAAACTAGGTGAGAGCATTGGAAATATTTAGCCAAAACACATTCCATCTAAAGTGACTCTTTAGTCCAAAAGTTCCATCACTGTTTGAGTTCAAGAGATTTACCAACATTATGAATCTTTCTGAAACCAGCCCCAACTTCGTCACATGTATGACATAATGTTTCCCAAGATTCCCAATGGTATCTTTTCCTCAAATTTTTCATGCCCTAGGAAGTAAGCAGTCAACTTTTCAATCTCAATCAGGATATTAGAAAGAGGAGAAACCGAAATAAGAAGATGAATAGGAAGAGACACGAGAACATACTTAATAAGAGTGACTTTACCACCATAACTAAGAATTTTTGTTTGCAAACCATATATCCTACCTACCACTTTAGAGATAATGCCAGAAAAATGAGAGATCCTTTGTCATCCCAATGTAAAGTGAATAACCGAGACAAGTGATAGATGATTCCTTCTAGGCAAAGCCCGTGATAGCTTTTATGAGAGCATTAGTAGGGGGATAAGCATTGGTGGGAACCATAAAGTGACTTTTATTCCTATTGATAAGCTGACCGGAGAAAATTTCATAATTAGTAACTGCTTGCATTATTATCTCAATAGATCATCTCCCGTCTAAAGTAAAAATAATAACATCATCAGCAAAATTGAAATGATTAACCAACGGACCTCCCTTTTCCTTGAAGAAACCCTGAATGAATTGGTTATGAGTAAGGTTGTTCATCATATTGGAAAACGCATCTGCTCCTAAAATAAATAGGGCAGGTGCAAGTTGATCACCCTGTTTTAAGCTTCTAGTGGAGTGGAAGAAACCATATCTAACGCCATTCACAATCACCGAGTAGCAATTTTCAGCCATAGTCATCCAAATCATATCAATAATCCAAATCATACCAATAATAACCTTGCAGATGCACATTCTATCGAGAACAAGGCAAGTAAAGGCCTAAGTAGGGGTGGGCATTCGATATTCTGTTCTAGATTATCAGATTTCAGGTTCAGTAATTTGGTAATTGATAGTTAAAAGTAGATACCAAATATCAAAATTTAAAATTTTGGTTCAGTAATTCGGCAGTCGGTAAATTAAATTTTGGTTTGGTATGATATTTGGTAATACCGCATTGAAGTTGTAGCCGATTGTAATACAAAGTGAATACTATTTTTCCAATCATTTTTGTTTTTATATGTGGAGACCTGATATAATAGAAGATCAATAATTATGAAGGCATCAAGAAAAACAAATTTATGTTAACTAAAAGACGTGTATTTGGATTGTTTATGGTCATTCTTTATCTTTCTTCTTTGGACTTGTACTAATGAGAAATAGACATCTTAATATGTTATCTTCATTAAGTAAGTAATTTCGTATTCGGGAAATACCAAATGGTACTAATGTCTTCTACCAAACCCAAACCCAAATACCATATTTCTAAAATATGACTCCCAAATGTCATACCGAATACCCAATTACCGAATACCAAATTACCAAAAATTGTGGTTTGTTTCAATAATTTAGTTTTTTGTATTTTATTCCCAGCCCTAGGCCTAAGAAACTTTGTCATAAGCTTTGGCCATGTCGAGTTTTATAACCACATTTCCTTATGGATTCTTTTGCTTGATGTCTTCAACAATTTCTTGTGATAGCATAATACTCCCTGAGATACTCCTCCCTTTAATAAACCGGATTGATTTGTAGAAATAAAACTAGGAAGGATTGGAGCAAGTTGGAGACAAATAATCTTGTTGGTGAAGTTACTCAAACTGATAGGTATAAACTCAAAAAGGTAGTTTGGGAACTCCACCGTAGGAATCAAGATAAGAAATGCGTGAGCAAAGTATTTCGGGAGGCAAGAACCACAGAAGAAGGATCAAATCATGGAAAGAAGATCCAACTTAATGATGTCCGGGCAATCTTGAATTTTTTTCCATTCATGCCATCTAGCTCTAGTGCAGAGTTAGGATTCATAGAGAAAACCACATTTTTAAGATCCTTAAGATCTAGCATAACTTTCAAATTATCATTTTGGTCATTGGTGACAAGTGCAGGAATAAAAGCTAAAAGTTCCTCTCTGACAAAATGATTCTGCTCCGTAAACAACTCTTGGAAATGATCACAGGTAGCCTTAGCAATATTATCATCACCCTGAATCTAGTTGCCATTGTTATCTCTAACTTTGTGAATGAACAATTTTCTTCTCTGTCCCCTCATAAGAGTATGGAAGTAACTAGTGTAGGTATCTCCTTCTTTGAACTAGTGCAACTGAGTCTTTTGCTTCAAGATAGACTCTTCAAGACTAAGGAATCGGATGTATTCTGCATTAAGAGCATGCAAAGAAGATCTATCCTTGTCACTATTTGTTTGGATGTACTTTTCCTTTGCAAACCTTATTGCATCATCAAACTCTTTTAACATAAGCAAAATATCCCCAAACTCACTTTTAGATGATTTGCTAAGTGTAGAACAG
The DNA here is from genome assembly GCA_029007595.1 of Solanum commersonii. Classification (NCBI taxonomy): domain Eukaryota; kingdom Viridiplantae; phylum Streptophyta; class Magnoliopsida; order Solanales; family Solanaceae; genus Solanum; species Solanum commersonii. The sequence continues at coordinate 920,760 of JAJTWQ010000010.1, read as the reverse complement.
AGTCGCTTCATTTTCTGGTGCAAAAACCCACATCGGATGCCCCTGAATATCTCGGTCTCAACAAAGTCTCATTATATCGATAAAATTCTGATTATCAACCCAACAATGAAGAAATTTGAAATATTTTACTAAAGTATTGATAACTCTCAAATGTCCTCTTTAAAAAGGTCGCCGTCAATAAAAATAACCAACGAAGAGTAGGGGACGAATCCCTCAGGGAATTGTGTATGGTTAAACATTCAATTAGTGAGTTAAATCACAATTAATTCCAATGGAGTTGATATAGCAAATGGATGGATTATTCCACCAAATTTACCAACACTAACTCAAGCACTCACTTAACAATATTAAAATAAGCAAAGATTCACGAACAAATCGACTCTAGGGGTGTGGGGATTGAATATTGATCTAAATAAAGGTATTGTAGAATTTCTCATTACAACCAAATAACCAAAGATAGGCTAGGTCATGTTTAATGACGCTAATCTCCTTTCGATATGATAGCATCCTTGCATAGAATCTCCTTATGGTCTCCTCTACAAGCTAACCTAAACAACCCAACACCTTATATCTACAATAAAGTATAACTAAATTGCAACTATCAAACAGATTACCCACTTGTATTGGTCTCTTTCGAGCAACAATGCAACATCGAAGCAAAAATAAAGTTGGCCACCTTAATTGATGAATTAATCACTCGGTAATCGATCAAATCTATAATTAATAACTACAAAACATAAGATTTTAGCAAACCCACTAAACTAAATCAACACTCAAGCCCATAATCCCAAGAGCTTGGATGAAATTATACCTTGCATGAAATTAGCCATGGGTAACTTGAAATTGAGCAATTAAGAGCAAACCAACTTTGAATTCAATCTCAATTTATCAAATTCAAGTTAACAAATTCATACACCCTAGAACTAAAAGTGTTTTCACTCAATAGAAAGTATTTCTCTCTCTAGAATGTTCAGACTTTTCTCACCATTTTCGAACTCTTTATTTCTCTCTCCTTTGGGCTATTGATAGTTTTCTGAAATTTGGCCCAAAAACTAAATTTGTGTCTCATTCGGCAACGTTAGTTGGGTTCACCAAATACATTCGGTGAGTCACTAATTACGCTTGAGTTCACTTTTTCATTTCTTCACGTGTTTGAACCTTATTCATCAATCTCATTCAAGTCTGTTTTTTTCAATTCGGCGATGTGCTGATCATCACCCTTGTTTGGCTTTTGAACCTTCATTTTGTACATCGGTACTATCGAATTTAGCGATATTCACTTTATTTCCCTTTTTGCATTCGACACTTCATCATTTATCCTTTATTTTGCCATCTAACCTTGAGAAACGACCCAGTGCACTGTTAACTTGGCCGATCTCAGATTCATTATGTGATTCGTTCTTTATGTTTGGTGACCACCAGTGTATGATTTACACTTCTTTTTCACATCTTTGGCCATTGTTCAAACACTCATCCTTGCCTAGTCCATTAGTCTTTATAGTGGAAAATCATCAAAATATAATAAGAATAGGACATAATTAGGCATTGAGGACACTAATTATGGAGCTAAATAGGCCCCAAATTAGTGCAAGTCTACCACTCATAAACACCCCCAACTTAAACTCTTGTTTGTCCTCAAGTAAATCAAGAACACAATAAGGTTCATAATGGTGTCTACTATAGTATTCATTGAGAGCCATCATGCAAGTTCCATTACAAGACTACTCTCAAACGCATGCTACACTAAAATAGGATCAAAAAGCTTCAAATGATGACTAGGCGGTTGCAACACAAGCTCAAGCTCAAGATCACTTCAGCTTCTTTTCTAATGCAAGACCATGTTTCAATAAATTCATTCCAGTGCCCTCATAGCAAGAACAATTACATGTTCTCACAAAGAAAATCAACAAAGAAGTAAGGAATCAATACAATTCTCACACTCTCAAAAGAGTAACACATGCAAGCTTCGTCCCATAGGTTTGACCATATTTTTCCAGTCATCACACAACCTAGATCATGCAAGATCTCAAGGGTCTTTTAGACTTGTAATGGGACTGAGGGTTAAGTTATGGTCAATTTGGCTAAGTGACTTAACATTTTCAAAGTATTGGTGCAATAATTTTTGCCTCTTCTCAAGTTCTTTTCATTCTTTTTCATTTGAGAACTCAAACTTTGAATTTCCACTCACTTTATTTGGAATTCTCTTTATTTCCTCACTACACTTTTTCATTTCCATTTTTCCAAAACATTTTCATCATAATGACTCTCTTTTCTTTTCTTTTTTTTATAAGGAGGGGTTCCTTATTTTGTAACAAACTTTAAAGTTGAGTCTCATTTCATCTTTCTTTGGCCCTCACCTGGATTTAATTCTTCCTTTCTTTCCACACACCAACTTAGGGTTTTGGCCTAAGTTGGCTATTCAAACATAACAATGCTTTAAAAAAATTAGGTGAGAAGGTAAGGATAATTTGTCTCAAGAGTCTTTCTTTAGGTTTTCCCAACAAATGTGTTAAGGTCAAATGGTGCCAAAAGGGATGGACACCCTCACAAGGTAGTCACAAAGGATTATGGAAATTTGGGTTCTCTCTTTGAATTATTTCCCAAGATCATGCCCCATAATTACCAAGATTTACACAATTAGACAAACAAGGTAAATTCTAGGACTCCACACATAAGCTTTCAAGTAAGGCCTCACCATGTATGGTTCTTCGAAGTACACTCGTTTAGCACATCCCAAAAAGATCAAAATTGTATGTGCCATATTCATTCCATGGCTCACATCAACACGCAGCTAGTCAATAAAAGATTCAAAGAGATCGCTCAAAAGTACAACCACATCTTTTTCATTCTCGCACCACCAACAATATAAATCATGCTCATCATGAGTACTATTCAAGCCGTCGATATTGAATACATTCGATTCATTGCCAATGAAAACTCAAGCAATTCATGATCAAAATTTATAGGGTAGTTGAAAAATCGAGAGATGGAGTCTAAGAGAGAACAACTAATTGAAACACTACTAACATAACAAACACATCTAAAAAGGGAATATTGGCACGAGTTCCCTCACACCACTTAAACATAAATTGCAATGTCCTCAATGCAAAATAAATAATATGAGCAAGCAAATATGGAGGGCAGAACATTTTTTGAATAACTCGTTCGGTGGATTGCAAAGTAAGACTAGCTCGCTGATGGTGCCTGTAGCCTTGAAAATATTAGCCTCCACTTCGGCAAGTTGTACCATGATCGTTCAACGTTAACTGGTGAATCGCTTAATTTCTGTAAAATTGTTGAATATTCTAGTATATTTCTCACTTCAGGCACCTAATTACGTGAACTACATCGGATCCACCCAATCACATCAGTGTATCGCCAAAATGGTGATGTAGTGCTCCAAAATAAACAGTAAAGACCTAAAGCTGAGCAAGCCATTGGGCGAGATCATTGGAGCTTGCTTAACTGTGTCGGTGGATCGCTAAGTTGCCTTCTCTATCACCTATTTTTAAATGATACCTCCATAATTGAAACCCACATTATTAAAAAAAAAAAAAACTAACTCTTGGGTTGCCTCTAAAGAATCATTTGATTTATCATCGCGATACGAAGTGGATATGCCTTCAGGCATCACTCAAATACACCACTTCAACAACCCCCACATCATGACCATCCCCAAAGTACACCTTCAACCTTTGCATATAGAATTTGAATCATACCCCCTTTGTGTCTTCAATTTCAATCACACCATTTGAATACACTCTCGTGATTGTGTACAGACCACTCCATTTGAACTTGAGCTTGCTCGTGAAGAGTTTCAACCTTGAATTAAAAAGTAGGAATATTTCTCCTACTCGAAACTCATGAGGCAAAATCTTTGCATCATGTCACCATTTAACCTTTTCCTTATAAAGAGCGGAGCTTTCATATGCTTGCAAACGAAACTCATCCAACTCAAGGATTTGACGAACACGATTCTTGGAAGCCACATCCCAAGTCAAATTTATTCTTTTCATTGCCCATAATGCTTTGTGCTCTAACTACACTGGAATATGAAAAACTTTCCTAAACACTAATTTTAAGGAGACATACCAATAGAAGATTTGAATGCCTTGTGGTAGGCCCTAAGTGCATCATCAAGTTTACTGGACCAATCGGTACGATGGACATTATTGTTTTGGATAGGATACTCTTTCTTTCTTGATTAGGCACCTCAACTTGTCCACTAGATTGTGGATGGTACGCCATTGTCATATTGTGGTTAACTCCATATTTTGATAGAAGGGTTGAAAATTGACAGTTGCAAAAGTGTGATCCACCATCACTTATAATAGCCCTTGGGGTCCCAAACCTTGTGAAAATATTCTTTTTGAAAATCATTATGACACTTCTTGCTTCATTGTTTTGTAATGCCATAGCTTCCACCCACTTGGAGACATAGTCAACTTCCACAAGAATGTATTTTTTCCCAAATGAGATAGGAAAAGTGCCCATAAAATCACTCTCCCAAACATCGAATAATTCAATATCAAGGATTTGTGATAGCTGCAATTAATTTGCCCTAGATATACTTCCTTGCAATTGACATTTAACACAACATTTGCAAAGGCATGATCATCTCTAAACATCATAGGCTAAACATAGTCACATTGTAAAACCTTAGAAGTTGTACGTATACCTCCATGATGACCACATGTACGCAAAGCATGGTATGCTTCAAGTATTTCATTCACCTCTAATTCGAGTATACAATGTTGAATGATATTATCAGCATAATCCCTAAAAATTAAAGGTTCATACCATATATACTTCTTCACATCAAATAGGAATTTCTTCTTTCGATGGCTACTCAAATCATCAGGTAACAACCCACACATAATGAAGTTTGCAAAATCAAGATACTAAGGAATAGAGGGCGTAAAAATTATTATTACCGATTCATCAGGAAAGGCATCATTGATATCTTTCTCCTCAGCTATTCTAGAATCTGCTTCCAACCTTGAAAGATGGTCAGCTACATGGTTTTCACACCCCTTTCAATCTGTCACTTCAAAGTCATAGGAGTAGAACCCATCAAATCAGCCTTGGTTTCACCTCTTCCTTTGCCACTAAGTACCTTAGAGCCACGTGGTTTGTGTGCACGATCAATTTGGTACACAACAGGTATGCTCTAAACTTCTCAAACCCATATACAACAACCAACAACTTTTGCTCCATTATAGTGTAATTCTTTTAAGCACAATTCAGGGTTTTGCTAGTATAATAGATGGAATGGAAGAACTTGTTTTTTCGTTGCCGAAGAACAACCTCTAATGCAAAGCCACTAGCGTTGCACATTATTTCAAAAGGGATATCCCAATCGGGTGCAATGATTATAGGGGTTGAAATGTGTTTCTACTTGAGTGTCTTAAAAGCATCCAAACATGACTGTCAAAAACAAATGTGCTCTCGTTCTCAAGAAGATTTCACAATGGAATGACAATCCTAGAGAAGTCTTTAACGACCCACCTATAAAATGCGACATGACCAAGGAAACTCTTTACTCCCTTTACCAAAATTGGGGGAGGTAACTTCTCAATAACTTGAATTTTAGCTTGATCAACTTTAATACCATCCCCAGAGATTTTGTTCCCAAGCACAGTTCCTTCTTTCACCATGAAGTGGCAATTCTCCCAATTAAGAACCTAATTTGAATCTACACACCTTTTAAGCACTATCTTCAAATTCTTCAAGAAATCTTCAAAAGAGTCTCCAACTACAAAGAAATTTTCCATGAACACTTCTGTGGATTCCTCCACCACATTTGCAAAGATTCATAGCATGCACAATGGAAAAGTAGTCGGTGCATTATATAACACAAATGGCATTCCCTTGAAGACAAATGTTCCATAAGGGCATGTAAACATTGTTTTCTCTTGATCCTTCGGTGCAATGGAGATTTAGTTATACCTAAAATACCCATCAAGGAAGCAATATTATCCCTTTCCCGCGAGCCTATCAAGCATTTGATCGATAAATGGCATGGGGAAATGATCCTTTTCGGTCAATAAGTTAAGCTTATGATAATCCATACACACACCAGCTAATCACATGTCAAGTGGTGACAAGCTAGGCATTTTTATTTGGAACGACCGTAATACCACCCTTTTTAGGAAGACATTGAACCAAACTCACCCATTGCTATCCACAATTGGAAAAATAACTCCCTTATCTAACCATTTTATAATTTCCTTCTTCACTAATTCATGCATCGGAGGATTCAATCTTCGTTGATGCTCAATTCTTGGTTTGCAATCTTCAGCCAAATTAATTTTGTGAGTACATACACCCGACAAAATTCCCGCAATATTGGAAATTGACCACCCTAAGGCTCTAATGTGCCTCTTCAACACTATGATTATCAATTCCACTAGTGATTGTTCAAAATCACTTGCAATATTTACCAGGAGTGTGTTGTTAGTCCCCAAAAAAGCATATTTGAGATGAGGCGGGAGCTCCTTCAAATCTAATTTTGGTTGTTCAATAATAGATGGCTTGGCCGGTGGTGCTTTTCGAGTAGACAAATTGATATCAAGTTTCCTTGAAATGAAGTATGTGAGCCCACACCTACAAGAGTGGCCACACTTCATCATAGTCACTAATTTTGGCTTGATCATAATTTAGTAGCACTTGAGCCAAAGATTCCCCACAATATGTTACACTTCCAAAATTTGTCGCCATTTCATCAATCTGATCCAAGTGAGACACAATTTGCATGTCATTTTGATATTTCATTTATTTGTGAATATTGAAGCTAACTACTTCTTCATTGACTCGAAACTTCAACTCGCCCCTTCCACATCAACCAAACCTTTACCCATGGCTAAGAGTGGTCTATCAAGAATAACCGGTATTTCAATATCAATCTCACAATCAAGCACTACACAATCAGTGGGGAATACCAATTTGTCAACTTTCACTAGCACATTATAGACCACACATACCGGTCTCTTTATTGAACGATCATCCATCAGGAGCCTCATATTTGTAAGTTTCAATTTCTCAAGCTCAAGCTTATAAAACATCATCAATGGCATCAAATTTATACTAGCACCAAGATCACACATGGCTTTTGCAAAAGTTCACGCGCTAATAGTGCATGGAATAGTGAAAGCTCCCAAGTCATATTTCTTGAGGACTACATTCTTCATCATTATCGTCCATATGTTTGTGGAAATTCAATTGTTTCACAATCTATCACCATCTTATTTGTCACGAATTCTTTCATATATTTTGCATAACCTGGAATTTTGGTCAAGGAATCCACCACTGGAAAATATTCACTTTCAAATCATTCACTATTTCCACGAACTTTTGAAATTTTTCATTGTCATTTTTCTTTCTCAATCTTTAAGTTAAAGGAGGTATAATCTTGATTTGAGGTAATGTGGATGAAGCCTCAACAACACCTTCCTTCACATTTATCTTTGGCTCTCCTTCCACTTCTTTTGCTTGTGGCTTAAACATTCCCTTAGATGATTCATTATCGGCAATCACCCATTGAGAATCCATATTATCGGTCCTTGTTATTTCTAGAGAAGTCATTCCACTTCTAGAAACTATGGTCGAGTCTTGTGTAGCATCCCTTTGATTTTCATCTCCATGAGTCATTGAATTCTCATAGGGAGTAGCATACACAAGAGCAGTCATCTAATCATTTTTTCTCAAGCGACTTAATGGAAGATGAATGTGAGCTTACGGTCGTGGACAAATTTGAAACGTCGCTCTTTATTTCTTGCAAAATCATAGCTGACGCTACCACCTTGTCGAGAATTTTAATCAATAATTCATTGGTTTGTGACTTCATTGGCTCATCTAAGTTGATGGGTTGCACATACATAGCATCTTCACATTCCCTTTCCTACTACATTTCATTATTATTTTTGGTACAACCTTGATTTCCAGTAAGATTTGGGTAGCTTGTTCAAAAACCCTCCGGATTTCCACCTCTCATGTTATCCCCATCATAATAAAACCTCTGAGATACTAGGTTCACTAAATTTGCCCCACCTCCAAAGTCATTCTTGGATAACATTTCAAGTTGAGCAGTTAATTTAGCAATTCTTTTGTCACACTCTTGGGTTTTTTTTCTTGTTCCTTAAGCATCCCAAGTATGGAAGTGACACAAAATATTCACTCGTGTATTAAGATTGGTTAATTTTAGTCATCTCATTAAGCAACCTCGATGATTCTATGAATGGTTGTTTAATTATACCACCCCAAACAAGAGGATCAACCAATCCTTTGTTTAACATATCAAGACATTGGTAAAAATATTGCAATAATAGCTCATCATGGAAACCGTGTCTTGGGCATTGCAACAATACCCTCTTAAAGCATAACCACACTTTATGAGTGGGTGATAATGCTCAAATCACCCTCCAACACCAATTAAAATAGTGAATGGTCGTAGTCAGTAAAAAATCCAATAAAGACTTGTAGTCGAATCCCACAGGGAATGGTATATTGTAGAGAATTCCTTATCAAGAAACTTGGATTTTAAATTAGCTCATTTACAATAGTAAGCAATTGGGTGGATGATACAACAAACTTAATATAAAGATTTGAATATCAATTTTCACAATTAAACTAAAATTAGAATGAAAGAAGAGTTAACAGGTAATCAAGGGGTGCGGGGATTGGATATCAATGTCACATAGCAGTGATTGTGCTGCTCTATAGTGATGTACATACATAAATAGGCTAAGTCATCTTCAATGACGCTTATCATCTTTCAATCTCAAAGCATCTATGCCTAGAATCTCCTTTTGGTCTCGTATAATGTCAATCGTAAACAACCTATTACCTTACTCTACATCTCTATGATAAATAAGGCAAATATATCTAACCCATAACCCTCTTTCAAGCAAGCCATAGACATCAAACCTAAATTGCTAGTATTTAACTAATTACGCACTCAAATTAATCTCTTTAGTGCATCAACAAGAGATCAAAACTAGGAATTAAGCTTGCAACCTTAACCCTTAAGTAAACCCCTTGGTAATTATACCAAATTCATGCATAAACAACAACAAAATAGAGCATAGCACAATACCCACCTCATTAAATCAACACCCAACCTTATTAGAGCACCTTTAGATCTTGGGGTTTTAGCCACCCATTACAACAAGTAAGCAGACATGGGTAACTTGAAATCAAGAAATTAAGAGTAAACCCACTTTTTCTTCTACTTCAGTTTATCAAATTCAAGCTTCAAATAGTAAAACCCCAAGAAAACTAGAAAAAGTGTTCTCTCAAAAGTAAAGTGTTCTTAAAAACTCTAACTCAAAACTCGCTCACTTGAAGTCACTATTCGAACTCTTTGAACTCTTCTTCGAACCCTCTTAAAATTGTATCCTTAGCGCTATTTCTATTTTCCCAAAATTTGGCCCAAAATCCACGTCATAACCAACTCGGTAACGTTAGTCGGGTTTGCCAAACCTCATCGGTGACTCACCCTTCGCTCCTCAACTTGCCTTATGATGATCTAGGCTTCATATGTTTGAATCTCAGTTGGCGAACTCAATAGATTCATCCTTTCACGTTCGGTGAATCACCGAATACCACCTTAGTTCATCGTTTCAATAGTAATTCTTTGCTTACACACTATCACTTTGGGCGATGTGCATCAAAATCATTGTTCTAACTCAATGCATCACCTTTTATACTAGATTTCATCAACCTTCTTTTGTAGACACAAGTGCTTGGGCGGGGTCGTACTCAGTTGGTGATCCGTCATTTATGTTAGGCGATCAACAATGTTCACTTTGCACTTCTTTTTGTATTTTTGGCCATTTCTTCAAACTTTTGTCCTTATCTTGTGCAATTTCCTTCATAACAGCAAATCATCACTATTTAATTAGAAAAGGATAAATTTAGGCATTGAGGACACTAATTATTGAACCTTAAATGAGTGCAAATCTACCCCTCATCAACACCGCTAACTTAAACTTTTATTTATCCTCAAGTAAATCAAGAACACAATAAGCTTAATAAGGATGTCTACAATAGTACTCAATTAGAGCTAGCTTGCAAGCACCCTAGCAAAATTAGTCTAAATAGCATGTTACCCCAAATCATGATCAAAAAGATTCAAATGATAACTAACTAGTCTCAATACAATCTCAAGCTCATTTTAGCTTCTTGTCTAATGCAAGAGCATGTTTCTACAAATGCATTCAAGTGCCCTCACATCACAAACGATTTCATGCATTCACAAAGAAAATCAGCAAAGGCAATAGGAATCAATGCAACTCTCCCTCTCCCAAAAGAGAAACACATGTTTTGTCCCATAGGTTTTCCCATATTTTCCAATCAACACACAACCTAGTTGATGTAAGATCTTGAGGGTCTTATAGAACTGTAATGGGGCTGAGAGTTAGGTATAGTCAATTTGGATTGCTGAATTATACATTTCAAAGCATTGTTGCAATCATCATCATCTCCTCTCAAGTTCTTTTTTTTATTTACATTTGAGAACTCAAATCTTGGATTTCCACTCAATTTATTTGGGACTCCTTTTAGTTCATTCACTTCTCTTTTTCATTCTCGTTTTCATTTTTCCAATATATTCTATCACAATGATGATACAACACTACTTTTTTATTTTTTTTATAAGGAGGAGTTCCTTCTTTTTGCAAAAGTTTCAGATTTGAGTCTTATTTCATCTTTCTTCACCCTTCACTTGGCTTTCGTTCATCCTTCTATTCCACGCCCAAAACTTAGGCTTTTGGCCTAAGTTGACTATTCAAACATTGCAATGCTTCAAAAATGATTTTTTGTGAGAAGGTAAGGATAATTTGGTTCAAGAGGATTCTTTTGGTTGTCAACAAATAAGGTTAGGCTCAAATGGTTCCAACAAGGGTTCACACCCTCACAAGGTAGTCACAAAGACTTTATGAAAAAATTGGTTCCCTCATTGAATTTCTGCCCAAGATTATGTATCACATTCACAAGATTAACACAATTAGACTAACAAGGCATATTCTAGGACTTCGCATGCATGATTTCAATTAAGACCTCACCACACATGGCACTTTTGAATACACTATTTTAGCATATCTTGAAAAGATGAAAAGTGAACGTGCAATGTTCATTGCAAAGCTCACATCAAAACATAGCTAGTCAAAAAAAATTGAAAGAAATCACTCAAAAGTGCAACCTCATCGATTTTGTTCTCTCAACGCCAACACTATGCATCATGCTCATAATGAGTACTATTCAAGACATCCAGATTGAACAAAATCAATTCTCAAATTGTTATTAATGAAAACTTCAAGCATTTCACTATTTAAACTCATTGGGGGTTACAACATCAAAGGAGAATGAGATTGAAGTAAAGAAACACACAATTTCCCAAAAGAGCTCTCCAATATAAACATTAAACTACAATTGTTCAAAATACAAAATAACAAAATACAAGAAAAAGGGGAATATTGGCACGAAGGCCCTTACCCCACCAAAAATAGAATGCAGTGTACTCAATGCAAAATAAATAAAAGTATTGGGAGGCTGAGAGAAAGGATCCCCCTGACAGGCTATGCTTATGGAGCACTCTCATCTAGAGTCTCGGGAGGTGAAGCCTCAAGAGGGGCATCGATGCGCAGCAGTCAGATTGGTGGAGGGGAGCATTGGAGGTACAACTGGGGCATTAGTATCCATCTCAATAACATGAGTTATGGTAGGGTCTGAGTAACCCCACTAGACCCAACTTCTAAAGTCTCTCGAAGATATCTCTCCAGTGCAGCCTGAAGGATGTCCTCCTCAGTCTTATGCAGCTCGATCAGTGTCTTAATTATCTCGTGCTCCTCAACTCTTAGCTCATACTCATGAGTCTCCTAGGACAATTCCTCCTCAGCCCTCTTGTTCCCATCATCAACAACTGTCTCAACATCAACAACAAGCTCTGTCATAGTTAAGGCAGGCACAATACTAGGCATCTCGGGCTCATTAGAAAAGAGAAACTCACCCCAAAGCATGCAGATGTTTGTAGACTATAACAAGACCACCTCCACCCTTGATGTAGCAACATCAGTCCTTAGGGTGTCTAAAGCACAAGAACTACCCTTGGCCTTCTCTCGAGCCTCAATCCTAATAGTCAAGTCATCAAGCTTCAAAATGTGGCACTCAATCGCCCCTTCACACTTTCCCACTTCTCAATCACATGAACCAAGGCCTTCTTGATGGCCTAGTCAATGAGCTAGGGCAAGTCCTTCTCAACTCGGGTAGCTCTCAGATCTATTGGTCGGGCCAAGCTGCCCATCTAATATATAAGTGCTTAGGTCAAGGGGGGAAGGGAAATAGGAAAGGGGGAGGCATTATATCAGTAGTGGTACTAGTAGTAGGTTGTACAAGAATAACAACAAAAGAGCCAACAACAAAGGAAGGTGCAAAAACACATGCTTGCTCCACAGATGGAGCACGTGTGCTGGTCTCAGGTGCTAGAGCAGTAGGGTCGACCACTGTACTGAAGTATGGTGGTGATGGCTTCCTTCGAGCCGTATCATCTCTCAAATACTCGACCTTGATCCTCTGAATGTCATTGGAGGAGACTAGTGTAATCTTGACATTAGTTTTCCCTCGAAAGGAAACTCCCACTCTCTCGCATAGATGAGTAATGAGCATTGGGAAGGGAAGAAATTCCTGCTCTTGTCTAGCCCGAAGTAATATCTCCTCCACAATTATGCCCCTAACTTTCATCTTCTTTTTCTCAATAATAGAACCAACTAACACCACCTTTGGATGTCAGAGTATGGATTAGTTCTAGATAGCATCACGTTGCTACTGAAAAAACCCAAACTAGTATCTTTTTACAATGTTCATGTCCTTATTTTCTATCTTAGCACCTCCATCCATCCAAAAAGGTGCAAACTCATTTGATATTAGAGGGGCCAACCACCCCTTTAATGCATCCAATGTCTTTGTCATTCGGGTCTTGTATTCATTATTCTGATTGTCTCGGGTGCACAATACGGTGTTAATTTCAGCAGCATTACACTTAACCATTTTTCCTCTCACTTCAACTTCATCGAATAGCTCCCAAACTATGCCCTTACGCTTTTTCAGCAATGCCTTGGCAAATGCATCATAACACTCTCGTACCCACTTTGGTAAATATTGTTGTCTGGCCTTTGTTAACTGCTCCTAATTGTGAGATTTGATTGTTTCCCATATTGATGGATATTTTTGACTCCGTCAGTCGAGATTCAGCGCCCCTCGAAAATGGTTTGTTCCCCTTCTGTCTTGAGCCTATTCAAAGCCCTTGGAGATATAATCAAAGAATGCGAAAAGCAAGATTTGGATCTTATGGGGGTGACACCATTTTTGATTGGATATTCATATTCTTTGTAGTTATGTTCTTATTTACTTTCTTACCCCCATTGGTAGGGGTCTAAGGATTGGATTGATGTGCCTGAGAAGCCTCTAAAGGCTCATTTATCGAGATGTCTTTCTACTTCTTTGAAGGAGAAGGAGGAGGATGAGAGGATTCTTTGTTTGACTCATTCTCATTTGTTCTGGCCATTATTTATAAAGCACACTTTCAAACAATGTATTTTGGAGGTTAGTTGAATTTAGCTACAAATTGAAACTTAATTCAAAAGCACTTTTAAGGCTCGCCTAATAGGAAGGTGGATCTCTAAACAGGTTCGGCGAACTACTGTGAGCATGACGAATTGGACAGTGTAAAATTACTCATGGTTTAGGAAAAAAAGGAGAAGTCATTAACAACTCAGCGATTCACCGAGTTGGTTTCGGCGAGCTAAGAGAAGTCTGCCAAAACTGACAATGCGAAAGGGAAAGATATAGGCATCAAGGACGATGTTATCTCCCATTCAGTGATACACCAAATGGGTTCGATGGACTACGAAAAGCTCGCTAAATGGAAGAATACCTAAGGCAATGCATATGCTAAAGAAAGCGAGTTAGGTCTTACTTGGTGATTAGCCTAACTTCCTTGGCAATCTAAGATAAGCTCCCTCGAACAGGAAGCTTCAACCCAGTGCCAAACTTAATAGAGAAACCAACACATACACACAACAAATACTAGTCCCCCCCCCCCCCTAAAATTACAATCCACCTAGATGTTTTTCTACCCATGGGTACTCATATTTCCCCTATTTATCACTAATCAATTCCCAAATTGACAATTTTCCTTTAAGAAAGTAGGCACCTTATCTATCATTGGGAAAAATCAGGCAATTGGGTTAAATTGAGCTACTTAGACTTCACTCACATCAAACTAGGCACAAACCCATCAAAAATAAACAATTCAAGTCAGCATTTTAACCAACACAGGTACGATTCATCATTTGTACAGGCATTCACAATTAAAATCACATGGGCACATTCAATTCAAACAATACAATACAACCCATCAAAATAAGGCACTTAATCTTAGTGAAAGGATTAAGCCCACACCTTAAATTTCTTTTAAAGTAAACAATAACAAGAAGTCGAAACACCAACCTTAAAGCCAAAAATAATTAAGAAACTGAGGGATCGGGGTTGGGTTGAGACGAACTCTGAGCAAATGCACTCTTAGCACTTTCAAGAAATTCACGCAAGGCTCACAAACACTAAAATGTATGAAGCAAGAGAAAGGAATCAGAAAAGCTCTCCTATTTCAAAGATATTTAATTTTTGAATTTAAAAAGACCCTTTGCCTTTTTATATGTGGCCCATTCAGCGATCATGACTATCATCATCAAACGTGTTTGGTTAATTGCCAATCAGAGCTTAAGCTCACCGAACATGCCTGAAAAAACACCAAATGTAAAGGTTGGGTTAGCAGACTCGGTGGAGTTCGCTTAATGCACTTCAGTGAATCGCCCTTTGTAGTTCTGAGCCAATCTTAAAAGTGCACTTTTCCATCTTTTCAAGTTCACAAGGCAAACAAGACTTAGTATGTGTAATGCCTTCAGTGGATCATCGTGTAGGTTTTGCATCCCCTTTGTTTCCTTTTCTATCTTTTAACCTTTTCTCAACCTGCACTCATTAAGCACATTATTCAAAAAAAGTAAAACAAAATATAAAGACTTGGGTTGTCTCCCAAGAAGCACCTTATTTAATGTTGTTGCATCACATGTTGCTCAAACTCAGCAACCATTTTTGGAGTTTAGGATGGTGTAACTAGGCAAAGTTCCCTTTTGCCTTGGATTTAGATGAGTGGCAATTTGACCCAGTTAGGTCTTTAGTTGCTTGATCAAAATTGAATGTAAAGTCACTATCTAGGATAAATTGGAGAAGTCATTTTTTCAAAACATTCAACACCATATCAAACCCTTCAACCTTGTTGTAGATCCTTATAAGGATATCATTCATCTGACTTCCTTCTAACCCAGCTGGATCTTTTGGGCATGGAAGATCATGGGGAGGCACATATCTATCTTTATCCATCTTCCTATCTCTCTAATTTCCACCATGCCAGTCTTTCAAACCATCATCTGTATTCTTGTTCCAACCTTGGTTCCCACATTGACATTCATAATTGTTTTGAGAACACCCCACTTGATTTTCAAAGAATTGAAATTCCTCATTGTATAATGCCTCGAATTTGGCATCATCTGGGCACTACCCATTGTTGTTTCCAACCACATTTACCAACTTGGTTCCACCTCTCATGACATGTTTGGATAACAAATCGATTTGGGTCATCATTTTGGCCATAATTTCATCTCTTTCATGGTGTCTCTCGACTTGTTCTTTGCTCAAACCCACTTGTAAAATGGGCACTTGGTCCTCCCTAATGTGCCAAGCTCGATTGACCTTATAGTCATATCATCTAACAAGAATGCAACCACATCATACGGTTTTCTCATTAGTCCACCTTGGACTAACTGATCAGCCACACCTTTGTTCACCGAATCAAGAAAGCAATAGAAGTATTGCAGCAGCAAATTTTTCGGGGTGTCATGCGTTGGATAGTGCAATAGTAACTTCTTGAACCTTGGCCATATTTCATGCAAAGGCTCACCTCCAATACGCTTAAATTTTGGATTTGGAGATAAAGTTTAACCATCTTCGCTGGTGGAAAAAATCTCTCCAAGAAGAAATAAGTTAGCACTTCCCACGAAGTGACTGAAACATTTGGCAATTCTGCCAACCAACTTGTAGCCTCTCCCATCAAAGAGAACGGGAACAACTGCAATCTTACGGATTCTTGAGTGATATTCTTGAACACAAATGGTCTACATACCTCCTAGAAATTCCTTAGGTGTTCATGGGGATACTCATGAGCTAGACCCCCAAAAATTTCTTTCATCTGGAGCAATTGGATAATAGTTCCAGTGATGTGAAACACCATCCTCCAGATTGTAGGAGGTATATGTATTTTTCATGTGGTTTGAATGTCATTAATGTGCATGTCATTGATATCACCCATGTTGTCTTTTTTACCATAGTCACTATCATTCACTCCCATGGTCACTCATTTTGTCAACCTGCCAATCAGCCAACAACAACACAAAACAACAACTCTACTACAAATAAACCAAATTAAAACTCTCATTTCTCAATTAGAATTCTCAACCACCACTCCTCTCCAAACTCACCATATTTTAAACACTCAAATAACCCTCCAAAACCAATTAAAAGAGTGAGCGGTCATAGTCAATAAAAACAATTCAATGAAGAGTTAGGGTTGAATCCCACAAGAAATGGTATATTGTAAAGAATTCCTTATCAAGAAATTTGGACTTTAAATCAGCTCATTTGCAATAGTAAGAACAATTGGGCGGATGATACCACCAACTTAATAGAAACATTTGATTATCAATTATCGCAATTAAACTAAAATTCGAACAAAATCAAGAGTTAACAAGTAATTTAGAGGTGCGGGAATTGATTATCAATGTCACATATGAGTGATTGTGCTGCTCTATAGTGATGTGCATCCATGAATAAGCTAAGTTATCTTCAATGACGCTAATCATATTTCGATCTCAAAGCATCTATGCCTAGAATCTCCTTTTGGTCTCGTCTAATACCAATCCTAAAAAAAACATTACATTACTCTATCCTCTATTTCAAGAATAGGGCAAATAGATCTGACCCATAACCTCTCTTTCAAGCAAGCAATAGACTTCAAACCTAAATTTCTAGTGTTGAACGAATTACCCACTCCAATTAATCTCTTTTGAGCATCAACCAGAGATCAAAAGTATGAATTAAGTTTGCAACTTTAACCCTTAAGTTAACCCCATTATAATTAGATCAAATTCATGCATGAACAATAACAAAATAGAGCATAGCACAATACCCACTACATTAAATCAACACCGAACCCCATTAGAGCACCCATAGACCTTAGGGTTTTAGTCACCCATTCCAAAAAGTAAAGAAAGTATACCTTCCTTGAAAGCAGCCATGGGTAACCTAAAATCAAGCAACTAAAGGTAAACTCACTTTGAATTTAACTTCAATTTATCAAAATCAAGCTTCAAAATGTAAAACCTAAAGAAAACTAGAAAAAGTGTTCTTTCAGAAGTAAAATGTTCTTCAAAACTCTAACTCAAAAATGTCTCACTTGAACTAACTATTCAAACTCTTCGAACTCTTCTCTGAACCCTCTAAAAATGTATACTTTGGGCTATATATATTTTCCCAAAATCCACTTCATAACCGACTCGGTGACGTTAGTCGGGTCGTCTAAACCTGATAGGTGACTCTCCCTTCGCTCTTCAGCTCACCTTGTGTTGCTTTAGGCTTCAGGTGTTTGAACCTCAATTCGCAAACTCGATTGAGTCAGCCTTTCACGTTCATTGAATCATTGAATACCATCTTAGTTTGTCATTCGAGCATTAATTATTTGCCTTGCACACTAACACTTTAGGTGATGTGCATCAAGATTGTCATTCTAAGTTGGTGTATCACCTTTTCTACTGGAGTTCACCTACCTTCTTTGGTAGACACAAGAGCTATGCACTATTAATTTGCGTGAGGTCATGCTAAGTTGGTGATCCGCCCATCATGTTAGGCAATCAATAATGTTCACTTTGCACTTCTTTTTGTATTTTTGGTCATTCTTTAAAACTTGAGTTGTTTCCTTGTCCAATTGCATTCATAACTGCAAATAATCAATATTTGATTAGAAAACGACAAAGTTAGGCATTGAGTACACTAAGTATTGAGCTAAATGGAACTTAAATGAGTGAAAATCTACCACTTATCAACAGGTTCTCCATTCAGCCTTTCAAAATTCTTAATGTTTTTCCTCAATTTCAATATTTTAGATGGAGGAAAGAACCTTTTGAGGAAAGCTTCAATTAATTCCTCCCATGAGGTAATAGACTTCCTCGGTAATTCAATCAACCACCTAATATCTTCCTCTATTAAGGAAAAAGGAAATAATCGCAACCGCATTGACTCTTGTTAAATACCATCAGCAGAAAAAGGATTGCATACACTTACAAACTTGTGGAGGTGATCATTATAATCTCCATGCTCAAATCCCCTAAATAGTCCTCCACTTTTAATAAGCTACAACATAGACTTGGTTACCACAATTGTCGTGTCCTTATGCATCGGCGGTAACCAAATCGCTTCAACTTCATTGGTGGTATGAGAAACCACCTCATCTTTTTTTCTAACGTCATTATCTTGCCCATAGTGACTAGAGTCGTCAGCATTATGTGCGCTCATCATTTCACCTATCAAGAGATCACAACAAGAGATCCAAGCATAAGTTTGTTGTACTACACAACAAATTAATATGTGAATTACTTCTCAAATTTAATTCCTAACAACCATTCCCGAGAAGTGGTGCCATTTTTGATAACGCGCAAACATCCTATTTAAAAGGGACAACGGTCATCGTTAATAAAAATACCAAACATAGAGTTGGGCTCAAATCCCATAGGAAATGGTGTATGGTTAAAAATTCAATTAGTGAGTTAAATCGCAAATAATTTCAATGGAGTTGATATAGCAAATGGGTGGATTATTCCACCAAATTTAGCAAAACTAATTCAAGCACTCACTTAGCAAGATTAAAATAATCAAATATTCACAAAACTAATCGACTCTAGGGGTGTGGGGATCATTACAACCAAATAACCAAAGATATGCTAGGTCATCTTCAATGACGCTAATCTTCCTCCAATCTCATAGCATCCTTGCATAGAATCTCCATTTAGTCTCATCTACATGCTAACCTAAACAAGCAAAAACCTTAGATCTACAATTAAGTATAACTGAATTGCAACTATCGAAAAGACTACCCACTTGTATTGATCTCTTTTGAGCACCAATGCAGGATGGAAGCTAAAATCAAGTTGGCCACCTTAATTTATGAATTAATCACTCGGTAATCAGTCAAAACTATGATTAGCAGCTATAAAACAGAGAAATTCAACAAACCCACTATATTTAATAAACACACAACCCCAAAATCACTCCCTAAGAATTTGGGGTTTTAGCCATCCATCACAAAGTGTAAAAAATTATACGTTGCATGAAATTAGCCATGGGTAATCTAAAATTGAGCAATTAAGAGTAAACACACTTGGAATTCAACTTCGATGTATTATATTCAAGTTCACAAATTCAAAAGCCCCAAAACTAAAAGTTTTTTCACTCAATACATTGCATTTCTCTCTCTAGAATATTCAGACTTTTTCTCACCATTTTTGAACTCCTTGTTTCTCTCTCCTATGAGCTATTTATGGTTTCTCAAAATTTGGCCTATAAACTAAATTCACGTCTCACTTGGTGATGTTCGATGGGTTCACAAAATGCATCCGGTGAGTCGCCAATTGCACTTTAGTTCGCCTTTTCCTTGCTTCAGGCTTCAGGTGTTTGAACCTTTTTTGGTGATCTCGTTCAATTCCACTTTTGTCAATTCAGTGAGGCGTCAATCATCACCCTTGTTCACCTTTTGAACTTTCATTTTGTCAACTACTATTATTGAATTCGATGATATTCATCCTATTCACCTTTGTGCATTTGGCGCATCACTATTCATCCTTTAGTTCACAAACTAACCTTGAGAAATGACCCAGTGAACTATCAACTTGGGCGATCTCAAACTCACTAGGCAATTTTCCCTTTATAAATGGCAACCACGAGTATATGATTTACTCTTCAATTCACATATTTGGCCATTCTTTCCAACATTTATCCTTGCCTTTTTCATCAGCCTTTATAGTTACAAATCATCAAAATATAATCATAATGGGACATAATTAGGTATTGAGGACACTAATTGTTGAGTTAAATAGGCCCCAAATGAGTGAAATTTAACCACTAATCAAGTATATTTTTGGTCAGTCATCTCCACGAGAAGAGGACAATGACTTGAACCTACGAATGACAAGTATGTCACTATAGTGAGAGGCATTTGACTGAGCCAATTTTCATTTATCTTAGCTATGTCAAGCCTTTTCCAAACCACATCATTCGAATCTCTCACATTGGACTAAGTCAATCAACCCACGCTTCTCAATAATGTGCAGAAACTCATACCACTTTCTCAGTCTATACGGAACACCCCCAAGATTTTCCTCTGGAGTAGTGATAACATTGAAGTCGCCAATTGTACACCATGGACTAGTGGTAGTTGATTTGTTCCTAAGGGTATCCTAAAGAAGAGCTTAAAGGTTATCTCGAAATTCAGCATAAATAAAGGAAATAATGAAGCTCTCCACACACTCAACATGTATAAAATCACAAGTCATCTACTGGTCATCCAAGTTAAGAAGAACACCATCAATATCATTATTCCAAAATACCAAAATTTTTCCATTGTCATTACAGATAGATTTGTGCACAGTCAAGTAGTTTGTGAAGAGATAAATATGAGTGTTATAAGAAAAAGGCTCAAGAATGGCAAAAATTAAAATTTTATGAATCTGTTTGAGAGCTTTAGGTTTCTCCAAAGCACCCAGGGCCCTGATGCCTCTTGCGATCCATATGAGTATACTAATCATGAGAAAGTTTGAGTTTCCTCTTCTTTCTGGTCCTGGTTGCTGAGGGGTCCCAGAACTGGTGAAAACATAGGAGTACCCTTGGGTGAAAGTCCTTGCTCAACCGTAAGCTTTTGCATCAAAAAAGTAGAACCAAATGTCTCAATAAGCTGAATGGCATGTGCATCATCTGTGAGTTCTGCTAAATGTTTTTCTTCTTCAAAAATATCATTATGATCCTCTTTTGAGATAAACTACATATATTCATCATCAATAATATTTTTACTACCAGATGTGTTTAGATTACACACATCAAAAATGGGATCCAGAGATTCTGTGTCTGTAAGAGCAGTCTAAACATTTTCACTGTCAACCAGAGACTTTAAATCAAGATCCACAACCTAAATCATGGTGCTACCAATGTGATTCTCATGATGGTAATAAATAAATTGAACAACCTCTTTTGTAGCACTTTGATCATCTAAAACCCAAGTAACTTGGTCATCCAAAACCTGAATAGCACTCTAATAAATTCTAACAATATTCGTAGAAGTCTAATCATCTGAAACCCAAGTAGCTTGATCACTAGTTTTGTAACACCTCGAGACCAAGAAGGCTAGGAAATGGACTAAGCAAGCAGTCACCAGCCGAAACTAAGTTGTGAGACCCTCCACGTAGCCCTTGAAAGGACATGAAGGGGACCACGGCTCATTATGGTGCTCGTGGAGAGTTTTTAGAGCTTGTCCAAGATGTTTCCCCTCCCACAAACCCTTAGATGGCTCGTGGTGAGTATCACGGACCGTCAAGGTTGTCGTGAAGAGGTTCAGGGTAAAAGAGGTCCTCCCCCAACCATTGGTCCTCGTAGAGTCCTTGACGGGCCGTGAATGCCGTTGTAGTAATGGTCGCATTAGTTTTAAGTTAAGGTCTTTTGGATCTTTTCCTAATTATTCTATCCTAATACTATGTTATTTTACCCTTACCTAGAAGTCCTATAGAAGTATTTTTACTCCCAAATTTCCCCAATTGAAGTCATTCTCTCTATTTTCCAAAAGAAGAACAAGTCTTCCTCTCCAAAATATTTCTCTCTCTAGGAAGCTTGAGGAAGAAGGAGTCACCTTAGAGTTTCAAGTCAAGCCTCCAACCCCACCATTGAAGGCAAGATTTTTGCATTGAGGTATGATAGTCTTCATCCATAGAGTTCCTAAATTCTCCACTTTATGAAGTTAGAAATCTCCAATTGAGTTAGGGTTTTCTTCTATGTCACGGATTCCTTTAAATATTGATTTATTTGATTGATTTATGATCTATTATGCATAAATTGAGAAGATTCCATGTTTTTAAGATGAACCCCCATGAACCTATGTTGAACCCATGTTTTCTAGATTATGATGATTGAAAGTGAGTTTTGAACTATGAAAAGAGAATTATGGAATTATGCATATTCTTATGAAATTGATGAATTATGACATAAGTTGATTTGAGAGTAAAGCATATATGATGTATTTGTTGTTAATGAATGTGCAAAGGTTTTCTCAGATAAAGGATTCTATGGTTGAAAGGTCTTCTCACATAAAATAAATCAAGTTAATGAGTTATTTTAATGAAACATAGCTTGGATTGGTTACTAAATTGTACCTTTTCATGGATGACATATGACTTAGCTTGGATTGGAAATATGATGTACCCTTTTGTGGATGATAAAGATATGTTAAGAAAATGACTATTTCGTGGGATTTAATCTTAGCACCGAGAGGAAATTGAGATGGAAGCTCTTCCATTAGTAGAAGTCGGGTTTCTAGAAGAAATATTGTTATCCCATATACCTATGTGCCCTCATAGGATGATTGTCTTAGATAGACATTAACCAGTGGATCCACATAAGCTAGAAGTTGATACCCCTTTTTGGTGTGAGGTAGACACTGGATTCTGTGTTGATAGATCACATGGTCTTATATGTTGGTTAAAGGTAAATCTCCCACAATAATGAACTAAGGTTACTTCAAGAAGTATCTTACATGTGAATTAAGATGATGTCTATTTGGATTGACCATGTTTTATGACTTATGTCTTCTAGTTCTTTTTCATTCATGTTTTAGCTTGGTCATAGCAAATTGATGAAAATGTCCCTTTTAACATGATTTCAAATGTTTTATGCATGGCTTTCATGCTTAATGCATCATTGTATAACACATACGTTTGCCTACATTTCTTATTAATATGTAGGGTCCAACACTCCAGACTCGCACTTCCGAGGCTAGGCACCTTTAGTAGGGACTTGAAGATTGGTAAGTCCTCATACATTCAAGGATCGAGGCTTTATTTCATTTTGTCATTTCATTTCAGTTTCGAACTTAATGTACGGGTTATGTCCCGATCACTTCTTATGTACTATATGGCTTTGAGACATTGTTAGATTCCACTTCGTCTTATGAAACTCTATGATTTTAAATGATCTTTTAAATCTCTTGGTTTCTATTACCTTGTACAATATATACTAAGAGGCTTGTATAGGGCCTCTTGGGATCTCATACGCCACGTTACACCTAGGGTCTACCTTGGGTCGTGAAAAACTTAGTTATTAGAGCACATGGTTTAGAAATGTCCTAGGAAGTCTCACGAGCCACGTCGAGTAGAGTCTGTTCATGAGTGTGAAGCGTGCCACACTTATGAATAAGAGGGTACAAGATGTTTAGAAAACTCTACTTTTTTATTACTCTAGAGTCGTGTGATAGAGTTCATCTCTATAATGTATATATCCTAATCCTTATCTGATGCTCTATAGGATATGGATACTCAAAGAGCATGTGCTAGAAGGAATGCAGGAGAGAATGGGGAATAAAAAGCTCTTCCTTAAGCTCCTCCAGTTTCGGTCGATCCTTTGGCCGAACAAGTGACTAATGCAAAGTTTAGGGATATTTTTCAAGTGTTGGCTTAAGCCATGACAGCCTAAGCCAATAGGGAGGTTGTGGTTCTCGTGAGCCCAAATGTGGGTACGGTGGCATCTAGAGTGAGAGATTTCACTAGAATGAATCCTTCAGAGTTTCATGGTTCTAAGGTTATGGAAGACCCTCAGGAGTTCATTGATAAGGTTTACAAGGTGTTGATGATCATGGAAGTGATGTCGGTGGAAAAGGTAGAATTGGCCACTTATTAACTTAAGGGTGTTGCTCAAATATGGTTCAACTAATGGAAGAAGGGAGAGAAGAAGATGTGGATCCTCTTGATTGGGAAAAGTTTAGAGTTTCTTTTCTTGATAGGTTATTTCCCCTTGAGATGAGGGAGGCAAAGGTTCTTGATTTCATCAAACTTTGTCAAGGAAATATGAGTGTGAAGGAATATGCTTTGAAGTTCACACAATTTTTTCGATATGCTCCTACTATGGTTGTCGATCCTTGGGCAAGAATGAGTATGTTTGTTTTGGGTGTGTCCGAGATGTTGTTAAGGAATGTCGTACTGTTATGCTTATCAATAAGATGTACATTTCTCATCTCGTGGTTCATGCTCAACAAATTGAAAATGAGAAACTTTAAGAAAAGGCTTGGGGAGGCAAAGAGGGTTAAAGTCGGCGATGGTAACTTTTCACACTCAAGGTCTGATGGACATGGTCGTTCTAAGTTTCGACACGGGTTTTCTCGTCAAGGTTCCTCCAATGATCCTCCTAAGTTCAACAAAGATTGGGTGACTAACCCTAAGCCTCAAAGAGCAAATGGTAGTGGATCTCTATTGCCCTACTTGTGCCAGATGTGGAAGGAAGCATGAGGGCAAGTGCCTAGCCGAAATGGATGGTTGCTTCGATTGTGGAAAGATTGGTCATAATATGAGGGATTGCCAAATGTTTGCGGCTAAAGGGAGAGAAGGTAAACAAGCTCCACCTAGTGGTTCGGGTTTAAGTGCCGCAAAGTAAAACTGATTCTATGCACTTTAGACTCGTGGTGATCAAGAGGGTTCTCCCGATGTAGTTATCGGTATGTTGAAAGTCTTCTAACTTGATGTTTATTACTTGACCTCGATGCTACCTTGTCTTTTATGACTCCATATGTGGCTGCAAGGTTCGATATTCTTCCGTATGTGTTGTTAGATCTTTTTTCTGTCTCTACTCTTGTTGGTGATTCTATTGTGGCTAAGAGGGTCTATAAAAAGTGTTTCGTCTCCTTGTCCCATAGAGTCACTCATGTTGACCTTGTAGAGCTTAATATGCTAGATTTTGACGTTATCCTTGGTATGGATTGATTGCATTCGTGTTATGCTATTGATTTTAGAACCCGTGTAGTCTCAGTTTCCAAATAAACCCATTCTAGAGTGGAAAGGGGGAAATTTGATGCCTAAGAGTCAGTTTGTCTCTAGTCTTAAAGCTAAAAAGATGATTTCTAAGGGTTGCAGATATCATTTAGTTAGGTAAGGGATATAGATTTTTAGACCCCTACTCTTGAGTCGGTCCCCGTTGTTAATGAGTTTCCAGAAGTGTTCCCAGATGATCTACCTGGTGTTCCTCCCGAAAGGGAAATAGACTTCGGTATTAACCTTCTCCCTGATACGCAACCTATTTCTATTCCTCCTTATCGTATGGCTCCGGTAGAACTTAAAGAATTAAAGGAGAAATTGAAAGATTTGTTGGATAACGGTTTCATTCGATCGAGTATCTCTCAATAGGGTGCTCTAATTTTGTTTGTTAGAAAGAAAGATGGTTCTCTTCGAATGGGTATTGACTACGGACAATTGAACATGGTTACCATTAAGAATAAGTACCCTCTTCCAAGGACAGATAATTTTTTTGACAAACTTCAAGGGGTAAGTTACTTCTCTAATATTGACCTCTGGTCGGGTCATCACCAATTGAGGATGAAGGAATATGACATCCCGAAGATGTCTTTCCGAACTCGATATGGTCATTATGTGTTTTTGGTAATGTTGTTTGGTTTGACTAATGCTCTGGCCACATTTATGGATTTTATAAATAGGATGTTTAGACAATACCTTGATAGGTTTGTGATTGTGTTCATCTATGATATATTGATCTATTCAAGAAGTGAAGACCAGCATATAGATCACTTGAGTATTCTGTTGCAAGTCCTCAAGGACCAACAAATCTTTGCAAAGTTTAGTAAATGTGAGTTTTGGTTAAGATTTGTGGCCCTTTCTTGTTCATATTGGTTCTCGTAAGGGTATTGAGGTAGATCCTACGAAGATAGATGCGGTCATGATTTGGCCTAGACCTCTATCACCTTCGGATATTAGAAGTTTCTTGGGTTTAGTCGGCTACTATAAAAGGTTTGTTCAAGGATTTTCTTCAATTGCTCCTCCATTGATGGTGTTGACTCAAAAGAAGGTGAGGTTCATATGGTGTGAAGCGTGTGAGAAAATATTTCAAGAATTGAAAGATAGACTTACTTCCACTCTGGTATTGACTTTACCGAAAGGGACTGATGGTTTTGATGTTTATTGTGATGCCTCAAGAATTGGGTTAGGATGCGTCCTTATGCAAAATGGAAAAGTTATTGTCTATGATTCAAGGCAACTTAAGATTCATGAGAATAATTATCTTACTCATGACCTTGAACTCGCAGCAGTTGTATTTGCTCTTAAGATTTAAAGGCACTATTTGTGTAGTTTTCATGTGGACGCCTTTACCGACCACAAGAGTTTGCAATATGTATTTAAGTAAAAAGAACTAAACCTACCCCAAAGAAGGTGGCTTGAATTACTAAAGGATTATGACATGAGTGTTCTTTATCACCTCGGTAAAGCGAATGTGGTGGCGGATGCTCTTAGTCGATTATCGGTGGGTAGTGTTGCTTATATTAAGGATGATAAAAAGGAGTTAGTTCGAGATGTTCATAGATTGGCCCGTTAGGGTGTTCAATTAGTTGACTCTACCATGGATTTGAGACTTGGATGAACCCTATCTCTTCTTCTTCTTCCTTAGTCTTGAGACATTTTGGTGAGTGAATTTAGGGGGAATTTAGGAGACTGAATAAAAAATGGTGATTTGGGCTTTAAAACATTTTATAAGGCTTAGGGTAGAAAGCAAAACGACAAAGTATTGGATTAAAATAATCAGGAAAAGATTCAAAAGCCCTTTAAAAATAACTATTGGACTCGACCTACAATTTTGACCTACAAATCGTAGGACTTTCTACGATCCATACTAGCTAAGCGTAAACCAAGTACTGGGACCATGAAATCACCTATATTTTGACGGAACACTTCTATAGCTCGTAGGTCCTCCTACGGTCCGTAGAAACCAAGTTTAATCCTCAAAACTTCACTAAGTTTGAGACTCACCTACGAGACCTATCCTACGAATCGTACAAAGAATGACGGGTCATCCAGGTGAACCATACAAAGGGTACTAGAACTTGATTTTAGAAAATTAGTTTTCCCCTTCCTACAGTTGTCATCTACGACCCGTGGAAGCTTCTACCATCCATAGATGGGACCCATAGACACAATCTGTAGCCCCAAAACTTCTTTTCTTTCTTTTCCAAATTCTGAGGTGTTTTACCACTCTCATTATCACCCTCGCAGTCAGTTCCAACATCGGTTGTTGGAACATATGACTCAAAATGTTGAGAAATATTATGATCTTCTAGTGATTCTTCACCTTGATCTACAACATATATGTTAAGGACCTTAAATTCTTCAGACACTAAGTACAATAACTGCTTTATACCATTATCGCCTTTTATCTCATAATAGTTACCAGAGGGAACAATAACATAACTTGTTGAACACCTAAATATCCAAACTTACTGGTGTACTCATTTGCTATATCGATAAAGGAAAGGAGATTAGGATCATAACTTGTCCAAGTATCAATTAGTTTATGTGAATACGTGATATTTAGATTTTTAATCCACTCTCCACCATAATTGAAGATTATGTCCACCAAGGTCATCTTTAATATCCTACAAAACAAAATAGAAAAAGAGACATATGTAATTAGCAACAGTGAACCAACATATTATTGTCAATGTTGTGTATTAAGTAAACGAAATGGTATAGTGATCATCTTTGTTGGTTGGACACTTCAAAAATGTCATCGGATATGCATCGCATCCTTCAAAAACAGTGCATTTTTGAAGGCTCTGACACGAGTGCGGTAACATTTTTAGAAAGTCTAAGCAACTTAGGTGATCATTATCTGTTTCATTTATATAAGGTTCAACAAACTTTTAGCTTTCACATAAAGATTTTTCATCTAATTAAGATTTGAGAAGAATCATTAGTGTATATGGGCTAATCAGCCCAGAGGAAATGGTGCTACTATCTCATCACTGGATATTTACATTCTACAGATAGTTTGGTTAGAAATACTCAACTAAAATAAATTTGCAAAATAAGTTCAAAAATTATCAGCTTAAGAGAACTACTCAAAATAGAACTAAATAAAATTGGATTGAAAACCTATTAATATGATGAATTCTCTTATATCATGTTTGAAAGGGTTGTAATAGATATAGTGAGAGCTAATATATTAGGAGAACCTATTCGCTTCGAGTATGTAATCCTATAGTGTTTCTAGTTTTTTATAATGATGTTGAAGCCTGAAGCATTAGTTGATGTTGGATGGGGAAATAGATTTCATCTATCCTACACGCATTGTATAAACATTGGAATTTTAAATGCTTTTCGTGTTTAGAAAAATGCCAAAGATTGGACTTACGTGACCACAAAATGGTGAACAATGTTTTACGTGACCACAAATTCTGAGTTTAAGTTCAAAACATGTGAACTTACGTGATCACAAACTGGTAACACATTCAAGGACCACAAACCATGAAAAGGGAAAAAGTCTCACTAACATTATAATATTCACATTATGTCATTCAATTAGGAATGGATACCCCACATACAACCAACAATTTCGTTGTAATTTATATTTACTTAAATCTAAACCACTAAACTCCAAATTCTAAACCAAAAGGGGATAAATTAACAGTTATCGAAAGGTCCATAAATTTCAGAAATCGACAATCATATTTCTACCCTAGAGCGAAGAGATAGAACCCGCAAACACATCAAAATAGCGAACTCTAACAGTTATCAAGTTCATAAATACTAAAATTCGACGAACTCTAATAGCAATAAAAGAGATATATACAGATTTTAAACTTTTATGCAGATTTTGAAAAGATTCAAGTAACAAATACGATACAAAAAGGGTAAAGAGATTATTTAAAGATACAAATCTTACCTTTTATTAGATCTTCTCTCTAAATCAAGATATGAATGACTCTTCTCTCTCTGTACGAAGCGTTTTATCTAATGTGATGCAAGATAATGTGTATTGAAATTAGGGCTAATGGGTCATGAAGGTTGGGTCAGATTTAATACTAAATAGAAAGTAAATTTTTAACTATAATAAAAATATATATACATGGAGCCATGTAGGCGCCACATAGGCCGATGAAAATGGTGACATGATACTTAATTGTACAAAGGCAAATATGTGTCAAAAGTTGGATAGTAAAGACAAATATATCAAAAATGTATGACGAAGGATAAATATAACCCTTTTCTAAGAGTACAAGGGCAAATATGACCTTTTCGATATTTGAAATGTTGTTTGACACCCTTATATTAGAGGCGACTAGTCAATTTTGATTCATCAACATTAGAATAAGAAAAATAAATAAGAAAAGCATTTTTGAGTCCTGGTTTCCCTTTGACAGTAGCGAGAATAGGGGTTAATCGGTGTTGGGGGATTGAAGGACGGTAGCAGGGGGGGTCATGGACCCTGCAGCTGTCGATAGGATTATTGAGAAGCTATTAGAAGTCCGATTATCGAAGCCTGGCAAGTTGGTGCAGCTTTCCGAGTCTGAAATCAAGCAACTATGTGTTTCTTCTAGGGATATCTTCGTTAAACAACCAAATCTCCTTGAACTTGAAGCACCCATCAAAATTTGCGGTACTATACCCTATCTAGGGGAACTCTCCTTTTAACTCTTGCTCTCTCTATCTTTTGTGGTAGTTTTGTATCACCCCATGTTTGCTATTTTTGTTGCTTTTTGCTATATGGTTGCGAGTTGTTTTAATGGCTAATTTAGATTCTATAGGCCCTTTGATTCTGTTAACTTTAGAAGGAAAAAGGACATGCAAGGTTGTCCTCTAGGTAATCTGTTTTTTGTTTGAAGGAATGAGCTCTGGTTGTGAAGAAATAAAATCATAAAGTACTTTTGTGACATAGCCGCTGCCCTAGTGCTTTTTCTAAATTTTGATGTTTGCAAGACTGTCAACCCATGACTTGCTTCTTGAAATATCCTATGTTGTAGTTGCAAAACTGGCGATGAGAGTTCTTGTTCTCCAGCTTAATGAACCTGGTGAAATTTTAAGACAACAGTGGTTGTATTTGAATCCCTACAGAGTCTGATTCACCCTAGATATTATAAGTAAAAGAAGATTCATAAGAGAAAGTTCTGGTGATGTGTGCAAATTTGACAAGTTGCTTGGATCATACTAATGCAAAACGATGTATCAAGAAAATAATATACTGATGCATAATGTGTTTGATTCTGGCTTGTATCTTTAGAATGTTGAGGTGTGTATTACGGGTGGGAACAAAATTATAATGGTTTACATTGAGGAAAAATCACCACCCCTGAAGTTGACCTCCTCTAGGGATTTTGAACCTCTGACAATCCAAGTAAAGAATACTCTTTTAACACGATTGAAGATCCACTATCTACGTTAAGTGTTCCTTCCGGTGGTGGGTGATCCATTGCCACTGTCATAAGTGGTTACTGTTTACATCTACTCTTTTTACTTTAAATCGCCTTTTTTGAGTACTTTCCTTGGTTCATCAGAGAGTGGGTTATGATTTTCTAGTCAACAGCTCACCATCTCTTTCTGCATCTGGTTCACTACTAACTATGGCAGTTATCATGGTATCATGCTTATTTTGTCTCCTCTGTTGCTACACATTTGTTTTGGTTAGCAGTCCACTTATACTAGTTTTAACTCTTACTGCTTTCAGCCTTATCTCTTTTTTATTCAATGCTTTTGCAGTGACCCATTGAAGTAGCGTTTGTTTGTGCAGGGGTTATTCCTCCAGTTAGATTAGAGATGTTGCTTATAGTCCATTCTTCAAATATGAAGTCATTAGTTAAAGTTGCAATCAAACAAGGGGTGTCAATGTTGTTTTAGAAAAATTATATCATGCTGATATCTCGGTTAATCTATTGCATATAACTAAAATTAGATTTTTTAAACCATCCAAATTTTATTGGTTTTACTTGTTATCTGCTCTGCTTGATTCATTTGTAGTATTCTCAGTTATTATGTAATATAAAGCAGAGTTTAACGTACCACCAAATATTATATAAGTCTCACTACATTTTGCATTATCGATAAATAAAAAAGTTCAACTTTCATGTTCAACCCAAGAAAACTAATGAGTGATATTTATACTAGACTAGAAAGTAGTATACCAAATGAGCAACACTAGCTTTGCTCTACCACCAGTCCATCATTGGGGATATCAATTGAAAGCTTTGGCCTCTGTTAGTTGGTGTTGAGCAATGCCGTCTGATCATTGTTAACACCGTGGATGGTATTGGATAATCAATGGAGGTTAGATGCCGACATAGATTGGGTAGGATCCTTTTGTTTTGCTGCTGGTTAACCCATGTAACCATCTTTTGCAACAATTTTCAGTTGGCGTGTTCACCGTCCAGAGTTTCTCCTAATATTGAATGGGCATGTTGATTGGTTCTTGTGCTCTCTATCTCTTAAGTACAATTCAAATGATACCTTGTGAAAAATCACCAAAGGCATTGATTGTTAGCACCAGAATATGGTAAACTGGAAACCTACTATGACACTCAAGTTAGTCCTGTTCCTGAAGATAGGCAAAGTAATAAAATCACTAAAAAAATGATACATAACTAAAGATGATAGAATATACAACAACCTATGTTGCTCGGACTCTTCAAAAATGCCAACGGGTGCGTGTCGGATTCACCAAAAGTAGTGTATTTTTGAAGAATCCGAGACTGGTGCGGCATCAAAAGTGAAGAGTCCGCGCAACTAAGACAACAACATACCCAGTATAATCCCACCAAGTGGGGTCTGTGAGGGTAAAGTATACACAAACCTTAGCCCTATCTTAAAGGTTGAGAGGTTGTTTTCGGTAGACCCATAACTCGAGAAAAAAGTAGCCCAAAGCAGTATAACGTTCAACATCAGCCTAACACCTTTTTTCCCCAAGGTTGAGCTTGTTCAATTGAAAATAATGGAAATGAAGAAGTCATGACATTATACTATAAACAGCCCGACAAATCTTCCTTAACAATAGTCATAACAAGATGTAGCGATAATCGATGTACAAAATACAACAGAAATTAACCCAAACTTAAAAGGACAAGAAACTACACAAGTAATACTACAACTAATATTACTGCTAATAGTATGAAGAATAAGTGAGATACGCTTAATTATCTAACTAAAGGAGTTGGAGTTTGGAGAGCCATTAGATCCTTTTGGCCATCTTTGGCTGGAAATATGAGTTTTGAAGTTGGCAACGGGAGGAACATTCTCTTTTGGCATGACAACTGGCTTGGACATGGTCCTTTAAAAGTTTTGTTCCTGATTTCTACACTATTGCTAGTTTGCCAAACATTAAACTTGAATCAGCTAAAGGAGTACATTGGTGGAATATCGCGTTCAGAAGATGATTACATGATTGGGAATTGGGAAGAGTCGTGGACTTGTTCATGACTTAGAATCTTTCCATGTCTTCAAAGAATCTGAAGATACGTTGTGCTGGGAATCTGGAAGTGATGGAGTCTACACTGTCAAATCTGCATGCATACAACTACCAGATCAGACAAAATACACAATTTGACCAGTGGCCATGGAAGTTCATTGGAAGACTAAGGCCCCTTACAAAGTCTTATATTTTTCTTGGCTTGTAGCAAGAGAATCATGTCTCACTCAAGAAAACTTAAGAAGAAGAGGATTTCATCTATGCTCTAGATGTTGTATGTGTGGTGCAGCCAGAGAAAACAATAGCCATCCGTTTCTACATTGTCCTATAATTGGACAATTCTGGCAACTTTTTTTGAACTTGGTAAGACTAAGATGGTCTATGCTAGCAACAAGTTGTGATTTATTGAAGTGCTGGAACTATAATGGTGGTGCAGTGAGACAAAAGAAGTGGTGGAAACTTGTCACAGCTTGTAAATGGTGGACAATTTGGATAGAGAGGAACTACAGTAGATCTTTTAGGATTACTGTAATTAGTTTCTTCTTTTAGCTTGTTACTACCTTTTTGGAGGTCTCCAGCATACCTTAATGCTGAGGAATACAACATTACCAGTTTCAAAAAAAAAAAGAATTTTCGAAGACAAGCAATCCTATGCACAAAGTCAAGATGAATTGTATTCTTTTGTTTCATTTTTGGTGTAAAGTAAACTATGTACAGGAGACTGAATCACTAGTTGATATGATAGGTTCCTTTTGAAGCTGCAGTCCTAATCGTGGTTGGGTTTTTGTAATTGTAGATAGCACTGTTATGGTGCAGATCTAATATATATATACATGTTACCAGTTTCAAAGAAAACTAATCTTCTACCCTAATTTGTTTCCTCTATAATCTCCTTTCTAAGGTCATGTTCTCATTAAGCTGAAGTTGTGTCATATCATGTCTAATCTCTCCTCTCCCCGGTACTTCTTCGGCAAAGGTAATGGAATGTAGATGTGGTAACTTACCATGTTTTAATTACAATATAGAAAAACAAGATAGAAAATGCTTACACCATTTGTTGGCCCGATGTCTTCTGTAGGACAAGGAAGAGGTAACTTTACTATTTCTATATGTGAGTGAGAATTTATCTTGAGTGTGTGACACATATTATTGAGGGTGCTCTCACTTGCTCTTATTTATGTTCCACTTATACTATGCAACCTCTATTGTATTGATGATTATGAGTTATCTGTCATTCCTTTTTCATTTTTTGAGAAAGGTAACAATTATATTAATCAAGAGTAAAAACGCCACCCGAATGGACTGGGGACGGGTCAAAGCTCTTTCGGGATGGTGGATAAGTTTCAGAACATTGTTTCATTTATATCGATGGGGCATGGGGTTAGAATGTCTCCTTCAGCGACCTTGTTGGTGACAAAAAAAAAGGGGTAGGGGGGTTGGGTTTATCAGGGGGAGGTGGGAAGCTCCTCAAATAGGATGAATGACACTAGAATGTTAATGCGTGAAATAGCTGTAGAGGCTGGATAGTCGCTGGTTTTCTTGGTGACATCAGAAAAAGCTTAAGATTGATGTAGCTCAAATCGTTCCTCCCCTCGCGGAATTCCCAAACCCTCTCTCAGCAGGAATCAGGATAAGTTTTTACCATCAACCAAACATAGTATAAATCTAATTCCAAACATAAACCTGGGATATCCCCACGTACCAAACGATCCCCAAGAGGAGATGAAAGAAAGCTTAGGATTGATGTAGCTCAAGCTGTTCTTCCCCTCGTGGAATCTCGAATCACTCCCTCTGGTTTCTCTCCTTCTGACTAGTCTAATTTTCCTTCAAAATTGTGTCTATAATGTGTGGGCACGCCTTAGGACTAAAACACCCTCCCCAAACCAAACAGACTTGGATAGGACCAAAAACACCTTGCTATGTCGTGGTATGTGTGGCCATGTGCATTGCCTAGACGAAACATCAAGAGTACATGAGTTTATGCAGGTAGTCCCAAAAAGACACCACCACATCCCAAGGCTTGACTTTCCATGTGCTGGTTGGGGGCATAAAATAGTGTCAAAATGTCTTTAGTCAGCCAATGGTGCACGCTCTCTGTCCTTGGCCCCTGGACATGATCCCAATTAGTTTTCTTTGACTTCATTCATACTTCAAAGCCATATTTGATCCTTTTTAGCCTCATATCATTCCATGTGTTCAAAATCATGTCCTACACAAGAAAATACAAAATTTAGGGATAAAGTGAACAGATTGGAACCCAAACACACTAACACGTACAAAATGTGCTGCGGAATATAGCTAAAACCATGCATTTCTTGCTGCCGCTCAAATGTAATCATGGGAAAATGTGGAGAAGACAGCACATGGAAGACAAAAGAGAGGACTACTGTTCATGGTGTTGATGTCAGGAAATCTATGCAAATTCTAGAATCAAGATTAGGTCAGTGTTGGAAATGGGAAAAAAAATATCCTACTCGAAAGACAACTGACGTAGGACATGACACTCTCAAGCTCTTATTCACCTTAAATCAACAACAAAAGGCAACTATTAGTGAAGTATGGAATACACGGGATGGAATTGAAGTTTCAAGGTATTTTTTGATTGATTGGGAGGTTGACAGGTTTGCTGAATTTCACAACGCACTAAACCAGTTCACCGGAACTAACCAAGTCTCGACTGAATATGGCGGCTAGGGCATAACTCTGGAGTTCTCTCCATTAGAACATCTTATCACATGTTGAATCATAACACTATTCTAACTAAGCTGTGGCCCTGGAAACATATATGGAGGGCAAGATTCAATGTAGTGTGGCATGTTTTGCTTGATTAGTAGCTAAGAAGGCTTAAGAGAAGGGGAGTACTACTTTGTTCTATCTGTCATTTATGTGGGAAAATTGCAGAAATGAATAGTCACCTTTTTATGCATTGCAAAGTGACTACACAATTATGTGGCATCTTTCCAACTATTTAATATCCTTAAGTTGGAAAATGCCAATGGATACACAAGGGTTGCTGTCTAGCTGGTACAGAAGTCTAGGCTCAACAGCTCAGAAAAGATGGAACATGATCCCGGCCTGCATATGGTGGATTATATAGAAGGAAAGGAATTTAAGATGTTTTGCGGGGAAAAAGCAACTCAATCCAGAAGATAAAACTAAGTTGTATTTTGCTTTTTCTTTTTTGGTGTAAGCAAAAGTACATAGAGGACACTGAGTTTCTATTACAAGCTCTAGAGTTTCTATGAGACAGTAGAAAATTTGTTTGTTTAGAAGTTTTTGCTCCATACATTTGGTAAATATGGCCCACACAAATTTTAATGCATGCTTTTCACCACCTTTATTTAACAAAAGAAGGTCAAGCACCCAAGGTGTGGCCTAATGGTCCATGAAGTGGGTTGAGAACCATGAGGTCTTAGCTTCAAATTCCAGTGGAGGAAAAATACATTAGGTTATTTCTTGCATCTGTCAAGCCTTAGTGGATAGAGTTAGCCCATACTTGTATTGTTGTGTCAATGAAAGGTAGCAAGTACGCCACGGTATTAGTTGAGGTGCATGCAAGCTGATGCTGATCCAGACACCAGGATTATCAAAACTAGGAGTTAGTATGCAAGTATGTGAAAATGTTTGATATGATATGAGAATTAGTGATATTAAATTCACTGAACTACTTGAGAGGAGGTAAAATTGATATAGTCTCACAAATGAAGTAATAGTACAAAATGTTGTGCTAATCTGACTTGAAACCAGATTTATCTATTTAATAGAGTCAAGGGTAAGCCACCTATTTCCCTTTACTCGCTTCAGTTTTGTCATTTCCTCCCTACTCATGTAATTGTTTATTTTTTCGTTTCAGGTGACATTCATGGGCAGTACAGTGATCTATTGAGGCTTTTTGAATATGGTGGTTTTCCTCCGAAGGCTAACTACTTATTTTTGGGTGATTATGTAGATCGTGGGAAGCAGAGCTTGGAAACAATATGCCTCTTGCTTGCCTATAAGATTAAGTATCCTGAGAACTTTTTCTTGCTTAGAGGAAACCATGAATGTGCTTCTATAAATAGGATATACGGATTCTATGATGAGTGTAAGCGCCGGTTCAATGTGAAACTATAGAAGTCCTTTACAGACTGTTTTAATTGTCTTCCTGTAGCAGCACTTATCGATGAGAAGATATTATGCATGCATGGGGGTCTGTCCCCTGATCTTTCTAGTTTGGATCAGATTCGGAACTTACCACGTCCAACTGCCATCCCAGACACTGGTTTGCTTTGCGATTTACTTTGGTCGGATCCTGGTAAAGATGTAAAGGGGTGGGGCATGAATGATAGGGGAGTTTCATACACCTTTGGCCCTGATAAAGTTTCTGAGTTTTTGTCAAAGCATGACTTGGACCTTGTCTGTCGTGCCCATCAGGTAAAGGAACACTGTTTTGTATGTCCTTGTGTGCTTCTCCTCTGAGGTAATTGATTTGCATCTTTTTTTGCAGGTCGTGGAGGATGGTTATGAATTCTTTGCTGAGAGGCAGCTTGTCACCATTTTTTCAGCTCCCAACTACTGCGGAGAGTTTGACAATGCCGGTGCTATGATGAGTGCTGATGAAAACTTGATGTGCTCTTTCCAAATTCTTAAGCCAGCAGAGAAGAAAAATAAGTTTATGATGTGAGAAGATGTTTCCTACTTTTATCGAGGTCACTTTCTTCTCTGTCCTTAACATATAATGGAATAGATGCTGAGCTGAATATAACTGTCCCTCTTGTTTTAGTATTACTCATGTTCAGGGTGTACCTTGTTAAAATCCATCTCAGCAACATCTGGTGTTTCAAGTTTCACAAAAGAACCATACTTGGTGTTTTCAGTGATATTTTTGGGAGGAAATCTTCTTCAAACAAAAAGGATCTATCACTTTTTTGCGAGTTTCATACTTCTACTATTCATTGTTGCTTTTTCCTATCTAAACTGTCATACCTCTTGTAGTAATACACACCTCATTGCTGTGTTGGCCAAAAATCTGAAATGACTCAATAATAGGCCCGTGGGAGCTTATAAACCCATAAATATTGGTCAAGGTTGCATGTATAACAACTAATTGAGCTGAATAATTCATTTTAAAAAATCCATCTTCTCTTTTCTTTTAATCGGTCTCTTCCCCCCTTCATTTTTTCATCATTTCTCAAATTTTCTTCTTCTCCTCCTTGAACCCTAGAATTTTATACAATCCCGCAATGTATCCTAAAATTTACCAACCCTAGAATCTTATAGAACCCTAGATTTTTTTTATTACCAAAATCAAAAGCTAAACAATAATTTACACTGAAAATTGAAGGTTAAAGGGGAAAAATCGAGGTTGAGCACTTTTACCCATTTAATTAAATTCACTAATAAACATCCTAGTTAGATTAGGTGGACAAAATTAGCCATGTGGAGTGCCACTTGGCACTCGTTTTGAAAAACTACAATGGAGTGTGTTCCAGACGCACTAGTAGCTTAACATCAAGGTGTGTTTTAATACGAAGGGAGGGATAATTTAAGTAGGAAAAAGGGAATGATGGATGGTTGATGTATGAAACTCGCGAAAAAGTGATAGTTTAAGAGCCTGTTTGGATTGGCTTTTGACTTAAATCAAACGTCATAAGTTAGATATCCTAATTTATGGCTTATGACTTAATTTTATCATTTTAATCAAGTACTTGTAAGCACTTTCTTAATTTATCCGATTACGAAAAAGGTGCTTAAAAGTTATTTTGGCTCAAAAACACTTAAAATAAGTCAATCCATATTCCAAAGAGCAAGTGTGTTTTTGACATTAGCTCCTACAGTTATTGTTGAAGTGTAGGATGATCTCATCTAAAAGCTAAGCTACTAGAGAGAGCACTCGTTTATTTACTCAAGTATTCTCGTGACATGCCCCCTCATGTGCGGGCTTGATTCTTTTTTGATGAGCCAAACACATGGCAGTTCTTTTAGATAGTGGGTGGCAGTGAGGCATTGACCCAGAACCTCAACTAGTTCTGATACCATGTTCAAATGTTTAACTATCTCATCTAAAAGTTTAAGTTGTTAAGTGTTAGACATATCACTTTTGTTTACTTGATTAGTATCTTAACAAATATCAATGCATTAGCCTTTGTTTAAAAAGATGATTCACCAATGTTTTTGGTCTGGTTGAGCACTAACCAGTAATTACTATTACCTGCTTTTGGTTATGTTAAAAAGGAAAGGAAAATTTACGATTTTGAAGTTTATGATGTAGGTCAGATGATTAGATAAATCAATTGGTTGATTCAGCTTATGTTAGACACATTATTTCTTGTCTGATTTCCAGCGTAGCTTGTTTTTATATCGTTTAAAACAGGTTTCTGTGTGTGTGTTTACGTGTTAAATTCTTCCCCCTTTTGGTCATTTTGTTCGTTTTCCATCACGTTTTTCATTTGTTCCTTGTATTTTCTTGTCTGTTCCTCTTGTTTTCCCTTTCTGTCTCGGTTGTTTTGCCTCTGGTTGAAACTTCATTCTAGAGCTAACATGTCTTTTTAATTCTTGCAGAGGTCCTTAATTTACCGTGGAACAGATGTTGTAATATCACCCGCCTCAAAGTTTACTGATGATGGAAAGATAGCCACATTTGGTGCTTATTCCAGTTAGTTTGTTGATTGTGACTGTGCATGAGCAGATGCAAGAAAGCATTGTAGAACCTCTAAATCTATTCTGGTGAAAACAGAGGTTAACATGTACAAGAATATATATATTATTAGACATTTTCTTTGCACTTTGATGCATAGAAGACTCGCCCTACTGCGCATGGAAACCAGCATCCTTTAGAAATAGCATATTAGAGTGCTGATACACAGGTTAATTAAGTCTATAATGCTGATGTTTAAGTAGGAATGACAATGGGGCAGGGCGGGTGTAGGGTGTGGCAGGTTTGGTCAAATACGGGGCGGGTTTTTATAAATGCGGGTGTGGGGTGGGTGCGGGACGGGTTTAAACTAAAATCTTTAATTTTGTGTGGGGGCGGGTGCGGGTTGGGGTAATTTCTTTTGAACTCCTATACAAAAATAGAAATTAGGGCTCCCTCTATCTCTATGAGTTGCTAATTGGGACAAGATGACTGATGATGAGTCGACGGGAACTCCATAGTAGAAGCTAGAAGGACGGGTCTATCTCTCGCCCATGATATTTGTCATCTCTCCATATTCAGTAGGTTAGGGTTTCCTCTTTGTCTCTCGCAAGTTGCTGATTGCGACAAGATGACATTAGCTCCATAGTAGAAGCCAGAAGGACGGGTCTCTCTCTTGCGCAATAGTTTTCTTCATCTCTCCATATTCAATAATACTCTTAACTGTGATCGATTTATCTTCTTCTACAAAACCAAGTTGCAATTGGTATGGGTGTGCAGTAGATTATGGTGTTAGAGCTCCAATTTTGATCTGTTTGAACGTGATTTTTGTGTGAATCTGAGTGTTGGCCAACTTAGTTTTCTAAACTGATGGAGTATTAATTATTTTTAACATACATTTCATTATTCACTAACCCTATTATGTGGTGTTGATTCTATCAACATTGGAATGACCTATATACTTGGCATGATTTAAACATAAACCAGATCTACAACTATTTTCAGTGCCTCACTCCTTCCAAACAACCTCTTTATGCTAACCCTTTTTAATCATCTTCATACAAGCCATAGTGGGAGATTGATTAGTCCACATCGTAGTAGACTCCATCCTACTACTTTGAAAGCTTTGATGTGTGCTTGTACTTGGTTATGGAATGAAATAAATAGTAATTAACTTTTCAATGACTTGTTATTTAATATTTTTTTTCAGTTCTTAATACTTTAACAACAATCTTTTCTTCTTAGATTTGACTTCAAGCATTGATCTTTTTACCAGTACATCGATAACACCTTCACAATCTGATACAACTAGGGATCTTTTCCCCCTGTCTTGAGCATTGTGAGTTTACCAACAATGGCTTGAAGTTGAGGTGAAACATCACTGACCACCACTCCTTTTCGATCCAGAAGTAGCACTGGACAAAACAAAAAGTGAATCAAATGTAGGAAGCTTGTGACTGATGTTGAGTTCATAATACATTGACTTTGTGACCTTTGTGACTATAAGTTGTCTTTAAATTTGAAACTTAGTTGCATATATAGTTACTTGATTATCTATTGAAAGACTAGAATCAAGAGGTTATTGTGTTTTAAAAAGTGTTTTATATGGAAATATGCACATCTAATTGATGCAAAATGGAGTTAC
Organism: Solanum commersonii; assembly: GCA_029007595.1. Lineage (NCBI taxonomy): Eukaryota > Viridiplantae > Streptophyta > Magnoliopsida > Solanales > Solanaceae > Solanum > Solanum commersonii. The sequence continues at coordinate 879,859 of JAJTWQ010000010.1, read as the reverse complement.
AATCAAACCTTTAGTTTTCTTTTATTTCCCTGTAAGGAATTTTTTTTATATATGTGTATATATGTTCTAAACTGACCATGAGAACTAAATAGACTATTAAATATACGAAATTAAAGTGTATGAGAAACAGAAAGTTAATAAATTATAACATTATTCTACTTTAAGTGTCAAAATCAAGCATAGGCACTACATCAAAAATGATCATTAGCCGCTAAAGATGTATTTTTAGCGGCAATTAGCACTCTCTGTTTATGTCTCTAGAGCCTTTAGCGACATTGGTTCTAATGGCACTTAACTAATGTCAGTAAAGACTTTAGCACTCTTTATTAATGTTAATATTTAATGCCTCTAAAAGTTGTTTTTGTTGTAGTGAGGTACTGTTTGCAGTGACAGATTGTTAAAGCTTTGCAGGGTGGGTTAATGCGGGGCGGGAAATAAATAAATTGTTTTTTCTATGCAAGGCGGACGAGGTGGGGCAAAGTCTTTGCGGATTTATGTGAATTTATCACACACCCGCACCATTGCCATTCCTATGTTTAAAATGTCAATAGAATATGCTCTTCAGGATTCTCAAATGATTTCAGTCGTAGCTGCTGCTTTGCTTGCCTAACCCCTAGCATATGAAAATTTGTGGGAAATGAAAAAGAACACAACTTCCATGTATCAATTCTAAGTTCCTTTTTGAGAAAATTGAGGAAAGGGTGTCAAATAAGTTATTAAATTAAAAGGAGTAACAACTTTGACCAGCCAAGGTCAAAGCCTCATTTAAATTGAGAATAAATTTAAATGGAATTAAAGTGTAATATTTAAAACTTCCTAATATTTTATTAATTATAAAATTAACCCCATTCCATTATTGGACTTCCCAACTATTGACTCAATTTAAATATATTTTTTACTTTTATCTGTCACTTTAATTCAATCGTCTATTCTCATCATCTTCCTCGTCTTTCTCTCTCAAGTTCTTCAAGTCTTCTTGTGAAGCAACTGCTTAAGTTTCTTCAGCAAATGCCTTAAATCGCTACCTTAAGTTGTTGCAGAAACTTAAGTAGTTGATGAAGCAACTACTTAAGCTGTTACATTAAATCCTTTGAGTTGCAACCTTAGTATGTTGTAGCAAGTTAAGTAGTTGTAGTTGATGAAGCAACTACTTAAGTTGAAATCTTAAGGTGTTGCAACAACTTAACTAGTTTATAAAGCAACTACTTAAGTTGTTGTAATAAATTCTTTACGTTGCAAGCTTAACCTGCTTACATTGAAGTAGGAAATCTCTTATGTTGAAAATTTAAGGTGTTGCAATAACTTAAGTAATTGATTAAACAATTGTTTAAGGTGTTGCTGTAAATCTGTCGAGTTACAACTTTAAGGTGTTGCAACAACTTAAGTAGTTGATGAAACAACAATTTAAGTTGTTGCAGTAAGTTCCTTGAGTTGCAACCTAAGAGATTTACTACAACAATTTAAGTAGTTGATGAAGCAACAACTTAAGTTTCTACAGTTTTAATTTCTTAAGTTGCAACCTTAAGTTGTTTTTGCATCAACTTAAGTTGTTACTGCCTAAGTTGTTGTAACAATCCACTCATTTGTTTGAAAAAAATATTAATTTGTGTATTTATTTAATCCATTATAGTAGTTTGTTTTTTGTATTTTATTGAAGAATTAGTTATATTAATTGATGATTTGTGTTTTATCTTATGTGTGTAGATAAAATGGCTCCAATGAAGAGAAACATTAATTCGAGCAATTCTCCTAAAAGATCTAGAAGAATCTGTTCACAAGCTCAAAAAAATGTAGTAGAAGAAGAAGCAACATCTACTAATAAATTGACATTATTTCTTGAGCATGCCACAATGACAGATAGTGCGGCAGTCTAAAACCCTAAACATACATATGATGGTTCTGAGGCCCAACACCAATCAACAAGGAAGCGGTCTTCACAAGAAGAAGAATGTGTAGCTAATAGAGCTAATTCTTCTTCAAAATAGGCAAGCACATCAAAACACCAAAATAATTTTGAAGTAAAGATTTTCCTACTATCAAAGATGATGACGAGGTTGTCCATGTTGTAGATGAATCTGTGTTGCGTGAACAAAGAACAAAATAACTTCTTGATAGGTATGTTCCTTCATCTTCTACTGTCGAGCCACCTCATGGAAGTCCTTCAATAAATCTAGTGATCAATTCTATTAGATTTTATATTACAATGTGCATACATCGAAGGATAAGCTTCCCGATTTGAAGGGAATTTTTTCAATGATTTTAGAAAGATCCTTAAGGATCAAAAATTAAAATAATTCTTCCGATCTAGTATATTTGAAAAGTATCTAGATTTGTTCGAGAAAACAAATGCACGATTTCATATGAAGTTGGTATATCAATTTCTTCGACGTACAATTATTAGTGATAAGAAAGAAACTTTAGATCATCTATTGTGGCATGCCTATTTATTTTGACATGAAAGAATTTGTCATTATCACATTCCTAATATGTCATACTACTCTTAATGTTGTCAGTTAAAAAAGTCATCCAAGTATGTTAAGGTTGTTGAGAAAAATAGCAAATTGCTTGAATTGGCTGGAAAGAGCTTAAAAGAGAAGAATTTGATTGCTCTTCTAAAACCCGATGAGGTTGAAAAAAGTTACACAAAGTTATTGTCTTTACTTTGATTTGTGCACAATATTATTTTGTGGACGTGATCAGGCAAAAAAACTCCTTTTAACTAGATTGAGCTCTATATTGATTGCAAAACATCTTGTGCCTATTCATGGAGCCTAAGAAAGTTTCAACCTCACCATTGAATATTTCTTGAGGGATTTGAGTCCAACAGTGAAAATCATCAATCTCTATTACTTTTTATGGGCTTTCATGATAAATTTTAGTTAATGTTTTCTAATTTTATGATTATTGAGTTCATTATTCATTATTTTGATATTTGGTGATTTTGTTTTATATAGGCTTGGGCATTTGAAGTTATTTTTCATCTTCGAACTCAATTAAGGAATTATCACAAGAATAAACTTATTAAAGAATTTTTAGATAGCTTGATGCAAAAAATAGAAAATAAAAATAAAGTGATTGACGTTGATGATTCTTTTTAAGCACCCTACTGACTCGGTAAGCATCATTCTATATTTATATTTCGTAAGATTTATTTTGACAGAATACTTCTGCCTTAAGAAATTCAAACTTGTTGCAGTAACTTTCATAATTGTTGAATATTATTTAGTAATTGTGTCTAGACAAAAAAAGTTATTGTGTATATCTTATACAGTTGCTATATCTATCTCAACGATTGCTAAATATATCGGAGCTATGACTTAGACACTTACAACCATTGCTGAAGATAGGCATAACAACTTATTCAATTCTCATACTTACTGGATATTATTCATTCAAGTGTGTTTCATTAATTTATTAGAGGTGATGGTGTTGGTGTGGTAGCAGTGGTGCTGTTGGTGGTGAATTTCTCTTGGTAGTTGTATATCGAAATACAATTTTCTTTAAGTAGTTAGGATGTTCGAAGTCCTCTAGAAACTTACTACACCATTAAAGATAATCAACTATTGGTGTTGTTATCTCTAAAGTGCCTTTATGTTCTTGTGAATGTGAAAAAAACTCCAAAAAGATGAATCATCTCTAGCGACAGCCATCAATACATTGATATTCAATATGAGTATTGTAAGACCCCAGATTCGAAACGAGGTAAAATAGTAGCTTTTAGAAAATTGGAGAATTCTACCATTTGAAACAGAGGAATTTGGGGACTCCGTGGGGAAACGAACCCATCGATGAAAGCTATCATACCTCAAGTCCAATTGCCTATCTTCAATGGAGAATTTGAATCCTTAGCTTCAAACCCTAGTTGAATTTTCCTCTTCTTCAAGTTCTAGAGAGAATATTTGAGAGGAGTTTTGATTTTCTTTTGGGATTTAGGGAGAATGAACTAAATGGGGTAAATTTGGGGTTAAAAGGGCCTATATAGGGGTTCTAAATGAAGGCAAAATGACACCACATTATTTTAATTAAAATCGGAAATGTCACGACCCAGACCATCGTGAGTGGCACCCACACTAACCCTTTGGTCGGAGAACCATTACTACAACCCAAATGAACAACTCAACCAAAACACCAAGGCATTTAAAAATACAGAAGCAGGTTTAAATGCTATGGAAAAGAAATAGAGTTCCATAAACTCCAAAAGTCTAACAAAACAGGTTTAAATGCTATGGAAAAGAAATAGAGTTCCATAAACTCCAAAAGTCTAACAAAACAAATGTGGAAATCACACCGAGAACCTGAAAATCAATATACAAAAACATTAACAAGAACCATAAGTCTAAACAAGAAAGGGTACAACCAAACTAACACAAGGAATCTAAAACACTAGTCTAAGTCCAAAAATGTGGACATAAACAAAAAGAGAAATCATGATAGCTCGGAAGAACTGGCTCACCCTTGAATTCAATTGATCATTGATCTTCTAAGCGAGGTCTGTCAATAGCCAGTTGAAGATGCCATGTACTCAGAAAAGAAAGAGCAAGTGCAGTATCAGTACACAACCACAGTGTACTGGTAGGATCATACGGCTATCCCACTAAGTGCAACATACATAAGCCATTACAATATAATAATAACATGCATACACCGAACATATACAATATCAATATTATTTACGAGTAACGTTCAATTCACAATTCTTAAAATACAGAGTTATGTCAAGTCAATGGTCTTCTCATGGAACCCACACCCAAACTGTTAGTGTACCTGTACGTGGTACTTGTTCCAAGTTAGAGTGTCGGATCGTGACACTCGTTCTAATATTTATTCTGGTACGTGGCAACCGATCCCTGTTAGTGTGTCGGAACACAATACCCGATCCATTCAACAAGCCACAATCACAAAGTACATTCTCATAATCATACAATCAAGTCTTGATTCATGCATTCAATTATCCGTCTATCCTCATTTACGATGACTGTGATCGATAATGTAACATCCACATACATTCATGTATCATAATGAAGCAAGAACAAACATATATCACACAACATAAAATCACAACCATCACCTACCTCGAAACAAGCTTGAATCCCCTAAGAAACTTGATTTTTCCCTTTTCGGATCCGTGTCGCTTGTTTTTGGTCTACAAACAATTCATATAATACGGGAATCAATAAACAATATCTAATTACCCGAATGAAAGTCAACACTATCAACCCTAGATCAACCCCATGATCTCAATACCTAAATTAGGGGTTTTCCCACCATCCAAACAGTTCCAAAACCCTTTCCCAACAATAATTACCCACGAAACTAAGTTCTACAGATCGAAAAATGGATTCGGGGAGTGAAAATCTTACCTTTAGCCTCAAGAATGGTGGAAAACTATCAATAAAACACCTGAGGTCGTTTCTTAGCTCTTAAAGTCAAAAAGTGCAGAATAAGACATTTTTGGGGTTTATTTTCGACTTAACTCGCGACTATCCTGCCATGGCGGGCCTAATCCTGCTATAATGGCCGCCCTGGCAGGAATAAATCCGCCACATCAGCTTGCACGGAACTAGCGATTCGAATTAAGAGTTCCAAACCCCCATTTTACAACACACATTCAACCCATGACACTCAGAAACTACCCATTCACGCTAAGATCAATTTCAGGAGTTCTACTCACCCGAATTCAATTCTGTAAACTCGTATGGGTTCCTTAACATCTTAGCTATATAATCATGTGATCAAAATCATAATTATATCACCCAATTGTTACCTAATTTCCCTAGATTTTACTGACTCCGATTTCATCCAAATATGGACTAGGTTGGAAAATTCCAAGTTATTACGAAAAAGTTTTCTAGCCCAAAAATTTTCCCCGTTGGCTTTTCTATAATGACGGGAAAAGGTTGTTACAACAGATACCAATTTACGCATCACTCGTCCCCGAGTGACAAACTTAGGAAAAATAGGCTAGAAAAAGAATGGAGTAGTACCTGAATCGACAAACAACTGGGGATACCTGTCTCTCATATCCTTCTTTGTTTCCCAAGTAGCTTCCTCAATTGGACGATGCTTCCATTGAACTTTCACAAACTTAATCTCCTTGATCCTCAACTTACGCACATCACGATCAAGAATTGAACCTGGTATATTGGATGTCTTTGTCTAACACAATTGAGTCCCACTTAATGATGTAATCCCCATCACCATGATATATCTTCAACATGGATACATGGAATACTGGATGAACTCCAGATAGATTCGGAGGTAAAACATATCTATAATCCACTGGCCCTACACATTCAAGAACCTCAAAGGGACCAATGTATCATGGACTTAGCTTGCCCTTCTTGCCAAATCTCATCACCCCTTTCATGGGTGATACCTTAAGAAGAACATTTTCACCAGTCTGAAATGTCATGTCTCTTGCCTTATGATCTGCATACTTCTTCTGCCTACTCTGGGCTGCTAAAAGCTTAGCTTGAATACTCTTCACCTTATCTTGAGCATCCTTCACTAAATCAACCCCCAAAGGTTTCACATTTTCTGCCTCGAACTATCCTATGGGTGATCTGCATCCCCTCCCATAAAGTGCCTCAAATGGTGTCATATCTATGTTGGAGTGATAACTATTATAGAATAACTCACACAAAGGTAAGAACTTATCCCAATGCCCTCTAAAATCAATCACACATGCCCTCAACATGTCCTATAACACTTGAATAGTCCTCTTAGACTGCCCGTCGATCTGTGAATGGAAAGCGGTACTAAAAGTGAGTTGTGTACCCAATTCATCATGTAATTTCCTCCAAAACTTGGAGGTAAACTGCGTACCACGGTCTAAGATGATAGAGAGGGGCACCCTATGCAACCTCACTATCTCTTTCACATACACCTCAGTCAATTGTTCAGCATTATAATATATTCTTACCAGAATAAAATGGGCTGACTTAGTCAATCTGTCAACCACTACCCAAATAGAATCAAACTTCCCCAAAGTATTGGGAAGACCAACCACGAAGTCCATAGCTATCCTTTCCCACTTCCATTCTTGAATTGGCATTCTCTTAAGCAAACTTGCCAGCCTTTGATGCTCATATTTTACTTGTTGGCAATTTTGACACTTAGCCACAAACTCCGCTATATCTTTCTTCATGCCCGGCCACCAATAAAGTTGCTTCAAATCTCAGTACATCTTGGTCACACCCGGTTGAATGGAATATTGCGAACCATGGGATTCCGTCAATAATTTCTGAATCAAGTCATCAACTCAAGGAACACAAATCCTTTCTTTAAAACTAAGCACACCTTCCGCATGAAGAGTGGTCTCTTATGCCTTACCTATCACAATCTTTTTCTTAAGCTCATTCAAATTTTCACCCTCAAACTGTTTGGCCTTGAGCTCTCTTCGTTCTGCCGGAGCCATGCGATATGGAGGGATGGAAATGGGACGAGTACCAGGTTCCAAATCAATGCAAAAATCTATAGCTCCATTAGGAGGCATACCAGGCAAGTCATTAGGAAACACTTCTCTAAATTCTGACACCACTGGAATAAACTCAATAAATGGAGACTCAACCTCAACATCTCGAATATGATCCAAATAAGCCAAACAACCCTACCCTACCAGTTTCCTAGCCCGAATAGAGGATATGATCTTAGCTTGCTTAAGCTTGTACACCCCTTCCCACTCTAACTTTTCCCTTCTTGGAATTTATAGAGTCACAAACTTAGTAATTACAATTAAGCACATCATAATAGAGGGACAACCAAGTCATGCATAATATTACATCAAAGTTAGTCATATCCAAAATCACCAAATCAGCCCAAGTCTGAAAACCCATAAACAAAATAGGACAAGCACGATAGACATGAGTGACTATGATAGACTCTCCAAGTGGGGTAGAAACATGGATGGGGGCATCAAGTATATCACAAGTCATAGCAAATTTTGAGGCAAATCACACGGACACATAAGAATAAGTAGAACTCAGATCAAATAATACATTAGCCATCCAATCACAGACAAGAATAGTACATGTGATCACTGCGTCAGACACCTCAGCCTCGGTCTTGCCTGAAAAGGTATAACTCTGAGCCTTGTCATCAAGACGGGCAACTTCCCTGCCTAGATGCATTGTACCTTTGCTTGCGTTACCATTTCCCCTACCTCCACGACTTCGTTGATTTCCTCTTCGCCCACCTTGTGGATGCCCTCGACCATTATTACCATTTCCCATGGGTACCACTACTATAGTCTGCTGTTGTGCAGGATACATTATGCGTAGGTGGGGACAATCTCTCCTCATACCAGGTTCTCCATAGTTATAACAAGTGCGCTCAAAAGATGGCCTGCCGCCTGTCGAAGGTGCGACTCCCTGGCTATCCTGAATAAAATTCTAAGGTGGAGTCCCGGAGTAATTACATATAGAAGCAGGCATGGCGGACTGAATTGGCCAGGCTAAAAGAGTTGGTCTCCCAGAACCTTTGGAGTAAGATCCCTAAAAATTGCCTGAATTTTTAGCTTTCTTAGCCAATGCCTTAGCCTGACCGTCTTGCCTTACCCCCTCCACTTTCTTCACAGAATTTGTTACCTCATTAAAGCTTTTTCCTGCAGAGGTCAACGGAAAATACTTGCAACTCATAATTTAGCCCCTTAACAAATAGACGAATCTTTTTTTCCTTAGTAGTCACCAATTGCGTAGCATATCTAGACAAAGCATGGAACTTGGCCTCATAAGTAGCCACAGACATACCACCTTGCTCCATAGCCATGAACTTATCATTCTTGCGATCTCTCAAAGTCCGAGGCACATACTTCTCAAAACACAGAGCATGAAACTGGGTCCAATTATGTGGGGGTAAAACTGAAGATCTGCATTCCACATAAGCTTTCCACCACTGCTTAGCCTCACCTTAAAGCTGAAAAGTCACAAACTCAACTCCATGCTTATGGATAATTCCCAACTTATGAAGCCTCTCATAGAAATCTAAGATGAACTCATCGGCGTTTTCACTCTCAGAACCATGGAACACAGGCAGTTTCAATTTCAAAAACCTAGTCAACATCTCATGCTCATTACCATTCATAGCAGGACCCAAAAAAGGACAAAAGAAAGCATCATTACCTACAGTTCCACCCACCTTAGGGACAGTGATAGCAATAGGGGGATTGGCGGGAGCTTTGATAACGTCCAAATATACTTCTTGAAAAGAAATATAAATGATCGTATGCAATATATTTACCAAACTATGAGTCGGAGTCGATCCCACAGAGAATATGAAAGAATATTGTCAATAGAAAATATTTAACTCGATAGTCGTTATATAAAATTGGGGGGGGTTTAAATTGGAATAAAATAAAAACAATAAAAATAGCTTTGAAATAAGTATTTATTTATATTTAGATTATTAGAAATAACTAGGAATGTGTTTACCAGCAATTTTTTCCTAGTGTATTACATGCAAAGTGATAAGTTAGGTATCTCTAAATCCTTGGTCCGGCATCTAGAGAATTTCACCCCACACCTTGGTCCGACTACGTGTGTATAATTTACTATGTCTAACTTTTACCTCATATTAGACATCACATTAATGTATGGATTAATTTTCACCCTCGCACCAATTGACATTAGACTAGTAGATAATATCACACTAAATCTATGTTGATAATTCTTTTCTTATTAACTACCTCCTCGGTCCGGCAAGTAGCAACAATGCAAGTTCTAACGTTGGCCACCATTAAAAACACTTCTAAACGAAAGAATTATCAATGCATGCAAAAACACTATTCAAGAATATCTTAGTTACTATTCATACTTTTTTAATCGCTTATGGTTCCCACAACCCTAGTTATGAAATTTAGCTACTCATTATCTCAAAAACATAATCAAAATTTATTAAAATAAATATGCTTGTCTTAATCATTAAAAGTTAAGAACAATAGTTAAACTATCTTTTTTTAATCACGAATATAAATAAATAATAAAGGAGGAAAAAGAATAAATCACAATTCTCCGGCCTCCACGGTGTCTCTTTCAAAGTTCCTAAGTTAGAAGAAAATTTATATTGTGTATTGTTTTTTGGTTCTTGGATCCCTCAAGAATAACTTTTAATGCCCTATTTATAGATATAGAAACCCTAAATAAAATAATTGAGTCCACCTTAAATTAGGAATCCAAAACCAAAAGGAATTGGATTCCTTTTTTTTTTTTCGCTTGTAGCTTCCAATTTTGTGCGTGTAACTTCTTTTGATGTTGCTGCCTGACACGTGGACCAGCAGGTAAGTTCTTCTTTCCTTATTTGCATATAAATTATATTGATATTATATTAACTTATTTCTATTAAGATGCCTGTTTGATTTCCGTCTTCAACTTTCCATTTTTAATTCGTTTTAGCTCTAAACTTCTCCAATTTTCCACCAATTTAATCCTACAAATAAAATTTACAATTTAGCACAATTTATCAAATTAATGCTGAAAAAGGACAAATATAAATACTAAATGGGAGGCAAATAATGATTAAAAAAAATATGTATTTTGACCTCACATCAATGCCCCACACTTAAACTTTTATTCGTCCTCGAGCAAACATTAAAGCTCATCCCAAAAAAAAAAACATACTAGCAATGTCATCACTTTGGTTAATACAAACAATTAGGCCATATACCAATTTCAAAACATCAAGTAGACTCCTCAATTTGATGCAAGACAACCAAATAAACAACAAACCTCTCACCTCCTAACCTCAAGAAAGGAATTTGAACTCATCAAATTTAAGCTTGCTCACCTACTCTCATCAAAGAAAGTTAATAAAATCACCTATCTATCATGAAGCAAGTGCCCTCACAAGAAGAAATAGTCCACACACTCAAATCAAAAGAGTGAATATAAATTAAGGACTTAACATCAAAGAACACTCTCACACTCACAAAGAAAATTCATATGTATGCACAAAGAACCATATGCTTGCCCATTATATACATCTCCACTAATTAAGCATGCTTGAATAGAATCAAATAGGACTTTAACGGGTGGTAATGTAGGCTAGGGGACGGGTAGGAAAACTATATAATAGTGACTTACACTTCCTTAAGCACTTTGCAATTTTAGACTTCATCACCCATTATTTTCTTCTTTTTATTTTCAGCCCTCTCTTCAACAATTATTTCACAAGTAATTCTCATCATCTGAAGAATGTTTCAATCATATATATTTTTTGAGTTTTTCTTCATAATAGCCACCTTAAACTTATGTATTTTACATGCGTTAAGGTGCACGGTGTCCTTGGAAGGACAGGGTCATCATCAAGGAAACTTCTTTTTTTTCAATGTCACATTCTTTTTTCTTTTTTTTTCATGTCACATTCTTTCAAAGAGGGCTTTTAAGCACTTTGTAGCTATCATCGATTACATTTTCACTCAACCATCCTTTTTTCTCAGAATTGATAATTAGAATAAGTCTATGCTATAATGCTCAAGGAAGCAAGGTGCAAAAACTAGGGATTCAACAAAATAGTTAAGGGAAAAATATGGCTACCAACAAAAGGCTACAGGCTCAAAAGGGCTAACTAGTAATAAAATATCTGAAAAGCCAAAAATTTATCATATAAATCAAAGAAAGCCTATTATCATCTCCTAAACAAAGTATCACTTTTTATTTCGCTTCAATAACATGCAGAGCAAGCTCTAGACTAAGATGCAAAACATAGAATAAACAAAATCTCACCACACATGGCACAAGTATCAAATCAAGATGGATCAATTTCACTTCTAATTAGAGAGACATGATCATAACAAACTACAAAATAAAATAAGCTACAAAGTCACAAACATGAACCTAAATGTCAAAAAGTTTGCAATTTCACTAGCAATCAAGCATTCACAAGAAAGTTCTACTCAAAATTAGGCCCAAATAGTAAGTATCACATAACTCAAAAGGGTCTTTTCTTTTCTCTCCAAAAAAAAACAAAAAAAAAATTAAAAATAAAATTTATTCCTAGAAAAATAAAAATAAAAGACACTCGGTTCAAAGGGACTATCCTTAGGAAAAGAACCGAAAATAAAAGCCAAGGAACCCATCCTAAAAAAAAGACTCAATAAAACGATAAAAACTAGGAATTCATTCCTCCACCCCACACTTAAAAAGATGTTATGTCCCCAAAGCATTAAATAAAATTTAAAACAAGTGTTACGAAAACTCCCTGAGGCCTTTAGGCCTAGCTAGTAGTATGTTCTCTTAATTTTCATCAAGGGTCGTCACCCCACATTTAAGCTCAAATATGCTCCTTCGCTTCAATTTTTTTTGGGTACTTAGATGTCACGTACTGAGCTACCCCCGAGACGCGTACACGGGACCTAGGACTACAAGTGATCCCAAGCTAACCATGCTGGCATGATCATGAGCATACTAAATATAATAAATTGATGCGGAAGCTAAATCATAAATAAAAATGAAAAGATGGGGAATACCCATATACTATAACTGAGATAAATGAAAATTGATGAGTTTAATACAAAGAAGATATTAACTTAATACTAAACTGAATCTAACTATGTCTGAAATAAGCCTCTAAACTGATTAGAAGTGATGGGACATGCCCCAGCTAAGTCTAGAAAATATGAAACTAGAAGACTGAAAACTGAAAGATAACATGACTATTGTCCTCGAAGAATGAGGACTCACTACTGATGTTGTTGAATTGGAGATCGAGAACCGATCTAAGCGTGATCTGGATGCTGAGAACCTAAACCTACATCACGAGAAGATGTAGTGCACGTATGCGTCAGTACTTGAAAGGTACTGAGCATGCAGGATAGAGTAAAGCTGAAATAACATATAACTGAACAAAGTAATAAAGCAATGAAATAATCTGTACATGACATAGATACTGAATACTGAGCTAACTGAATGAAATGACCAATTTATAACATTCTGACTGAATATTGAATGAACTGTAAATGTGGTCAATGCAATAGAGTCTGACTGAACTGTGGGAGCTACTAATAACCGATAATAAAACTACATAAGCTAACTGTGGAGTCCGATGTATATGCCCCATCGAAAGGACCCAATATACCCAGCCAAAGGTATAGAGGCATGACTGGCGTGATTACTAAATTGATGTTGCCCACAGAGGGGACGTACACCTACGTGGCTCGTAGTTTTGGGACTATATGGGTACGCTGAACCCTAGTCCAACTCAGTATTATGCTACTCCCAATGAATTAAGTGGTTAACTAGTTATGACTAAATTTCTGTAAATACTGGATAGCTCAAACTTGAACATGCAAAACTGAGAATGCAACAATTAAACTGATAATGATGCATTCATAAACTGAGGCATGTATAACTGAATACTGAAATATCTGACCTAACATGTGTAATTCAAGAACTAAAGAAATACATAGCTAGGGTTTTGGAATTCATGCAATAAATTGAATATTAACATACTAATCTGATTTGGATCATTCTAACAGCTAAGAACCCAACAATTCTAACATTCAAGAAACCCTAGGTCTAGTCATAATAAGGGAATCAAGAAACTGACTAAAATCTAGGGACCTAATGGGTGAAAGGAACCTACTAGTGAAATCCCACATACCTGGTGACGAATTCTACGGAGAAATCTTTCGATTTTGGGGACTTCTCTTCTCCTCTTACGCTCTAATTTTTCTATGTTTTGATTAATGATCTGGCTTAGGTAAGTTCTAGTTATGTTTCTAGGCATAAATTGACTAAAACCTCATAATTTAGGGTCTAAACGATGTAGCTTAGGGGTCCAACGAAATAGGGAAAGACCAAAAGACCCCTGACTTAATTGTTGTCGAAGTGATCGACGGACGGGACCTACAGGCTGTAGGTTAATCTACGATCCGTAGATTGGGGTCATCAATCAACTCTGCCTGGCAGGGCTTCACTAAAACAAGCATAACTTTTTACTTGGAGGTTAGATTTTAGCAAACTTGGTGGCGTTGGAAAGAGGATTCAATTATCTATCATATCATAGTCATGGGACACATAATTCCTTTTTTGCTAAGAGTTATGACCATCTGAAGTTGACCTACTCAACAATTCTCCCCTAACTGACTGTTGACCCTCATCTACGGTCAGACCTACGGACCGTGGATTGAACAACAGTCCGTGCTGGTCGATCGTAGTTCGTGTTAGAGGCTAGGTAAAGGAGTTTTGATCCACGAACACAGACCATGGACCGTGGTTTGACCTACGGACCGTGGGTGTGTCTATGGGTCGAGACTTAGCCGATTTTCTGAGCTGGGTTGGGGAGGGGTTGCAGTGGTGAACCACAGACCACCAGCACGGGTCGTGGTCTGACCTACAGTCCGTAGATGGCATCCGTGGGTTGCACCCGTAGCTTCTCAAAATCTGCATTTTTGGTCTGTTTTGGATACGGGGTGTTATATCAGATTTCTCCTAATCTGCAAAAAACCAAAAAAAAAGAAAAGAAAAAAAGTGACACTAATAAAATAAAATAAAAAGTAAAACAAAATAAGAAATTACACTACTAATTTGGGTTGCCTCCCAATAAACGCTTAATTTAACATTGCGGCACGACACCATCAATTTTACTATTTTTCCTTCCACTTTGAAGATATGAATTGCACCCCCAATTTTGAATCAATTTTTCTATTACGCTAAAGGGGTGGTGGTACAAAAATAAAGGTCTCAAGCAATAGATATCGCATTATGCACTTCTTTGGTTCCTAAGTGAGGAATGTAATTCTCCAATATCGGAACAATAAATTCAAGAATATTGACGCATTGTTCCTCCCCCGTACACTCTTCTTTAGACTTAGATGACTCAATTAATATTTCATCATCTAAATATAATGTGAAAAAATGATTTGAATGAGGTCCAGTGCGCCCTAACTTATGAATTGTATTATTATTTACACATAGAGTTTTTAAAGATAATATTATCTACTTCATTACATAACTCTAGTGTACTCTTCTCAACAATGACAACATCAATAAAAGTATGATCAAGCAATTGACCCTCAACTTTTATCTCTTCAAGTTGACTTATAAGTATTTTTTTCTTCCTCACACATATTATTACTAAATTGTTGGGTGTCATATGATTTAATCTTTGCATTCAACTCACAATCTAAATAATAGAGATCAAATTCAAAGGCATATTCACTACTGCACTTACATATTGATTTATAGCAAAGTATTAACGCATCTTCCATGTCCCCATACAACTTATCTTGTTGAGAAAAAATTAACCTATAAGAACCCATAAAATTAGAAGGGCAAGAATTGCAAGAACACTTATCACTACATACTTTTTCAGATGACATCTCAAGAAGAGTAAAAGAAATATGATAATAATAATATAAAAAACAATTTAAAACTAATCCTAAGAAACAAAAATAAATAAATAAATAAACTACAAGTCAAAATAAACACTAAACACAATTTCTAAACCACATTCCCCGACAGCGGCCGCCATTCTTAATAACGTCCAAATATACTTCTTGAAAAGAAATATAAACGATCGTATGCAATATATTTACCCAACTATGAGTCGGAGTCAATCCCACAGAGAATATGGAAGAATATTGTCAATAGCAAGTATTTAACTCGATAGTCGTTATATAAAAATGGGGGGATTTAGATTGAAACAAAATAAAAACAATAAAAATAGCTTTGAACTAAGTATTTATTTATATTCAGATTATTAGAAATAACTAAGAATGTGTTCCCCATAAGTTCATAACGCGCTAATCCTAGTAATAGCAATCATTTCCTAGTGTATTACATGCAAAGTGATAAGTTAGGTATCTTTAAATCCTTGGTCTGGCGTCTAGAGAATTTCACCCCGCACCTTGGTATGGCTACGTGTGTATAATTTACTAAGTCTTACATTTACCTCATATTAGACATCACATCAATGTATGGCTTAGTTTTCACCCTCGCACCAATTGACATTATACTATTAGATAGTATCACACTAAATCTATGTTGATAATTCTTTCCTTATTAACTACCTCCTTGGTCCAGCAAGTAGCAACAAGGCGAGTTCTAACGTTGGCCACCGTTAAAAACACTTCTAAACGAAAGAATTATTAATGCATGCAAAAACACTATTCAAGAATATCTTAGTTACTATTCATACTTTTTTAATCGCTTATGGTTCCCACAACCCTAGTTATGAAATTTAGCTACTCATTATCTCAAAAACACAATCAAAATCTATTAAAATAAATATTCTTATCTTAATCATAAAAAGTTAAGAACAATAGTTAAACTATCTTTTATTAATCACGAATACAAATAATTAATAAAGGAGAAGAAAGAATAAACCATAATTCTCCGGCCTCCACGGTGTCTCTTTCAAAGTTCCTAAGTTAGAAGAAAATTTATATTGTGTATTGTTTTTTGGTTCTTGTCTCCCTCAAGAATAACTTTTCATGCCTTATTTATAGATATAGAAATCCTAAATAAAATAATTGAGTCCACCTTAAATTAGGAATCCAAAACCAAAAGGAATTGAATTCCTTTTTTTTTCGCGTGTACTTTCCAATTTAGTGTGTGTAACTTCTTTTGATGTTGTTGCCTGACACGTGGACCAGCAGGTAAGTTCTTCTTTCCTTATTTGCATATAAATTATATTAATAATATATTAACTTATTTCCATTAAGTTGTATGTTTGATTTCCGTCTTCAACTTTTTATCTTTAATTCATTTTAGCTCTAAACTTCTCCAATTTTCCACCAATTTAATCCTACAAATAAAATATATAATTTAGCACAATTCATCAAATTAATGCTAAAAAATGAAAAATATAAATACTAAATGGGAGGCAAATAATGATAAAAAAAAAATATGTATTTTGATCTCACATCAAGCTTGAGTTGCTTGAACAGAGGGAAGCACTCAAAGACCAACCAATCCTTTCAAGAACGACATAATCTGTTTAGCTAGCACTCGTTCTAAGGGAGGAATACATGTAGTCTCAGCCTACTCCTCTTTTTCTTGTCAAACATTCTTCTCATTCTCAACCTCTATATTCTCCTCTACCTTTTCATGATGCGCAGGAGGAGCCTCATTTCTGGGAGCGTTCTCAACTGGTGCTCCATCCCTAGTAGGCGTCACCCTTCCTCAACCTCTACCCCTAGCTCTTCCTCTACCTTTGCCTCGACCGCAACCTCTCGCTGCAGATTCCTCAGTTGGAGCATTGATGGGAGCACTGGGCCTGACGCCGTTAAACATGGTGTTAACCTTCTGCGAACAAAAGAGTGAAGGAGATTAGATACCAATTAGAATCGGCAGATACTAATTGGAATCAAGTTATTTCACGAAAGGAGACGAGATAAAACAGAGAGATTTCTTAAAGTCCTACAGCCTCTCAAAGAAAAGTACAGACGTCTCCATACCATTCCGCAAGACTCTACTAGACTCGTTTTGGTACATCGAGATCAATAAACCTAGGCTCTAATACCAACTTTGTCATGACCCAAACCATCGTGAGTGACACCCACACTAACCCTCTGGTGGGAGAACCATTACTACAACCCAAATGAACAACTCAACCAAAATACTAAGACATTTAAAGATACGGAAGCAGGTTTAAATGCTAAGAAACAGAAATAGAGTTCCCATAAACTCCAAAAGTCTAACAAAACAAATGCGTAAATAACACCTAGAATCTGAAAGTCAATGTACCAAAACTCTAACAAGAACAATAAGTCTAAACAAGAAGGGGTACAACCCCAAACTAACACAAGGAATCTAAAGCACTAGTCTAAGTCCGAAAATGTGGACATAAATAAAAAGAGAACTCATGGCAGCTCGAAAGAACTGGCTCACCCTTATATTGGATTGATCACTAATCTTCTAACTGAGGTATGTAAATAGCCGCCTGAAGATGCCTTGTACTCAACAAAGAAAGAGCAAGTGCAGTATCAGTACACAACCACAGTGTACTGGTAGGATCACACAGCTATCCCACTAAGTGCAACATACATAAGCCATTACAACATAATAATAACATGCATACATCGAACATATACAATATGAATATCATTTACGAATAACGTTCAATTTCACAATTCTCAAAATACATAGTTAACCCTTCGTGTATTCATTTCCTGAAGACATAAGAGAAGGGTTAGGAAAGCAACTTTTATAGAGTTAGACTCTAAGGCACGACTCAATAATAATGAAAGAATGAAATTTCCTAAGCATCTTATAGCTGCTCACTCATAAATGTGGCATGATTCACACTATTAACAAGACTCTACTAGATGTGGCTTATGAGACATCATCCTAGAATCATTCTAAACCTTTTGCTCTGATTACCAAGTTTGTCATGACCCAAGGGTACCCCCTAGACGTTACAAGGCACACAATGCCCCTAAAGGCACCATGTAAACCACTTAGAATCATCATCACATGAGT
Source organism: Solanum commersonii (assembly GCA_029007595.1). NCBI lineage: Eukaryota > Viridiplantae > Streptophyta > Magnoliopsida > Solanales > Solanaceae > Solanum > Solanum commersonii. The sequence goes on along the minus strand of JAJTWQ010000010.1, from coordinate 861,443 downwards.
AAAGAACAATAAAGAGTAAAAAGACATTTTTCACAAGCCTTAAGAAGTTTTCATAATAGCAAAGCGGAAGTCTATACATAGTCTCATGTAGCCATCTATTATAATCGAAGTCTCAAAAAAATAGGGTCACAGCCCTTACAATAAAAATATGAAATGTCTAGTATAATAAAAGAAATGAGACAACAATATAACACTTGTCATTGGATCCATGAGGACATACCACAAGCTTTGGAGAATAGTCAATCCAAGCTTCGAACTAAAAGGAATCACCTCAAACGCCAAAACCTACACTTTGTAGAAAAATGTAGAAGAAATATGGATTAGTACAAAAATGCATCAAGTATGATAGTCATGCACGAAACCATGAAAATATGCTAAAAATGGACAATTTAGTTGAAGAGCATACATTTTATCAAGTTTGAGAATCATCATGAAAAGTAGAGTGAAGACATAATTCATGAGCATATTCAATATATAAGTCACTGCATCATAATAGAAACCCACCATGAATACCCTCAAAATCTACTTGTGTCATGCATAAGTAAGATTCCATAATCCTCCCTATGTGAAGTATAACCCCTTGAGAAACCGTAGTTAATAATTCATCTTTTAATTACATTAGGAATAAGCCTTAACAGACATAGACCATGTGAGCTTAACATGGAATCTGGTGTCATGCCCCACACCGACAAGAGGTGTCCTACTTGCCTAAGGTAGAACTAAATGTATTAGCTTTTAGGTAGATCCACTAGCTAAAGACCTATGAGGGCACATAGTTAAGGGATACAAGATTATTACTACAAACCCAACCTTACTTAAAGGGGGAGCTTTTATCTCATGAGATTAACTATAGAAATCCGGAATATCTTAATAGGAGAGCCTCTATCTCATATTCAATATCCACTCGGTGCTAAGCATTACTTCTCACAATTACATGTTTAGTCTTGAATTGCATTTACAAGCATGAAAGAGTGTCTAAACCCTCCACCAACACAATTCATACAATAGATCATAGATTCAATAGGTGAGAATGAACTTTCAACCTTAGAATCGTCATATAGTGAGAAAAACTTTCACATCATGATCATTATGTGTTTATGAGAATGAACTTTCAATTAACACAATAACTAGATTATAATCATGTTCATAAAGCATGCATACATGAAGCCCACAATTGGCATAATTCTCATGGTTTACCTTTCTTGCATCAAGGAGCACATTCTTGTAATCAATCTAGGGTTACTACATTCAACAAGGATAATAATATGATCAAAAGAACTAAATTACAACAAATATGATTCCATACAATTGATCTTACTACAATTCACCCCCATCACAAAGTCATAAATTAGGGTTATGGAGATTTCATGGATTCATGAGAGATTTTATCATAAAACCAACATAAAACAACAATTCAATCATATTATATGTTAAATAAATCATTGAAAACGTTTTTAGAAAGAATTCATGACTTGGAATGAAAACCTTAGGTTTTGGAGAATTGTCTACTTTAAAATTGGAAGTTTAAGGACCCCATAGAAGAAAACATTCCATGAGTAAAAGACTACCATACCTTAGGTGTAGAAATCCAACAAATTCGTGTGAGAAAGCCCCCTTCTTGAAGGCCTAACTTGATCTTCTTCTTCTTTTTCTTCTTATTCTTCTTCTTCTTCAATGGAGTTTTTAGAGAGAAGATTTTGGAGAGGTTTGATTTTGATTTGGGTAGTTGAGATTTTTATAAAGTGTTTGTAGTTAGTTAATGACTTAAAAGTCTTATACATGTCTATTAAAATCCATATAAAACAACCCTACATTTAATTAACTAAATTAGGAATTTACTAAAAGACCTTCCTTAGGAAGAAACTAGGCAGCTTACAGGTACTACCCACGAACCTAGGACCTACAGCCTGTGAATAGACCTACTGGTCGTTCTGCAGGTCCGTAGGTCCATGGTCTGCGGCCTGATTTTTGGAGCTTGACCCACGACCCCCACCTATGGGGTGTGGGTGGACCTATGGGGCGTAGGTAGCCCTTATGGGTCACTGCCCAGGCAGCCTTCTAGGCCTTTTCCTCAAGGACCTGGTTGGTCCTTGGGGTTTAGGTCTTGGCATTTTAAATCCAAAACATGAATTTTTAAGGTACGGGGAGGTATTCTAGACTTTAACCCTAACGTCAAGCTTTAGCTAAGTCTATTAGTTTTGTTTTAGACTCTAGTTTAGTTTAAAATTTTTTGAAATGTTACAGTGGTACCCGTTCCAAGTTACCGTGTTGGACCGTGACACCCGTTCCAATATTTATGCCGGTACATGGCAATCGATCCCAGTTAGTGTGTCAGGATGCAACACTCGATCCATTCAACATGCAACAATCACAATCATAAAGTACATTCTCATAATCATACAATCAAGTCTTGATTCATGACATTCAATTATTTGTCTATCCTCATTTACGATTAGTGTGATCGATAATGTAACATTTGCATACATACATGTATCATAATGAAGCAATAACAAACATATATCACACAACATGAAATCACAACCATCACCTACCTCGAAACAAGCTTGAATCCCCTAAGAAACTTGATTCTTCCCTTTACGAATTCGTTCTGCTTGTTCTTGGTCTACAAACAATTAATATAACATGGAAATCAATAAACAAATTCTAATTACCCTAATTAAAGTCAACACTATCAACCCTAGATCAAACCCATGATCTCAATACCCAAATTAGGGCTTTTCCCACCATCCAAATAGTTCCAAAACCCTTTCCCAACAAAAATTACCCACTAAACTAAGTTTTACGGATCGAAAAATGGATTCGAAGAGCGAAAACCTTACTTTTAGCCTCAAGAATGGTGGAAAATTGTCAAGAAAACACCTAAGGTCGTTCCGTAGCTCTCAAAGTTGAATATTTCTGAATAAGACATTTTGGGGGTTTATTTTTTACTTAACTCACGATTGTCCCGCCATGGCGGGCTTTATCCCTCTACAGCGGCCCCGCCCTGGAGGGAATAATTCTGCCACATCGGCTTGCACGGAACCATTGAGTTGAATTAAGAGTTCCAAACCACCATTTCACAACACAGCGTCAACCCATGACACTCAGAAACTACATGTTCACGCTAAGATCAGTTTCGGTAGTTCTACTCACCCAAATTCAATTTCGTAAAGTCGTACCGGTTCCTTAATATCTTGGCTATTTAATCATGTGATCATAATCATAATTAGATCACCCTATTGTTACCAGATTTCCCTAGACTTTACTGACTCCTCTTTGGTCCAACTCTGGACTAGGTTGGGAAATTCCAAGTTACTACGAAAAAAAATTCCAGCCCAAATTTTTTCCTTGTTGGCTTTTCTATAACGATGGGAACAGGTCACTACAGGAAAAAACCCTTACGCCTCTACACTTAATTGTCCAGTCACGAACCAAGGACCCCAACCGACGGATTGTCAATACCTACGGTCCGTCTTGGTTGGTCATGTTTTCTTGTTAGAGACTTTAGCCAATCGACAGAGCCCTGGACCACGGGGCGTAGACCGACCTACGACCTATAGGTCCCTTCCGTGGTCCATGCTTGGACCTTTCCTAAGTGACCCACCGATGGTCCCAGTCGACGGGCCGTGGTCTGACCCACAGTCTGTCTCGATGAACCGTCGTTGGTCATCAAAGACCTTGATTTTGGGGTCCCATATCTATGGCTAAGTGTCAACCCATAGACCACATCTACAGTCTGTGGTTAAACCCACGGGCCGTGGTTGGCCTCCGTGGCTGGCACCTGCAACTTCCCACAATCTGGTTTATTTCCCTCTTTCAAATACAGGGTGTTACACTTCGCTCACTCTTTTAATTGAGTTTGGATAGTGATTTGAGCGTTATCATAAAATTCAATTCAGTTCTAAAACTATTTTGAGCAAGGACTCAAAGAAAAAGATTATAAGTTCTCCCATAAAGTGAGACACTTTTTCTTAAAGTGAGACAATTTTAAAATTATTGAACACCAGTGTATAATTTGAGAGTAATGTTGAGCACCCGAGTTGTGTAAGGGTTCAAATAATCCAAACGTTAGAATAACACCACCAACATATGATAGGATCATGTCGTTGATTCGGACGAATCCTCAAAAAATACCTAGTAAAGGCTCAAATATTTGAAATTTAAATTAGCATAAGTTCATCCTTTACCCTAGCAAGATATATGATGACTTTGACAACATAAGAAAAATATATATCATTATAAGGCACACATGATGGTAATTTTTTTAACTTATCAAGGACATTTTTGTCATTTCAGTTCATATCCTTGCTTCATATTACTCCACCTGTTAGTCTAGCCACCACTGCTTCATTATGTGTGGCTTCCACACAGCTCCATCTTAGTGCTCTCATCTATGCATTGAAGAAGAGGAAGACAAAAGATGCTGCCCTGCATCTTCTCTGAATATAGCTTCAATTTTCAGGTAATTTGATGGGTCTCTCTTCGATTTCTGAATTTGACATCTTCACTTGCTTTCTCCTCTATTATGTTTTGGTTTCAATTTTTCATCTGATTTTTTTAGATTTAGTTTTATATACATGGGTTGATGAAGTCTGAATGTCACTTGAATTGAAATTAGGGCAACAATGACAGTATGAATATTGACAGAACCACAAAAAAGTAAATAAATTGATGTGTTTTATCTGGTGTTTCTAATTTCCAAAGAAAGATTTGGGAAGAAACTTCAAAAATTGAGCATGAGCCCCACACATAACGTAAAGATAGTTGTAACCTTGCCTAAGAAGATCACTGAACAACAAATTAGATTCTTGCTTCTACTGAAAAGGTTGGGTTGGATTCCAGTTGGTATTTATAAGAATTTAGGACCCTTATGTGGGTAGATGTTGACATAAACCTACTGCACCAATATTCTCCGCATGGTTTAATTAGACAATTACTTTGGAGTTAGGACCTGGGCAATTGATTCAAATTGGATAATTACTTGTGAAGAAACATCTTTCTACCTTAATGTAATCTTAGAAATTATCCATTGTAGTAGATTTTCATCTATTGGCGCTTCATTCATATACACCTTTAAAGTTTATGGTATGTGAAAAACCATATACACAAAATACCATTACACCATCCATCCCCCTCCTCATTTTCACACTGTCAACCCAACATACTTCCATTTTTGGTACATAATATACTTCAACTACATGTATATACTCTATAGATACATATATATCTCACCCCAACACAAACCCAAAAAGGAAAAACAAACAAACAAACATACTCCAAGCAAACCTCATCCTCAAGAATTGCAGGCAATATAAACAGAACATTCGAGAAACATTAAAAAGATTTCCCTTTTTAGGGGTATATTAGTTAATTAACTAATTACCATCATAATTACCAAGATTAAGCTCAACCTAAAAGCTAAAAATGAAAATGACACGGAGTTTCGGTCTGATACAATAGCTTAATCTATCTATTCATCCAAAGCCACGTAAAGCAAACCAATCATCCAAATACATAAAGAATCAAGAATCAAACCTGCAAAACAAGGGTAGAGACATCGCTATATATATATATATATATATATAGACGTATTCATGTACATTTCTTTTGATAATTGCAGGTTAGCCCCACATGGCATATAGACTTAGACATGCCAGCTACAAGTTGTAGACAAGTATCCACCCAGAACCAAGAAATATCAGTTGCACCTGTTATAGGTTGAATAGGTTATTATGCCACCTTTTACGTTTTGCAAATCTTTGTATAAAATTACTGTGTGAAATCTATTTTTGATTCTATTGTATTCTCCATCTTTTTTTTAATTTTCTTTTGATGTCTTCTTTTTACGAAATTGTTTATAGTTAGTGGCTTTATAGCAGCGTAATCACTCCTCCAATCTCTCAATATGTTTTTTTCTCCAAAATATACTTCCACTGATCTTCATCACTTCCATATTCAAGAGGAGACGACACACAGATTTCCTCAACATTTCATCGTCTCAAGCTTCTCCAACTATCAATTTTCATCTCTTTCACATGCTTCCACCGATTTTCATCTTCAATTTCTCCAAATACTGTTGCAATTTTAAGGCAAACCTTTGTCCTCTCAAAATAGTTGTTGTATTCTTGAACTATTTTTTGTGGAGGGTTGTATTTTACACATGGTAAGACAACTCATTAGTAAGTTCATAAGAGCTTTTACACTTTGTTAATTGTTAATAGGAGACTTGGAGTGTTAATCTTGACAAGTTTTTATAGTTCATTTTACTAGCTGGCGTTTATGCATATTCCTAAATAGTAAGTCTATTTTCGATTTTAATGTATTTTAGGGTAGAAACATTCACAAGCTATTGATTTATACACACAAGTGGCTGAATTGGACAGTGAGAATATTATATACTGGCTAATTGTGACTTTCTCACACCAAATTGGAGGAATATAGCAGCACAAAATAGGACGGAACAAATAGCAATTGAAATTGGCTCTACATATTCGTAAGTTAGTTTCAAATTGTGAAAATATTGACAAAGATGTGTGCTTTCATTGCTATTTTAAGTGCTTATGCTACTGTATGCTTAATCGTTTACAATTTAAAAGTCAAATACACACTCAAGGATTTTCAACTGGTTGGTATTATTTTTTGTGACTTTAGCAATATCAACTGCATATTGCTTGTTTATTCTCAAATTATTCTTATGTTTTATTTTCAAAAATAATTGAGAAAGGGGATATATACAGCATGACGCCAATAAAAAATGGACGGATATGAATATAAACTTGAACCACTAGACCCTGGACTTTACAACATGCTAACTGAATATAAAATTCACTTATTCATGTTTCTGTCTATTGCTTTATTCTATTTTCTTAGTAACGTTGCAATTGCACAATTTGATTTTCGTTTTTACTTAATTTGTAGTTAATCCAATTCATAATTATTGAATCCTACAGGCTGCAATAGTATCATCATCGAACAAGAAGGAGGTGTGACACTACTTATAGCACTTGCACCCTGCTTGGTTGTTGCTCTTTTTAAGCTTTCCACAAATTGTGAAGGCTTAATTAGTTCATTTTAGTTTCTACTGTTGAACTATATCATCTTCCTCAAATTGTAATTGAATTGGATCCTTATATATCTTAAATTCATGTGTAACTTATATATATTTATTGTGTCTCAGAACGAATTGTAAATTTTGAATACAATTTTGGAAGCTAAAAAGCTTATCCTAACTCTGCATCTACTATTTTGCCTTTAGCAATATCAACTTTTGTAAATATGTAAATACATTCATAGACAGTGCAATTAGGTAGTATTTTACTATGAAATGTTCTTCAACCACTACTTTGTGCTGATTTTTCATTGCGTTACAAGTATTCCCAACTATTGTCGTGTCATATATATTGGGTCCGTGCGCGCACGGGCAATCTTTATCTAGTATATATATATATATATATATATATATATATATATATATATATATATTAGCCAATAGTTTCATTCAATTATTTTACATATCGTATATTTCATGTACTAACGTCATTCAACGTTGCATTATTTTATGATGCAGATTTAGGTATTTAGAACTGCAACAAATGCATCACTAAAATATTTTCATTCAACTTTGATGAGACCTTCTTACTTTAAGAGGATTTCAATTTGTCTAGAGTATTAGTAATTATTAGATGATGTTAGTAGAGTATTCAGATAGCCTGGAGTCTTGTCTCAGTAATCTATCTTCAGTATATATGAGGCTTCATAGATGAGTTAGTTGAATTATAGATTTCACCATTGTTTTACAAATATATGCATGTTGTACAAATTTCAATTTCTTAACTATAAAGTTGTTGAGTTTGTTTTCTTAATGATCTTTTAAAAACATCGATATATATGTTATAGCCTTTAGTATAGTAGTAAGCCAGACAAAGAGTTCAAACCTGAAATGGTTTTGTGTGTTGGTTCGCCTAGAGTGTATGTTCAGGGCGTGACTTTAATGATATAAAGACTTTGTTATACATCTTAATCATTGAAACCTATTGAGACTCATTAAGTGATTGTAAAGTAAGAAAAACAAACACACTTGATAAGTAATATCTGAATGATTAAGTTTAAGACATTCATTAAAGGTAAACAAATGATACCTAAATACTAATAAACTCATTTGTAATGACTCCTTGAGTCAATCCCCTTAGGTACTTGTCATGAATGTGCTCTTTTTTGGACATTTGGAAATCGAGGTATTTTGAATATATATATATATATATATATATATTATTCTTAATTTTTATTTGTTTGTCTTGCTTTCTTTCAATTTATTTATTAAAAAAATGTCATCCCCTTTTTCTGACAATTTTATATTTTAACTTTTCAATATGACATGTTTTAAATCACATAATTAAATGATAGTTTATTACATTAATCATACATATTTTTTCGTTTAATGCCAATAAAATTAATAATCATTTTTTTTCCTTTTGAATTATGTATCAAATTAAAATGACACAAACAAATTAAAATAGGGAGGAAATGATGGAAAAAACTTATCCACATCGGGTATATACCCCAAAATAATGCAATTTTCATTATTACGTAATTTAATGAAGTAAAATACATGTTAATTAATTATGGTTAAGTAAAATGAACTAGGCTTAAGTCATATGCGACCCCTTGAAGTTGTCCGCATATTTCATTTGAACACCTCAACCTATCTTTGTTCCTATTGAACACTTTAGTAGTTCAAAAGTCATTCCTATTAAACACAAAATGTTGACATGTCAAAAACGTGTACTACACTCTTTTTGGGCGCGTCAAACTATTGAAATATTTTATTTTTCTTTTCTTACTGATTTATATACAAAAATTAATAAAAAAGAAAAAAAAAAACTTTTGAAAAGGAAGTCTTCTTCCCCGCTCCCTCTGCCATTCTCATCTACCATTTCCATAATCATTTTTACACATACACACCCCACCCCACCCCCTCCACCTATCTATTTCTCTCACAGTCTCCAATTCTTCTTCTTCTTTTTCCCTTTTTATTATTTCGGCAAAACTTTATTTAATTCGGTGAAATAAATATGAATTAATTTTTTCGGATAAAAGTTTAATTATTATCTGTTATAATTGTGATAAATAATTACAAATGGGAAGAAGATAAAGGCAATGAATAGAAGGTTTTGATGCTATTAAAATGAAAAAGAATAGGTATTTAGCTTGGGTAGATGGTGTATTGTCGACGTTGATGAAAGGAGTAAGATTCGATGGAGGAAAAAAAGATGTGAGCTGATCAATAGAGGAGAAGGAAGAGGTCGGATGATGGTTTACTGGGCTGCCAGTGCCGGTGTCGGCGCCAATAGAAGGGCGATGGAAGAGGGGATATGGGTTTTGAAGAAGAAGACGCGGGTTGGGGAGGGTAATTCAAAAGAATAAATTTTATTTTCTTAAAAAAACATTTTGGATTATTTAAATAGATCTTTTTAAAAAGTTGGACCTAATGCCACGTGTCATCATTTTATTGGTATGTTTATTATGTACAAGCGTTTAAAATACACGCATCTTAATATTTTAACTGATTGTCATTTTATGTTAAATAGGTATTTATTTCTTAAGGTTAAAGTGTTCAATAGAAACAAATATAGGTTGATGGGTTCAAATAAAATATGCGAATAATTTTAAGAAACTGTATATGACTTAAGTCAAGGAATTATAAATTTAAACATATGATATCTATGTATTGACTTCATATATACGTCCGGTAAAGTGAGAGGCGGTAAAAGGATTAGCTTAAAGCACGTTAAGGTGAGGTGGATAAGTAATTGGGTTTATTGGGAAAAACAAAGTTAAGATATGCCAGTCGGCTTGAGTTCAAACCACGGTAGCAAATCGACGTAAACCAATAGCTTGAGTACGATGCAAACTGAAGCCAGGGTAGGAGTAGTAATGGATGGAGGAGGAAGCGCTGCCGGTGGAGCAGTGGTTGTGGACGGCGGACCATCTCGGAAATTGATTACTCAGCACCGTCACCAGTCTCAGATCGGAACGGTTCCTCAGCTTCTCGCTGGTGGTGTTGCTGGTGCCATCAGCAAGACATGCACTGCGCCTCTAGCGAGACTTACTATTCTCTTTCAGGTTCTAATTTTTACATGATGAGATTCGAGGTTCATTATTCTAATATCAAGTGAAACTTGGTTTCACTGTTATATGCAGAAGACATCTATCATCTTTTATCCTTCCGATTTTATTTTTATTGAATTCATTAGTAAGTAATGGAGTCATACATAGAGAAACCTATAGAAGCTTATGCCCATTTTCCTCTATATCTTTGGCCGGTAACAGCTACAAGGAATGCACGCGAATGCTGCTAGCTTAAAAAAGGCTAGTATATGGCAAGAGGCTTCACGTATTGTACGTGAAGAAGGATTTAGGGCATTTTGGAAGGGTAATTTGGTCACAATTGCTCATCGGCTTCCATATTCCTCTATCAGCTTTTATGCATTTGAACGCTACAAGAATGTTGGTACAACCGATCTGTGAATTCTGTATTTCAAAATATTAGTGCCAATAATTTCCGTATCTCATCAGTCTAAATGTTTGCTTTTTCTTCATATTATATGCAACAGATGTTGCAGTTGATTTTGGGAATTGAATGCCAGGGAGAGAATATAACTGCAGACCTTTGTATACGACTTGTAGGTGGTGGTTTGGCTGGAATAACTGCTGCTTCTGTTACATACCCTTTGGATCTTGTTAGGACACGCCTTGCTGCTCAGGTGAGTGGAGTTCTGATGGCGTTTTGATTTAATTCATGGAAATTTGATTTGGATTCAGTAACAATTTTTGTTTTGGAACCATCTTTTGATTTGCCAATTAATGTATTATCCACAATGCCTTGGAAAATAATATAAAAAACACTACTTTTAATTGGTGTACAAGGAAAGATACTTACAAAGATCCTATTAAATCCACTGGTTGGATTCCCTCTTCTATATTTTGTTCTTTACACCAAAAACCTAGTGAAGTAACAACTTTCCACTTAATCTTCTGTATAGTGCATTCTTTTCCTTCAAAGATCCCCTAGTTCCTCTCCTTCCAAATGTTCCACAAGATGCAAGCTGAGACTGTCCTCCACCATCTTTTCCGGCTCTTGCTTCCTCCTCGCCTATCCAACAGCTAAGCAAATCTGCCGTATGTTCAGGCATGATCCAGTAGACTCCAACAATGAATTTTTTCTCCTGCCGTATGTTCAGGCATGATCCAGTAGACTCCAACAATGAATTTTTTCTCCTATTTCTATTTTGCTAAATACCTAAGAGGCCACACCTAAACTTGTCGAATATTTTCATTTTGACACTTAAACTAAGACTAGTAACTATTGAACACCTATACCACTCAAGATTTGTACTTGGCAGGCACTTTTCACTGACATGACACATTGTTTGTTCTATAAATGCTGTGCACATGAAGTTCTTTTTTTAAATAAAAAGAAAAAACTCTCCTTCTAACTCTCTTCTGCCACCACCTCCTCACAGCTTCATCCACCACCAAAAACTAGTACACCATCACTTCAATTCCTTTATTCCACTTCAAAGAAACATGATTTAGAATACTTCAAGGATCATCAACGACCCTATTAATATCTCAAGAATTTTCTAAAGGAAGTTAAATGTCAAGCTAAATATCTTAGGGTCAAAAGATTGTTGAAGGTGCACAAGAATTCTCCAATGTCATTGTTAATAGTTTCTCTGCATCATGAATGATTTGTGTAGTCCTTGCACTTCCCATATTCTCACCAATGGTGGCAACTATTTGACCATTTTCTATAGTGTGCACTACCCCATTTTGTCCACTAACAAGAGTGGAATATCCAAAGGATATATGACTTCTTGCAGCTGGAGTTCTGCGCTAGTTGAAGTGGCAGTTCTTGATGATTCTTGTCTTGCAATTGAGGTCATTATTGTTCATGTTTCCCTAACAAATATTGATCGAACAACTGATGTAGAGTTGTTACTAGAAGTCTTCTTTAGATTCAAGGGGTCTGACCTATAGGTCATGGATTCAAGCCGTGAAAGCGGCCAATAATGCTTGCATTAGGGTAAGTTGTCTACATCACATTCCTTGGGGTGCTACCCTTCCTCGGACTTTGCTAAAGCAGATGCATTGTGCATAGGGTTGCCCTGTGTGGTCTTCATATTCAATTGGTGCCACAACCTTCTTCCTTTTCAGTTCTTTTTTTTATGACAAAACAATAAAATGGATTCAAGCCGTGAAAGCGGCCAATAATGCTTGCATTATGGTAAGTTGTCTGCATCACATTCCTTGGGGTGCTACCCTTCCTTGGACTTTGCTAAAGCAGATGCATTGTGCATAGGGTTGCCCTGTGTGGTCTTCATATTCAATTGGTGCCATAACCTTCTTCCTTTTCAGTTCTTTTTTTTATGACAAAACAATAAAATGGGATTCTAGCTGGGATCAAACCTTGGTCCCATGGGCAGGCGCGTTGGCTTGTACCAACAGTACCAAATGCCCTTCTATCCTTCTTTCTTTTTAGTTCTGTTCATCAACCCACTGCCATTCTATTTTCTTCTCTACCATTTTCTACTTTTTATTCTTCAGATTTAGCTGTTGTCACCAACACCACCAGCTTCTTTTCATTCTCTAGATTTGGTTGTAGCCATCTCTTCTTTGGTCACCACCTCACCCTTTTTAATTCTTGTATTTTTTGGGTCAGGTTTTGACCATTTTGTTTTTAATATCTTATGTATCTCTTTTTTCACTAATTTGTATTTTTTTAATTAGCTTGGTTTGCCACTTCAAATGAGAGTGAAGCTCACATACTAGATCTCGTTTGAATTTTTTAAATTTGTTTAATAGGAACGATTTTGTGCTACATGAAGTGTTCTATAGGTACTAGTCCTAGTTCATGTGTCAAAATGCCAACATCCAACAAGTTTAGGGGCCCCTTTATGTATTTAGGCTTCTTTTTTTTTTACTTTTTTTTAATCCATAGAAATTTTGACTTGGCTTTCGGCCCCACTCCACTGGTTCAAAACTTCAAGGAGTATCATTCTGCCTTCTACCCTCTTCCCAACCAAAATACAAGGTTTTGTCCTTGGTTGAGTTCTAACACATTTTTTCAATCTGATTGTTTTGATTATGTTCCATCAATGCTCATTTCCTATGTGACAGGGGAAAGGCATTGGGAATGGAATGTGGATTACGACAAGTGTTGTGAATGGAATGTAGCAATTTTTTCTTGAGCTTCAATAATTAGTGTTATTAGTGGAGAAATACGCATGAAAGATAAGTTCTAAGGTCTGCTGAAACTTTAAGCTCTAACAAAGAGCTAGTTTTAAGGAAGAAAGTATTTTAAAAATATGTATAGTTCATTCTTATCTAGGTAGTTGGAAACTCATCACATAAAACAATGCTCTCAGGCACATTCTCCAAAACACTCTCTCCTACTTCCTTGGGGAGAGGGAGGGGGGTGGGGTGGGGTTCTTTCTCTCCACTAGGTTTCTGCCGGAGTTCCCAACCTTCTTTTCTTATCTAACTTGAGTTATCTATTTTAGTGCAGGATTTGAGTCGTTTGATATTACAAGATAGAATTTTAAGAATGTAGAGTGGTATGAATTGGGTAGAGAGAAGCCTTAAGATGAAGAGGAGATTTGCCATGAGCCACAAAATTATGGAGTGGATTTGTTCCATTCTAAGAGAAGCTTCTGGCTACCATAAGAAGACCAGAAGGTGAAAAAATGCAAAGAAAAGGGTTCAACATTTTTGCACAAGAAAGTACAATGAACATGGGAGGTTTATAAGCATTGTAACTATTAATAATAGGGGAGATTTGTCCTAGTCATCCCAGAGTTGGCCATTAATGTTGGATGGCTAGACTTTGCATTTAAGATTAAGAATCTCATTATCTACCCTAAAAGAATGGAAGTAATAGGCCCACTAGAGTTATGGATGCAAACTACCCTGACACGAGAGTTGTACGTAATGGTAAATGGTAGTCCAAAAATGCACGAGGTGTACACATCAAAACAAGGAGGGAAACATTCAAGTTGAGATTCAAAAAGATATCTAGGATACTCGTATTGAAGAGGTGTCTAGAAGGGCAACTAGAAGGAAGGAGTAAAGAAAAATCATTCCTAACAAAGATAAGATGGTCGACCATGCTCTAGAAGAAGGCTTTCGAGGTGAAAATTTATGAAATGTATCACCCTTTTTGAATTCCCCAACAAGCACATGCCTGAGCAAAACCTTGTAGTGTAGTTGGAAGAATTGAACTTTAAGCCTGGAGTGGTGTGAACCTAATGGTAGGTTGTGTACCTAATAATACGATGTCCATCACAACTTGGTTCAAAATTGTCGAAATCCCTCTGCATCTATGGTGACAAACACTCTTCCAAGCAATTGAAAACCTATGTAGGGGATGGGTGGCCAATGAAGAAGAAACAAAGCTGAGAACCACATGAAACGGGCTAGAATCTTGGTTTCCAATGACAAGAAGAGTATACCTAAAGAAGTGGCGATATCCAGAAATGGTATCAAGTACTATCTTTTGATCTAGTCGAAAAGTAAAATCAGATTCAAAGTATCGCTGAAAATGGACTAAAGAGTAGCAGGAGAAGAAACGATAGACAAGGACCCAGTTAATCCTGTTATCGAGAGGATAATAGATTATTCCTACTATTGTGAAGTACCATAATCCCACTTTTCTATGGATCTGCCAACAACATTATACGAGGAAGGCATCAATCCAAAAATTGTCACAATGTTTAGGAGAGTAAAGAGGAGCATATGAGAAGCATGTGACCAATATAAATAAAATTGAAAAATTGGGCCAATTTTTGAAGCCCAATAAAGAGCCCACAATTTCAAGAAGAGGTGGCCTTGATTTCTCAAGCCAAGTCATTTTTAATGACTTAAACAACAACAACAATGCTTTGGAACAGAATTGAGACATCTCTATCGAAACTCCAAAGTTTGATATCTCCTGGAACAAAGCCAACAACTATGTAGATTAGAAATTGATTGATAATTGAGGAGAGGGAGACAATGAACGTGTTAGGAGAAGTAATGGTAGAAGTTGAGAAGCAATTAAAAGAAACAACCAACATATAGTTGGTGGAGGAGAAGGAAACCAATAATATCGAAAATAGATTTATTAAGGTAGGGGGAAGAAACTCACTTGCTATAGTGGGGGAATGGGAGATTGAGGAGGCAAAACCAGTGCAACACCAACGACAACAATCAATAATATGCAAGGAAAGGGAAACATCATTATGGGTGAAGCAGAATATAATCGAACTGGGCAAAGCGCTTGGAGCAAATTTCCATATCCATGAAGAAGAATCTTTAGAACTACTTATACAGGTGGATAGTTCTAGGCAAACAAGAAGAATGGAGAATGATAATTTTGGTAAGAATAGAAGATTTAGAAGCTCTCAGAGTTGAAAAGTCTTGTATCTCTCAATGTCAAATTCAAAAACTATGGGAATAGAAGGGGAGAATTGAAACAAGCAATAATTGATGAATTTCAATGTACTCTCATAAGAATGTTAGGGGGTTAAGCAGTAGGAATAAAAGAAGATTGGTCAAGAGTTCAATAATAGAATGGAATGCACCTATTATTTGTCCGCAAGAAACTAAATTCTTGCAACTAAATTTGAGGGGAATTTATTTGAAGAGGTGAAACAAATTTGAGGTGGGTTAGATTTGCTTGCTTAAAAGTTAGAAGCACCGGAGGGGCTATACTATTGCTATAGGACTATCAGGAATGGAAGGGAGAAATCCTAAAAATAGGTGCTTACTTGTTAACTTGCAAATTTGAGGGATAATTGCAAGATTTCTCTCGTCATATCATTGGGGTATATGCTCCCAACTCTTGCATAGAAAGAAGCTTAATATGGGAGGAGACAGGGGCAATAAGGTCCTTGTATAGTATGTGTTGATTTTAATGTGGCCACACATACTAGCAAAGTTGAAGTTGAAAAGAGAAATTGTCTAAGAAGATAAAGGGGTATGAGAAAATTCTCTGATGTCATTGAAGAGTTAAGCTGATTGATATACAACTTGAAGCTGCAATTATAGTTTGTTCAAAAGGAATACCCGGAGGATAGCCTCTAGGATTGATATGATAACTCACCTAATGTCTTACAAGGGGGAGCATGGAACAAGAACAAAAGCTACTTTAATTTGAAAATTGGTGGCTTGGCACAAAAGGATTCAATGATAGAATTAAGGTATGGAGGAGCTCTTTCAGCTTTTTTTGAAGGCGGAGAATGGAAGTAGTAGAGTTTGGCACTATGATAGAAGAAACAAGGCGAAGAAAGAAGGCTGACAAATGAGGAGACAAAAAGGAGGGCAACAAGTCTACTAGAGTACGAGGAATTTATTAAAAATGAAGAAATATCCTGGAGACAAAAGTCAAAGTCATTGTGGCTAAAAGAGTGATAGAAACACTAATGTTTTTCAGTATATAGCAAATGCACAATAACATTGACCAACTCATGATTGAGGGATAATTATCGTAAGATCCACGAAAAATTGAAGTGGAAATTGTAGAATATTACAGAAAGTTGTATTTTGAAACCATAAGCTAGAGACCCAACTTATTTGGTTCTTAACTGTTCTGGACTAAAAGATGAGGAAAAAGAGATGCTAAAAGGGGCTATTGAGGAGTGTGAAGTTTTGAGATGTCTTAAACGATGTGTATTAGTCAAAGTACCGGGCCCATATGGTTCATAATGGGTTGCTTCATGAAATGTTGGGATATACTAAACGCAAGACATCATGCTGGCCTTTCAGATATTCCATGAACACAAAATATTCGAAAGTAGTCTTAATGCCACTTTCATAACTCTTATTCCAAAGAACAGGAGCCAAATAGTTGAGGGATTTTACACCAATAAGTTTGATAGGCAGTATATACAAGTTATTTGCTTAAGTATTGATAGAAAGATTGAAAGCTATGATAGCCAAGTTGATTGATCCACAACAAATGACATTCATCATCATGGATGCAATGATAATAGCTAATGAAGTTGTGGACTCTCGACCAACTAGAAAAAGCCTGAAATCATGTATAAGCGAGACATAATGAAGGCATATGTCCATGTTAAATGGGAGTACTTATTGGATTCTGTGAAAAGAATAGGTTTTGGTAAGAAGTGGATAGAATGGGTCAAACACTGCATCTTGATTGTGATATTTTTAGTGCTTATCAATGGCTCACTGACGTTATTTTTTCAGTGCACAAAGGGGTTTAAGTCAAAGAGATCCTTTGCCACCCTTTCTCTTCTTAATAACTATGAAGGGTCTTGATAGCATGATCAAAATATCAAACATGAATGGGTGGCTTAGAGGATTTGATGTGGCCAAAATTGGACAAAAAAACCTAAAGATAACTCACTTGCAATATGTGGATGATACTCTCATACTATGTGATGTTTGAAGAGGGTCAACTCAAGACCTTGAGGGTGATTTTGGTACTTTTTGAAGGATTTCTGGGTTGCACATTAATTGGGGGAATAGTTTCCTGTTAATGTAGTGCAAAACATGGAGATTTTGAATGCAATCCTAGGTGGGGAATTGAGGAATCTACCCACCATTCTTCAAGGGATGACATGGGGAGCAAATTAACAATCAACTGAAATATGGAATAGTGTAATTGAAAGGTGAGAAAAGAAATTGGCTAGATGGGAGACTCAATATCTCTCCGAGGGAGGCAAACTAAGTCTCATCAACTCAATCCTTTATTTAGTCCTAACCTACATGATGTCTGCTTTCCCATTCCAACAGGGGTTATCAAGAGATTTGACAAGGTGAGGAGGAGGTTTCTCTAGAAAGAAACCAATGAAATGAAGAGTTATAATCTAGTCAAATGGGAAGCAATGATAACTGGGAAAAGACAAGGGGGTTGAGAATCAAGAACTAGAAATTCCAAAGCAAGGCCCTTCAGATGAAGTGGTTATGGAAGTATAGTAATTAGAACCAGGCTCGATGGAGGAATGTTATTAATGCCAAGTATGATAAGGAAGACCACTGGATGACTAAAGAAATAACGACACCCTATGATATTAGTTTATAGAGTTCTATCAAAACACTATCGAGTAAATTGAAAACCAACATTCAGATTAGAGTGATAAATAGGGCTATAAGAAAACCAACATTAAGATTATATTGGTAAATGGGGCTAGAACTGGTTTTTGGAAATTTGAATGGCATGAGGCAGGAAGACTGGAAAATTTGTTCCTAGATATTTATGCATTAGTCTCTCATCAACAAAAGACTGTTGCAGGATTTTGGATACCCTGTGGATGAAGCTTCAACTTTAGAAGACAATTAAATGACTGTGAGATCCAAAGAATAATAAATTTCTTCAGTATCATCGAACAATTCAATGGACTCGAGGTAGGTCAAGATATCTTAAAGTGGAAAGGTCGTAAGAAGGGTCTGTGCAAAGTAAGCACTGGTTACATGTGGATAAATCGAACACCTCAGTGCACATACAACTGGTCATGGAGAGGCATCGGAGAAAACAGAATCCCGCACAAAGTTGCCTGCTTTATCTAGTTGCTAGTCAAGGAAGCAACTCTCACCCACGACAATCTGATGAGGAGAGGGATACCACTTTGTCCTAGGTTTTTCTTTGGGGAAAATGCTGAGACAGTTAACTATCTATTTCTTCATTGCAAAGTCACTGACAACTATGGAAGATTTTCTTAAATCTCAAAGGCATCTCATGGACTACGCATGGAAAGAATACTAAAGCAATCTATAGCTGGGAGGAAGCTGGTGTGCAGGCAAAAAACAGAGATAGATGGAGAATTGTCCCTACTAGTTGGTTAAGTAACATTGTTATCAACCAAGTAATATTTATTTTGTTGAAATTTTTCTTTTGATAATGAAAAAAAAAGATTTTTCCTTTTGCTCTTCTTTTTCTCTTCTTTATGGTAGTTTGTTTTGTTTCTAAGTTAACTATGTGGGCAGTGGAGGGGTGAGGATCAAATTGGTTCATAATAAAAAATGTTATTAGGTCAATATTTGAATATCAAACTACTTTTAAAGTCCCAATATTTTAGTTAGGTGCAAGGGCAATTTAGTTTAAAAAATGCATATATTGCTAATCTATTACATGTATGTAGTTTAGCAAGACCCATATATTTTGCCAAGTTTATGATTTCAAGAAATTTTAGATCTATCTAGATAACTACCTCCCATGTAATGTTAGGTCTACCTCGTCTCTTTTTAATATCCATGGATCAATATATCTCAAGATTGATGCCGGACATGATCAAATCTTCTCAAGTGACATTCTATTATTTCATCCTCAATGTGTGTTATTTGCACCTTTTCCGGAAAATTTGGTCATTTTTAATCGTGTAGAATCTTTGTACGACTGCACATTTGTCTTATCATACCACATCGATGTGACACTCATCTTGTGGATGTATTTGGCTTTAGTTTGCCCAACATTCACTCATATAGATTTGTTTGTTTGTAGCTAATATAGAGCTTATCTTTCACTTTGCTAAACATCTTGGCAGCACTTCTCTATTCAAACCATTTGATTTTGATTTATTCATGACAATTGAGAAATCCTCGAGTGTCAGTGGTGCACATTCGAAACTCGATAGTTAATGGACCCACCCATGTACCCTTTTCCATTTAAATAGCAGGCCTTTGTCTGCGGCAAGACTTGATTTGAACTCAAGACGTGTGGCCAACCCTCACATTATGAGTTGCGCTCTTACTACTAGACCAAAACCCTAGGGGCAATTTTATGTGTAACATTTTCATCTGTAACAATGAGCTTAGATATCTAAGAGTTGTTTGCATTTATGTCCACAATTCCGTCTACTTTCACCTCAACATCACTTTCCTCATCTTGACTAAACTGGCAGTGCATGCATTCAATCTTACTTTACTTATTCTAAAATCAATAAAATGATATTTATTGTTTAGAGTTATCTCTTCAAAGATTATGCCCATTGGCAATGAAACATGTGCCTTAGAGCCTTGGTGCATTCGCTGATATGCCCACTAAGCGAAACCCAACTGGTTTTAGGGTTTAAACGCGTTAGGTGAGCCGTTGACAACACTTGTTTAATAGATACTTTTTACATAGATCAGATGTTAGCTTTAGGAAGCTCTTTTCTTTAATTATTCACTAGTAAATGAACTGTACATAAATTGCAAAAATGTTGAAGGGGTTTATTCTTACATAGTTTAGTTACACAAATTATCATTGCCCAGTTTGGTTATATTTTCAAATAGCTCGGGTTGCTCTGTATCCTTTAAGCTATGTCCTGTATTTTATTCTTTTGCTCATTTTGAGTTCTGCAGACAAATGTAATATATTACAGAGGCATATGGCATGCATTACAAACCATCAGTAGGGAAGAAGGGATAGCCAGCCTATATAAAGGAATGGGTGCTACTCTATTGGTATCTCTTCCTGTCCTTAAGATTCTCTCTGCTGAATAGTGTTTCCTGTTTTATGCTGAATGAATATCTTAATATCATGAAGGGGGTAGGCCCGAATTTGGCAATCAGCTTTTCTGTTTATGACACTGTGAGATCGTACTGGCAGTCTCATAGGTAATATTCGATAAGAGTGGTACTGTCTGTTCTCTCTTTTATCATTTTTTTCTTGATCATTATCCATGAAATCTGCTGTTATTCACTGGTTAGTTCTCAAGTTTGTTCCTTTTGTATTAACCTCTAGATAGAATTATATTAACACACTTCTTGATATCAGACCAGATGATTCAACTGTCTTGGTCAGCCTTGCTTGTGGAAGTCTTTCAGGTGTTGCGTCATCAACAGGTTAGTAATCTGATGTAACATGAAACGTGGTAGAAATTTTGAGCTTCCAATTATGTTTTGATTTCTATACAGGGAAATAGTGATGAGGAAAAGTATTGTCTTAACTATATTTCTTGAATTTTGTCTAATATCCCCCAGCTTGTTGGGTGTTGATCACCGCATTCTTTTAGTGTGTTGTTGCCTCTGAATTTTTTGATCTCAAAGTCTGGTTACTACATGGAGACATATTATATTGCCAAAGCTTTCAATTTCTACATGCTTCCTATTCCGTATGTGTTGGGGCAAAGAAAAGACTTGTTTATCTTCCTCTGGGCTATGTCTCCTGGCAGTCTGGCACCTTATATGAAACTTTTTCTATATTATACTTCTCTTTGATACATGTGTGTTGTTAGCTTTCCACATCTAAACAAATGGAATATTTAATTGTGATTCTATATATTCTTTACAAAATAGATGAAGAAATAGAAAAGCTGACATTGTGGTCAACAAGTTGTTTCTCCAGCTCAAAATTGGTGGGGCACTAACTTTGTTCTACATATACAGTATTAGGCCTTACCCTTAACTAGTATACTCTTAGACAAAATTTCAGGTATTTGAATGTAGATGTCGATGCATGGAGCTGTCTCATGGCTTTTGATGCAGAGAGGCAGGTTAGGATTCTGGCTCCTCACTAAGTTTCTAACTGGACCGACTCTTAGAGCCTGAGACCGAGCACTTTTATCTGGCATTTGAATTTAGTAAGAGAGTTCACTCCTAAAAAATAATTTGCTTCCTTGTCTTTCTCGACACTAACTTATTGTTTCTGGCTCGAAATGTCAGATATAGTATTCGTCTCATTCATTAATTGGATAATTTGCATCTTCAAACATGCAGTTGGCTCCACCATGGTGGATATTTGCACGGGAGCCATATGTATTTGCAGTTATCGAAGTGTGAGAGGCTTCCTCATTGAGGTATGCTTCTCAATTAGGCTTGAAATGTTCTGTTACAAAAATCAATTGTAGGACCAGTCAAGAATTACCTCTGTTTATACTGGTCTTTGTGTGTAAAATATGGGCAATTCTGTGTATTTCGCAGAAACCCTTAAAAAAAAAGATAAGAGACAGCAGAGAAATAACATGAATGCACCGGGCAACTAAATGAATGTCAATTGCACCAACTAAATAAGAAGTTAACAAAGTGAAAGGAGAAAACATATAAGAAGTTCATGATTGCAGTCCATTCCCTCCCATTGCATATTTGAAGTCCCAATTAAGCATCTGTTGGTTTAGAATAGGAGGCTTTGGCATTGTGGAGCATGCTTTATTATTATCATCTTACCAGATTAGATGCATCATCCCAGTATTATGCTATTTCTGTCTAAAGAATAGAAACTTGTATATTGACAGATAGAGAGACCAAATTGGGATATAAAAATAGTTGAAGTAGTCCCAGTCGGTTTTATGTTATTCCATTGAACAAGCACCCGTGATTTAAAAGCAAGAAGTGCTACAAAACTATCCTGAGGCAGTTGGTAAAAATCGAGGAACAAAAACACACACTATAGCTGTAGAAGAACTAGCAGAATAGAAGGAATAGGAGAAAGATCAAAGTGGGGAGGATGATGAAGAACACGAAGAAAGAAATCAGACAGAGAGAAGTTGAACAATTACAGGATGATGGCGCAAGAGAAGAAATTAGAACTCAAAAATTGATGGAATTTTTAATCATCAAGAAAGAAGATGAGCAACCTTCCTGGAGCAAAGCGAAAGGGCATTTAGGACCTATTTTTCTCTCCACCTTTTCTTGTATCGTAGCAGCATACAGTTTACAGTTATACTGCCTCTCCATCTGTTTATGCAGATAGTAATTTAGATTCTTTTCATTTTTTTTCATTGTTTTCTCGAGTACAACAGAAATCCAGACTGGAGCTCTCATCTCATGCCTCTAAAACTTGTGCCACTGTAGCGAACACTTCTTTTAGAGTCTCATCACTTTGCTCTACTGAGGCACCATACCTACACGTCATGATGGCTCTCCTACTTAATAGCTTAACCCTAACTGGCACATGTTTTGGCTTCTAATTTATTTTGATGTTTAGTGAATGGGCAATCACTTTTGGTGTTCCCATTTTGGTATTATTGATTGTCGTAAGTGGATCAATTGCTTTTCAATTCATTACTTAAACCTGGTCAATGTTTTTAGCATTTTCATGTTTATGTTTATGGATGCGTTTGCAGTAACATTCCCTTTGGATCTTGTGAGGCGCCGAATACAATTGGAAGGAGCAGGTGGTCGGGCACGTGTTTATAAGACTGGTTTGTTTGGTACATTCAGTCATATTATCCGGACAGAAGGCCTACGTGGTTTATATAGAGGAATTTTGCCTGAATATTACAAGGTTGTGCCTAGTATTGGTATTGTCTTTATGACGTATGAGAAAATGAAGCAGCTTATCTCAGATATTGACTGATGCATTGGCGGTTGACATACTTGGAGAGTAAACTAACAAATACAAGGTGCCGCAGTATTATATACCCGGAGAATCTGGAATTCTTTGGAAATCTCTTGTTGTCGATGTAAATTCACACATTCATGATGTATAGACGGTCAAAAGAAGCCACAGGTTTAGTAACCATGATTCCTTTTGGGGTCTTTCATGAGCCTATGCTCTGAGCCTGAAGTTTAACGTTGCAAAAGTAACTACAAAAACGAAGTCTTTGCTTTGTATTACTTGTATGATTCATTTTGGTGTTTTTGATAAGCCTATGCGCTGAGCCTGAAGTTTCATGTTCTGGTCATTTATAACAAAAATACCTCATCATTAGAAAAAGGGGTGTATATGGATTCGGTTGGATTGGATTTTTCAAATATCAAATCAAATTATTTGTATAGGGTTTTTAAATCTATAACCAAAAGTAAAACTAATAAAATTTGAGTTTTTCAATCTCGGACTTTTTCTGGTTTAATTTGTGCCTCATATTTTTTTTTTAATTCTATCAAAATCAATTTTATAGGGTATTTTTTTGAATTTTTTTAAAAAAATAATACAAAATATGATAAGAGCTATGATATTAAAATCACATAAAATAAATATTGTAAATAAATAAGTCGATAATGAAAATGTGTCGTAAAATGGTTATTCACACTAGGGGTGTACAAGCCAAACCGAACCGACAAACTAAATCAAATCAGAAAAAAAAACCAATTTATGGTTTGGTTTGGTGTTGAAAAAAATCGTGGTGTTAAAAGAAAAAAAATCAAACTGAACTCAAACCAATATATATACACACTAGATTTTCGACACGTGTGTTGCACGTGATTATTAATTCAGAAAATTTAAGCTAAGATTTGAATAATAAGTTTTGCATAAAATAATATTGCAGATTCTTTTGTGAATGTTCAATGTGGATAGACACACATATCTCATATTCACACGAACCTATGAAGATGGTCAATGAAAAAATTTATTAGTTAAATGCAGTAATGTATATATTTATTTCAATTTGATGAGGTTCAATCATGTAATTAGTCGTATATCACTAATATTACCTTATAAACGATATTTGTTGTGTATTTTTCTTGTCATCTAACCAGATGTGCTTTGCACGTGTATTGCACTTGATCTGTTTAGATGTCATATGAACATGCGGAGAATAACTACATTTTACTTTTTATAACTATTTTGTATATTAATTTTTATTTTATAAGTTATAACATAATAGATGTTCTTTTTGTTAGATCTCATATTTGACTTTTCGATTGTTTGTGTACATAAATCAAAGATAGTTATCTGACTGTCCATAGTTAACTGAGAAAAAAATCCTTTTTTTATTACCGAAAAAAATAAAAATAAAAATTAAAGAATATATTTTATATGTGAAATCATATATATAATCACCTGTTTATCTTACATCCAACGAAGTTATAGTTCATATACTTGTAAACAATTTTCAATTTATTCAACCAAGCATGATTCGTCCAAGGAAAAATAACAACACAGTGTTATCACATATATATGGGCGGTATAATAATATAAAAAATTATTGGTCAAATGTTAATATAAGGAAAGATGAAAAATAGAAATAATTAATGTAATAACTATGAAAATTCATAATATTATAACTAAAAAATGTAAAAGAGTGTGAATAACATTTGCAATAATTAGTAACAACTAAGAGAATTTATATGTTATAACTAAAACACTAATGTGCAATAGATGAATTTCTAATAAATTTTGCACATACATAAATGAATAGGACTTTTAATTAATGTTACTCTTTTTCTTTTTTTATAGTTATTAGATTTTAATTCAGTGTACGGACAAAATGAAAATGTTTATTCCATATTACTGAATATAAAATTTATTTTGTTAATGATAAATTTTAAATGATTCAAATATATTTACATATTTTCACATTTGTTGTGAGTTTTTTTTTAATTAAAAAGAATAATATATTTTGAAGTTAGAAGATCTTGTTAACTTGATAATACATTTGTGACTTTATTTTCAAACAAAACAAACAATATAATATCAAAGACATTGTGAAATAAAATCAGAAAAAGTAGTATACAAATTGATGATAGTAGAACAAGTCCTTTTTTCTCAAATAACATGGGAAGCACCACACTGCTTTGAACATTTATCATCTTCGTCAATCTTCACTGCAATTGTTTTAATATTATGAATTACTCTAGGATTTGGGGGGGGGGGGGGGGGGTGTAAGATTAACAAATTATAGAGACAAAATTTGGAGAAAACCTTCATAGGTAACACCACCTTTTTCTTCACCATGGCCCAATTTAATCATATATATATATATTTGCATTAATGAATATATATATATCATAAAAATTAGCTATCAAATAAATAATAAAAATTAAACTAATATAGCCTTCCACTGGCGCTATTAGAAGTCATATGAACTTTTCTTCGTCGAAAATACTGAATTATTAAGAAATAGTAAATTAGTAAAATAAAAGGGCAATGTTTACATAGTAATAACTATTTTAAAGCAAACTTCCTGGCAATCTAAATCACATAAGTAGCATTGATAAATAAAGTCATTCTTTTGTCTGGAGCATCAAAAAAACAAATCGTGATAATTCTCTAACTCTTGAGAAGTTTAATAATTTTGAAAAAAGATATCCAGAAGCATCTATCTACATCACATGAGGAATTGTTAACAAAAACAAATGAATTTAGACTACAATAAAAATTAAACTAATACAAACCTCAACTGACGTTATTACAAGTCATATAAACTTTCTTCGTAAAAAATGCTTAAATATTAAGAAATGGTAAATCAGTAAAACAAAAGGGAAATGTTTATATAGTAATAACTATTTTGAAGAAAACTTCCTGATAATCTAAATTATATAACTAGCATTGATAAATAAAGTCATTCGCACTCACTCAACCACGATAAATTACACTAATTTTTTTAAAATGCAAGAAGAAGAAGAGTAGGAGATTAAAAAAATTATGGTTGAAAAATGAGAGGAAACCCCTCTATTTATAGTCAACAAAGGATAGTACGAACAAGTGTTTTTTTGTGTCTTATCTGAAAAGTCATGACCTTTCCGAGAAGTCACAACCCTTTCGAATAGTCACGACTTATTGAAAAAATCACAACTCTTTGGAAAAGTCACAATTCTTTGGAAAATGCACAACTCTTTGAAAAAGCTACAACTCATCAAAAAATGACAACCCTTTGAAAAAAGTCACAACTCATCGAAAAGTCACAACCTAAGTTAGGGATATTATAGTAATTTAACATTCAAGGTAGGAGTTCATGCTTTTAAGGTAATATATATATATATATATATATATATATATATATATATATATAATTTAATTTTTAGATAAAATATATTATTTATAATCTAATTTGTCAATATATTTTTAGTTAGTTTATAGTTTTTAATGTTTAGATATGTTATTGGGAAAATTGTATGAAATAACAAACTATTAATTCAAATTAAATGCTATAGCCATAGTTTCTTTTATTTGTAATTCACAGCAAACATTCCATATTTTTTGTCATCCCATTTGTATATCGAAATATATAAATGCAGGACTTATTTGTATACCAAAATGTACAAATGCAGGACCCATTTGTATACTGAAATATACAAATAGACTGAAATATACAAATGCAGGACCCATTTGTTTAACGAAATATACAAATGCAGGACCCATTTGTATACCGAAATATACAAATAGACCAAAATATACAAATGTAGGATCCATTTTTATTCTGAAATATACAAATAGATTGAAATATACAAATGCAAGACCCATTTGTATACCGAATATACAAATGCAGGACCCATTTGTATACCAAAATATACAAATGCGTGACCCATTTGCATACCGAAATATACAAATACAGGACCCATTTGTATACCGAAATATACAAATACAGGACCCATTTGTATACCGAAATATACTAGACCCAAATACATATTTTTTATGTGTATGTATACCAAAATATACAAATTAATAGCCATAGCAAATATAAAGTTTGCTATGGAGCGCAATTATACAAACTATAGCTATAACATACAAATATGATTTTTATATTTGCTATATGTGAAAACCTGTTCTATATTATTTCAAATTTAGGCTTGTAAAATTTTGTAAATATTTTATTTTGTATTAAGATCGAAAGTTACAATTATATTGTTATAGTTTTTCAAATTTGAATTTAACAATTTATTTTGTAAATATTTTGTTTTGTATTTAGTTTGACTATTGCCTTTAGTCTTGTTAATTTAACATAATAAATGTTGATATTTCAATAAAAGTATTTTGCACTCATGTGAATTTTACCGTCTTTTCGAAGATTTCTATTCATTTAACATTTTTAAAGTTTAGATTATCACACAGTAAATGAAAATATAGATGATCTCTTTTTCAAACATTGTATAGTTCTAAAAAATCGAACAAATAAAAAAATAAAAAAAACCCGACTAAAGCCGAAATGGAAAAACCCGACTTTATGTGGTTTGATTTGGTTTTTAGATTTAATAAATTGACATAATTGATTTAGGTTTATTTTAATGAAAAATAAAACCAAACCGACCTATGTACACCCTTAATTCACACAATATACTTTGTGTTATACAATGAGTAGCCTCACAATATATTTTGTGTCCAAATAAAGTAACTTTGCGTTCAAGTAAATTTTGTTGCCAAGTGACTTTGTGTCCATGTTTTATAGCCTATATGTATCTTCTTGTTATAAAATAAAGCATGTGTAGTATAATAAAATGACAAGAAGAGAAAGAGAGAAAGAGTAGTAGTAAGTAACTTTGGTTTCACTTTTTGTGTTTTCTCGTACTTAAGATGAGTAACTAATAGGCTATTTATAAACCTCATGAATCAAGCAACTTGGCCGTACAAATATATTATAGTGTGTTGGCCACTTTACTTTTGCATAAGTTAGGCACAATGAATGGTTACATGGTCATCCACATAATTTTACAACTCTTTTCTTGTAATGTGAAATGATAAAAAGAAAATAATAAAGAAAAACTACTATTACTACTCTGTCTCTCTCTTTCTCTACTTCTCTTAATTTTAATACATCATTTTTATTTTACAATATATTATCAACACGAACCTCTAATTTTATTTTCATCAAACCTTCAAGTGAAACACTTATATATAATTGAATGAAAATAAATTAGACAACTAATAGATATTGTTTGTCGTGATTACTATAGGCTTAATGAAAAAGCATTAAGTTACACTTATCATTAGTTTCTTTTAAATTATATAATTATTCATATCCCTTGTTGGCAAGCATATGATCTTGAGTTATTTTTTTCTTAAAATATTGACTTAAATGATGCTAGTGAGTATCATATTTATTCGAAAATATTCATAATATATTAGTCCAGAAGTGATGTTGAAATTAAATATTGATTCACGTAGTTGTATGTTAAGGCGTGGATATATGTATGAAATATGTATAGTTCAAAAAACAGAATACTCAAAAAACTATATGAGATAAAAGATTAAATAAAAAATGGATACTTAAATCAATAACTGAACGACATGATTTTTTAGATTTAGACTGTGTAACAGATATAAATAAAACAATCCAATTATGGATAGGATATATATCAAAACAATTAATAGATAACAAAATAGTAATAACAGAAACACCAGGATATATAGAAAGAACACTTATATGAACAGTAAAATTGTGGCTACAAAATTTATTAGATGAAAGTTTACAAACTCTAAGAATTAATAAAAAATTTGATGGTGGAATAACTACTACAACTATGGAAATACTATATAAATACGAAATAGCTATAAGAAACGAATTTAGTAGTATGACAACAAAAGTAGAAGAACAAAATAAAAAAAATTATAAATCGGAATCTAATGACAAAATTAGCAATATGTAATATGTGTTATATAGATGAATATACATGTGCATTTAGAGAATACTATTATAAAGGAACATATAGCACAAAAGAAAGTAAAGAAATAAGAAAATTATTTTTTACAAAATTACCAGAACCTTTTAATTCAAAAGTAATAAAAAGTTGGAATGAAGCAGGATTAACAGATACCTTAGGAGCCAGAATAAAATTCTTACAACGATGATTTATAGAACTATGTGAAAAACATAAAGAAGAAATAAAAATGGAAAAAATATTAGTAAAAAACTTGGCATGTTGCAAAAATAAAACAACACCTCAATTTGGTTATATGGATAGGTATTATAAAAATAGAAAGAAATATAATAAAAAATATAGATCAAAATATAAATATAAAAAACCAAGAAGAAGATACTATGTAAAAAACTACAACAAAAAAGAAAACTAACAGAATGTACTTGTTATAATTGTGGAAAATTAGGACATATAGCTAGAGATTGTAAATTACCTAAAAATCCAAAGAAAAAACAAATATCAGAAATAATAATAAACAATGAAAAATATACACAAATAGAATACGTAGATTATGAATTAGAAAGTGAAGATAGCATATATGAATTATCAGAAAATGAAATAGACGAAATGGAAAATAATTTATTAATAGAATCAGATAGTGAACACTATATAAATGACTCGGCGTATATACAAACAATAACTAAAGAAAAATATCAAGATGAAGAATCGGCGAGAACAAAAAATAATATTTGATAATAATATATTTGAACAAATAAAAGGAAAAGAATTAGATCTAAGTGTAGCAAAAATATTCGAAATACCAACAATAAGAAACTGGTTTAAACGACAAAAAGAAGAATATTATGTAGTAAGTCAAAGAGAATACATCATAGATTGCAAATACACCAAAGAAAAGGCTAAAATACCAATAATAAACAAACGAATAATAAATAAAGAAATACAAGATATTAAGGCTAAAAATCCAATTAAATATGTACATTTAGGAGGAACAGAAATACTAATAAAAGCATGTTTTAGCGAAGGAATAGATACACACATAGAAATATACTTAGCAGATGATAGGATCATACAACCTATAGAAAAAAGTATAATAAGTACAGTAAAAGGTAACCTCATATATCAAAAATTTAAATTTATAATAAGTGCTAACTACTCAGTAGCAATAAATGACAAAAATATAGATAAATCATTAGTATTATATTGGAAAATGTCAGGAATAGAACTAGCCCGAGGAAGTAAAATATTTACAGCTAGATGTAAAAATTTATATGTTCTAACAACAAAATATAAAATAACAGCAAAAAATAAAATAGATAAAATAAAAATAGAAGATCCCTTTGAAAGGATAGTTACAGTCATAGATAATAATGATTATAGTTATAATGAAATTGATATAGAAGAAGAATTAGAAATAGTAAAAAAAAAGACTAAGTACATCAAATAGAATAAACAATGAAATACCCCAAATATCATAAAAAATGAGTATCTCAAGAAGAATATATAAAACCCCACAAAAATCAATGGAAGAAGAAATAAAACCACATCATTACTACATAACGAAAATAATGGAACAACGAAAATATTTAATATTAATAAATACAGGACTAGAAGAAAACTATATTACAAGAGAATTAGTGACGGAAGATGAAATAATAACTACTGAATAATTATGCCCCGAACTACCAAAAGCATTAATGTATACTGAAGAAACTACAGAAAAGGAAATAATCATTGGAGGCGCACCAATAGTAATAGAATTAAAAATATATCAAGGAGATGAAAATATCACTTTAGGAATAAAATGGCTAGAACAAGTAAAACCATATAATCTAGAAGACAAATAGTTAATAATAAATTATGAAAATAAAAGAGTAATAATAAAAAGGACTTTAGTATGATAAAAATATGAAAATATATATACTTGCAAAGATAATAATAGAGGGATATTACAACAGATATTATACACCAATGATAGATATAAGAGCAGGAGCTAATATATGTAAATACAATTGTTTACCAGAAGACAAATGGGAAAAATTAAAAACTCCGATAGTAGTAACAGGATTTAATAATGAAGGAAGCATGATCACATATAAGGCAAAAAATATAAAAATACAAATATGGGATAAGATATTAACTATAGAGGAAATATATAACTTTAAATTGACTACAAAAGATATGCTATTAGGGATGCCATTTTTAGAAAAACTATACCCACATATAATAACAAAAACACACTGGTGGTTCACAACACCGTGTAAACAAAAAATAGGAGCAAAGAGAGTAAATAACAAAAAATGAAAAACGACAGAATGGATAAAAGGAAGTGAAAAAATCACACAAAAATTAGAAAATATAAAAGAAGAAGACCCTAAGATAGAATTAATTATATTCTCTATAGATAAAGTAAAAATAATCCAAGATAAGTTAGAATTATTATATAGTGAAGATCCTTTACAAGGATGGAAAAAACATAAAACAAAAATAAAAATTAAGCTAATTGATAATAATAGTATAATAACCTAAAAACCATTAAAATATAATTTTAATGATTTAACAGAATTTAAGATACATATAAGTGAATTACTAGAAGAAGGATATATATAAGAAAACAATAATAAACATACAAGCTCAACATTTATAGTAAATACACATAGTGAACAAAAAAGAGGAAAAAGTAGAATGATTATTGATTATAGAAATTTAAATGCAAAAACTAAAATATATAATTACCCAATACCAAATAAAATATTAAAGATAAGACAAATACAAAGATATAATTACTTTAGTAAATTTGACTGCAAATCAGGATTTTACCACTTAAAGTTAGAAGAAGAATCTAAAAAACTTACGGCATTTACAGTACCACAAAGATTTTATGAATGGAATGTATTACCATTTGGATATAAAAATACACCAGGTAGATATCAACACTTTATGGATAACTATTTTAAACAACTAGAAAATTGTGTAGTATATATTGATGATATATTACTATATTCCAAAACACAAGATGAACATATAAAATTATTAGAAAAATTTATACATATTATAGAATATTCAGGCATAAGTCTAAGTAAAAAGAAAGCAGACATAATAATACAAATAGATAAAAATGGAATAAAAATGCAAACACACATAATACAAAAAATAATTAACTCAAATGTACAACTAGATATAAAAAAGAAATTACAATCATTTCTAGGACTAGTAAACCAGGTAAGAGAATACATACTAAAATTAGCAAAGAATTTAAAACTATTACAACAAAAATTAAAGAAAGATGTAGAATACCAGTTTGATAAAAAAGACCAAACACAAATACAAAAAATAAAACTATTATGTAAGAACCTACCTAAACTATATTTTCCTGACGAGAACAAAAAATTTACTTATATAATAAAATCAGACGCTAGTGAAAAAGTTATGGAGGAGTCTTAAAATATAGATATGATAAAGAAGAAATAGAACATCATTGTAGATATTATTCAGGAACATTTACCAATATATTGTATATAACAAATTCATTACAAGAACAAATAATACACAAGTAAAATGGTGGCTAACAAGAAAAATACAAGATTCGGTAACAACAAAAGAAATAAGGAGATTGATATTAAATATATTAAATTTTACATTTACAATTGAAGTAATAAAAACTGATAAGAATGTTATTGCAGATTACCTATCACGACAAAGCTACTCAGACTGAGACTGAGGAAGAAAATACAATTGAAAAGATACTCAAAGCTATTACTACACTTTGTACAAAAGTGGAATGTATGGACAACGAGATACAAAAGCTAAAGACTAATGAAGATAATCTGAAGTCTAAAGCTAGTATAAGTCAGCAGCATGACTGTAAAAATGCGGAGCTATGTCTATCGGAAGACAGAAAAAATCCAGAGCTAAAAGGTGACGTTGGAAAACACCTAAAAACCCATAATATTTGTTTAAATACAACTGCAGGTACAAGCCAACGAGTTAGTGAAAAACATAAGAACTCAAACTTAAACCAGTTATTCGAAAAACCATTTATCCCAAGGCTAACACCAAAAAACATATTGACTAAAGAACCACAAACTTCTACATATGCCGATAGCATACACCATGACAAAAGAACATATAACCATATTACGCGAACCTACATAGAAAATATATAAAAATCCAAACATTTTTAAATCTTAACCCCAGATCTACTACAACCCAAGAACCCAACCAGGATTATTTAACCCAAAAATTACAAGGTTATAATAAACTGATTGCACAATCGAAAACCAACGCCAACTTAGTAAGGACATGCTACAACTATGGACTATTAAATACAGTATATACTTATGACGGAGAGAAACTAAGTGGAATACCGAAACTACATAAAGCATTTATTACATATAAGAGAGTTACTAAGGGAAATTTATTCTATGTAAAATTTTATACGGCAACAACAGAGATATTATACGAGGAAATAAAACCTCCGATACAAGTGGTAAAGATAGGACTAACAAAAAATATGATAATACCGGAAGATATCGAACAACAACCAGAGATACAAAAAAGCGAGATACCCAGTTTTTATGCCAATAAGAGAATAATTGGTATATCAACCATTATACAAGAGCTAGCAAATAATTATTTAAACGGAAATGCTATATGGAGCTACTATGCAAGAGATTAGTTAATGATTTATTCCAATTCAAGGGAGCTAAGGAAAACAGATATGGATGAAGTCCAATGATGAATTTTATCACTACTTAAGCCAGAAGAATGACCTATGACACGAGCACTAAAAGTAGGATTTATTTTGGCAGAGTTATTAACCAGATATTGCAAGCTAATTGGTCACAAATACCTTGACCACATATGTTCAAAATGTAACGGAGAAGATAATATAATTCCAGATGTATAGCTAGAATGATCTAATAAGATAGAGACGAAAGAAGATAAGAAGAAGAAGACAAAAAAGTAAAATAGACACGTGTGCAAAGAAAGTCATAAAGGGGAAGACAAAGAGATAAGAAGAGGAGAAAAAGAGATACATTTGGACAACACAACAAAAAGCAAATAGTAAAGTGTATAGTAAGATATGTAAAAAGTCATGAAAGTGTGTCATAAAGTAGGTGTATTATATATGTAAAAAGTCATAAAGTAGGTAGATGTGTCATAAAGTAGATATACTATATTATATTATATTATAGGCACATTATTAAGTAGTAGGTGTACGTGTAGTATTGTGAAGGATTGTAAAGTAGCAATCCCTTTCTATATAAAGGGAGGTATATGTAAATAAAAAGGCAGGCAATGCCTAAGATAATAAAAATCCTCTTTCATAAAAACACTTTCTCAACTAAGATAAATATTTAAAATACTAATGAAAAAATCTGAAATCTAATCAGATATTTCAGATAGCATGGCTAAGCAAGAGGCAAAGGTATATTGTTAAAAAAATATGCAGAACTAATTTCATATATTCCTGAATATCATATATATGATTGAATAAATTTATGTTAGTTATTATGTATTAGAATTAGTTGAATCATGATTTCTAGTTTATTAGCACACTGGAAATAGGGAGAAAACTTCTATACTATGCCATCCTAATGTTGAAACCGGTAGGCGAGGGAAGCCGTTAGGGGAGTAAAAAAAGTTGAGGCACTGATAAGAAGGAAGTATCCGCTAAAGTACGATGCTAGTAGTGACAAGAGAATATGATAAACAAATAATCTAGTTCATAATGATCTAATATGAATTTAATCAATTATGAATATGATAGGAAGGAATAATTTGAAATAAAAAACCTGTATGATAAAGAACATGACTACATACATGCACGATGAAATGATAAAAAACTATGAAACTTTAATCTTATATATACTTAAAGGTATAGAAATAATTGAATTAAGAAGAATAATATGGGACAAAATATTTAATGATAACGAATCAGAAGATATATATGATTTAGAAATAAATTCAGATTAAAATGAACTACGAATATTTACAATATTGGATAGAATCTAAGGAAGATATAAAACTATTAGAACTATGATTGGCAACGAAATCGGAACCGGAACGGAACCGGTCACCACGGGCCAGAACCGTACCGGAATCGGTAATTTCGGAAAAAATAATGCATACCCGTCCCGGACCGGTAACGGACCGGGACCGAACCGGACCGGAAACCGGATCCCAACGGATATAATTTAGTTTTTTTTTAATTAAAATTAAAAAATTAGGAACATTAATCAAATAATATTAAAACTTTTATAATTTTAAAGTTAAAAATTTATACTTTTAAAGTTTTAAATACAAACTTTCAAAATTTAAAAGTATAGAAATTTAAATTTCACACTTTAAAAGTTTGAAAATTTAAATAATAAAACTCAAACTTTAAAACTATAAAAGTTTAAATTTCACACTTAAAAAGTTTGAAATTTAAATTCAAACTTTAAAACTATAAAAGTTTAAATTTCACCCTTTAAAAGTTTAAATTTCACACTTAAAAAGTTTGAAAATTTAAATTCAAATTTCAAACTTTAAAACTATAAAAGTTTAAATTTCATCCTTTAAAAGTTTGAAAATTTAAATTCAAACTTTAAAACTATAAAACTATAAATTTCACCCTTTAAAAGTTTGAAAATTTAAATTCAAATTTCAAACTTTAAAACTATAAAAGTTTAAATTTCATCGTTTAAAAGTTTGAAAATTTAAATTCAAACTTTAAAACTATAAAACTATAAATTTCACCCTTTAAAAGTTTGAAAATTTAAATTTAAATTTCAAACTTTAAAACTATAAAAGTTTAAATTTCACCCTTTAAAAGTTTGAAAATTTAAATTCAAACTTTAAAACTATAAAAGTTTAAATTTCACACTTTAAAAGTTTGAAAATTTAAATTCAAGAGTCAAGACAATAATTAAAAAAAATTAAGGCGAATAGCTTATACTTTTATTAATATTAATTAAATAGTACAAGTTGAATTACAAAATATTAGTACAGTATTAAAAAATTTAATCTACACAGCCACCTTCTAGGAAGAGTTCTGTTTGAATTAGATCTCGAATTATTATACTCATACTAATAGACATTTAAATTTAATAGTTCATGCTACCAAGGAAATCTTTTTTTAAATCATTTAACATTTCTCTAGTAACATGCTCTGGAATTGGTTGATTAGCTAGTTCCTCCATTGCATCAATGCCGTCGTCACTAAAATCTTGCATTATTTCATCAACGTCATTTTCAAAGTTGGTCGGTAAAGGTGGAAGACCATAACTCCTTCTCTCGCCATTAATCCAATCTCTAAATAGTACCGATATCTCCAAGCTATCTGCTGCTAATGAATATCTATGCTCTTCAATTTGAAATCTCGCTGCACTAAAAGCGCCTTTCGAAGCTACTGAAGATGCTTGAATAGCTAACACATCTCGAGCAACCGGTTGAAGTTTTGGAAATCCCTGACCGCGATTGCTCCACTATTCTAGAAGATCAATAGTAGTAGGTTCTGTATTTTGATTAATATATGCATCAAAATCATTTATGTCATTATGAAAAAGTTCAATATAAGAATCTATCATATCATCAATATCATCTTCATTATTATATCTACTCCTAGAACTTTGAGGCTCTTCATTACGTACTACATTCATTATATTAGAATTATACAAGTCATACAATTTTCTAGCTTCAAT
This sequence comes from Solanum commersonii, assembly GCA_029007595.1. Taxonomy (NCBI): domain Eukaryota; kingdom Viridiplantae; phylum Streptophyta; class Magnoliopsida; order Solanales; family Solanaceae; genus Solanum; species Solanum commersonii. The sequence goes on along the minus strand of JAJTWQ010000010.1, from coordinate 824,517 downwards.
TTTTATACTATCTTTAACATCTTGACAACTAGGTGTTTCATCATCTTCACTATCAATACCCAAATTAAAATATATTTTATCAACCATTCATGATGCACCTTCATCTTTTTAATGTGGGTTTAACAAACAAGCGGTTAAATAAATTTGAGGAATAGGAATAAAATATTTTTAAAATTTTTCAATCATTTTCTTAATAGATTCTTCAAATCTTGGTTTATTTTTGAATTTATAAAATTTACTAGAAATAACACAAATATTAGGTAAAACAGAGCAAATAGTTGGATAATAAAGTGCAGATATTTTTTTTGTAGTTAAATAAAAAACTTTTAAGAATTCTATAAGTTCTTTTATGTCATTCCAATCATTATCATCAAGTCTATATGTCATATTTGAATTATGAGCATTCCAAACTATTTGTAAATGTTTCCTATATTCATAAGCAACTACAAACATTTCATATAAAGAATTCCATTTAGTATACACTGATTTTGGAATTTTTCTAGGTGGAAGATTAAATTCGCGACAACGATTTTCAAAATCTCTGCGTCTAGACTTAACTTGACATTTAAAAATAAAATGACATGCAGTTTCAACTTTTATGCAACCATCATCATACATTGCTATACCATTTCTAACAATCAAATTATATATGTGTGCATCACACCTAATATGAAAGCCATCAACATTAATAGGGCAAAGAGAGGGTTTTAGTAGTCAACAACAGTTCTATTATTAGAAGCATTATTTAAGGTGACACTACTTATTTTATCACAAATTCCATAGTTTTGTAAAACATCTATAATTGTTTGAGCTATATAACTACCAATTTTATGCATTTCACAACATTTATAACCTAAAATTCTTTTTTGCAAAGTCCAATTTTCATCAATCCAATGTGCAGTAATAGTGAAATAATCATTACCATTTACACTACGGCCCATATCAAAAGTAATAGCTATTTTACAATTATTATAATAAAATAAACAACGAAGATATTGAAAATGTTGAGCTTGATAATCAAATATTGCCTTTTTAATTGTATTTCTAGTAAAACCTTTAAAATGTGGATTATACACAATTTGAATATAATGAATAAAATCGGGATTTTCAGCAAAACTAAATGGCAAACCCATAACAACAATTATTTTAGCTAATTCTTCAAGATCTTTTTCTCTACTATATGACCGTTGTATACTAGAGCCAAAAACATTAGAAGAATTTAATTGTGTTTGGACCATATTAGAGCCCTCTACTCCTACATTTTCAGGAAGGGTGGTACCATTTTTTTTAGCTTCGGCTACAGCTTTAGCATGCAAAAATTTATTTTTACAACATGACATTAAATGATTACTCAAATGTCTGGTCCCACCTTGTTTTCCTACAGTTTTATGATTCATTCTATGTTTACATTTATTACAAATAGCTTGTGTTTTATCTTCATTCTGAGTCATAAATTGTCACACAACTGCTTTTTTAGCGAGTTCTACCTTAGTCCTACGATGCACGGGGGGAACGGGAGCAGGACAACGAAAGGGAGCGGGAGCCGGGGAAGAGGGATTGGGAGTGGGACTAGTAGCCGACGGTGGCTCAGTTTCATCATCATCATATTCATCAACATTATTATCAAAACTATCAACATAAGCATTAACATCATCATGTTCATCATCTTCAGGTAATTCCTCTTCAAAATTACCAAATCTTCTTTGTAAATGTTCATGATAAGGATCTAATCCACTATTACTATCAATATTAAAAATAGTTTCATCAACATACGTATAATCATCCGTATTTATTCTTAATTGAGAAGTTTTTTTAGTTTTAGATTGAGAAGTACTACCGATTTTTTTATTTTTCTTGGATTTTGAGCTAGATAAATTAGTGAACGAATTAACTATGGTTGTTTTACCCTTTTCAATAATGTTTTTTCCAAAATTCCTATTCAAATATAAAAAGTGAGTAAATTATATATAATACGAAAATGATTAGCAAAGTTTTAAACAAATAAATAACTAAATAAGTAGAGACTAGAGATTAATTACTCACAAAATAAATAATTACATGAAAACAAATAAATAACTAAATGAAAAGTTGGAAGTTGGAACGAATGTACCAAACGTCTACTTAAAAAAGTAGACGTGTATGACCGATTGACCAGAAGCCAAAAATTGAAAGTTGAATTTTGAAGCTCCAATTTCCAAAGACCAAATAAGTAATTTTAATGAGAATAAAAGAATTTAGAGAGTAGAGAGTAGACAGATTAGAAGATATTTTTGTGAGTGAAAAGAATGAAAGAATAGGGGTATTTATAGTTAAAAAAAGAGAGGATAAAAATGTAGTTTTAAGAAGTTTGAGGTATTAAAAAAGTTTGGGGGGTAGGGAGGTGTAAAGTAGGGTTATGGGGGTGAAAGAGCCGTTGGTGGGGCCCAAAACCCGTTGCCCAACGGCTCTCAACGGCTATATTTGAATTTTCAGATTTTAAAAAAAAAACTGAATGACTCGGACCGGAACCGAACCGGACTGGGACGGAACCGGGACTAACCTGACCGGGACGGACCGATAAATCCCGGTTTTTGTCCCGTTACCCCTCCCGGACCGGTACAATACCGGATATAACCGGTACTATCCGGAACCGAGATGGGATCGGTAACGGACCGGAACCTCCCAATTCCGTTGCCACCCATAATTAGAACAATCAATGAAGGAAAATTTATATATGTACCAAAGAACCCAAGATATGTTATATCTAGAATATATCATAAATAATATTAGTGAAATACTCAGATTAAAACAACTATCGGAAGAATATTACAATAAATATTATTACATTTTATCATGAATTCCGCAACCCCAAAAAATAATATTAAAGCAATATCAAGATTAAGACACTTAGCAAAAGAATATTATAATAAAATCTTTAAAATAAATTACTCACCTACCACACTACCACTTACCACACTACCACTTCCATGAATTCCTCAACTACCAGTTCCGCACCGAATAATGGTATCAGAGCTATGGATAATAAGAAACATAGTAAGAAATATACTAGTAGAAAGTTAAGAAAAATAAGAAGAAAATTAAACAAATTATATCCGAAATATAAACAACTTAATATCACAAGCTAATAACGAAAAATTAGATCAATTAATAAATAATATATCTAAAATAGAATATAAATATATTCAATATCTAAAGATACAATGAATAGCGAGAATAATGAATATAAAGAAAAACTTACTGAAATAATTATAGCGAAAAGGCAAGAATTAGAACATAGGCAAAATAGACTTAATAATAACATATTCGCAGGAATTTGTAAAAAATCTATAATAGCACAGAGAAAAACTATTTTATATCTAGAAATACAAATAGAAAGTTTAGAATATAAACTCCAACACAATCTGTAAATGAATAAGGAAGAATACGCAATAGATGAAAAAAACATATGAAAACTATGACGGATTAAAAATAAAAATAATATTTTCTAATCTAGGAAGAAGATACAAGAAAATAGGTGACAATATAAGTTTAATGTTAGAAAAAGAAACGGTAAAACTAGAAGATAGTTTAACTGCTATGATAAGAATAACAAAAGAAAATGAAGAAATAGATAGAAAAACGGAAATAGAAAAAATAAAACAACAAGCAAAAAAGGAAGTACAACAATTAGAAGAAGTAAAAAAATACTAAAATAATAGAACTAGAAAAAAAGCTGGCAATGTTAAAAGAAATGTATGAAATAAAACAAAAATAAAAAGAACAAAAAACAAAATTAACAAATGAGATAATTAAATTTAAAGAAAGATTGCAACTAGAAGATGAATTAGAAGAAAAAGAAGAAAATAACCAAGATAATCTACCCGAAATAAGAATTGATGAAATAAACGATGATGATCTAGAACAACATTCGAAAACAAGAGAAACATATACGGAATTTTTAGCAAACATAGACAATACAAAGAATTTAAAAATAAATACAGGAGACGTAGACATAGATGAAAAACCTAGCACATCAGGAATAAATAATCCAAAAGATTTAAATCCAAAATATTATAATAAAAACTATGAATTCCTTAGTCATCAACTCCGCACCGAAAAATAATATACACATATTATATCTTATAAATAATTTTAGCAATTAAACATTAATCCTTCTACCATGCTGCCAATTTATAAATTTTTGTCTCAAGTTTCTTGGCAATATATAGGACAATGACTACTAAATTAATGATTTAAACAAATTGATCATCATCAATTTGGTTTGCTTCAAACACTCATTGAATACTAGGAGATTACATAATTCTCTAATCGTATTTGTAATACCACTTACAAGTTAAATTTCAAATCAACTTTAGACATGTTTGGGTGTTATTTAATATAGAATTTTTGTCAAGTATTATGATATTTCACGTACTTATGTTCCTTTGCTCACTTTAGTTATTCGTTGTGGAATTTTGTATTGTTGTGTGTATATTAATATCTAATTTTTAAGTAATGATATATTTTTATTTGTCATACCCTGAGCCTACACCCTGGACGTGGCCGATACTCGAGAACCATTGCTGGCCCCAAACGAACCCTTGGCCTGACTCAACTCTCAGCGGAAGACTTACTCAACAATAAAGGACCCTCAAATATAACACAACTCATAAAGACATCATTACTAAAATTAGTTTAACTCAATATCGTCTGAAATGTTCAATAACATAACTATTCAACTCAAGTCTTAAATATTTAACCAAAGAAATGGAAAGGACTCCTCAAAACACTACTATCTATCTATGAAGCCTCTACTAACTATGAAGGAAGTCGGGACATGATCCACGACATCCTACTATGATTGAAAGTAAATGTGGGAATCCTCCGAAAGAAAGAAGGCTCAACAAAGCAACTCTGGGAATGCAAGTGGTATCAACGGAGCACCTGTTGATGACCGTGGTTACCTATATCAACATCATGAAAGATGCAGGCCAAATAGCATCAGTACATAAAATGTCTGAGCATGCAAGGAGAACTTGTAACACATAATTTTTTTTTGAACTAAGACTTGAACCCTTCTTCATTGTGAGTAGGATTTTACCAAGGAATTTAAAATTTCTTAAGTGTTAAGGTAAGGGCACTAGATATAGAACCTTGATTTCCAAAAGAGTTAAAGAGAATTCATTCAAGTAATTCCTTAGCTCTTTTAAGTTTTAGGTCAACTTCAAACGACAAATAACTTTCAATACATGATAAGTTAGGAAACCCATAAGATATCAAATGAAAGATTTTTGAGTCCTCTTTCCAACCCACCGAGTTTGCTAATTTTTGAGCTCGTATGAGGAAGATATGCCCTTTTGAAGTCAGGCTGTCCATTTAAGGAAAGTTACCCGAAAATAGGAGGGGTATTTTAGTCTTTTCCTTACCCCCACTTATTCTAAACGCGAATTACACCCAATTAAGGGTCTAAACTTATTAGAATAAGTTTCATTCAACCCTAAAGAATTTAGGGTTTTAGAGAGAAGATTCAAGAGGAGAAAAATTTCAAAGTTCAAGCGTTCGTTCAAGAAATTCAAGATTTGGCCAAGAACATAGTTCTTTGAGGTATGTAAAGCTTCCATAGTGTTGGGTTTGTTCGCCCACATGCCAATCAAGAGTTTCTTTTAAGAATTTCATCCATGAGATTGACTATGTTGATAATCTTGTTGAGTTCTTGAGGTTTTGTACTTCGTTCTTTGATAGTGAAGTTCTTGAGGTGAGAGTTGCAAATGAGTGGTTTTTTTTGGTATGTCTTGATTGGAATTTTGACCTAAGTGTGTTTAGTATATGAATCTAAAATAATTTGGAGGAAATCACTAGAGTTTTGATGAGGTAGGGCTGGAAAATTGAAGAGGAAATCCGTCAAGTTTTTCTTTTGGAACATGGCTGGGGCTGAGCACCCTTGTTGAGCTTGAGGGGCTGGCGCCCTGTGCTTGCAGTGTACCCCAGACCAGCCTCAATCAACTGAGGGCTGGCGTGGTGCGCCACTGCTGTGCCAGAGATGTCATGTCCTTTTCGCCTCCGTTCTTCGTTTCATGTTCGTTCTTTCAAAACATGTCTTCATTCTCTTACTGATTTTTACTATCCAAACTACATATAATCATCAAGAAATCCTATATATCCAGTCATGATCCTTCAATTCATAATTCAAATTCATGGAAGAGTTAAGAGTAAAGTTTGAGAAAGTCCCTTTGAGTCCTTTTGAGGAGTCTTCACCAATAACTTATAAATTATTTCAAGACTCTAGTAAGTAAGTATGAGAATGAGGAAAATATATTCACGAGTCTATATTATCATTGAGATCCTTGAGTCGAGTTAAGTCATGCTCATAATTCTGCATGAACTCTATCAATTGAGTATCTTTGAGAGGAGTAATATCTTCAAGTTCTATGTTCTTGAGTATTGAGTTCCTAATCCTTTTTGAAACTATATTTCATAATTTTGGACAACTATATCTTATACAAGAAGATCCTTGACTTGATTGGGTCATGCCTATAATCTCGCATGAACCCTATGAGTCGAGTATTCATGAGATGAGTAGTATCATTGAGTCCTTGAATTCTGGACTCATTAAGTTTTGAGTATTGAGTTCTATATATGGTTATTGAAAATCTTGAATTGAGTCGTTCACGTGCATAATTCGACATGAATCCTATTTTGAGAAGTCTTTTACAATTATTCATAATTTGTTTAAAGGCTTGAGTAAATGAGTATGAGGAAGAGTACAGTCAAGTTTCATTTTCTTTAAAATGAATATATGGGAACTAAGTATTCCCAAGAGTAAATGTTTTTACATTTATAAGAGGAGGAAACTGAGATTTCTAAAAGAGTTTTGAGCAGTTTAAGTACCACCTCTTTTAAGAGAATTTTTTTGAGTAATAATCTGAAAACATAGAAAGAGTTATGTTTTCTTTAAAACATATGAGCGAAGTATATTTTTTGGAGTAGTATTGAGCACCAATATGAGGGAGAGTCCTAACAACTCACAGCCCCATAAACTTTGTAGCCAACATGGGTAGAAAGGGTCATACTTTTAGATGATTCATTATTTCTATTTAGCATAAACTAGTGGATCCACTTAGTTAGTAGGTTCTATACCCCAACAAAGTATAGGACAATTCTGGCAGCATAGGCTAGACGTTGTATCATCACATAGCTCATATTGATGGTTGTCGGTTAGAGAATCTCCAAACAGAGTTATTTTGTATCTTTACATACAAATAAATATTATTATTGTATTTTCATACAATTGAGTTATTATTGTATTTTTGCATACAACTGAGTTATTATCTATTGTTTTAAAAGCTTATCAGATATTGCATCTTTTATTGTTTCTTTATTCTTGAGTATCCAGAGTTGAACTACGTTTCATAGAGTTGAGTATCTTATTGTTGAGTTAAGCCCTATTTATCTGAGTTTAGTTGAACTATTTTCACAGAGTTAAGTATCTTATTGTTGAGTTAAGCCCTATTTCTCTGAGTTCAGTTGAACTGTGTTTCACAGAGTTAAGTATCTTATTGTTGAGTTAAGCCCTATTTCTCTGAGTTGAGTTGAACTATGTTTCACAGAGTTGAGTATCTTATTATTGAGTTGAGCCCTATTTCTTTGAGTTGAGCCCTATTTTTTCTGAGTTAAGTTGAACTATGTTTCATTGAGTTGAGTTGAGAAGAGGTAAGTATGTTTCTTTTCCATCAGTTCAAGCTTATGATTATGCTTTAGAATTCCCCTTACATGCTCGTACATTCCATGTACTGAGCCATTTAGCCTGCATCATTTCATGATGCATATACAAGGATTCATGATCATCAATAGGCGTTTCGTTGAGGTCATGTGATATTCTAGTCAGCTTTGATGAGCCATCTTATATTCTTGAGGACTTCACCTTTATCTTACATTTAATAGTTTTGAGACATCGTGGGTCTTGTCCCAATATCCTTCTGTAATAGTAGAGGCTTCATAGATAGACATAGTTGAGGAGTTTTAGTATTTACTTTTATTTTGAGTATTGTATAGACTTTTCAAAAGGTTGAGTATTTGAGTTTAATGAAATTTAATTCAGTTTTTAAGCTTTTGTATGCTTGAGTTAGTATTACACTTGTAGTCAGCCAGGATGAAGGTTCGTTTGGAGACCAAAAATGGTTCTAGACTGCCGATAACGTCTAGGGTGTAGGCTCGGGTAGTGACAAGCTTGGTATCAAAGCCCAGATTTCAAGTATCCTAGGGTGTTTTTGAAACCGTGTCAAGTAAGATCTTATTTATGGTTGTGAGTGCCCCACTTCTATAAATAGGTGACTACAGACATTTAGGAAAAGTTTTCCTTCTTTCATACTCTAAATTGTGCAATAGAGCTATGTCATAGAGACTTATTTTAACTCGTGCATTTGCATATCCATTCGACTACCCCCCATACTAAAGGTGGTTGAAAAGAAAAGTCAGTCCTTTATCGATGAGTTTCTGTTAGCAAAAATCTTGAGAAAGTTATGAGACTATAGAGGGGCTTGAGAGAAGCTTGTGAGTGAGTTAAGCATTGAGTTCAAGGAAATACACTCATATTCATATGAATCGTGTGTTTGAGCTAAAAGCGAGTTGTACTCTCTTCTCTAAGTCCTATTTCAGCTGAGATCCTTATGAGAAAGTATGTTTAAAGCTTGGGTAGTATTTTCATCCCAAAAAGGTGGCATGAGTTATGCAATTATGAGCAGTAGTAGTGAAAGTGCCCAGAGTTAGAGGAAATTATGCAGAGGTTCAGTAATCTATGAAAGGGAGATAGTGATGGGGTAGATTATGTTATTGCAATCATGCATCCATGTAGTTATAAGCGATGGGTTCCTTTATGAGTGAAATAAGGAATAATAATATTGTAGAGAGTTATTGATAGAAGGAAAAGGAATAGTTGCTAGTTCGCATGAGATAAAGTATACTTTTAACCAGAATAGAGTTGATGTCGATTTGCCACCGTGTTAGAGGAGACTAAATATATGTGTTGAATAAGAGAACAAAGTATTCATGAAGTGATAGATCTAAGCTAGGCTTAAGATTTGTTTGAGAGGGTCGTGATGTTCCAAAGGTTATATAACCGATTAAGTAATGAGGTATAGTAAGTGAGAAAATAGTACTTAAGTTGTGAAAAGGGGATGTAGACCAGTTTAGAGATGATGTAATAGGTCCATACCTTCCAAGTGGCAGCTTTAGACCTAAGGGGGAGATGATGAGATGAGAAATCAAGTCCAGTGTTGAGAATAAGATAGTAATGAGCTCAAAAGAATATGGGATTTCAGAAGTCCTTTTAGTAGTAGAGTGATGTTAGGAAGAGAAGATTAATGTTCTCATCGTGATAATGATGGTGTGATAATTCCACCTAAGTTTATAAATAAGGAGGAAGAAACGGATGAGGTTTTACGATGGAAATAGTTAAATGAGAGCCCTTAGTTGGTCCTGAGTAGTAATGCGGGAAATTCTAGTTGGTATGGCAGGGATGATGAAGAATGAGAAGTTCTCCAGGAGTTGGTTAGTAAGAGTCCATGGAGTTGTTAGAATACTAAGCTTGAATGTGGTGTTGTTAAACATAAGGTAGCTCTTGATATGAGCCTAATGTTGATTAAATGAGGTGGTAAAGAGTAATGTTCTTGGGATGAGACTCCCTATAGAGAGGTATATAACCTGAACCTTTGGATTTGGGTAAGAGCATGTCCTTAGACTCAGTCCTTTGTAAGACAAGTCATATACCCTTGAGGGAACTAGGAGTTGCAGCCAATAAGGTATGTTACAAGGAAAGAAGAGTGTAGTTGAGGAGTGTTGCTAAGCTTAATATTTAGCAGTCACATGACCATAGGCATGGTGTTCCTATTCTTACTTCATGCCCAAATCTCCTTTGTTTCGGATAAGGTAACTTCAGAGAGAGTGTGACTATGTTCACAATAGTATCGTTCTTAATTTAGGTGCTATATAAGGTCTCAACTCTTGGTACGAATCAGTTCATCTTGTGTTAGTAGGCAAGTTCACGATTCAGAGGAGAACCCCGTTCCATAACCAGTTTATCCGTCATTCGAGGACGAATGATCCCAAAGGGGAGATAATGTAACACCCCAGGAAATTTTTGAACTAAGACTCGAACCCTTCTTCGTTGTGAGTAGGATTTTACCAAGGAATTTGAAATTTGTGAAGTGTTAAAGTTAGGGCAATAGATATAACACCTTGAGTTCCAAAAAGAATTAAAGAGAATTCATTCAAGTCATTCGTTAATTCTTTTAAGTTTTGAATCAATTTCAAACAACTCTAACTTTCAGTACATGATGAGTCAGGAGACCCATAAGATATCAAATGAAGTATCTCTGAGTCCTCTTTCCAACGCCACCGAGTTTGCTAATTTTTGAGCTCGTATGAGGGAGATATACCCTTTTGAAGTCAGGCTATCCATTTAAGGAAAGTTACCCAAAAATAGGACGGGTATTTTTGTCTTTTCCTTACCCCCACTTATTCTAAATGTGAATTACACCCAATTAAGGGTCTAAACTGATTAGAATCAGTTTCATTCTTCACCAAAGCATTTAGGGTTTTAGAGAGAGGATTCAAGAGGAGAAAAAGTTTAAAGTTTTAAGCGTTCGTTCAAGAAATTCAAGATTTTGCCAAGAACCTAGTTCTTTGAGGTATATAGCCTTCCATAGTGTAGGGTTTGTTCGCCCACACGCCAATCATGAGTTTCTTTTTGGAATTTCATCCATGAGATTGAGTATGCTGATAATCTTGTTGAGTTCTTGAGGTTTTGTACTTCGTTCTTTGATAATGAAGTTCTTGTTGAGTTTTTGAGGTGAGAGTTGCAAATGAGTGATTCTTTTGGTAGGTCTTGATTGGGATTTCAGCCTAAGTGTGTTTAGTATATGAATCTAAAAGAATTTGGGGGAAATCATTAGAGTTTAGATGAGGTAGGGCTGGAAAATTAAAGAGGAAATCCGTAGAGTTTTTCTTCTGAAGCATGGATGGGGGGCGCGCCCTTTTTGAGCCTGAGGGACTGGTACCCTGCGCCTGTAGTGCGACCCATACCAGCGTCAGTCAGCTGAGGGCTGGCGCTCCGCGCCACTTCTATGCTAAGGACATCAGGTCCTTTCCACCTCCGTTCTTCGTTCCGTATTCGTTCTTTCAAAACATGTCTTTGTTCTCTTACTGAATTTTACTATCCAAACTACCTATAATCATCAAAAAATCCCATATATCAAGTCATGATCCTTGAATTCATAATTCAAATACAAGGAAGAGTTAAGAGTAAAGTATGAGAAAGTCCCTTTGAGTTCTTTTGAGGAGTCTTCTATAATAACTTATAAATTGTTTCAAGACTCTAGTAAGTAAGTATGAGAATGAGGAAAGTGTATTCATGAGTCTATATTATCATTGAGATCCTTGAGTCGAGTTAAGTCATGCTCATAATTCTGCATGAACTCTATCAATTGAGTATCTTTGAGAGGAGTAATATCTTCAAGTTCTATGTTCTTGAGTATTGAGTTCCTAATCCTTTTTGAAACTATATTTCATAATTTTGGACAACTATATCTTATACAAGAAGATCCTTGACTTGATTGGGTCATGCCTATAATCTCGCATGAACCCTATGAGTCGAGTATTCATGAGATGAGTAGTATCATTGAGTCCTTGAATTCTGGACTCATTAAGTTTTGAGTATTGAGTTCTATATATGGTTATTGAAAATCTTGAATTGAGTCGTTCACGTGCATAATTCGACATGAATCCTATTTTGAGAAGTCTTTTACAATTATTCATAATTTGTTTAAAGGCTTGAGTAAATGAGTATGAGGAAGAGTACAGTCAAGTTTCATTTTCTTTAAAATGAATATATGGGAACTAAGTATTCCCAAGAGTAAATGTTTTTACATTTATAAGAGGAGGAAACTGAGATTTCTAAAAGAGTTTTGAGCAGTTTAAGTACCACCTCTTTTAAGAGAATTTTTTTGAGTAATAATCTGAAAACATAGAAAGAGTTATGTTTTCTTTAAAACATATGAGCGAAGTATATTTTTTGGAGTAGTATTGAGCACCAATATGAGGGAGAGTCCTAACAACTCACAGCCCCATAAACTTTGTAGCCAACATGGGTAGAAAGGGTCATACTTTTAGATAATTCATTATTTCTATTTAGCATAAACTAGTGGATCCACTTAGTTAGTAGGTTCTATACCCCAACAAAGTATAGGACAATTCTGGCAGCGTGGGCTAGACGCTGTATAATCACATAGCTCATAGTGATTGTTGTTGGTTAGAGAATCTCCCAAATAGAGTTATTTTGTATCATTACATACAAATAAGAGTTATTATTGTATTTTCATATAATTGAGTTATTATTGTATTTTTGCATACAACTGAGTTATTATCTATTATTTTAAAAGCTTTTCAGATATTGCATCTTTTATTATTGCTTTATCCTTGAGCATCCAGAGTTGAACTATATTTCATAGAGTTGAGTATCTTATTATTGAGTTAAGCCCTACTTCCCTGAGTTGTGTTGAACTATGTTTCACAGAGTTCACTATCTTATTGTTGAGTTAAGTCTTATTTCTCTGAGTTGAGTTGACCTATGTTTCATAGAGTTAAGTATCTTATTGTTGAGTTGAGCCATATTTCTCTGAGTTGAGTTGAGCTATGCTTCACAAAGTTGAGTATCTTACTATTGAGTTGACCCCTATTTTCTCCGAGTTGAGTTGAAGTATGTTTCATTGTGTTGAGTTGAGCTGAGTTGAGAAGAGGTAAGTGTGTTTCTTTTCCATAATTCAAGCTTATGTTTATGCTTTAGCATTCTCCTTACATGCTCGTACATTCCATGTATTGAGCCAGTTGGCGTGCATCTTTTCATGATGCATATATATGTATTCATGATCATCAATAGGAATTTCGTTGAGGTCATGCGACTTCAGTTAGCTTTGGTGAGCCATTCTTATATTCCGCAGGACTTCAACTTTATCTTACAGTTAGTAGTTTTGAGATGCCGTGGGTCTTGTCTTGATATCCTTCAGTAATAGTAGAGGCTTTATAGATAGACAAAGTTGAGGAGTTTCTGTATTTACTTTTATTTTGAGTATTGTATAGACTTTTAAAAAGGTTAAGTATTTGAGTTGAATGAAATTTGATTCAGTTTTTAAGCTTTTGTAAGCTTGAGTTAGTCTTCTGCTTTAGTCAGCCGGGATATGGGTTCACTTGGCGGACCTGATGAGTCCACAAATTGGACTTATTTAGGGCCTTATTTTAATAAAAATAGTGTCCTCGAATGCTTGTTTTATCTCAATACCTGATTAAAATGCTTAAGTTTCAGGTATTTGAAGTTTTACTGGAAGCATGGACACTTAGGTGAAAAACGGAGTAAAAGGGGCTGAAAAGAACAAGAAATGAAAGTTTGTGGATAGCTGATTCCAACTTGGTGAGTCCTCGAATTGACATGCACCGCCCTTTGTTCCAGTACGCGAAACATTGAAGGAAGTAGATCAAAAGGCGAGGAAAGGAGCCGTCGGTGAGTCGCAGATTAGTTTCGTGAAGTAGTACTGCACCGCCCAATGATCCAGAATATGAGGATGCTGAAGGCAAGACACTGAAGGCGATGAGCTGATTAAAGGCCAGATCGCCGAGTTCATCGGCAATCTCGACTAATATCATCAAGCGATCCTCCGTAGCACAATCTGTGAAAACTATAAATATTAGTTAGAGTTGTAGTCTGGTAGAGAACAATTTTAGTGTAAAAATTATTATTAGTCTATAGTATTTTTCTGTATTTTTGTCTCAAGTTTGGAGAGGGTTTTGCGGAGACTTGAAGAAAGGAGTTCATCTTCTCCAAGTTGGAAGTGGGCCTTCTTTATTCTTCTTCCGTAGCTTAGTTCAAGGCGTAATTTCTTATACCCAGTTGATTTCTTTATCATGTTATGTATAATTTCTTATTTCTTGATGTGTGGCTAAAAAACCCCATTCTTGGGGTATGATTTAGCAAATATGGGTTGATATTCTTGTTGGGTCTTGCTTGCTGATATGTTAGATGTATTTTAATGGTGATTTCACCTAGTGCTTATGGTTTAATCTAAAGGGTTTGTATTTGCAAATACAAAGCCACCCATGTGTTTTCGGCTTGCTCGAGAGGGATGTCGTGAAACCAAAACCACTATACTGATGACTTAAGGAGTATGTCGACATAAGGTTCAGCCCGAGAGGGTGAGCCTTAGTCCTATATTCTAACACTCAGCTCGAGAGAGTGAGTGGGATAAGGCGTAGGCTAGTCTTCATGCGGCAAATGGGTGTCCGAGAGGAATGCATTTGAAACAGGGTAAGTTTCCCGAGAGGGAGCTTATTTCCATTTAAAGCTTAGCCTAGTCACTATTGTCTTGCAAATTTCCTATTAAAAGCATGTATCCAACGATTTACCTCAACTTGTATTGCGGTCACATCCCAAGAACCTTCCCCATACTTGATTTTCTTGTTTATTTTTGCTGTTTTATCACTTGTTACAAAACCCCTTTTGATATTTGACACTTATGTGTCACCCCCTTTAATTTGCAATGTATTTTATCGCAAATGTTTTTAGCTACGACTAATTCAAATGAAATTCTAATTGGTTACTGATTCTCAAAATTGCTCCCTTGGGACACGACCCCAACCTTTGGTTGGGTTACTATATTATCGACGATTATAGACACTCATACCGTAGGATAGTGATGTTGGTCATGAAAAGTATTAGGACACGACAATGGTTCTCGAGTGCCGATCACGTCCAGGGTGTAGGCTTGGGTCGTGACAGAACTCTAAAGCACATATATAAGCATGAACTAGATAAAAAAAAAGAACATACTCACCTCGTCTAGACTCAACTTAACTCAAGGATACTTAAAGATACTCAAACTCAGAAATACTCAACTCAGTTCCATAAAAAAGCAACAATAAAGATGTATTATAAAGAAATATCTTAACACAAATAATAACTCAATGTATTTAAAAATACAATAGTAACTCTTTTCCTCTTATTTGGGAGATTCTCTAACCGACAACCACCACTATGAGCTATGTGATGATACGTCTCTCCCATGCCGCCAAAACTGTCCTATACCTTTTCAGAGTATAAGACATCCTCAACTAAGTGGATTAACTAAGATATGCTTAAAAGCAATAAGGAATCATCTAAAAAGTATGATCATTTTTACCCATGTTGACATACATGGTTTATGAGGACTTTGAGTTGTCTGAATTCGTCCCCATATCAGTGATCATTACTACTCCCAATAATATAACATATGGTCATATGCTTAAAAACATTTCCTCATATTCAAACTTTGAGATTATTACTCAACTGGTTCTCTTAAAAGAGATATTTCTCAAAACTCCTCATGAACTCATTTGGAAATCAAAGTTTCCTTCTCATTTTAAATGTAAAACATTTACTCTTGGGAATAATTAGTTCCTTGATATTCATTTTGAAAACATGAGTTAAACTTTCCTCATCCTCCTACTCAAGTAATCAAGTCTTAAAACAGGTTTTGAAAGTTTGTAAAAGACTTCTCAAAATCACTTGAAAGAACTTCCTCGAACTTTACTCTCAAGTCTATCTTGAATTTGAATTATGAATACAAGAGTTATGACTTTGATATATAGGTGTAACGACTAAAACCATCGTTATTAAGGAAAGGCAAAACGTCAGGAAAAAATTGGGCCAATCATCCGCCAGAGCGAGCTAGATACTGACAGGGCAGTGGAGCTCCAGCGGGATAGTTCACGCAAGAGCGGGATGGACGGGATAGAACTTAAATGACGCGAAACCTTATTTTCTCCTTTTTCCCAAAACACTAAAAATAGGCGAGGATTACCCCAGAAACCCTCAAAAGACTGCTCTAGGCTTGGGAAAAAAGGAAGAAGAGATTTCAAGCACAAGGATGACGATAGATTGCAGATTCTTGGTAAAATCCACCGTCCCAAGGCCTGAAAACATGAATTAGAGCCATAATCCCGTGCAGCTACGTGGTGCCCAGGTAGGCTAGGTTTATTTAATTGAGTAGACTTAAATTCGTGTTCACTGCATAATATGTTAATTATTGAAGGTAGAATTCATGCATAGGCTTTCGTGCACCAATTTGTGGGAAGGTTGTACCTGTATGCCTAGTGGTTACGTGAGATGTGTACCATATGAGGAAGTATCGTCCTGTGAACTAGGTGTATGTGATGGTTTGATTTCCTGTTTATATGATATATGTTGGTAGTTGCTTCATTGTAATGTATGTATGTATGAGAATGAAGCATTGTTGACCAAACCTAACGAAATGAGTATGAATGAACAAATATATGCCATGATTCAATACTTGATGGTATGATTATGAATATGTACATTATTAGTGTGAATGTGATTGTGGTGGTATTGATTGGATTGGGTGTCACGTTCTGACACATACATTGGATCGGATGTCACGTTCTGACACATATATTGGATCAGGTGTCATGTTTCGATACACACATTGGATCAGGTGTCATATTCCGACACACTAATTGGGATTGGGTGTCACGTTCCAGCACACTAATAGTTTGGGTATGGTTTCCCTCAGAGGACCATCTGTGATAGTTGTGTTATGTCATGTATATTTGTTATGGAAATTGGGAAATAATATGACGCCCTGAATGATAGTTCATATATGTTTTATATAGATGTATGTTAATAAGTTGTGTTGGCTTGTTATATATATCTCATTATTGCATGCTCCTCATCTCCGGTCGTGACTCTCTCTTCTTTCTGAACTGAAGATTGTGTTCAACTTAAAATGGGTAAGTCATTTTTTTGAAAGATTTTACAATTTTCAAACAATACTAAGTTTTTTTCTTAGGTTAATGAACAATAAATTGTTCTATAGATGTGAAAATTGAATAATAGTGTAATGGTACCTATTATTTATTATTTTTGAAAGAAAATCAACAAACCCAAAAAAGCCCTAATTTTGAGAAAAATATGTATTGTTAACATTCAGTGAGAATTCGTTTTTTGTTGCTTTTGTTGTTTTTTTGTGACCATTTTGTTCATACGATTTTAGAAATATAGTCTTGCTCAGTTGTCCAACATATATTTCATTTGTTGAAAGATGTGTCGTATGTTGCTACATTTTAATGATATGTTGGTATATATTCCAACAGAGTTGTCATTTGTTGGAACATATCACCTATGTATTAGGGCAAAAAAATGGTCATATGTAGTAACAGAAGATTCATTTCTGGCACATGAAGATTCATGTGTGGCCACAAAAGATTCATTTGTGGCAACAAAAGGTACATCTGTGGCAACATAATATTCATCTGTGTCAACATAAGTGTAAATTGCTACCCATTATTATTTTATAATCAATTGTAAACTTTCAACCCTTTTTTATTCACCTTGTAGATGAAATGATACAAGAAGCTTCATCCAGGACAACAACTCAATCTTTTATTGGTGTTGCTTCCTCTTCTAACATCAAATGCAATTTTTGTCTATGTGAAGAATGTGAGCAGCACCATGATTATTTTATTAGTCGTGTTAAAGAACTCACTGATATTTTTAAGGAAATGACTTATAATATTGATGTCCATACATCCAAGAAGATTTCAAAACCTTTGAATTGTAGGAGGTTGAAAAAATCTATTTCCCAATCACTATCTATAATTAGTGAAAGAAAAAAATCAATGACTACTTCTCCAGTATCACACTCAAACCCAAAAGGCAAGGAGAAGGAGAAGGAGAAGGAGAAGGAGGAGGAGGAGAAGGAGAAGGAGGAGGAGAAGGAGAAGGAGAAGGAGAAGGAGAAGGAGGAGAAGGATAAGGAGAAGGAGAAGGAGCAAGAGAAGGAGAAGGAGAAAGTGAAAAAGAAAGCGAAAGAGAAACAGAAAAAAAGAGAAGAAAGTCGAAGTCGTCAGTTGTGATGTGAAGCAACAATATCCATTTGAAGGTTTTAACATTGACGGTGAGGGTCCAACTGAACTAATGTCATCCTTCTCATAATGGATAAACGATGGTCTTTACAAGCAGCATGCAAAAGAGTAAAGTCGTTCAACTATTATTAGTATTTCTTCTTATTGTCCACTAAATAATTATTTATAATGATTACACAATTGCAGAAGAGACAAGGATAATAACTACTTAGCCAATTGCTCGGATCTTGAGTTCAAACAACTTGATTTTGAAGTTGCATTTTCAAATAAGAAGGATTGGTTTTACATAATGTCTCAACCCAGTAAGTGCTGGACTGATTAGGTAAATCCATGCCCACTTTTATCTTTTGATTAAGACATGAATACATACAAATAAATTGATATAGAAATACATTTGTTGATGCATTTGTGCAACATGTGGATGTCATTTTATACTATTTGTAGAAGAACTCGAAGAAACAGAGTCATTCTAAATATGGATACCACGACTAATTGTTTTTTTCAAAACATACATTGATAATGCCAGTGTTGTTTTTGAATATGAGAATAAAATTGTTGGCACTATCAAAGGGTTTGGTATACTTGGTGGACTGCCTTGGCACCTCATCTAGGACTAAAAGAAAATTGTGCTCCGAGATTCAAAAGTTGCCAAAATCATTGCCAAAGTACCTTGAATTTTTTTTATCAAAAAGACCAAACCAACTGGTCAGTTCTTGAATCTTACCAAGAAAAGAACAAATCTCACCCATTCGAAGTCACACATGTTACTAGTATTGTCTAACAAGCAAGCAATAGCCTGTAAGTATCACATTAATTTTTTTTGTCTTACCACTATTGAAATATGATGTTATTATATTTTCTAATTGATGATATACCATGCAGATATTGTGGACTTTTTGTTGTTGCATACACTGAGTTTTTGAGTGATGGACTACATGTTCCATCTTATGAAATTAGTTCTAAAACCTTCTGCATGAAATATGCTTCACTCCTATGAAACTATGGGATTTGAAAGGCTCGGAGTGGCTATGTTAGTAATAATGAAGACCCACAGAGGCCTATACCTAAAAAAGAAAATTTCGATAAAAATGTTGTTGTTACCACCATTTATTAGATTGATGGTTATGTATACCATTGTGAATTACCTTTTTGTTAATAAGCTGTATAAAACAATTGGTGAAGTGTTCATTTTGGCTGATAATATTAATATTAATGATTATTATTATTTTTATTTTGTTAAAACAAATGTCAATTATGATAGAAAGGAAGAAATGTGGTGTCTGTGGCAACATATATAACCTCTGTTGTAAAAAACACCACAGAATTATCTGCATGTGCCCCAACATAAAGGATATATGTGGCAACATATGTCACAGAAAGAAGATATGTAGTAACATATGTCATAGAAAGGAGATATGTGGCGACATTATATTGCCACCAATTGTTCATTTTTGCTGATCATATTAATATTAATATTAATGATTATTATTATTTTTATTTTGTTGAAACAAATGTCAATTATGATGGAAAGGAAGAAATGTGGTGTCTGTGGCAACATATACAACGTCTATTGTAAAAAACACCACAGAATTATCTGCATGTGCCCCAACAGAAAGGATATATGTGGCAACATATGTCACAAAAAGAAGATATGTGGTAACATATTTCACATAAATGAGATATGTGGCAACATCAGATTGTCACCAACTGTTCATTTTTGCTGATAATAGTAATATTAATGATTATTATTATTATTTTTTTTTTTTTTGTTGGAACAAATGTCAATTATGATGGAAAGGAAGAAATGTGGTGTCTGTCGCAACATATATAACCTTTGTTGTAAAAAATACCACATAATTATCTGCATGTGCCCCAACAGAAAGGATATATATGGCAACATATGTCACACTTTGAATTGTCAAAATTCAAAAAAAAAAAAAACAATTAAAAAGGTTTAAAACAATTGTCCCTTCATTTTTCCCTCTTTCCTCTCCTCTATAAAAGGTCATTTCGTTTCATATTCCAAATTTAATTTATTTTTACTAATTTCTATTTTTTTCCTCATCTTTCCTTTCTCTCGTTCCATTATTCCTTCATAGATCATTTTTTTGCGATATTTTCTACAATATCAGTGGTAAACTATTGTGATCCTCTTCTACAACAAGGCATTGTTGCCCTCATCATTTCTAGTTTATCGTTGATGTCTTCTCTGGTAAAACTTAATTAGGGTTTTGAAATACTTATTGGTATTAAATCAGGACATTTTTAGTGGTTTTATCATTTATTTGTTTGTAGGATGGTTGTGTTGTTATTCCTTTTCAAATATTATCTAATTTCAAAAAGTTTAATCCCAAAAAATACAATTTAGGATATACATATGTTGCCACATATAACATGTTTGTTGCAATTTTTCCAACAGAACGTGCATATGTTGCCACAGATGACGCTTCAAGGATGGGTTAATCGATAAATTGAGTGATTTAGGAATGAAAAAAATATCAAATTGGACCAAATTTTAGTACATTGGACCATAATTAAGCAATAAATATATGCTATAACACTTGGAACAACGATTTACAAGGGTGTTATATAACTATCATATGGAGTTACTTGGTCATTGATGAACTAATGGTATGATAGTCTTTGTAAAAATAATTGATAAAATTGATGAAGGTTGTTGTATTAGACCATAATTTTGTACTTAGACATGTTGTAGGGCTATATATTAGTGTTACATGTTGAATTAGGTGGCAATTTAATTGAATTAACCCCAAAAAACACATTTTAGGATATACCTATGTTGCCACATATGACATGTCTGTTGCAATTTTTCCAACAGAACGTGCATATGTTGACACATATGTTTGGTACTTTGGACCATAATTAAGCAATAAAATTATGCTATAACACTTGAAACAGCGATTTACAAGGGTGTTATATAACTATCATATAGAGCTACTTGGTCATTGATGAACTAATGGTATGATAGTCTTTGTAAAAATAATTGATAGAAATGATGGGTTGTTGTATTAGACCATAATTTTGTACTTAGACATGTTGTAGGGCTATATATTAGTGTTACATGTTGAATTAGGTGGAAATTTAATTGAATTAACCCCAAAAAACACATTTTAGGATATACATATGTTGCCACATATGACATGTCTGTTGTAATTTTTCCAACAGAATGTGCATATGCTGCCACATATGTCACTTCAAGGATAGGTTAATTGATAAATTAGGCGATTTAGGAATGGAAAAATGCCATATTGGACCAAATTTTAGTACTTTGGACCATAATTAAGCAATAAAAATATGTTATGACACTTGGAACAATGATTTACAGGGGTGTTTTATAACTATCATATGGAGTTACTTTGTCATTGTATGATGAACTAGTGGTATGATAGTCTTTGTAAAAATAATTGATAGAATTGATGAAGATTGTTGTATTAGACTATAATTTTGTACTTAGACATGTTGTAGGACTATATATTAGTGTTACATGTTGAATTAGGTGACAATTTAATTGAATTAACCGCGAAAAGATCATTTTAAGATATACATATATTGCCACATATGACATGTCTGTTGCAATTTTTCCAACAGAACGTGCATATGTTACCACATATGTCACTTCAAAGATGGGCTAATCGATAAATTGAGCGATTTAGCAATGAAAAAATGTCAATTTTTTTTAGATTAAACATTTTATAAAGAACAAATTCAAAAATCAGTACAAAATACAAAAATGTCACCTTTTTCCCCATGAGTTTGTAAGAAATGTATATATGTTACCACACATGAAAATTTAATTAATACAAAAATTTAACTACTTCATATATTTCTAAATCACAACTATAAAATTATCATACAAAATATTTCTTTTGACAGTCATCCCTACTGACCCTCCCCGTTTCTTACTATCCTTCCAATGCCAAATGTATCAATTTTTCTTCTCGATCCATTCACCACGACAATCAATACCTACAAGTAATCCCTCCATTTATTGTACCTGAAGAAATTAATTGAAAAAACAATTAGTACTAATGAAGAAATGTGTAAATCATAGGTTGCTACATATAACTATTATGTGGCAAGATGTAAGTCATATGTTGCTACATATAAGTGTAATGTTATGACAAATAAATCACATGTGACAACATGTGTAAGTCATATGTTGCTACATATGGCTATTCTATGGCGATATGTAAGTCATATGTTGCTACATATAACTGTTATGTAATGAAAAATAAATCACATGTGACAACATGTGTAAGTTATATGTCGCAACATATGGCTATTTTGTTGTGAAATGTAAGTTATATGTTGTTACATATAATTATTCTATTGCGAAACATAAATAACATGTTGTGACAAAATGTATAAGTCATATGTTGTAACATATGACCATTCTGTTGCCACATGTAAGTCATATGTTGCTACATGTCTAAGTTATATGTTGCAGCATATGTCTATTCTGTTGCGATTGAAATAACCTTTCTATTGCAACGTATATAGCCATATGTTGGAAACGCGAATGCAAAGTATTGAAAAATTGCAGGTACTTAGATGATGATGAATAATTTCAAAGAACTATTAATTTTACTTACAAAAACAATGGTGTGTGACCCCAATCACTTATGAGGTAATTCCAATTGATACAGAACGAAATCTGGTCCACTGATTAGATTAGCTAAATCTGATTCAAGAAGAAAAAGAAAGCTCAAGGACTTGCAGTCAAGACCAACAATGTACGAAAAGAAGAAGAAGAAGATGAAGAGAACGGGAAGAAAGGCAAGCAAGCAAGAATGAAGCAGAAGAGGAATACGGCAGGAGGTGGGGGAAAAATCCTTTATTTCTCCTTTTGGTACAGCTCGCTAGTGGCTTCCCTCCAGTTTTGGTTCCCACCAAAATTGGTTAAATTAGGTTTTAGCCATTTACCCTTTTACCCCTCATTTAATTCAATGGACCAAACTGCCACCTTATAAACTTGAGGGCAACTCCACAATCCTTAATCATTAATCACATAATTGTCACCTACACTCTATAATTAAGACTTATGTCACCGCCCCTTTATTTTGACACCTTAATGTCACCTTTAATTCAAAGCCCCAAGAGGCAGCATACTCTTGGGAAACAAATCCTTTATTAAATAAAACCCTCTTCCTATTTAATCCTATTTAAGTCCTCAATACTACCAAATCAATACATAATCTCCACGTAGGCAATGGTGAATAACCAAACCGATGGTTATTTTTTTTGTTTAGTTTGGTTTGGTTTTAGAAATTTTAAAAATTGACTAGATTGGTTTGGTTTTGGTTTTAACCAATAACCGATCCAAACCGAATCACGAACACCCCTAATGGTGAGTACTTATGATTCTTTAATGTCAACCCTTTGTATTATTGTGTAAAATTTTACTATTTTCTCTATTTCAATTTATGTAACACATTTCATTTTTTTAGAGTAAAAAAATTGAAGTTTGACAGATAATTTGCTCATGGAATCTTCAAAATATTTAAAGTAAAATTTTATATATTCGTAAACACCTTAAAAAGTATTACAAGACACAATAATTGACAATTCAAAATATTTAAAAGAGATATGTAAAAATTACGTTTAAAGATAGATTTGTTTGAATTTCGAAAACTGAAATGTGTCAGAAAAATTGAAATAGAGGGAATATAATTTATGGAACAATTAACTATATAATGACTATGGATATGAAGAGGATACATGCAAGAAGAATACTCGTTCTGTTCATTTTTATATATCATCCTTACTATAAATAATTGGTTCATAATACTTGTCATTTCGTAAAATAAATGCATAAATTACATTATTCTTCCTATAAGTAGAGGAGGGAGAATACTTTTTTTCTATTCAGGTGTATTTTATAAAGGTGAATGAGAAATCAATCCAAATGTCACTATGTTGAATTCAAAAAGGTTCATATCACCTAGGGAATACACATACATGAATGTAAATATAAGTTCATGAATAAGATCAATGGGCAATCCACTTATTCAATGGATTTATAACACAATTCAATTTATCAAATTAATAATATATTTTTTTCATGAGTAATTTTTTTTCTTCTTATAATTCTATTTGTATTTATTATGCCGGAATGGAGTTCATGTATAAATCAACTATGTTATATGAATGGTACCATCATTTTTATATCAGCAAATAATAATTCTTTACACTTGATTAGTACTAGGGTGTTAAATGCAAGGAGGTTTTGGGATAGTAAAACTAACAAAGATAAAAATGACGCGTACTTAGATGGCAAAGTGCAAGAAGTTGCGGTGAAAGCAATGATGTTTTGGAAGAGTTACGAGCAAAGAATTTCAGTGAGTGTTTTGAGTCAAACCGATCAAATGAAACCAACAAGATCAATGATCCCAACTATTACAGCCACTGCATCGCTAATTTCCTCGGCCCATATAAGAAATCATTTTAAAGAAAAAAACTCATAACATCGATAAGGGATGAGTGGTTGAATGGGCTCAAAAAATAGTCAAAACTAACCAATATTTAGCTAAATAATAAAAACAATCGAATAGAGCGATAATTTTATAATTAAAACTTGCATATGAAGCCAACACAATAAAAATAAGTCAAAACTATTTAATATTTAGCTAAATTGGTAACATTTGATTCAAATATATTAGTATTACAATTGTATTCGACAAATATTTTTCTTTTTAAGTATTTTTATAATTGTGGACTCCTTAAAAATACTACGAAATACTTTCTTACTAGTTAAAAACTTTAGGAATATAATTCATCATCGAATTAATTTTCTAAACTTGTGATATCACATGGCAGTAAGGACAAATGGACCGATGGAGATGGACTTGCGTGCAACTACATAAGAGTAGAACAAAATGAAAAAGAGTTTAGAGAGTTCTAATATATATATATATATATATATATATATATATATATATATATATATGCATATATATAGATGTGTGTGTGTGTGTGAGAGAGAGAGAGAGAGATATTTATTTGTTTCAATTTAAATGATACAGAAGTAATTTAAGAGTTATCTAATTTAAATGATACAGATGTACCTAAAGCAAGTTCCTCTCGTTGTAAATTTTGAAATTTGATCCCCTCTAATTCATGATATGTTTTCAAATACTTTATGTTGCAATTAATAGTATTTTTCACGTAATTTTCAAATAATATATATGTTACCCCCATTTGTTCTAATTTATGTGGTACACGTGAAATTTTGAGATTTAATATGTTTTTCAAATATTGTAACTTGTTAATTATTATAATTTATGGTATTTGTAATGTAATTTTCAAATAATATATGTTACTCCCTTCGTCCCAATTATATAGTATGTGTGAAATTTCGAGAGTTAACCAAATTTGTAATATTTTTAGTTTATTTCTTAGTACTATTTAAAAAGGAAACTATTAAAATAAAAATAAATTTAAAAAGTAAAATATTACTATATATAATAAGTGGGAATTAGAGGAGACACAATTTTACAATGCATTTGTAAGTTGTTAGGCCAACTTTGTGATAAAAAGGAACTAAAATGGTGGGCCACCTTTGTGATAAAAAGAAACTTAGTTCCTCTTTGTGTAAATTGAAAAACTTGACCTCAAGCTCCTCTAATTCCCACTAATTTTTATATATATATATATATATATATATATATATATATATATATATATATATATATATGAGTAAAAGTCCTCATAGTATTTCAACATTTATGGAAGAAACCATGCTGAAATAAAAAAAGGAAAAGCTCGTATGGTAATAAACTATAAAGAGCTAAATAAAAATTGCTTATTTGATGGATATTTTATCCCAAATAAATAAATATATATATATATATATATATAATTTTATTTTACTCTTTAAAGAAAATTTTGTTTATTACTTTTACATAATTTTAAAAGTATTTATTAAAAAACTCTTAAATTAGACTCAAAGATAAATTACTCCCATCATTTCAATTTGTTTATACTACTTTTCTTTTTATTTCACTTAAAAAACAATATTTTTCCCTTTTGTTAACAACTCTTTAATTTCAACTTGTCAAATGAAATATTTAAGATCAAAAGATTAAAAAATATTTTGAAATATTTGATATATTTTCAATTTTGGACCATAAATTTTAAAAGTCTTGTTTTATTTTTTTAAACCCTATGTTAAATTAAAATAGAATAAATAGATTAAAATAGAAAAGTTGATAAAATCATCCTTAAATTAGTTTATTTGCTTATTTTGAAATGGACAAAAGAATTAATAATTCTATAGGTGTACCAAATATAGGCTCAAAAGTACCAAAATATACCCTAAGTAAGTGCAAGAACCTCTTCATCTCCTTTATTCTCCCCAAAAGAAGTCACTGCCTGGTGCAGTAACCTCAAGAGTATTCAGCTAAGACTGGCTTTCTCATCATGAATTCAGACAACTCCTGATGTTGTAACCTCAAGAGCATTCAGCTAAAGCCATCTCGCTGTATCTTTGTCAAGCTTAATAGTTGTTCTGTATTGGAACCCCAAAAGCTCGTAAAAGGGGTTTTCTTGTCTACAATGTTATAAAGAATTTTGGCACCTTTTTTGCCATTAATACTACCTTTCACAATTGTCTGAAAGAATATTTGATATGAAGCATACCAGCAAGCATGTCATTTGTGGAGGAGACGAGAATCAGAATAATTTTCTACATCAATGGCATCTATGTCGAACTGATATTTTTGGGCCTTTTAACACCTTCAATCTATGGTAACTAGATTTATGGATCAAAAACTTGAAGATAAAAAAGGCTAGTAACCTTGGTCTATTTGAGACTTCTCTTTCAGACCTATTTCGATACAAGATGCAAAAGCAAATGGAATCAACAATCTTGCAACATGGAAGAAAAAAATTTTCATGCTCATGCATATACAAGATCCAGAGTTTTGAGTTTCAGTTGAAGGAGGTGAAACTATTAACCCAATCTGTGAGACACCAATTTTATGTTTCTTTATGTCTTTAGTATTTTTTTTTTTAGAAATAAAATTGTTGGACATTTTTCTGTGCAATTTTATTTTCTGAAATAATATGGATATTTATGCCATTTTGTGTATTCAATTTTATTTTTTAAATATTAGATGAAAGTAGAATAAATATTCGATTTAAAAGAAAATTGATCACCCATTTCTCCACTTCCTAAGTTTCTGGGTTAATAGGTAGAACTACTTCCTCCTCCAGAAAGCAGAAAAGTGGAAAAAGAATCTGTCTTTTGGCACTTAACTCTTTTAGGTTTTTAGCTCCAAAACAATTTCAGGACAACCACTATATATATGAGAAAACAAACGAAAAGTTTTATCTTTGCAAAGTGAAGCAAAATTTGTGAACTTGAACAAGAAGAGAGGTATGTATCAGTCCCCCTATTTTATGTTTGAACAAAATTAAACAAATAGTTATATGCTGTAAAAGATTTGTTCATTAATTATTTGTTTCATATACATTGATATTGCTTTACTATTGTGTCCGACAATCAATCAGAAGATAAAAAAAGTCAATTATAAGTTTTTGAATTAGAAACACCCTAATTATTGTGTATATTACATTTTGTGTGGTGTGCATATTTACTATTGGTGTGTGACACATACTATTCCAAGCTTTACATTAATGAGATAGTAAGGTTGCATGGGTTCCTTTGTCTATCATCTCACATAGAGGTTCTCAGTTTACCTCTCATTTCTGAAGTCATTTCACAAAGGTCTTGGTACTCATGTTAATCTTAGCACAACATTTTAGACAGATGGCCAGGCAGAGCATACCATTCAGACCTTAGAGGACATGTTGAGAACTCGTGTGATCAATTTCAAGGGTTGTTGGGATGATCACCTTCCTCTTATAAAGTTCTCCTACAATAATAGTTACCATTCCAATATTCAAATGGCCCCTTATGAGGCATTGTATGGGTGTAGATGTAGATCTCCAGTTGGTTGGTTTGAAGTAGGTGAAGCAGCCTTGATAGGGCCAGATTCAGTTCATGTTGCTATGGAGAAAGTGCAACTCATTAGAGATAGACTTAAGACAGGCCAGAGTTGCCAGAAGTCCTATGCAGATGTAAGGAGAAGGGAACTAGAGTTCCAAGTTGATGATTGAGTTTTTTCCTGAAAGTGTCGCCTATGAAGGGGGTGATGAGATTTGTCAAGAAAGGGAAACTCAGTCCTAGATATGTAGGCCCTTACAAGATCTTGAAAAGGGTTGGTAAAGTGGCTTATGAGTTAGAGTTGCCAACAGAACTAGCAGTAGTGCATTCGATTTTCAACATTTCGTTGATGAAGAAGTGTGTGGGTGACCCAACATCTATAGTACCTTTAGAAAGTGTGATTGTGAAGAATAGTCTCACTTATGAAGAGGTACCAGTTGAGATTATTGATCGTTAGGTTTGAAGGTTGAGAAACAAAAAAGTCGCTTCAGTCAAGGTTTTGTGGAGGAGTTAGTTCGTAGAGGGAGCTACTTGGGAAGCAGAAGCAGCCATGAAGGCCAAGTATCCTCACCTCTTTCCTTCCGATTCCATTCCACCTTGAGGTAATAGTTCCTCTTCAATTCTTTAGTCATTCAGACGTAAATTCAGTGTTAGTATCATGTTCCTTCAGTTTGTACTTGCATTTTCAGCGTATTTGCATGTTCTTGAAACTTAGTTCAGTCAGAAATTAGTTTCCAGAAATTAGTGGTAGGGTTTACAGCTCTTTCCCTCAATTTCAGCTAGTTTAGTATTCATTCAAGGACGAATATCTCCAAGGGGGAGATAATGTAACACCCCGTATCCGAAAACAGACCTTAATGCAATTTCTAAAAGTTACAGGTGCAATCCAAGGTTGCCACCCACGGACCATAGGGTGACCCACGGCCCGTGCTAGTGCTTCATATCTGCAACCCTCCCCAAACTTTGCCCCAGAAAAATATTCTAAGTTTTGACCCACGGTCAAACCCACGGGCTGTGGTCCGTGTCCGTTGATCAGATCCCCAATTCAGCTCTCAATCACGTTTGACGGTTAACCAGCATAGACCCTTATTCGATCGACTGTCCATCGGTGACCCCGACAGCTTTTAAGTCAGGGGTTGTTTGGTCTTTTCCTTATGCGTTGGACCCCTAAACTACGTCGTTCAAACCCTAAACTACGTAGTTTTGGTCAGTTTTAGCCTAGGAATATAACTAGAACTTACCTAAGTCAGATCATTCATCAAACCTTAGAAAAATTAGAGTGTAAGATGAGAAAGAGGTCAAGAACCCTAGTTCAAGAACACAACAAGGTTTCATCAGTTTCAGCCCCAAAATCGAAAGATTTCTCTGTGAAATTCGTCACCAGGTATGTGAAATTTCACTAGTGGGTTTCTTTCACCCATTAGGTCCCTAGATTTCAGTCAAAATCTTGATTCCCTTAATGTTATCTAAACCTAGGGTTTCTTAAATGCTAGAATTGTTGGGTTTTCAGCGGTTAGAATGATCCAAATCATATTATCATGTTATAATATTGTTTATGCCCACACTCATGCATAAATTTAGAACCTTAGCTATGCTGTTCTTTTAGTTCATGAATTACACATGCTAGGCTAGTTAATTCAGTTATATATGTAAACATGCCTCAATTTCGAATGCATTATTATCAGCATATTAATGTTGCATTCTCAGTTTGCATGTCAGTATTTTGAGCTATCCAATATAACATCATTTTAGTCATAAAGTGTTAATATTTAATCATATGGGAAGCTTAATATCGAGTGGACTAGGGTCAGTAACTCTCAAATCCCAGAACTACGTGCCCTGTAGGTTGCAAGTTCCCTCTGTGAGCATTATTTTAGTGATCACGCTAGCATGCCTCTATATCTCTGGCAGGGTATATTGGGTCCTCTCGATGGGGCCTATACATCAGATTCCACATTTAACTCATGTGGTTTTATGTCGGTTATTAGAAGATCCCTTACAGTTCAGTTAGATTCTATTGCATTGACCATGCCATCAATATAGTTCAGATTTCTGTTTTAGCATGTTATAAACTTGGTCATTGCATCCAGTTTAGCCATGTTCAGTATTTCCAGTATCCTTATCATGTTCAAATTATATCGTTGATTTATTGCTTGTTCAATTAAGATATTATTTAGCTTTTCTCTATCCTACATGCTCGTTACTTCTCATGCTTAAAGAAGTAATTCTTGAATTAAATTTCTGAAAGTTTATGTGGTCTAACATGATTGTACGTGTTAAAAACATAAATTATGTGTTGTCTATTATTTATGTAAGTAGTATGATTATGGTATGCTTCCCCTGTGCATATAATTTTCCAACAAAAACAACCAAAAGTTAAAGGAGCAGAAGTAGAGTTTGGTGTTCTAAAATTGACTAGCAGTGCACATCAAAACTCTAAACGACATAACTCATGTTGCCCCATCATAACCAACTAATATTCACAACCAAATCTATATATAAAAGTGCAACAAGTATAGTATGAATATAAAAATAACGAATAATTAATCATAGACCGACTATTGGATTTTAAAAGTGTGAATAGGAAATAAAGGGTTGTGACAACCCTGAAGGGTTGTGACTTTGTTGAAGGGTTGTGACATTTATGAAAGGTTGTGTCTTTTCTAAAGGGTTGTGTCCGTTTAAAAGGTTGTGCCTTTTCCAAAGAGTTGTGACCTTTTTTAAAAGTTGTCCTTTTTCCAAAAAGCCGTGACCCCTTTTGTTGGCTATGCATAGATAGACTTTCTCACTTTTTCTGCATTGAATTCTTTCCTTCTTTTGCATACATTTCTTATAAAACAAAATCGATCGATCGTGTCTTTGTGTGATTTGTTGATGTCATTTTCAGTTCGTGGAAATTATCAAAGTTTGAGGTACCGCTACTTCTTTAATGGTTAATCTGTTTTATCTTGGGAGGAATTAATCTACAACCTCGGGTACTTGAGGTGATTAAATTTCTTAAGGACACGGATAGTTCTTTTCTTTTTCTCTTCATCTTTTATTATTTCTGGTTTACTAATCTGAATACAGAAGATAACAAGCTTAGAAAATTTATTTTTCTTGTTGGTATTTTCTATGGTTAGAAATTTAATTTAATTTTTGTGTTCTTTTTGTTGGGCAAAAAAGAGAAACAGATTTGGGATGAATTAGTACTACTTTAATATATTTGAGTATATTTTCCTTGGATGGGTAAGATTATTTCTATTTTCTTCCCAAGTGCATTCAAGTGTTGCATCCCTTCAGTTTTCTTTTCAATGAGAAAAGCTATTTTTGTGCATAAAGG
The DNA here is from genome assembly GCA_029007595.1 of Solanum commersonii. NCBI lineage: Eukaryota > Viridiplantae > Streptophyta > Magnoliopsida > Solanales > Solanaceae > Solanum > Solanum commersonii. Next base: position 793,288 of record JAJTWQ010000010.1, on the reverse strand, counting down.
CTAAGATGTACACATTAATTATTTCCCTTGTATTCATGCTTTACATAACTATGAGAAGAAGTAAATGAACAGATGTTGTCTCTTAACAATATTTGAATATGAGTTTAGTTTCTCGTTGAAATTCAATGTCTTCTAAGAAAAATTGAACTATGACGGAAATTAGGGAAAGAAAGAAACAATTAGCAAGAAAAGTGACTTGCATGGAATCATTGCTAGGTAGAATATGATTCAATGGGAGTAAAAATCAGGTTCAATCTTTATTTCCCTTGATTTTTTTTATATACTTTATAAGTTATGAGATTTATCTCATAAATATTAGGATAGATGATCATTATGTGATAATCTTAGAATATATCTTTATTATTATTAATATGTATTCTGTTTAGAGGAGAAAAAACTTTAATAGTTTTCTACTCCATGTGAAATTTGATTGCATCTGACTTTGGAGACTAAATTCTTCTATTTTTTTAATCCTTCAGTTTGAAGAATATAAGAACTTCACAAAACAAATCACATTGTGTAGAATATAGAAACTTCACCAATTTGTTAAATATTGTGTTTGAATGAATATTCTGACTTGAAGAGTACAAAAACTTTGTCAGGAATATTAAAATTAAACGATTTTAAGAATGTAAAAACTTCATCGTTAACTAGAAACAATGTTGTATTTATGGTTTGTAGAGATTAAAGCCTTTTGGTTTTCTACTCTGTCTGAATCGGAAACTAATTCGAAGAATATAAAAACTTCATCAGAATTCAAGATTCATTTAGCTAACGATTAGAAAAATATAAAAACTTCATCATTAATGTAACACCTCGTTATTTGAAAGAGTTAAAAATAGAATGCAAGTTATGCATAAGTTATGAGTTTAGGGTCAATTTCAAACGACCATAGCTTCTAGTACAGAATGAGTTAGGTGTCCCATAAGCTATCAAATGAAAGGTCTTGAAATCCTCTTTTCAACGCCATCGATTTTGCTAATTTTTGAGCTCGTATAAGGAAAATATTCCCATTTGAAGTTGGTCTGTCCAGTTAAGAAAAGTTACCCGAAAATATGAGAGGTATTTTGGTCTTTTCCTTATCATATCACATTTAATTCATTTTTAGTAAATAATTAGGGGTCTAAAATGATTTTGTTTAGTTTACACAATCCTAATTTCTGCTAGGGTTTTAGAAAGGAGTTCAAGAAGAGAAAATAGGAGAAAAGAGGAGAAAATTCAAGGCCTTCGTCAAGTTCTTAAGGTTTCATCGCGGATTTCACCAAGGGTTTGATCCCTAAGAGTTATGTGAGTTCTCATAGTTTTAAGTTCATTCACCACACACCAATCATGCTATTTTCTATGAAGTTTTGTTCTTAAAGTTGTAGAATTCGAGTCCTTGATTAGTGTTTTTGAAGTTTGTTCTCGTTCTTCAATTAGGATGGATTTGATGAGTTCTTGAGATAATCGTATCAAGTTTAAGAGTTTTTTTGAGTAGATTCTCGCGTACATGTATTGGGTAACTAAATCTAAAAAGAAATTGAGAAAAATAATTGATTTTAGTCGAATTAAGATCAGAAAACGAGATGAAAAATTTGTCAAATTGAACTGGGAGAGCGGTGGCGCAGCGTGCCACGGATGTGCCAGGAAGGCTGGCGTGGCACCCCAGCTATGTGCCAAAACTGGGCCTTTGAAGCTTAGGGGCTGGCACCCTGCGCCAACAGTGCGCCAGGGTCACCTGCGCCCACCATTTTTCTGTCGTTTAGCGTGTCAGAGTCTTTCTAAAGTGTACCTATACTTCCTATTGATTCTAACTACTCTAAGCTACTTCTAAACATCTACCAATCATTCATAAATATGAATCATAACCTTGAATCCAAAAATTCAAATTCAAGGTAGAGCTAAGAGTCAAGTCTTGAGAGTTCTTCAAGGAAGTCTTTTACAACCTTTTAAACTTGTTTTAAGACTTCAACATTTTAGTTTGAGGAAGAAAAAATTTAAGTGATTTTCTTTGAAATGATATATGTGAACTAAGTATTTCCAAGAGCTAATGTTTTCACATTTAAGAAGAGAGGAAACACAGATTTCCAAAAGAGTTTTCATGAGAAGTTATGAGTACCATCTCTTTTAAGAGAAATTTTATTTTGAGTAATAATCTCAAACCACAGAAAGAGTTATGGTTTTAAACATATGAGCTAGTATATTTTGGGAATAGTATTGAGTACCAATATGGGGAGAGTTCATACAACTCATAGCCCCCATAAATCATGTAGCCAACGTGGGTAGAAAGGGTCATACTTTTTTGATGATTCCTTAATGCTTTTTAGCATAGACTAGTGGATTCACTTAGTAGTTGGTTCTATACCCCGACAAAGTATAGGACAATTTTGGCAGTGTGGGCTAGACATATCATCACATAACTCATAGTGATGGTTATCGGTTAGAGAATCTCCCACAGAGTTATTTTGTATCTTTATTTATACAAACTAAGTTATATTGTATTTTTCAATACACTGAGTTTTCTGCCTATTATTTTAAAAGCTTTTCTTTATACTGCATCTTTATCACTAGTTTATATTGAAATGAGTTCAGTTAAGTTGAGACGAGGTAAGTTATTTCTTTTAGTTCCAGTTCAAGCTTGTGTCTTGATTTAGATTTCCCGTCACATGCTCGTACATTCCATGTATTGATGCCATCTAGCCTGCATATTTTATGATGCAGATACAAGTAATCAGGATCAACATCCAGTGCTTCATTGATCCAGTCAAGTTCTAGAGTTATTTGAGCCTCCTTGCTTTCGGAGGATCCTTTTATTAAGTTTTGTTATTCAGTTTTGTTAGGATGATCGGGGGTCTTGTCCTGACATCCCTCATAGTATTAGAGGCTTCATAGATAGAGAGACATAGTTGATGAGTCTTTTCATTTTCATTCATTTATGTTAAGACATGAGTTGCCACTTTGCCTAGTTGAATGTTTATATTTAAAACATTCTATGTTATCTTTTGAGACATTTGAATTATAGCTTACTTTTTAAAGTGCTTTTGTGATGAGTAAGTCTTCCACTAAGATTTAAGCCAGGCCAAGGGTTCGTTTGGGATCATCAATGGTTCTCGAGTGCCGACCACACCCAGGGTGTAGGTTCGGGGCCTGAAAGTTAAACGAGAAACAAGTTGAATAAAGATTGATTCTTTATTATTAGTATTCTAAATACTAAGTGGTCAGTCTAATTGTGACAGAAGGAAAAATTTACTAGTGACATAAAATTAGTGATTTTGTGTCTACAATAGGTGTTTCTATAGATTAAATCTCCAAAAGAAGGCTTCATGTTGCCAATGTATATTTTGATGGTATACAATTTGAAAGAATGAAGAAGAAAATATGTGGAAAATAATTTCAAATACTTGAAAAAGATTTTTGAGATCATAATTATAATGTATGTGTGGGGGGGGGGAGGGAAGGGGGGGGGGTGTTCCTTAAGACAAAATTAGATTTACTATCTAATTTAAGTTTGAAAGTACAAGATATGAAATTCAATGACATTCTTGTATGTTGTTAGACCCACAAATTTCTTGGAATACAGTTGATACTGTGGTTGCTGAGTCTCTCTTTACTAGTATATGATATAACTAGTATAAATTCATAATATGATATTACTCATTCAAAAGAATTGTGTTCTTTGATGAAAAAGTGTCACTTAAAATATTGTGATTTTTTATGAAAAGATATGTCTATTAAAATAAATTTATCTGTATAGACATGAACATTGGTGAAAAGTGATTTGTAGTGTTTGTGTTGTAAAATAAACATTTGTGTCATACTGCCCTTATTTAACCAATGAGACTATGGTCATGGGTAATTCTATAACAACCAAATTAAATGTTATGGAAAGGTCCTTCTAAAAAGGACATCTGGCAACATGTTGATTCTAAAACAACGTCTTTATTTGACAAAGCTATAAAAAGTAAAGAACAAAATATTTGTGGGAAAAAGTTACCTCACGGAAGGTCTCTTGAAACTTAGTATTTCTACTTGTGTTTACTTGCTTGAGTCAAACTAATCAACTTAGTATGTCAAGTTTGTGTTTAACCTAAGTATGCTAAGCAATCTTATAAATTTGTTGGGAGTAATTTTAATCCCTTAGAATTGATTCACACTGACATTTTGTGATATGAAGTCAACATCATCTCGTGGTGGAAAAAGTGTTTCATAACTTTTATTGACAATTGCACTATATATTGTTATGCCTATTACTCACCTCAATCTAATGAAATTGTTTGCAGGAAAAAAACTAAAATGTGAAGGAAATGTTGAATGTCCTACTTATAAGTTCATGTTTACCATAAAAGTTGTGAGGGGAAGCTATCATTATAACAAAAGAAAACAATAAATTTTTTTGTCTATTCAGAAAGAAAGAGGAAAACAAAAAGTTTTGTTTGTTAAGAAAGAGAGCAACAAATTTTTTTGTTTGTTCAGACTTTGTTGTAACATGATAGAGAATTGCTTGTTGCCCCTAAAAGAATATACAAGTAATAACTCTTGAAAGATAGTGATTTAATAATTTCCAATACAGTCTATACCATATAAGAAATGGAAATGAGGGAAGTCAAACTTGAAATATTTCATAGTTTGAGGTGTCTAGAAAAAAAATTCCATGTTCCTATTCCCAAAAGGGTCAAAATAGGACCTAAGACTGTGGATTGTATATTCATTGGATATGCTACAAATAGTAAATCATGTTGATTTATGGTTCATCAGTCTGAACCATTGGATAGTCATGTAAGGGGTATAAATGACCTTGGAATGAACCAAGGGAGAATGTATTTAATAAAGAGATTCAGAGGAGTAGTAAATTTCAAAGGACATTCACTTCCTTCGGGTTCCATTTTGTAACATTTCTTCTTGAAAATGAGTCCATATATTTGAAGAAGCTATGTCTTCTGTGAATTCATCCCTTTTGGAAAGAGGCTATCAATAGTAAGATAGATTTAATTTTGAGCAACCATACTTGAGAGTTGGTTGATCTTCATCCAGGAAATAAAACTTCGGGTTCAAAGTGGATCTACCAAAGGAAAATAAAGTTGATGGAACTATTGGCAAATAAAAAACAAGACATGTTCTCATAGTCTTTAAACAATAAGAAGGCCTTGATATTTTGACACATAATAGCTACTAACTTGAAGTACATCAATTCAGATGTTAATTGCACTAGTTGTGGTATATGGCCTTCAAATTCGTCAAATGGATGTGAAAAACATTTTTCGTGAATGGAGAATTTGAGGAAGAAATTACATGGAACAACTTGAGGACTTTGTGGTTTCTGGTAAAGAAAAGAAAGTGTGTAAACTTGTTAAGTCACTTTATGGACTAAAAATAAGCGCTCAAATAATGACATGTGAATTTTGACCAAACTATGTTGGCAAATGAATCCAAGATTAATGAATGTGATAAATATTTTTATATTAAAGACACTCCAAATCATAATGTCATTGTTTATTTTTATGTTGATGACATGTTGATCATCAAAAGAGAAGTTTCTTACATAAATGTTACTAAGCATAAGCTAGAAAGTAACTTCGATATGTAAGACATTGACGTTGCTAATGTGATTGAATTGGTACTTGAGAAGTTCAAGTATTTTGATTTCATTATTGTCAAGACTCCAATAAATGTGAGCTTTGTACTTCAAAAGAATTAAGGCAAAAGTGACTCATTATTGCATTATGATAGAGTATTAATAATTATGATATATATCATGAAGTGTACACGATCAGATATGGCATGTGCTATTAGTAAACTGAGTCGGTTCATGAGTAATCCTAACCAAACTTGGATGACAATGAAAAGAGTTTTGGAGTATTTAAAACATATTTAAAAACTATTGTTTTTGCATTATAACTAATATTCAACAATATTGGAAGAATACAATGATGCAAATTGAATCACCTGATCAAATAAAGTAAAATCCACGAGTGGATATGTATTTAGTCTTGGTGGAGAAGAGGTCTCTTGGAAATCTTCCAAACAGAAATGTGTCACTCGCTCTATTATGAAATCTGAGTTTATCACTCTAGATAAGGCCGGTGAAGTAGTTGAACGACTCCAAAATTTCTTGAATGGTTTTTGGCCATAACCTTTAGCACCAACATGCATACACCGTGAGAGTTGAGTTGCAATAGGTAGGGAATGGATCATGATGTATAATAAAAAGTCTCATCATATATGACGTAGACATAATATTGTTATAGAACTACTATTTAGTATAATTATCGCAATTGACTATGTAAAGTCAAAGGATAATATGTCAGATCCACTTACAAAAGGCCTAACTAGAGAGGGAGTTGATAGATTATCAAAAGGAATGGAACTATGGCCGAGGACATGTCATTTTGTACCTAGAAGACTGGAGATCCCAAGAATTAGGTTCAAGGAGATCAAACGAAGTCATTAATGACGGTTCAACATGTGAAGATTTTTATGGTCCATTCTCATGAAAAGACAATGTTCAGTAACAAGGATAAAGGCATTGTGACTTTTTAATGGTTTCTAAGTTTTATACAGGGTATATCAAATGATGTATCTATGGGATAACACATTTAGAAATTACCTATATAAGTGTGAAGTGTAAGCCTCTTCAAGGAGAATTCGGTAAGGCCAACTCTCTACGCATTTATAAAGCAAGATGTGTTCATGGCTAAAACAAAAAAAACAATGAGAACCAAAAATAGTTCAAAGGTTGATTGTGCGACTTATGTTGTCTAGGTATACAACAAATCTTGACGATTCAAAGATATTAAATCTACCGATTAATCGAGTATATCTGATATATGTTCACTATTGAAAGTTCAAAGGGAAACCCACTTATGTAGATACAATCAATCCTTACTTGCGAATCATACAGTTTTTCATGAATATGTTTTAACAATTGTCATTCCCTATTAATGTAGGGAATTGTTGGTCTTTACAAGTGTGAATAGGAAATGAAGGGTTGTGAATTTGCTGAAGGGTTGTAACCTTTATGAAAGGTTATGTCTTCTTTAAAGGGTTGTGACAGTTTGAAAGGTTGTGCCTTTTCCAAAGGGTTGTGACCTTTCTAAAAAGTTTTCCTTTCCCCAAAAAGTTGTGACCTTTAGAGAGACTTTCTCTTATTGTGGGATCTAAATAGAGAGACTTTCTCTCATTTTTCTGCATTGAATTCTTCCCTCCTTTTGCATACATTTCTTACAAAACAAAATCGACCGATCATGTCTCTGTGTGTGATTCGTTGCTGTCATTTTGAGTTTGTTGAAATTATCAAAGTTTGATGTACCACTACTTCTTTAATGATTAATCTGTTTTATCTTGAGAGGAATTAATGTACAACCTCGGGTACTTGAGAGGATTAAATTTATTAAGGACAGACAGTGGGTTCAATTTGGAGGTGAAGATTTGGTTGATGTTTTACTTAGGCTTATGGAGGACGCTGGACTTGAATGTCTAATCACAAATGACCATATTAAAGTTGTGATTCTTGTAAGTTTGCTACCATCTCATGATCTCCTTCCCTCCGATTTATTTTATTTGTTGCTTTAGCTTCTTTTTATTTCTTGCTCACTAAAAATAACCTGGTTTACTAAATTATTTCTCTTTAATAAAGAAGTAGATTTATTTTTACAGGCTAATTGGGTTATTTTTGCAAGCCGGATATAAATATTCAAAAGATAATCATTAAACAAAAACATTGAGAAAAGACATCAAATGTAATTTGAACTTGTTCTAAGAAGTTGATTTCACTCAAACTAATTGGGCGATCTATGTTATCTCTTTTTTTGTGGAACTAATGTCACTCTAACAAGGGTATCAGCAGGAGTTAATATCTAATATGGTCACTTAATTTTAAATAGTTCACTTAGAAAGTAACTCAACTTTTGTTTATAATCCAGAGTCACTCGACATAAAACTTTGTAACCTCTGTTTTTTTTGACTTTCCAAACCTGATCAATACTATGGGACTTCTGAGGTGTTACAGAGGGTATTTAATAAGTTGCTCAATTAGTTAACTGTAAAATTGATATAGTATTCAGGACAAGTTCAATATGCATTTGGTGTCTCTTAAACGTTTATTGCATTATCAAAGTTAGAAGTTCATAGCTCGAGACTCCATCAAAAATTTCTCCTTAATATTTTAGAACCCAAATTTCATCAAATTATATTTTACCTTATGTATGAATTTTATTTTATTGACTTAATGTTGATGTAGGACATTTTTATTGCTGGAAGTGAAACTTCAGCTGCAATTACTATTTGGATACTATCAGAAATGATGAAAAACCCAAATATTATAGCAAAGGCTCAAAAGGTAGTGAGACAAGTCTTTAGGGGAAAGAAAAATTATGATAATGAAGAAAATCTGGAAAATGTAGGGAGCAAACAGATATTGATGGATGCACCATACCTCTTAAAACTAGGATATTGGTTAATGCATAGGCACTTTCAAGAGATCCAGAAAGTTGGCATGTTCCTGAAAGTTTTATACGAGAGAGATTTGAGAATTCTTCCAGTGATTTTATGGGAAATCATTTTGAGTTTATTCCATTTGGTGCAGGAAATAGGATTTGTCTAGGAATTCTATTTGGTTTATTTAATGTTAAACTTCCTTTGGCTCTGTTACTCTACGATTTTGAATGGGAACTACCATATGGAATGAATCCAAAAGATTTTGATATGACGGAAACACATGGACTAAGTGGAGCGAAACTTAAAGATCTGTATTTAGTTGCCATATCAAAACAATGAAGAATTCTGAGCACGTCTACACAATCCTTCATTTTATGAAAATGCCCAAAGAATAAGATCCATATATGCATTAAAGTTGGTTACCGAATAATTTATTCCTTAATTTACTATGATTCGTGTAATATGAACTTATGTTTTTTTCACGTCTTCCAATTTTTATAGTGGTTCATATTTAGTTTAAAACCTATTTTGTTGAGACTCAAAACATAGTATATCTAATTTGATGATTCAAAAATAATGAATGTAATTTGCACAGACGCTTGAATTGCATGGAGACTCAAAACATAGTATATCTCAATATGCTGGTCTGTTGTGTAATTTGATGTAACATCTCGCAATTTGAAATAGCTAGGAAGAAGCTAAGAACTGGAAATAGTCATTTTTGGTAATAATGGAAATTTGGAAATTTGTTTAAGTTAGAAAAAACTTGAGCTTTGGCCAATTTCAGACGGCCATAACTTCTATCTCAGGATGATTTAGAGGTACTTCCAGATATGTAGGAAAGATCTTGGAATGATCTTTCTAGCGCCGCTGAGTTTGTGCGATTCCGAGTTCGTATGAGTGAATTATGTCCTTTGGAAGTTGGGTTGTTGGATTAAGGAAAGTCTAAATCCGGATTTTAAAAGGGTAATTTAGTCTTTTCCTTACCTAATTATTCTAATTCATTTTTAGGAGTTTAGTTGGGGTAAAGTCAGATTTTAGTCAGTTTTAGAAAAGTGAATTTCACGTTAGGGCTTGGAGAAAGGAGAAAAGAGGAGAAAGGAGAAGAACGTTCAAGATTCGTTGAGATTAGCTTGTGGATTTCATTGGGGGTGATCCCTACAAGGTATGTGAGATCACGTAGCATTGGGTTAGTTCACCCACGCACCAATCATGATTTATTCAAGCAAATTTAAGTTCTTGAAATCTTAGAAAATTGAGTTCTTGATGGGTTTGTTGAAGTTTTATTAAATTATTGATTTGTTGAAATCATTTAGGAGTTGTTTGATCCGAATACGTGATTTTAGGTTTGATTTTGAGTAGAATCTGATGTACTTTGAACATTTAATTGATTCTAAGTGTTTGGGGAAAGAACCCATGGAGTTTAGAGGGTCTAGAGCTGGAAAACGAAGAAGAAATTTCGTCAGTTGAAATTTGGACATGCCTCTGCATCGCAACCCACTCCTCAGAACTGAGAAAAATCATTTCACGTCACAGAGCAATCATGGACCATTCTGCCTCAAAAGTTGTTTTTGAAACCGAAAATGAAATATGTCTCCGCATCATGGACCCACCCTCAAATATTTATTTTTGGTCTTTTTTCATGTTTAGCCATCTAAAATCATTCCTAAACACCATGAGATCTTTCCAATCACAATCCTTGAATCCATAATTCAATTCAAGGACCAGTTAAGAGTCAAGTCAAGAGCAGTTAAGATTAAAGTCAAGAGAAGTTCTTAGAGTCTTCCAAAAGTCTTTCCCAAATGTTTTAACTTTGTTTTAAGACTTAAAGTTCAAGTTGAGTAAAAAGTAAAGATTAAAGATTGAAGTTCATTTCTTCAAAAGCATATGGGGACTATGTATTCCCAAAGAGTTTAAATTGTTTTCACAATTAAACAAAAAAGGAAACTTTTATTTCCAAGATAGCCTTTGAGCTAAGTTTTTGAGCACTAGTCTCAAATCACAGAAGAAGTATGTTTTTAAACATAAGAGCTAATATTATATTATTTTTAGGAGTAGTATTAAGCACCGATATGGGGAGAGTTCAGATAACTCACAGCCTCCATAAACCATCTAGCCACCATGCCCCATGGGTAGAAAAGAGTCATACTTTTTAGATGATTCCTTTAGTGCTTTTTAGCATAGACTAGTGGATATACTTAGTAGTTCAGGTTCTATACCCTTGGCAAGGTATAGGAAGGCCCTGGCAGCTTGAGGAAAAACATTGTATCATCACAATAGCTCTTACGTGATGGTTGTCGGTTAGAGAAACTTCCACAAAAGTAATTGTATTCTTATATACACAGTTTATTGTATTTTTACATACATTTTCAGAGTTATAGTGTATCTTTGCATACACACAGAGTTGACATCATGTTTTAAACAACTTTTCTTTATATTGCACTTGTTTTAAATTGCTTTATATTGAATTTTGTTCAGTTATGTTGAGTTGAGAGCGAGGTAAGTTCTTCAGATTCCTTTCAAGCCTATGTTGTGTTTAGCATTCCAACTCACATTTTCGTACATTCAATGTACTGATGCCAGTTGGCCTGCATCTTATTATGATGCAGACACAGGTAACTAGGATCGGCATCCAGCACATCGTTGATCCAGTAAGCAGTTCAAAGTCTGTTAGTGAGCCTCCTTGAATTCCGGAGGACTCCTTTACTTTGCTTGCAATATTTGTTTCATTGTTAGGATGATCGGGGGTCTTGTCCCGACATTCCTCTTTCATTTAGAGGCTTCATAGACATTCAGACAATTAGTAGTTCAGTTGTCTTTACATTATCATTTCATATGTTAAGACTTGAGTTGCCATTTGGCCAAGTTGAATGTTTGACTTTTAAGCATTCTCAGTATTTTATTATTCAAGTGAGTATAGTGCTATTGATCATTATAAATATTCATACAGTCTTCCGTTGAGTAAGTAAGTCATGCCAAGGGTTCGCTTGGGGCAAGCAATGGTTCTCGAGTGCCAGCTACGTTCGGGGTGTAGGCTCGGGGTGTGACATTTGAGTTGGTCCAATGTCGTATGAAAAGAAAATATAGAGAAGAAGGAATTTTAAAAAAATGATGGTTATTTCTTAGAATAAATTGAAACAAACATATCAGATTCCCCTGTATGCAGCCATATTCCGTAACTTGGTCCAGCATCACACTCGCATCTGCATAAGTATGTGTCATGAGAGATCCCTTATCTATAGTAGCTTAGTTGTAGAGTTCAATGACATATAAAATATCTCCACCAAATTCTCATTAGCTAGCTTATTGTTCGGACACTAATTTAAACTTTTTATTGAACCGGCTTCTCCACTCTCCTTGTTGAAGTTATCTATCTCATCTTGCAATTGTGGAATTCTGGATGGTGCGAAAATCTCATGAGAATACTTAGTAGTCAGTCAGGCCAAGGGTTCTCTTGGGGACTAGAAATGGTTCTCGAGTGCCGGCCACATTCATGGTGTAGGCTCAGGGTGTGATATCATATGCCACCACTTCTCCATTTTTTATTAATACACAACCCAAACTGATTCTAGACTCATCACAACAAATGGTGAAACCACCCTCCATAGTAGGTAAGATCACGACTGGAGCCGTTGTCAATGCAATCTTTAATTTTTGGAAAAAAAATTAAAGTAATAATTTGATGATGCAAGTAATGATTTGATTATCATTGTGAATGGGTAATCATTAGGCAATCTTGGGTCTAAGAACTAAAGAAAAAAAATGGAATTCAAAGATATTATAGGCAGTGGTCTGGGATAGCGATGTCATTGCTGCAAGAATTTCTTATTTTCTTCAACTTTGATTAGTCAAGCCTGATCGGTCTATTTGGAGATTATAGTACAAACCCATGGTTCAGATATTTCGCTAATTTAAAGCTTGGTTAGTGATGTAAAGATATTCTTTGTTATCTTTAATTCATGATTAAAAAGGAGATATTAAAGTTTAGCTCTAAGCTTGAAAGTTAGGAATATTGAAACTTGACTAGTATAATTGATATAGTTAATCAATATTTTGCATAGATTGAGGCAAGTGGGGGATGTTTTGTTTGGTGTTCTACGCGTGCAAGAATATGGAACTTTTCATTTTGAGGCAAGTGAGACTTTAAGCTTTAGTGCTTGCTTTTCAAACCTTCGTTGAAAATGTGTTATATCTGTCAGGTCCACCTGTTTCGACAAGCATGTGCTTGACATAATACTAACTATTCTCTCATAAGCTATATGTGGACTAATGTCAGATATCCTTATTCCTTATCGTGATAAAGTTACTAGGAGCATATATAGTTGCTGTAATATGTTAGGGGCATACCTATGTTGTCGTAAGATGTTTGGTCTTTGTAGTTGTAACTATAGTATAATTTTCGGCGTTATATATGCTGTCGTGGAATTTTTGGGGTGTTTGACTGATCTCCTTCACTGCTTTTTATGACAAGCTTTGAGTGTGGATTGAGTTCGAGACATTTAATGTCCTTTCTGCACATTTGTTTAGACTTATTGATCATTATATTACAGAACCAATTCTCGCACATATCGTTATGTGTTTTTTGTGAAGATATATGTCATGCCCTGAGCCTACACCCTGGATGTGGCCGGCACTCGCGGACCATTGCTGGCCGAAAGAGAACCCTTGGCTTGGCTCAACTCTCAGCGGAAGACTTACTCAAAACATACAAACTCAAAAGTAAACTTTACTCAACTGTCTCAAAAGATAAACCCAGAATATTTTAGAAAGAAAACATTCACCAGCCAAAAGAGGCACTCAAGTCTAGAACATTAACAACTAAAAATAAAAAAAACTCCTGAACTACTATTGTCTATCTATCTATGAAGCCTCTAATACTATGAGGGATGTCAGGACAAGACTCTGGTCATCCTAGCAAAATGAAATAGATGAAGATAAATAAGGGACCCTCCGAAAGCAAGGAGGTTCACCAAATAACTCTGGAACTCGATTGGATCAACGAAGTACTAGTTGATGATCTTGGTTACCTGTATCTGCATCATGAAAGATGTAGGCCAAATGGCATTAGTACATGGAATGTACGAGTATGTAAGGGGAACACTGAACATAACCTGCAAGCTTGAACTAAAAAAAAGGAAACCTACTTACTTTGACTCTACTTAACTCAACCTCAACTTATGGATACTCAATGCAATATAAAACGACAATAAAAGTGCATTTTATATAAAGCATTTAAAATAATAGATAAGAACTCAATGTATTTTAAAATATAATAATAATTAAATATACAAAATAACTCTGTTTGGGAGATTCTCTAACTGACAACCATCACTATGAGCTATGTGATGATACAACGCCTCGCCCATGCTACCAAAATTGTCCTATACCTTGTCGGGGTATAGAACTTTTCAACTAAGTGGATCCACTAAGCTATGCTTAAAAAGCAATAAGGAATCATCTAAAAATTATGACCCTTTCTACCCACGTTGGTTACATGGTTTATGAGGACATTGAGTTATCTGAACTCATCCCCATATTGGCTCAATACTACTCCCAAAATATAACTTAGCTCATATGTTTAAAAGAACATTTCCTCATCCTCAACTTTGAGATTATTACTCAAAAGATTTTCTCTTAAAAGAGATAGTACTCAAAACTCCTCATGAACTCCTTTGGAAATTAATGTTTCCCCTAATTTTAAATGTATAAACATTTACTCCTAGGAATAATGCTTAGTTTCCATATATTCATTTTGAAAAATGAAACTCAACTCTCCTTATCCTCAAACTAAAGTACTCAAGTCTTAAAATAATTTTTAAAAGATTGTAAAAGACTTCTCAAAATAACTCGAAAGAATTCTCAAGACTCTACTCTTAACTCAACCTTGAATTTGAATTATGAATTCAAGGGGTATGATTCATGTTATTAATGATCTCTCGATGTTTAGATGTAGTTTAGAGTCGTTAGAATCAGTAGGGAGTAAATGTACACTTTAAAATAACTTAGAGAGAGAAAACGACGGAAAAAGAATGGGGGCAGGTGACTGCTGGCATGGGGTGCCAGCCCTTGAACTACAGAGATTGGGTTTCTGGCGTAATGTCGGGGCGCCGCCCCAGCCCTCCCCCAGGACATTCCGATGAACTTTACTTCTCATTTTCTGACCCTAATTCGTCTAGAATCAATTGTTTTCTTCAAATTTTCAATAGATTTAAATACCTAATACAAGTACACAAGAATCTACTAAAAAGCAACCCTCAAACTCATAGATAAAGATTTTTCTGAAGAACTCATCAAACCCATCCTAAGTCAACAACGTAAGCAACACTTCAAGAACACTTATCAAGAAATTAAATTTCTCAATATTTATGGATAGATTTGCAAAGTAAACTCATGTTGGTGTGTGGGTGAATGAACCGAATAGTATGAAAACTTACATACCTCAATTTGGCGAAACAAATCCTCGATTCTCAAGATATCTTGTTTGTTCTTTTTCTCCGCTTTTCGTCTTCTTGAACTCTCTTCTAAAACCCTAAGCACAAGGTAAGATTGTTAAACTAACCCAAATCTTTGACCCCAAAATAATTACAAAAAACATTTTAAGCTGATGGGGTAAGGAAAAGACAAAAATACCCCTCACTAATTTGGGTAACTTTCCTTAACTGGATAGGTTGACTTCAAACGGGCATGTCTCCCTTATACAAGATTGAAATTTAGAAACTCGTTGGCATTGGAAAGAGGATTCAAAGAACTTTCATTTTATATCTTATAAGCCACCTAACTCATCCTATATGGAAAGTTTGGCCGTTTGAAGTTGACCCAAAAATCACAAATTAAGCTTAACTTGAATAAATCTCAAATTAGCTCTTTCCAAATTTGTCCTTTCTAAATTTAGCTCTTTCTAAGGCAGATTATTACAATATCTCCCCGTTGGAAACATTCATCCTTGAATGATATTACTCTATGTAGACTAAGGGTGGTAACATTTATCACCCAACTCAAACACTAAACATTCAAATTAACACAACCTTTCAACTTAATAAGTACTAAGAAAAGAATTAGTACCTTATTTTGAAGCTTCTCCGTAAACAAAGAGATGTGGGTATCTCTTCTTCGTATTCTCCTCAGCCTCCGAACTAGCTTCCTCAATAAACTGATTCCTCCATAAAACCTTGACCGATGCTACCTCCTTGGTTCTGAACTTGCGAACCTGACGATCGAGAATCTGAACGGGCATCTCCTTATAAGATAGGTTATACTTAATACCAATATTTTTAGTGAAAGATATTTTTAGGGTATAATAAGTTAAGGATCACCCATGCACTTCTTCGACATTAAAACGTGGAATACCGAATGGACTGCTGCTAACTCTGGCGGTAGCTCCAACTCATAGGTGAAACCTTCAAATAAACCTAATCGTCCACCTCAAACTCCAAGTATCTTCTCCTAACATCGGTATAGGATTTCTGACGACTTTGCGCTGTTTTCAACCTTTCTTGAATGATCTTCACTTTCTCCATAGCTTCATGAACTAAATATGGTCCTATCAACCCAACTTCACCAATCTCAAACCATCCAATAGGAGATGTACATCTTCTCCCATAAAGAGCCTCATAAGAAGCCATCTGGATGCTAGATATTTGAAATGATGGACACTTGAACTCTATGAAGTCTGACTACCTGTTGAATATATAACTTAGCATAATATTCTTTTTTAAAAGGTACTTTTTATCGGTAAGAAATGGGAAGCTTTAGTCATTCGATCTACCATTACCCAAATCGAATCATGCTGCCTGCAAGACCGCGATAACCCAATAATAAAATCCATATTGATCATCTTCCACTTCCATTCCATAAATTCTATGTTTTGAGCCATACCACTAGGCCTCTGGTGCTCTACCTTAACTTATTGGCAATTTGAGAACTTAGCAACAAACTGTGCAATACACCTCTTCATACTACTCCACCAATAGAATCCCCTTAAGTCACGGTACATCTTTGTGGAACCCTGATGGATAAAGTATCTGGAGCTATGAGATTCCTCCATGATCCTCTCTTGATGTTCATCCACCTTTGGCACACACAATCTAACTTGATAGCTAAATACATCATCTCCTCCTTGTTCAAAATCCATCACTTTTTGCTTATGAACATTTGCCTTCAATTCAAGCAAAATAGGGTCTTGATATTGTTTCTCTTTCACTTCAGACAGTAGTGATGATTCAACCCCATTTATCACCACTACTCCTCCTTCATTGGAATCCATTTGCCGGACTCCCAATCGTTCAAGTCTATGCACATATTTGGCTAACTCTTTCTTATCTTCCTCAACATGGAAAGTGCTAACCATAGATAACCTGCTCAAAGCATCAACAATAACATTTGCCTTACTTGGGTGATAGGGAATACTCATGTCAAAATCCTTTGGTAACTCCAACCACCTTCTCTGTATGAGATTAAGCTCTTTCTAACTGAATACATACTGAAGACTCTTGTGGTCGATGAACACATCAATATGAACACCATAGAGATAGTGATGCCATATTTTAAAAGAAAATACTACAGCCGCCAACTCTAGATCATTGGTTGGGTAATTCCGCTTGTAAATCTTAAGATATCTGGAGGCATAATCTATAACTTTTCTATTATGTGTCAATACATAACCCGTTCCAATTCTGGAACCATAACAATACTCAACAAAACCTTGCGTACCATCTGGTAAGGTCAATATTGGTGCAGTAGTCAACCTAGTTTTCAATTGCTGAAAGCTCTTCTTACAAGCTTCAGACCATTGAAGTTTGTAGTCTTCTGAGTCAACTTTTTTAAAGGGGATGAAATAGATGAAAACCCCTCAACAAACCTTCTATAATAACCAGCCAATCCCAAGAAACACCTAATATTTGCTGGAAATGTGGGTCTAGGCCAGTTCTGCACTACCTCAATCTTTTCAGTGTTACCTCGAACCTTATCACTAGAAACTATGTGGCCTAAGAACGCCACTGACTCAAGCCAAATTTGCACTTGGAAAATTTAGCATACAACTCTCTATCTCTAAGAGTTTGAAGAACTACTCTGGGATAACTAGCATGATCCTTCCCATTCCTAGAATAATTTAGAATGTCACTGTTAAACATTATAACAAACATATCCAAATATGGCTTAAATACTCTATTCATATGGTCCATGAACATTGCACGAGCATTAGTCAAACCAAAAGACATTACTAAAAACTCATAATGACCATAGCGAGTCCTGACTGCAATCTTTGGAATATCACCCTCTCTTAGAAAAAAAGGTGGCACCCTGAAGTTGATCGAAAAAATCATCAATTCTTGAAAGGATGTGTATTGATTACCACCAACCGAACAAGGTTACCATTAAGACTCAACATAAGTGCACAAAAATGGGTTTAAACTACACATACAATGCACAATTGTGCACTCCAAGATTCAAATTGTGACGCACTATTATCAAGGATACTCAAGTTCATAGCACTTGCTTCAAATGAAAATTCAGGCTCAACAAAGGTACTCAAATGTCCTTACAACAATGATGATTCTACATTCACACAAAATTCCTCAACAATTTAAAGTTCCGCAATCACAAACAACTCTCACACTAAAAAATATTCGCACATGCATGACTCCACCCATAGGCTTGCCCTTATTTTTCAACCAACATTCATTTCAGCTCAATATAGATCACAAAGGTCTTTGTAAGGCTTTTAATGGAGCTGAGTGTAAAGATATGGTCATTTAGGCTTAGTGGCTTCTACCTTCATGAAGAATGGCCTTGAAATCACTCTTTCTCCTTCTCCTTCTCCTTCACATTCAAACATGTTCAAACTCCACCCCATTATTCAACTAGACATGAATCACTGGATACCCTATTTTTTAATATGTTCACCACTTTATTTCACAATTCTTGCTCTTTTTCAGTTTTTCTTTTCTTTTCTTTCTTTTTTTCTTCTTCTTCATCTCTTTTTCTTTTTTGTTTATATGGAAGGGTTCCATCTTTTTGAAAATAGTCCATCAAAGGGGGAGTTATTCACACTTCTTGACTTTTCTTTGTCTTCACCACACCCTTAACTTAGGCTTTTGGCCTAAGTTGCCTATTGAAACAAACCAAAATTTCATGAATATTAAGGGTGAGTTGATAAAGAGGTCAAAGGAGCTCAAGTTTCTTCCAAAAAAAGGATAGGCTCAATGGGTGCCAAAACAAGATTCACACTTCTCACATGGGTGACCACAAAAGAGGTATATTGTCAAATTGGTTCACTCTTCAAAATTTTTGCCTAAGATTATTTCAATTGTTCGCTTCACTCAATCAGTCGGTCTAATGGGGCAAGTTTTAGGTGTCATCAAATACAATGTTCAAGATGACCTCACCACACAAGGCATTGGTACCAATTTCAAACAAGATTCCACACTTTCTAACTAGCGTGCAATGTTAATTACAAGAGACTCATTCGACAAACAACTAGTCACAACGAGATGCTAAAAGTTCACATATTGCCTATGTAACTTAGTTTGTGTCATGGTAGACGCACATTCATTTCATTCCATTAAGAGAACTATTCAAGACATCGATATTGACCACAATTAATACTCAAATTTGCTCAAGAACAACCACAATCACACACACAAGAGGTAGCAAAATTTTAAAATTTGTTCAAAAATCGCTTTCACATTAAAAACATTGGCTACAAGCTAAGAACATCCACAACGTAATTCAACAACCAAGATGTATATCAAAACCAATACGCTCAATATTCACAAACATCATCAAAATAGAACCAATATGCATAAAATAGTCACAAGAGGTAGGTATGAAAATACCTCACCCCACCCAATAAAATAAGTAGTTGTCCTCAAATGCAACTAAAAAAAATAGTGTATAAAGAGTAACAGAGAGGGAGGGGAAAAATCATCCTGCCAGGCTAAGCATGGGTGAAGTCTGCATCTCAGTCACTCAATCTGTTGGGGAATCAATGCTTGGTGTCTCATCAATATTAGCTCCACAGGAGCCCATCATGGAAGTATTCCTCATGGAGGTTTGAACAGCGGAATCTACCATGGCCTCCTCTAAGTTAGTCAAGCCCACAAAAATAGTCTCCTCTTAAACACCAAGCTTCTCCTCATCATTCTTAGTCTCAGACTCTGCAGCAGCATCATCAGCTCTAACCTCATCTCCGTTGGTTGCCAGAGGCACATCAGAATGAGCTGGAATATCGGTGCTCGAGCCATCTAGGATCTCCAGTGCCCTAAAGATCAGGGACATATAAGTGGACATCTGCTAATCCACATCCTTCCTCAACTCAACAATATTATCCATTAAGGTCGTCACCTCCTCAGTTGCAACCTGTCTTATCTTACCTACCTCTACTCTTGCCGTAAGGGCCTAAAGTGAAGTGCTAAGAGGTGTCAACACAACAACCATGGCTTTTTCAATCATCCCTAAAACCATGACCTCTAGCCGGGACGCACGCACATCAGTGGATTGGGCCAAATGCCCCATCTTATATAGCATTACCTTGGTGATCAGAGGTTGGGAAATAGAGGTACCAACAACAGCAAATCTAAGGGGCGGAGGAGCAGCTGAAATACTTGCGGCCTCATGAGAAGTAGAGCTAGAAGTACATGAAGGCCTAGTGGCCGAAGTAGGCATGAATGCAATTGTAGGTAGCGTACAATATTTGTTCCCGGGGAAGTGTCCATTGGGGCTACCCTCCTCTTATCAGCCTCATCCTTCTGGTACTCGGCCTCAATATGACGGATGTCAGTAGAGGAAGTGGGTGTCACCTCCACATCCATCTTCTCATCTATAGGAATACGGGCATGTCTGCACAGCTCGGTGATCAATACCTGAAATAGAAGAGATATCTGGCGTTGGTTGGTCCTCATGGCCATCTCCTGCTCAATGATAAAACCTAGATTGAGACTTTTCCTAGCAATAATAGATCTAAGACAGGACGCCTTTGGGTGGCAGAGGATAGACTCGTTCTGGGATGACATGATTGTGCTGATGATAAACCCAAACAAATACGTCGCCACCACATTAAGATCATTGTTCTCTATTGGGACTCCAGCCTTAATCCACCTTGTAGTGTTGTTCGAAAGAAGAGGAGCCAGCCAACCTTTTAAGTATTCTACAGTATGTGTCGGGATCATACTCTGGTAGTCATGCATGACGTTATAAGTACATCCCAAAATAACAAATTTATCCACACTATCATATTTCACCTTCTTGCCCCGGATAATCACAGAATCAACTTGTTTGAAGGCACTGCCCATCCTTTTCCCTTGTGGCACCAAGTCTCCGTAGGTCGAGGAGAACTCCCGGACTTAATAAGAAATGTAGAGGCTTTAGGGTTCAGTGAAAATCTCATATTTATGGGACTTGAGGGTGTTCCATATCTCGGGATACCTGCTCACCACACCTTCTATGGACAATCTCTTCTCCTCAACAATAGTCCTCAGTCCCTCGGCCTTTAGTCTGTTGAGATATTGGGGAGGAGGACCATGTACTGGTGGTGACGGGACCACAATTTGTGCTAGAGTTAGAGGAGGGGGATCAGTCTGAGGCACCGCGATCCTGGATAGATCATGCATTCCCTTGG
Source organism: Solanum commersonii (assembly GCA_029007595.1). Classification (NCBI taxonomy): domain Eukaryota; kingdom Viridiplantae; phylum Streptophyta; class Magnoliopsida; order Solanales; family Solanaceae; genus Solanum; species Solanum commersonii. The sequence goes on along the minus strand of JAJTWQ010000010.1, from coordinate 772,260 downwards.
AGCGAAGCTCTACTCTCCGTTCTTGTAAAAGCTGGTCATCCTCAGGCTTAGAGATGGAAGCCTAAGAATCTTGGGACTCTCCCTCAGTGTCTTATAAGGTGAGGTGAGTCTTGTAGACTCCCTCACTGTCAGAGGTGGCCTCCTGTGACTCAACCACAGGAGCCTTGCCATTTCCTTTGTCTTTGCCTCCTTTTGTAGGGAGTTTGGATGCCTTTGCTCTGGATGCAACTACATCCTCATCTATAACTACTCCTCATGCCCACTTGAGAAATGGCATGTCTCTTCCTGAGAATTTGAGTCTAGCCATTTCTGTGAAACAGCGAAGAAACACTTAGAAAAATATCCAGAAAAATTGCAGAAAGGCTCACTAACTATTCGGCGAGTCGTCGAGTTCCTTAGGCGAGGCAGATCGGGCTCGCCAAATGTACTAGCATAAAAATTTCAAACATTCAAGATAGGTCAGCGATGTTCAGTGCCATTTGGAAAATCACCGATAGCAATCGGCGATCTAGAAGTAGCTCGCTGAAAGTTACAGTGTATTTTAGGGGTTTAGGGGCATAGAAGGGTGATCAAGAAGGCATTTTGGCAAGTCACCGAGAGAACTCAGCGAGCTCTGGCATCTCGACGAAAGTTTAAAAACAATCTCAACCAATTCTAGAAATTAAGGGCTATCTGTGGGGGACTTGACGAACCGCTGAACCACCGAGCCCGACTTGGCTCTCCAAATGGCACTTCGTGCTAGTTTTCAACCCCATTTCTCAAAATCACTCTGCAACCCACAAAAACAAAATTAAAACATACACTATATCATTAAGGTTAGACCAATACTACCAACGTCCTCAGTATATTCAGACTTCCCCCGATTTGGCCAAAATTGGTCATTTTCCAACCAACATTTGTTTCAGCTCACTAAAGATCACAAAGGTCTTTTTATGTCTTGTAACAAGGTTGAGTGTAAAAGTATGTTCATTTGGGCTTAGTGGATTCTACCTTCATGATGTATGGCCTGAAACTAACTCTTTCTCCTTCTCCTTCACATTCAAACATGTTCAAACTCCACCCCATTATTCAACTAGACAAATCACCGGATACCCCATTTTTTATATGTTCACCACTTGTAGGACATTTTCATCTATTCATACACTTTATTTCACAATTATTCCTCTTTTTCAGTTTTTTTCTTTTTTTCTTCTTTCCATTTTATTTTCTTTTTATTTTATTTGGAGGGGTTCCATATTTTTCAAAACAGTCCATCAAAGGGAGAGTTATTCACACTTCTTGACTTTCCTATTTTTTTTAACCACACCCCCAACTTAGTCTTTTGGCCTAAGTTGACTATTAAAACAAACCAAAACTTCATGAAGATTAAAGTTGAATGGATAAAGAGGTCAAACTAGCTCAAGTTTCTTCTAAGAAAAGGATAGGCTCACTGGGTGCCAAAAAAAGATTCACACTTTTCATAAGGGTGGCCATAAAAGAGGTATATTGTCAAATTGATTCTCTCTTCAAAATTCTTGCCTAAGATCATTTCAATTGTTCACTTCACTTAATCAATCGGACCAACGGGACAAGTTCTAGGTGTCATCAAATACAATGTTCAAGACGACCTCACCACACTAAGCATTAGTAGTAATATCAAATAGGATTCCACACTTTCTAGCTAGCTTGCAATGTTCATTACAAGAGACTAATTTGAAAAACGGCTAATCACAATGAGATGCTACAAGTTCACATATTGCCTATGTAACTTAGTTTGCCTCATCGTAGCCGCATATTCATTTTGTTCAATTAAGAGCACTATTATAGTAATCTGTATTGACCCTAATCGACACTCAAACACATTTAATGATGTTATTACTAACAAGGTTCCACCCCTACAAAAAACAGCCAACATTGTCCCCAATGTAACAGGAATAAACTGGCATAAAAATAAAAGTGGACATGCAATAGTATAAAATGAAAAGATCAAGGTTTGGGAAATTCTTCAGTAGGTGGCCATTCGGTGGGCCGCATAATCGTGTGTTGCTCGCCAACATATCCTGAACTGTAGCTCTCAAGCTGAGGCCAGAAGGTGGTGAAATTCAGAATCGCAAAATTACCTCAGCACATCACCAAATTATATGCTGAGTTGCCAAGTTTTACAGAACTCCTAGCAATTCGAAAGGGGTTCAAACGAAACTGGTAGTTGGTGAATTCATGAAAGTGGTAGTATGGTAGATAGTAGTGTGGTAGGTGAGTAACTTATTTTTAAGATTTTATTATAATGTCTTTTTACTAAGTGTCTCAATCTTGATATCTCTTTAATATTATTTTTTGGTAGTGCTAAATTCATGGTAATATATAATAATATTTATTGTAATATTCATCCGATAGTTGTTTTAATCTGAATATTTCATTAATATTATTTATGATATATTCTAGATATAACATATCTTGGGTTTCTTGGTACATATATAAATTTTTCGCCATTAATTGTTCTAACAATTTTATTTCTTCCATAGCTTCTATCCAATATTGTAAATATTTGTAATTCATCTTATTCTGAATTTATTTCTAAATCATACCATTCTATTCTTTCATTATCTAAATATAGATCTTGTAAATCTATTTCATACCATTCTTGATTTAATATATCTTCTGATTCGTAATCATTAAATATTTTTTCCCATATTATTTTTCTTAATTCAATTATTTCTATACCTTTAAGTATGTATAAGATTAAAGTTTCATAGTTTTTTATCATTTCATCATGTACGTATGTAGTCATGTTCTTCATTATGCAGGTTTTTTATTTCAAATTATTCCTTCCTATCACATTCATAATTGATTAAATTCATATTAGATCATTATGAACTAGATTATCTTTATCATGTTTTCTGTCACTACTAGCATCGTACTTTAGCGGATACTTCCTTCTTATCAGCGCCTCAACTTTGTTTACTCCCCTAAACGGCTTTCCTCGCCTACCGGTTTCAACATTAGGATGACATAGTATAGAAGTTTTCTCCCTGTTTCCAGTGTGCTAATAAACTAGAAATCATGATTCAAATAATTATAATACATAATAACTAACATAAATTTATTCAATCATATATATGATATTCAGGAATATATGAAATTAGTTCTGCATATCTATTGAACAATATACCTTTGCCTCTTGCTTAGCCATGCTATCTGAAATATCTGACTGGATTTCAGATTTTTCCATGTATTTTAAATCTTTATCTTAGTTGGGAGAGTTTTTTCTTGAAAGAGAGAATTTTTATTTATGCCTTGCCCTTTACAATGCTTACTACTAAGTCTATATATAGACATACAAACTTACTATCCTAAATACTTATCCTAATTACATCTGTCTACTACTATTCATGACTACTATTCATGAAAAGTGCTTATTTTGTCTACAACTATTCTCTTTACGACTTATTTGCACATATTCATAATGTACACTATCTACTACATACATTTGTCATTATTTTACATCTTATCTATATACCTATTTGACAACTTTGCCAAATTGTTTGGCAACTTTGCCAACTATTTTACATTATTTTATTTTGATGACTTTTTCCACTCTTATCTTCTTCCGTTCTTATCTTCTACTCTTATCTTCTTCCGTTCTTATCTTCTCCTTTTTGTCTTCTTTTTTGTTAATTATTCCAGCTGGACATCTGGGAATTATATTATCTTCTCCGTTGCACTTTGAACATATATGATCCGGGTATCTATGACCAATTAGCTTGCAATATCTCGTTAATAATTCAGCCGAAATAAATCCTTCTTTTAGTGCTCGTGTCGTAGGTCGTTCTTCTGGCTTAAGTAGTGATAAAATCCATCTTTGGACTTCATCCATATCTGATTTCCTTAGCTCCCTTGAATTGGAATAAATCATTAGCTGGTCTCTTGCATAGTAGCTCCATATAGCGTTTCCGTTTAAATAATTGTTAGCTAACTCCTGGATGATAGTTGATATACCGATTATTCTCTTATTAGCATAAAAACTGGGTATCTCAATTTTTTGTATCTCTGACTGCTGTCCGATATCTTCTGGTATTATCATATCTTTTGTCAAACCTATCTTTACAACTTGTATCGGAGGTTTTATTTCCTCGTATAATATCTCTGCTGATGCCGTATAAAATTTTATATAGAATAGATTTCCCTTAGTAACTCTCTTATAAGTAATAAATATTTTATGTAGTTCCGGTATTCCGCTTAGTTCCTCTCCGTCATATGTATATACTGTATTTAATAATCCATAGTTATAACATGTCCTTACTAGGTTGGCATTAGTTTTTGGTTGTGCAATTAGTTTATTATAACCTTGTAACTTTTGGGTTAAATAATCTTGGCTTGGTTCTTGGGTTGTAGTAGATCCGGGGTTAAGATTTAAAAATGTTTGGATTTTGTATATATTTTCTATATAGGTTCGTGTGATGTGGTTATATGTCTTTTTCTCATTTTGGTTTTGCAAACTATCTGCGTATGTAGATGTTTGTGGTTCTATGGACATGTGTCTAGGTGTCTTTTGGGTAAATGGTTTTGCGAATAGCTGGTTTAAGTTTGCATTTTTATGTTGTTTATTATTAACTTGTTTGCTTGTACCTGCAGCTGTATTTTAACAAACATTATGGGTTTTAAGGAGTTTCCCCTCGTCTCCTTTTAGCTCCGGGTTTTTTCCGTCTTCCGATCGACGTAGCTCCGCATTTTTATAGTCATGCCGCGACTATCTTTAGACTTCGATTATCTTCATTAGTCTTTAGCTTTTGTATTTCGTTGTCCATACTATCCACTTTTGTAGAAAGTGTAGTAATGTCTTTGTGTATCTTTTCATTTTTATCTTCTTCCTCAGTCTGAGTAGCTTTGTCGTGATAGGTAATCTGCAATAACATTTTTATCAGTTTTTATTACTTCAATTGTAAATGTAAAATTTAATATATTTAATACCAATCTCCTTATTTCTTTTGTCGTCACTGAATCTTGTATTTTTCTTGTTAGCCACCATTTTACTTGTGTATTATCTGTTCTTATAATAAATTCATTATATACAATATATGGTTCAAATGATAATAAACATTTATATACCGAATATAATTCTTTCCTATTTATTTCCCACTTTATTTCTGCATTAGTATATGTTCCCCGAATAATATCTACAATGATGTTCTAGTTTTTCTTCTCCATACCTATATTTTAATACTCCTCCATAACTCTTTTCACTGGCGTCTGATTCTACTATATAAGTAAATTTTTTATTTTCATCCGGAAAATATAATTTAGGTAGGTTCTTACATAATAATTTTATTTTTTGTATTTGTGTTTGGTCTTTCTTATCAAACTGGTATTCTACATCTTTCTTTAATTTTTGTTGTAATGGCTTTAAATTCTCTCCTAATTTTGGTATATATTCTCTTACTTGGTTTACTAGTCCTAAAAATGATTGTAATTTCTTTTTCGTATCTAGCTGTTCTTTTGAGTTAATTATTTTTTGTACTATATGTGTTTGCATTTTTATTCCATTTTTATCTATTTGTATTCCTAGGAATTCTATTTGGTTTTTCATTATGTCAGCTTTCTTTTTACTTAGGCTTATGCCTGAATATTCTATAATATGTATGAATTTTTCTAATAATCTTATGTGATCATCTTGGGTTTTAGAATATAACAATATATCATCAATATATACTACACAATTTTCTAATTGTTTAAAATAGTTATCCATAAAATGTTGGTATCTACCTGGTGCATTTTTATATCCAAACGGTAATACATTCCATTCGTAAAATCCTTGTGGTACAGTGAATGCTGTTAGTTTTTTAGATTCCTCTTCTAGTTTTAAGTGATAAAATCCTGATTTACAATCAAATTTGCTAAAATAATTATATCCTTGTATTTGTCTTATCTTTAGTATTTTATTTGGTATCGAATAATTATATGTCTTAGTTTTTGCATTTAAATTTCTATAATCAATAACCATCCTACTTTTTCCTCTTTTTTGTTCACTATGTTTATTTACGATAAATGCCGGGCTTGTGTGCTTACTATCGCTTTCTTGTATGTACCCTTTTTCTAGTAATTCATTTATATGTATTTTAAATTCGGTTAAATCATTAAAATTATATTTTAATGGTTTTTGGGTTATTATACTATTATTATTAATTAGTTCAATTTTTACTTTTGTTTTATGTTTTTCCCATCCTTGTAAAGGATCTTCACTATATAATAATTCTAACTTATCTTGGATTATTTTTACTTTATCTATGGAGAATATAATTAATTCTATTTTAGGGTCTTCTTCTTTTATATTTTCTAATTTTTGTGTAATTTTTTCGCTTCCTTTTATCCATTCCGTTGTTTTTCGTTTTTATTATTTACTCTTTTTGCTCCTATTTTTTGTTTACACGATGTTGTGAACCACCAAAGGTGTTTTTGTTATTATATGTGGGTATAATTTTTCTAAAAAGGGCATCCCTAATAGCATATCTTTTGTAGTTAATTCAAAGTTATATATTTCTTCTATAGTTAATATTTTATCCCATATTTGTATTTTTATATTTTTCGCCTTATATGTAATCATGCTTCCTTCATTATTAAATTCTGTTACTACTATCGGTGTTTTTAATTTTTCCCACTTATCTTCTGGTAAACAATTGTATTTACATATATTAGCTTCTGCTCCCGTATCTATCATTGGTGTATAATATCTGTTATAATATCCTTCTATTATTATCTTTGCAAGTATATATATTTTCATATTTTTATCATACTAAAGTCCTTTTTATTATTACTCTTTTATTTTCATAATTTATTGTCAACTGTTTATCTTCTAGATTATATGGTTTTACTTGTTCTAGCCATTTTATTCCTAAAGTGATGTTTTCATCTCCTTGATATATTTTAAACTTTATTATTATTGGTATTCCTCCAATAATTATTTCCTTTTCCGTAGTTTCTGTGGTATATGTTAATACTTTTGGTAGTTCGGGGCACGATTGTTCCGTAGTTATTATTTCCTCTTCCGTTACTAGCTCTCTCGTAATATAGTTTTCTTCTAATCCTGTATTTATTAATATTAAATATTTCCGTTGTTCCATTATTCCCGTTATGTAGTAATGATGTGGTTTCCTTTCTTCTTCCATTGATTTTTCTATTCTTCTTGAGGTGCTCATTTTTGATGAAATTTGTGGTATTTCACGCTTTATTCTTTTTGATGTGCTTAATCTTTCTTTTACTATTTCTAAATCTTCTTCTATGTCAATTTCGTTATAACTATAATCATTTTTATCTATGACCGTAACTATTCTTTCAAAGGGGTCTTCTATTTTTATTTTATTTATTTTGTTTTTTGCTGTTATTTTATGTTTTGTTGTTAAAACGTATAAGTTTTTACATCTAGCTGTAAATATTTTACTTCCCGAGGCTAGTTCTATTCCTGACATTTTCCAATATAATACTAGTGATTTATCTATATTTCTCGTCATTTATCAAGCTACTTGAGTAGTTAGCACTTATTATAAATTTAAATTTTTGGTATATGAGGTTACCTCTTCTGCGCTTATTATACTTTTTTCTATAGGTTGTATGATTCTATCATCTCGCTAAGTATATTTCTATGGGTGTATCTATTCCTTCTCTAAAACATGCTTTTATTAATATTTCCGTTCCTCCTAAATGTACATATTTAATTGGATTTTTAGCCTTAATATCTTGTATTTCTTTATTTATTATTCACTTGTTTATTATTGGTATTTTAGCCTTTCCTTTGGTGTATTTGCAATCTATGATATGTTCTCTTTGACTTACTACATAATATTCTTCTTTTTATCGTTTAAACCAGTTTCTTATTGTTGGTATTTCGAATATTTTTATTACACTTAGATCTAATTCTTTTCCTTTTATTTGTTCAAATATATTATTATCAAATATTATTTTTTGTTCTACCGATTCTTCATCTTGATATTTTTCTTTAGTTATTGTTTGTATATCTCGTTTCAGTCATTTATATAGTATTCACTATCTCGATTCTCGTTAATGAATTATTTTCCATTTCGTCTATTTCATTTTCTGATAATTCATATATGCTATCTTCACTTTCCAATTCATAATCTACGTATTCTATTTGTGTATATTTTTCATTATCTATTATTATTTCTGATATTTTCTTTTTCTTTGGATTTTTAGGTAATTTACAATCTTTAGCTATATGTCCTAATTTTCCACAATTATAACAAGTACATTCCGTTAGTTTTCTTTTTGGTCTATATGGTCTTTTAGTTTTGTAGTTTTTTACATAGTATCTTCTTCTCGGTTTTTTATACTTATATTTTGATCTGTATTTTTTATTATATTTCCTTTTATTTTTATGATATCTATCCGTACAACCAAATTGAGGTACTGTTTTATTTTTGCAACATGCCAAGTTTTTCACTAATATTTTTTCCATTTTTATTTCTTCTTTATGTTTTTCACATAGTTCCATAAACCATCGTTGCAAGAATTTCATTCTAGCTCCTAAGGTATCTGTGCCTCATTCCAACTTTTTATTATTTTTGAACTAAAAGGTTCCGGTAATTTTGTAAAATATAATTTTCTTATTTCTTTACTTTCTTTCGTGTTATATGTTCCTTTATAATAGTATTCTCTAAATGCACATGTATATTCATCTATGTAACACATATTACATATTGCTAGTTTTGTCATTAGATTCCGATTTATGATTTTTCTTTATTTTGTTCTTCTACTTCGTTGTCATACTGCTAAATTCATTTCTTATAGCTGCTTCATATTTATATAATATTTCCATAGTTGTAGTAGCTATTCCACCATCAAATTTTTTATTACTTCTTAGAGTTTGTAAACTTTCATCTGATAAATTTTGTAGCCATAATTTTACTGTTCCTATAAGTGTTCTTTCTATATATCCAGGTGCCTCCGCTATTGCTATTTTGTTATCTATTAATTGTTTTGATACATATCCTATCCATAATTGGATTGTTTTATTTATATCTGCTACACAGTCTAAATCTAAAAAATCATGTCGTTCAGCTATTGGTTCGCTGACCAGTTTGGCATATCGCTGATTGAGCTTTTAGCTCATCGAGTTTTACAGAACTTAACCCATCAAGCTAGGTTGTTCCAATGGCGGTTCAAGTCGGTCTTGCCGACCTCTTCGGTGTGTCAACTGGACTATTGGCTTGCCTAATTCCTACTTTGCAAAATTATTACTTTTTAACCTGCACAATCAACATTCATTATTTAAAAACAACTAAAGCTTGGGTTGCCTCCCAAGAAGTGTCTTATTTAACATCGTTGAATGATGTGAAAAATGCTCTCAAGCATCTTCAAAATACACAACTTCAATAACTGAAATCTCATGACACTCTCCAAAATAAAGTTTCAAACGCTACTAATTCACCTTGAAGGATAGACCCTCTTTAACTTCAACATCAATAGCCCCATTCGTGATTACTCGTGTAACTTTAAATGGGACAAACCATTTCGACTTGAGCTTTCCCGAAAAGAGTCTCAGTCGAGAGTTGTAAAGCAACACAAAATCTCTGATTCAAAATTTTCTCCTAAGGATCTTAGAGTCATGCCATTTCTTCATTTTCTCCTTGTAGAGAGCTGAGCTTCCATAAGCACATAATCAGAATTCTTACATCTCATTCAGTTGATCTAATCCCCCTTTTGAAGCATTCACCCAATTGAGATTTAATGCGTTTAATACCTATAGTGCTTTGTGTTCAAGTTCAACTAGTAGGTGACAAGATTGCCTAAAATCCAGCTGATATGGGGACATACCAATAGGCCTTTTACAAGAAGTTTGATACGCCCATAGGGAATTATCGTGACTTTGGGACCATTCTGTCCTATGTGCATTCACATTTTTGGACAAGACACTCTTAATTTTCCGGTTCGAGACTTTAACCTGACCACTTATTTAAGGATGATCCGACGTTGCCACTTTATGTTTTACTCCGTATTTACTCAGTAAGGATGAAAATTTTCTGTAGCAAAAATGTGAGCCTCCATCACTAATAACAGCACGTGGGGTGCCCAATCTTGCAAAGATATAGCGCTTCAAGAATTGAACCACACCCTTCCCTTCATTGTTTGGTAATGCAACAGCTTCCACCTATTTAGAAACATAGTCCACAACCACCAAAATATACTTATTTCCAAACGAACTCAGAAATGGGCCCATGAAGTCTATTCCCCAGACATCGAACAATTCAACTTCTAGAATAGGATTAAGAGGCAATTCTTGACATCTGTACACCCCGCCTTGATTTTGGCATTGTATAAATCTCTTGACAAATCCATGGTCATCTTTGTAGAGGGTTGACCAATAATACCCACATTGAAGTACTTTGGCGGCTGTTCTCAAGCCACTATGATGTCCACCAACCGGCGAAGCATGACAAGCATTGAGAATGTCATTGAATTCCGCTTCAGAAATACATTGCCTAATAATATGGTCTGCACATTCTCTCAATAAATATGTCTCATCAAAAAAGTATCTCTTGGCATCGAACAAGAACCACTTTTGTTGATAGAAGTTTAGGTCCTCCGGCATCAGTCCACACAATACATGGTTAGTGAAATCAGCATACGTAGGTGTTTGATTTAGAGTGACAATGAATACCTGTTCATTGGGAAATGAGTCATTGATGTCTAACTCCACCTCTTCTTTCTCCTTGTTCTCCAACCTAGATATATGATGAGCCACCTGATTTTCACAACCTCTTCTATCCTTGACTTCAAAGTCGAATTCTTGCAACAATAACACCCATCTTATCAACCTTGATTTGGCATCTTTTTTTTCCATTAAGTAATGCAAAGCTGCATGATCAGTGTGAACCATCACTTTGGTTTCGAGTAAGTATGCCCGAAAATTTTCAAATGCATTTACCACCGCAAGAAATTCTTGCTCAGTAACCGTATATTTACATTGAGCACCATTCAGGGTTTTGATTTCATAGTAAATTGGATGGAATAGCTTGTTGCGCTTTTTCCCTAACACAACACCTTATTTCGTACCACTTGCATCACACATTACTTCAAAAGGTGCCGACCAATTAGGGCTAATAATTACTGGAGTGAAGATAAACTTCTATTTCAAGCACTTAAAGGCTTCCACACATGCATCATCATAGCTAAATTTCGCCTCTTTCTCCAAAAGTTTGCACAATGGGTGTGCAATTTTTAAAAACTGTTTGATGAACCTCCGGTAGAAACTGACATGCCCCAATAAACTACGAATACCTTTTATGAGAGAGGTGGTGGTAGTATCTCAATTACCTTAATATTTTTCTTGTCAACCTGATGCCCTTTTTGTGACACTTTTTGATCCAAAACTATTCCTTTCTTAACCATGAAGTGACATTTCTCCTAATTAATAAACAAATTGGTTTCCACACATGTTAGAAGGACCTGTCCAAGGTGAGCTAAGCATTCTTCAAAAGTATCATCAACAACTGAGAAGTCATCCATAAAGACTTCCACTGAATCTTTTACCATGTCAACGAAAATAGACAACATGCAATGTTGAAACGTTGGTGGGGCATTACCTAACCCGAAAGCCATCCTTTTGAAAGAGAAAGTTCCATAGGGGCAAGTGAAAGTTGTTTTCTCTCTGTCTTCTGGTGCAATAGAGATTTGATTATACCCAGAATAGCCATCCAAGAAACAATACCATCCCCGCTTTGAAAGCCGATCGAGCATTTGATCCATGAAAGGCATGGAAAAGTGATCTTTTTTAGTCCAAAAATTTAAATTCCGGTAGTCCATGCATAGTCTCCATCTGGTTACATGTCTTAAAGAAACAAGTTCCTCCTTTTCATTTAGAACTACCATGATGCCGCCCGTTGTTGGTACGCTTTGCATCAGACTCACCCATTTTCTACCCACAATAGGGTAAATAGCACCTGCATCCAACCACTTTATTATCTCATTTTTTACCACCTTTTTCATCTGTGGGTTCAATCTCCTTTGATGTTCTACACTCGGCTTGCACTCACTATCAAGTTAGATCTTGTGAGTGCAAATGTCAGTAGAATCCCACAATGTCAGTGATACTCCACCCTATAGCCTTTATGTACCTTTTCAACACCTCAAGAAGCAATTTTACTTGCCACTCAAGAAAGTCAGCTGCAATGATTACAGGCAAGGTGTTATTTGCCCCCAAGAATGCATATCAAAGATGAGCGGGGAGAACTTTCAACTCAAGCTTTGGTGTCTCCTCCGTGAATGGTGTGGCTGGAGGATTTTCTCGATTCTTTAGAGCAATATCTAGCTTCAATTGGTTCCTTGAGTATTCACCTAATCCTCACAGAGGAGCTACCGCTTCATCATAACCTTGAACTTTGGTCTCATCATAATTTGCAATAACAGCCTCAACAGGTTCACTCATGCACATTAGATGGCTTACACTAGCCACCACCTTATCAGTTACATCAATCATCGAAACCACAAGATTGTCACTTGGGTGCTTCATTGACTTGCACACATTAAATATGACCTCTTCTTTGTTCACTCGGAACTTCAATTGTCCACTTTCAACATCAACTATCGCTCTCCTAGTTGCTAAAAATGGTCATCCCAAAATAATGAGAATTTCAGCATCGATCTCACAGTCAAGAATAAAAAAGTCAACCAAAAAAATGAATCCATCAACCTTCACCAATATACCATAGAGTATCCCAACGGGGTGCTTGATCGACCGATCAGCCATAAGAAGCCTCATAGTTGTGGATTTTAGTTCGCCCCGACCAAGTTGTTTATATATTGCATAGGGCATTAGATTTATGCTTGCCCCTAAGTCACCTAGAAAATTTAAGCATACGAATGGTACATGGGATGGTGAATGACCCCAGATCTTCTTTCTTTGTAATCATCTTGCTATTCATAATGGCACTACAATTATGAGAGACTACAATTGTCTTGAAGTCCATTCTCCTCTTCTTAGTGACTGGCTCCTTAATTAATTTGGCATAACCTGGCATCTTCAACAAAGCTTCCACTAACGGTAGATTTATAGAAAGTGTTTTGAACAATGATAGAAACTTCTTGAATATCTCATCCCCATTCTTCTTCTTGAGACGTTGAGGAAATGGAGGAGATATTTTGGGAAGTGGTTGTACTATCTTTGGAATTGAAGTGGCCTTTCCTTTAGCTTTTAGCAACTCTTCCTCAAGGCTTTGCTTGTGACTTTCCACCTTCTCTTTGAGTATATCATTTTCCGGTGCTTGGATGAGCTCCTCTTCCTCATTAATGTCTTTCTCTTCTTCATGAGCTCTCACCCCATCATTACGATTCACCTTATCAACCACTATCTTTCCACTTCTAGTCACCAACACCAAATTTTTGTCATCATCAGCTCTGAAAGTTGTTGTGTATTCAGTTTCACCCCTATTAAATACCTTGGGTTCGAATTATGCTAAAAGTTGACTTAATTGACCCTCAAGTTGCTTGATGGCATCAGCGTGAGAATTAACTCTACTATTTAGTGATAACAAGTCAGCTTTCATTTCTTGTAGCATGTCATCCGATCCTTCAACCTTGTCTAGGATGCAGTTAAAAAAATCATCCATTCGTAGGCTACTCAAACTACCCTTTGATTTTAGGTTGTCACTCGATTGTGTGTGGTCCACTTCATGATTATCTTATCTTCTCTAATGGTAATTTTTTTTGGCCCATTCTTGATAGTATCACCTCCACTCTTCTTCCTTTTGAGAGTTCTAACCTTGATTCCCACCCTGCTTTAAGTAGCTTGGGTGGAAACTCTACTCAACCTTGTGAGATTTCCAACCTTGATTCTCCCCCGTCTTTGAGTAGCATGAGTGAAAACCCTCCTCAACTCTAAACACTCCCCTTTCTTCTTTGTGTTTACTTACATTTTCTAACTTGTTTTTGTAGCAGCTCTATTTGGGACATCATCTTGCTAATATTCTCATCCCTCTCTTTCTCCTAGTGAAGTTGTTCTTGCATCATCCTAAAACAAAAAGGTGAAACTCAGTCCTCTTTAGTGTACCATGCCTAATTTATCTTAGTCATTTCATTGAGAAGGGATGAGGTTGCGTCAAATGATTGAAATATTATTCCTCCTCGAAAAAATTGGTCATCCACTCCTTTATTCACTGAGACAAGACTTCTAAAGAAGTATTGTAGTAGCACATTGTTTGGAAGTCCGTTAGTTGGGAATTAAAGTACTAACTTCTTAAACCTCAGCCGCGTCTCGTGGATTGGTTCACCTTCCAAGTGCTTAAAACTTTGGATGCTATCTCTGAGTATCATTATCCTAGACGGGGGAAAGAATCTCACATTGAACGCCGTGGTAAGCCCATCCTAAGAGGTGATGGAATCCCTCGATAACTCAGCTAACCATTTGCTAGCTTTACCCATTAGAGAGAAAGGAAACAACCTGAGACAGACAGATTCTTATGATACGTTCTTGAATGAGAATGGCCACAAATGTCCAAAAAGTTCTGAATATGCTCATGTGGGTCTGTGTGAGCCAATCCTCTATATAGACCTTTCATTTTGAGGAGTTGTAGCATTGTTCTAGTAACATGGAAGATAATATTTCCTTTGATTAGAGGTAGACCTATTTCTCCAAAACCACCCAATTGGATTGGGTTATTCACATCATTAAAATTGTCAATATCGTTTTGGTGGCCCACTTGGCTACCATTACTCCCGTTCACACTCATCTTTTCTTCTCTTCAACACAAATAACACAAACACAAAACAAATTAAGTCGATTCAACTATAACACAAAAAGATCACAATTTAACTTCAATAAAAGTATTTCAAACAACACCAATCCCCGTCAGAGGCACCATTTTGATTAACGTTTCAAACACACCTCATCCAATTCAGGGTTTGAACGACCGTTAACTAGTATAAGAAATAACAATGAGTTCAAGTCGAACCCACAAGGAGTGGTACGTGCTCAAATTCAACTATGAAGTACAAACATGATATAATTATGTAACGCCCCCAAAAACTAGAAAGTTGAACTAATGGGTTCTAGAGCCTTTTGAAAGAGGTTTGGAGTGTAGTATGAGGATTAAATAATGTAAAAAAGACTCCCGTACGTAGAATGGAGGTTTAAGGGTTAGGGCATCAAGGTACGACTCCCCAAGGATAACCCAAGGGGTCCTTGAGGGGGACCTTAAGACAACCCAAAAAGCTACTTTTTGGCAACAACCTACGTTTGGCCACCTACTGGCCGTAGGTGGACCCATACCCCATAGGTTGGGGTCGTGGGTCAAGTCTTGGGTTGGCCTGAAAATCCTTAGCTCCAGTACTCACCTAAGAGTTGCCAGCACACTCTGTGACCCCACCCATAGTCCGTGGGTGGTGGTTTTGTCGGTCATGGGTAGTTTTCATATTTTAGTTTTAAGGTAAGTGTTTGGGGGTTAAGTTAGTAATTAATTAGGGGTTAAGTGAGGTCAGTTATATAGTTATTTTACCTCCTATATAAGATTAATAGGACCCTAAAACTAAGTCATTAACTCATTCATCTAAGACCTGAAAATCCTCTCCAAAAATTCTCTCTAGTAGTGAAAAAGAAGGAGAAGAAGAGAAGGGAAGAGGGCAGCATATTAAGTTGATTTTCTCCATTGAATAAAGCTTTATTTAGGGCTTTGAATTGAGGTATGTTTATCTTATAGGAAAAGATGATGTTAAAAAAGGAAAGGGTTGATACTATGAGAAATAAAAGTATTATGAATGAGAGGGTGTTTGATCTTTAAAAAAACAAAAACAAAATGAAATGGTTCCTCAACTATTAATTTATTCATCTCGGAGTCCTTGAGTAACTTTGATTTCATCAATCTTTTCGTCATGAGAAACTCAGGCTTGCGTTTGAAGCTCTGATAGTTGTTATTGCTAACAGGGATACTGAAATGGTTTGCCTTAAGGATCAGCTTCTAAAACAGCACAATCAGAGGGAGCAGGTTGAAAAAACAATTAGCAACCTGAAGGTTCAACATAAAGGCTGGGCAGCAAAGAATGTGAACTTCAAGAGAGGCTTTTGAAGAAAAAAAACCATGCTAAGGGATATTCTCTACTAATTCTATTCTTTCAATCCCTTTCTCCTAAGTCATTCCCTCTCTTTGTAAACTCCTGTGTCAGTCCTCCTTATTTTCTATTGAAACTAAGTGGGCATTGTCTTGGTTCTAATTCGTAATAATATATGCAATGCTTTGATTGATGATCTTTTTATTTATGAATGAAAAATGTCTTGTTTCTACTAACTTGTCTCATTACTTTATGCATTTTTAATCATGCTCAGTGTTGCCCAAGTGGCCATGAATTTGCTTGAACTGCATTTCTATGAACTTGGTTTATAGCTTTAACCCTTTTTTATGATGTCAAAATGGGGAAAATTGTTAAGGTATGAGATCAATGATGTTAGCTACTTGAAGAAGACATGGTCATGCCGATAGGGGGAATCAATGTTAGCTGCTTGAAGAAGACATGGTCATGCCGATATAGGGAATCAATGCTAGCTACCTGAAGAGGACATTGTGATTTCGGCAGGGGGAAGAAGTTGAACATGTTTGTCATCATCAAAAAGGGGGGAAATACTATTTTGATGTTTTGATAATTTGAAACATTTCGGGGATGATGAAAATAAGGAGACTAATACAGTTACCTGAAGAGTTCTTGTTGATAAAGGGAACTGGTGAATAAGTCTATTATCATCAAAAAGGGGGGAAATGTTATTTTGGAACTGATATTAAGTTTTGATGATTTAACAGACTTAGGGATCTAACAAGGGACTAGATCCTTGTTATTGAGACTGGCGACAGAGGAAATGAATGAATAAACTCAATGTGAGGAATATTTGTGTGTCATCATAGAAATGGGGGTAAAATGATAGATTTTAGATGTTTTGATGATCCTAAAAAATGCAAGGACACAGTCCTCTACAGAGTGCTCTCATCCAAATTCAAAATGAGGTACACCTATAAAGTTGTCGTGTCAAGTGGTAGGTTATTAGTGCAGTGTACTACACCAATAGGAAGAGCGGATGAGATTGTCTATTTTAGTGGCTCACAAATGCAGGGACCTGGTCCCTGGCAGAGTTCTCTCAATCAAATGTATAATGGCATACAACTATAAAGTTGTCCTATCAGTGGGTTGGTGAAGTCGTCGGCGTACTTCACCAATAGAAATAGATGAGGTTGTTTGTCCAGTGGACAATAATTCTTTTTGGTCGCTATAATTAAAATGACAAACAACAAGAATATTCATTCATTCAAAAAAGAAAGAGAGTTAGAAAGTCTTCTCAAGAACTCACAAAGAATATTGCGAGGGACTAGTCCCCTGCGTATGTGGGAAGGACAACAAGATAGCTGTCAGAAAAGTTTCCACCTCTGATGTGGTTGGTGCACGTTCTTTTATAAAAGTAGGCTTTCAACTAATAGGTGGTCTTAAGAAGTTTGTGTTCATTGATATAATCTCTTCCCACAAAACACAAACTCATGATTTGGAAAACAAAATTCTTATGCTTACAAAGAGAAGGCTATCTTCAAAAAAGAACATTGTTCAACTCAACAAAGGGACCTGATAGATTGCTGAAGAGTCCTTGTTGTATTTTAAGCTTTGTGTCTTATGTGCTTACATTGTAAATCTAATCATGAGTTATAAAGGATAGTATATCATTTTATTGTCTAAGTATTTAGTTTGAGCCGTATTAACTAGACTTAGTTAGTTGAATCATCTAATTTTTGGTTAAGCCTTTTTACACCATTGTTTTGGTGTTCTCTTGGGTAGAGTTGCCTAGGTGTGTCAACTAGAGTTAGTTGATGTGTGGTGCAGCAGAGTTGCTGCTCGTTTATGCTCTTGTCTTGGAGATCGGAGCTGCAGGCCAGAGTTACCCTTGTGGGGTTCTTGAAGTCTAGATCAACTAGAGTTAGCCTGTTTAGTGGGCAATAGGAATATTTCTTAGGCTCAGTAAGTAATAGGAGTATTACATAGTGTAGGATTAGGGTGCTAATCTCACTGTTGTGGTTGTAATCTGTGTTTCACTTTTACTTGAGAAGATTAGTGAAAATAGTATGAAATCTTATGTGACAAGTCATGGTTTTACTCCCTTGACCAAGGAGGTTTCCACGTAAAACTCTTATGCCTGTTTTAAGTTGTGCTATTTAATCTCTACACTTTTATTCTATCGGGGGCCTCGTCCTGTGATCATTGGTGGACGCGTACATTCCAATAGTTATCCAATGTTCTGAAGGATATGGTGACTCAAAGATCTTACACTAGAAGGAATGCTAGGGAGAATGCTGAACAAGAAGCGCCTCTCCCATCTCCTCAAGTTTCGATAGATCCTTTGGTCGAGGAACTGTTGAATGTGGAGTTTAGGGTTACTTTTCAAGTGTTGGCTCAAGCCATGACGGTCTAAGACAATAGGGAGGTAGTGGTTCCCGTGAACCCAAATGTGGGTACAACGGATTGAAGAGTGAGGGACTTCACAAAGATGAATCCTCCGGAGTTTCATGGTTCCAAAGTTGGGGAAGATCCTCAAGAGTTTATTGATGTGGTGTATAAGGTTTTGATGATCATGGGAATTACACCAGTGGAAAAGGCGGGGTTGGCCGCTTATCAACTAAAGGGTGTGGGTCAAATATGGTATAACCAATGGAAATAAAAGAGACTAGAAGATGCCGATCCTCTTGATTGGGAGACGCTTAAGCCCACATTTCTTGATAGGTTTTTCCCCATTGAGATGAGAGAAGCCAAGACGCTTGAATTCATTAACCTTTGACAAGGAAGTATAAGTGTGAGGAAATATTCTCTAAAGTTCACACAATTGTCTTAGTATGCTCCAACTATGGTTACCGATTCAAGGGCTAAGATTAGTAAGTTTGTTTCGGGTGTGTCCGAAATGGTGGTTAAAGAGTGCCAAACTGCTATGCCCATTAGTGACATGGAAACCTCTTGTCTCATGGTCCATGCATAACAAATTCAGGAGGAGAAACTTAAGGAAAGGTCTAGAGAAATAAAGAGTGCTAAGACCGGTGATGGAAATTCTCACACGAAAGGTCTGATGAACAAGGTCGTCCTAGATTTCGACATATGTTTTCTGGTCAAGGCTCCTCCAATGCTCCTCCTAAGTTCAACCAAAATAGGGTGTACGACCCTAAGCCGAAAGGAGGTAATGGTAGTGCATCTTCATTACTTAAGTCTAATTGTGCTAATTGTTGAAAAAAGCACGAGGGAAGTGCCTAGCCAACAAGGGATGGCTGCTTTGGTTGTGGTAAAAGTGGTCATAAAATGAGGGATTGCCCCATATCTACGTTTAAAGGAATAGAGGGCAAGCAAGCTACTACTAGTGGTGTGGGTTCCAATGATCCTAACCAAAACCTATTCTATGCACTTCAGACTCGAGGTTAACAAAAGAGTTCTTTCTATGTGGTTACCAGTATGTTGAAAGTTTTCAAACTTGATGTTTATGTTTTACTTGATCCCAGTTCTACCATGTCTTTTGTGACGCCATTTGTGGCTATGAGGACTGATGTTCTTCTGGATGTGTTGCTAGAGCCTTTTTCTGTCTCTACTCTTGTTGGTTATTCTATTGTGGCTAAAAGGGTCAATAGAAGGTGTCCCATTTCCTTATCCCATAGAATTACTCTTATTGACTTGGTAGAGCTTGATATGTTAGATTTTGATGTTATCTTGGGTATGGATTGACTACACTCATGTTATGCTTGTATCGATTGAACAACTTGTGTAGTCAAATTTCAGTTTCGAAATAAGCCTATCCTAGAGTGGAAAAGGGGAAATTATATGACTAAGGGTCAGTTTGTTTCCTATCTTAAAGATAGAAATATGATTTCTAAGGGTTGCTTTTACAACCTAATTGGGGTGAGGGATGTAGATTCTGAAACCCCTTCTTTCGAGTCAGTTCCCATCGTTAATAAGTTTCTGAAAGTGTTCTCGAATGATTTACTCGGTATTCCTCCTACATGGGAAATAGACTTCGGTATTGACCTTTTTCCAGATACGCAACCTATTTCTATTCAAGCATAGCGTATGGCTCCGATAGAACTTAAGGAGTTGAAAGAATAATTGAAATATTTGTTGGATAAGGATTTCACCAGGCCGAGTATATCTCCATGGGATGCTCCAGTGTTGTTTGTTAGAAAGAAAGAGCGTTCTCTTCATATGTGTATTGATTATCGACAGTTGAACAAGGTGATATTTAAGAATAAGTATCCTCTTCCAAGGATATATGATGTATTTGACAAACTTCAAGGATAAAGTTATTTCTCTAAGATTGATCTCTGATCGGGTTATCACCAATTGAGGGTGAAAGATGATGACATTTCAAAAATGGCTTTTCAAACTTGGCATGGACATTATAAGTTTGTGGTAATGTAGTTTGGGTTTACTAATGCTCCGGCGGCGTTTATGTATTTGATGAATAGGGTGTTTAAACAATACATTGACATGTTTGTGAGTATGCTAATTGATGATATTTTAATGTACTAGAGGAGTAAGGATGAGCATATTGATCATTTTAAGGATCGTGTTGCAAATTCTTAAGGACCAACAACCTCCTCAAAGTTTATCAAATGTGAATTTTGATTAAGGTCCATAGCTTTGCTTGGTCATATTGCTTCTAGTAAGGGTATTGAGGTAGATCCTAAGAAGATGGATGTAGTCAAGAGTTGGCCTAGACCTCTAACTCCTTTGGTTATTAGATGTTTTTTGTGTTTAGCCGGTTACTATAAAAGGTTTGTTGAGGGTTTCTTTTCCTGTAGCCTTTTATTTGATGACTTTTACTCAAAAGAAAGATAAATTCATATGGTCTGAAGCGTGTGAATGGAGTTTTCAAGAGTTGAAAAATAGACTTACTTCCGCTCTGGTGTTGACCTTACCAGAAGGGAAGGATGGTTTTGTGGTTTATTGTGATGCCTCGAGAATTCGGTTAGGGTGTGTACTTATGCAAAATGGGAAAGCTATTGCCTATCCCTGAAGGCAACTTAAAATCCATGAGAAGAATTATCCTACTCACGACTTTGAGTTACCGGTGGTCATGTTTGCCATAAAGATTTTGAAACTCTATTTGTATGGAGTACATGTAGATTTGTTTACCGACCACAAGAGTTTGAAATATGTTTTGAATCTATAAGATCTAAATCTTATCTAAAGAAAGTGGCTCGAGTTATTGGAAGATTATGACATAAGTGTTCTTTACCACTCGAAATAGGCTAATGTGGTAGCAGATGCTTTTAGTCAATTATCTATGGGTAGTGTTGCTCATAATAAAGAAGAAAAGAAAGAGTTGGTTTGAGATGTTCATAGATTGGCTCGATTAGGTGTTCAACTAGTGGACTCCACCAAGGGTGGTGTTATGGTTCACAATGGTTTCGAATTGTCTTTTATGGCTGATGTGAAGGCCAAGCAAGGTCTTGATCCAATTTTGGTAGAATTCAAAGAGGTGGTGCTTAATAAATCCGTTGAGGCTTTCTCCCAAGGGGAAAATGGTGTAGTAAGATACCAATGTCGGTTATTTGTTCCAAATATAGATGACTTGATGGAACAAATTTTGGTTGAATCCCATAGTTCGTGGTATTCCATTCACCCGGGAGTAACCAAGAAGTACGATGATTTACGGGAGGTCTATTGGTGGAATGAGATGAAGAATAATATTGTGGGAATTGTGGCTAAGAGTCCAAATTGCCAACAAATGAAAGTTGAGCATCAGAAACCGGGAGGTTTTTCCCAAGACATTACCTACTTGAAAGTGGGAAGACTTGAATATGGAAATTATACGTGGTTTGCCTCGCACCCGGTGACAACATGATTTGATTTGGGTGATAGTAGATCGGATGACAAAAATGGCCCCATTTCCTTTCTGTCAAGGTTTTCTATTCGACGGAGGACTATGCCAAGTTGTACTTAAGAGAAATGGTAAGGTTGCATGGAGATCCTTTGTCCATTATTTTCGATCATGGTACCTAATTCACTTTGCATTTTTGGAAATCATTCCAAACGGGTCTTGGAAAGAAAGTTAAGCTTAGCACGACTTTTCATCCCCAAACAATAGGCAAGCGGAGCGTACTATCCAAACTTTTCAACGATATGTAAAGGGCTTGTGTGATTGATTTTAAGGGTAATTGGGATGACCATTTTCCATTGATTGAGTTTCCTTACAACGACAGGTATCACTCAAGTATCGATATGGCTCCATTTGAGGTCTTATATGGTAGGAGGTGTTGGTCTCCTATAGGATGATTTGAGATGGGTGAAGTTTCCCTATCATTTCCCAAATTTGTACAAGAGGCCATGGAGAAAGTTTGGCTTATAAGGGACAGCTCAAAGTCGGAAAAAATCATATGCCGATATGAGAAGAAGGGAACTATAGTTTGATGTTAATGATTGGGTTTACTTGAAAATCTCACCCATGAAGGGCGTAATGTGGTTTGGTAAGAAAGGGATGCTTAGTTCCAGATATATAGGCCCATATCAGATTTTGAGACG
The DNA here is from genome assembly GCA_029007595.1 of Solanum commersonii. NCBI lineage: Eukaryota > Viridiplantae > Streptophyta > Magnoliopsida > Solanales > Solanaceae > Solanum > Solanum commersonii. The sequence continues at coordinate 749,757 of JAJTWQ010000010.1, read as the reverse complement.
TATTGACAATGTTGCTTATGAGTAAGACCTATCGAATGAGTTGGTGTCAGGGCATCCTGTTTTCCATGTCTTTATGCTTAAGAAGTGTGTTGGAGATCCAACATCCATAGTTTCCTTTGCAGGGTTGGGAGTTGATGAAAGTATTTCTTGTGAGGAAGTTCCAGTTGAGGTTCTAGACCGACAAGTCAAGAAGTTGAATACTAAAGAAATAGCTTTCGTGAAAGTGTTGTGGAGGAATCAATTAGTTCAGGGTGTTACTTGGGAGTCCGAGGCAGATACGATATCCTAATATCCTCATCTTTTTCCATCTACTCCTATTCTAGCTTGAGGTAATGAGTTCCTTTTGGTTTTTGTTTATTTTGGGAGTCATGTGTCTTTATGTGTTTCCATGATTTCCTTATGTGATGCATTTTCATGAAAACTTATGCTTTGGAAGAAAATGAGTTTATATGATTTATTTTCCTCATGTTTTTCTGCATTAAGTAAGAGTTGCCTATAGACATCATGAGATGAATTGATGAACATGCTTTAGCTATGCTTTTTTAGAACAAATTGCATATGAGCCCCATGTGATTCATGCATATTGGGTTTCTAGATGTAGTTCCTACTTCCTTGTGATGCATTTGAGTATGTATAACTTGGAGTTGATATTTCCTCTTCATAAATGTGCATCGCATGCATGATGTGCTGATAGAGTTAGTTTCACCCCTCTTATGATATTTTGAGTGTGTCCTAGCTTGGAGTTGATAGTTCCTTCTTGGTTGTGTGCATTGCATTGTAGGTTAGGTTGTTAGTTCCTCTCCTACTTTTTAAGAACTAGTTTGCATCTCATTCGAAAATGAATGGTGCTAAGAGGGAGATATTGTAACACCCCAGATTCAAATGAGGTAAGCCTAGCAAAATTTCAGAATTTATAGGCGCCATCCATAAGGGTCAACCACCGTACGTGGGTTGAACCACGGACCGTAGGTTGGCTTGTGGAAGGGCCACCAAAATTCTCCCTAGGCTACGAACCACGATTGGGACCACAAACTATCGATGGTTCCACGCCTCCTGGTTCAAGGGTCATAGGTCCAGGAAAATAAAACCAAATCTCATCTATAAATATATTTCTCTCTCTTGAAACTGGATGAAGAAGAAGATTCAACCTAGGGTTTCAAGTCAAGGTCTTAATTCCTCCATTGAAGGTTAGCTTTAGGATTCAAGGCATGATACTTTTCATTCATGGGTTCCTTCCATTCATGAAGTTTCCAAATTTCTCAATTTCAAAGATTAGAATTCCCCAATTGAGTGAGGGTTTTCTTCAAATATCAAGGGTTCTATGAATTAATGATTTAAATGATTAGATTATAATATCTTATGCATGAATTGATGAAATTTGATGGTTTTATTATGATTTCCCCATGAACCCATATAATCCCCATGTTTTCAAGTTATGAGTCATATGTGGGATTTTGATATTCAAGGAAGAGTTTTATGAAATTAGGAATGTATTGCAAGCTTTACATGTATTTATCATGAAATCCATATCTAACCCGGGTTTTCTAAGTATTGATGACTGAAAGTCGGTTTTGAACCTCAAGAGGTAAATTAGGGACTTATGCATTTTCTTATGAAATCTATGCAAATGTTTTAAGGGTGCTTTGAGAGTAAAGTACCAATGATGATGTTTTGTTGTGAAAGGATATTCTCATAAACACATACTAGCATGATGTGAAAGGTTTTCTTACATAGAAAAGGATTCTTAGGTTGAAAGGATTTCTCACCTAATTAAATCAAATAATAAGAGCTATCCTGATGAACTAGCTTAGATTGGTTGTCCAAGGGCACCTTTCCATGAATAATGAAGTTAAGTAAGAAATTACTATTCCATGAGATTTATGTTTATCACTGAGAGGATATTGATGATGAGATGGAAGTTCTCCCGTTAGTAGAGTTTGGGTTTCTAGAAGTAATCTCATGAGATGGAAGCTCCCCCGTTAGTAGAGGTCGGGTTTCTAGTAGAAATCTCCTTATCCCTTAACTATATACCCCCATAGGTTGATTAGATAGTGGATACACTTAAGCTAGAAGTTCATGGTTCTACCTTGGCAAGTAGGACAACCCTTTTTGGTGTGGGAGACATCTAGGGATTATGTTATAGCTCACATGGTCTCTATATCGGTTCAGGCTAATTCCGCACACTAATAATGAACTAAGGTTACTTCAAGTACTATCTTATATGAGTTCACAGGTTTTAGAGATGAAGTTAACTTGCATTGACCATGATTTTATGACTTATGTTTTGTATCTCCCTCATATCATGTTTTAGCTTGGTCAATTGCACTTAATGAAATAAAAAGTCCAATTTTAGCATGATTTAAAAGTTCTATGCATGGCTATCATACTTTGTATGTTGTTTTGTAATAACTCATACTATTGCCTACATTTCCCTAAATGTAGGGTCGACAATCAAGGTAATCAATTTCGTGGCTAGAGGCTGACTTGAGATATTTCTGAGCTTTGGTGAGTCATCATGCTTCAAGGACGTACTTTCATTGTTTAGTTCCTTTTCATGTATTTCTCGTTTGGGCATGATGTATGGGCTAGGCCCAATTTCATTCTATTGAATTAGATGGCTATGATGAGACAAAGGTATTTAGACTTCTGCTTTGCTTTTATAAAATGTTTTGGACATGGACTATTGTTTTACTCTTATTGCTCTATTTCTTATGTTATGAGAGCTAAGTGTCTTGTATGGATTCCTTCGAGGTTCTATATGCCATGTTACATCTAGGGGGTGCGTCGTGACAAGCTGGGAGGCTCACCAACAAACTTTGGAACTTGACTGGATCAATGAAGCGCTAGTTGATGATCCTGGTTACTTGTATCTGCATCATGAAAGATACAGAGCAAATAGTGTTAGTACAAGGAATGTATGAGCATGTAGGGGAACACTGAACATAACTAGCAAGCTTGAACTAATAAAAAGGAAACATACTTAATTCGACTTTATTTAACTCAACCTCAACTCATGGATACTCAACTCAAGGCAAAATAAAACGACGATAAAAGTGCAATTTATATAAAGCATTTAAAACAGTAGATAACAACTCAATGTATTTTAAAATACAATAATAGCTTAGTTTGTATGTAAAGATACAAAATAACTCTGTTTGGAGATTCACTTATCGACAACCATCACTATGACCTATGTGATGATACAACGTCTCGCCCACTCTGCAAAAACTTTCATATACCTTGTCGAGGTATAGAACTCCTCAACTAAGTGGATCCACTAAGCTATGATTAAAAAGCAATAAGGAATCACCTAAAAAGTACGGCCATTTCTACCCACATTCGCTACATGGTTTATGAGAACTTTGAGTTATTTGAACTCATCCCCATAGCAGTGCTCAATACTACTGCCAAAATATTACTTAGCTCATATGTTTAAAAAAAGTTTCCTCATATTCAACTATGAGATTATTACTCAAAAGATTCTATCTTAAAAGAGATGATACTCAAAACACCTCATGAACTCTTTTGGAAATCAGTGTTTCCCCTCATTTTAAATGTAAAAATATTTACTCTTGGGAATACTTAGTTTCCATAAATTCATTTTGAAAAATGAAACTCAATTCTCCGCATCCGCAAACTCAAATAATCAAGTCTTAAAAAAGTTTTAAAGATTGTGAAAGACTAATGATAACATTCAAATATACTTCTTGAAAAGAAATATAAACGATCGTATGCATTATATTTACCCAACTATAAGTCGAGGTCGATCCCACAGAGAATATGGAAGAATATTGTCAATAACAAATATTTAACTCGATAGACGTTCTATAAAAATAGGGGGATTTAAATTGAAATAAAATAAAAACAATAAAAAGATAGCTTTGAACTAAAAATTTATTTATATTCAGATTATTAAAAGTAACTAGGAATGTGTTCCCCATAAGCTCATAACATAGTCATCCTAATAATAGTAATCATTTTCTAGTGTATTACATGCAAAGTGATAAGTTAAGTATCTCTAAATCCTTGGTCCGGCATCTAGAGAATTTCACCCTGCACCTTGGTCCGGCTATGTGTGTATAATTTACTAACCCTTACCTTTACCTTATATTAAACATCATAATCAATGTTTGGCTTAGTTATTACTTCACACCAATCGACACTAGACTATTAGATAGTATCACACTAAATCTATGTTGATAATTCTTTTCTTGTTGATTACCTCCTTGGTCCAGCAAGTAGCAAAAAGACGAGTTCTAATGTTGGTCACCGTTAAAAAGACTTCTAGATGAAAGAATTATCAATGCATGCTTCAACACTATTCATGAATTACTTAGTTATGATTCATACTTTGTTAATCGCTTATGGTTCCCACAACCTTAGTTATGAAAGTTAGCTACTCATTATCTCAAAAACACAATAAAAATTCATTAAAATAAATATGCTTGTGTTAATCATAAAAAATTAAGAACAATAGCTAAACTATCTTTTATTAATCACAAATACAAATAAATGATAATGGAGAAGAAAGAATAAACCACAATTCTCCGGCCTTCACGGCGGCTCTTCCAAGGTTCCTATTTTAGAAAAAAATTTATATTGTGTCTTGTATCTTGGTTCTTCACTTTCCTCCTTATAAGAATAATTTTTCATCCCCTATTTATAGATAGAGAAACCCTAAATATAATAATTGAGTTCAAGACAAATTAGCAAAACGAAACCCAATTAAATTAGATTTTCCACTGTACGCGTATTTCTTGAATTTCACGTTGCACGCCACCTTTCACACTAATACGAGCCCTTCAGCTGCTGACACGTGGTAGCAGTAGTACCCAATTTCAATTGCAAATTGTTCGCAGCCTTTTTCCTCATATATATACAAATATATTATTTTATTAAATTTAATTCATTAAGCTGTCTGCTTGATTTCCTTCTTGAACCTTTAATCCTTTATTCGTTTTAGCTCAAAACTTCTTTATTTTTCCACCAATTTAATCCTACAAATAAAATATACAGTTTAGCACAATTCATAAAATTTATGCTCAAAAAGGAAAAATATAAATAAAAAAAGTGAGAAAATAATGATTAAAAAATATGTATTTTTAGCCTCACGTCAACACCCCACACTTAAACTTTTGTTCGTCCTCGAGCAAACATTGAAGCTTATCCCAAAAAAATTTCATACTAGCAATGTCATCACTTTGGTTAATACAAACAATTAGGCCATGTACCAATTTAAAAACATCAAGTAGACTTCTCAATCATTATGCAAGACATCCAAATAAACAACAAACCTCTAACCTCCTAACCTCAAGAAAGGACTTTGAACTCATCAAATTTAAGCTTGCTCACCTACTCTCATCAAAGAAGGTTAATAAAATCACCTATCTATCATGAAATAAGTGCCCTCACAAGAAGAAATAGTCCACACAGTCAAATCAAAAGATTGAATATAAATTAAGGACGTAGCATCAAAGAACTCGCCCACACTCACAATGAAAATTCATATGTATGCGCAAAGAACCATATGCTTGCCCATTATGTACATCTCCACTAATTAAGCATGATTGAATAGAATCAAATATGACTTTAACGGGTTGTAATGTAGGATAGGGGACATGTAGGAAAACTATATAATAGTGACTTGCACTTCCTTAAGCACTTTGCAATTTTAGACTTCATCACCCATTATTTTCTTCTCTTTATTTTCAGCCCTCTCTTCAACAATTATTTCACAAGTAATTCTCATCATCTCAAAAATGTTTCAATCATTTGTTTTTTTTTTAGTTTTCCTTCATAATAGCCACCCTCAACTTACGTATTTTACATGTGTTAAGGTGCAAGATGTCCTTTGAAGGACCAGGGCCATCATCAAGGTAACTCTTTTTTTTTTCATGTCACATTCTTTTGTTTTTTTTTTCATATCACATTCTTTCAAAGAGGGCTTTTATGCACTTTGTAGCTATCATTGATTACTCAATCATCCCTTTTTCTCATAATTGATAATTAGAATAAGTCTATGCTATAATGCTCAAGGAGGCAAGGTGCAAAAACTAGGGATTCAACAAAATAGTTAAGGGCAAAATATGGCTACCAATAAAAGGCTGAAAAGGCAAAAATTTACTAGATAAATCAAAGAAAGCCTATTATCTTCTCCTAAACAAATAAACACTTTTTATTTCGCTACAATAACATATAGGGCAAGTTCTAGACTAAGACTCAAAACATGGAATAAAAAAAATCTCAGCACACATGGCACAAGTATCAATCAAGATGGATCTGTTCCACTTCTAAGAGAGACAGGATCATAACAAACTATAAAATAAAATAAGCTATATACAAAGTCGCAACCATGAACCTAGATGTCAAAAAGTTTGCGATTTCACTAGCAATCAAGCATTCACAAGAAACTACTACTCAAATTTAGGCCCAAATAGTAAGTATCACATAACTCAAAAGGGTCTTTTCTTTTCTCTCCCAAAAAAAAAATTAAAAAACAAATTTATTCCTAAAAAAAAACACTTGGTTCAATGGGACTATCCTCAGGAAAAGAATTGAAAACAAAAGCCAAGGAACCCATCCTAAAAAAAACTCAATAGAACGGTAAAAACTAAGAATTCATTCCTCCACCCCACACTTAAAAAGATGCTATGTCCCCAAAGCATTAAATAAAATTTAAAACAAGGGTTAGGAAAACTCCCTGAGGCCTTTAGGCCTAGCTAATAGCATGTTCTCTTAATTTTCATCAAGGGTCGTCACCCCACACTTAAGCTCAAACATGCTCCTTTTTTTTGGATACTCAGACTTCCCCTAATCTGCAAAAAACAAGAAAAGAAGAAAAAAGTGATACTAATAAAATAAAATAAGAAGTTACACTACTAATTGGGTGGCCTCCCAATAAGCGCTTAATTTAACGTCGCGGCATGACACCATCAATTTTACTATTTTTCTTCCACTTTGAAGATATGAATTGCACCCCTAATTTTACATCAATTTTTCTATTATGCTCAAGGGGTGGTGGTACAAAAATAAAGGTCCCAAGCAATAGATATCGTATTATGCACTTCTTGGATCCTAAGTGAGGAATGCAATTCTCCGATATTGGAACAATAAATTCAAGAATATAGAAACAATTTTCCTCCTCCATACATTCTTCTATAGGCTCAGATGGCTCGTTTAATTTCTCATCATCTAAACATAATGTGGAAAAATGATTGGAATGAGGTCTAGTGCGCCCTAACTTATGAATTGTACTATTATTTCACCCTCATATTTACACATACTAGAGTTTTTAAAAATAATATTATCTACTTCATTACATATCTGTAGTGTACTCTTCTCAACAATGACAAAATCAATAAAAGTATGATCAGGCAATTGGCCCTCAACTTTTAGCTCTTCAAGTAGACTTGTAAGTACTTTTTCTTCCTCACACATTAAATTGTTGGGTGTCATATGATTTAATCTTTGTACTCAACTCACAATCTAAATAATTGAGATCAAATTCAAATTTATATTCACCACTGCGCTTACACATTGATTTATTGCAAAGTATTAACAAATCTTCCATGTCCCCATACAACTTATCTTGTTGAAAAAAATTAACCTATAAGAATACATATGTCAAAAGTGCAAGAATTTCAAGAACAATTATCACTACAAACTTTATCAGATGACATCTCAAGAAGAGTATATGATACTAATAAAAAACAACAAATTTAAAACTAATCCTAAGAAACAAAAAAAGGACTACAAGTCAAAATATATACTAAAGACAATTTCCAAGCCACATTCCCCGGCAGCGGCGCCATTCTTGATAATGTTAAAATATACTTCTTGAAAAGAAATATAAATGATTGTATGCAATATATTTACCCAACTATGAGTCGGGGTCGATCCCACAGAGAATATGGAAGAATATTGTCAATAGCAAATATTTAACTCGATAGTCGTTATATAAAAATGGTGGGATTTAAATTGAAATAAAATAAAAACAATAAAAAGATAGCTTTGAATTAAGTATTTATTTATATTTATATTATTAAAAGTAACTAGGAATGTGTTCCCCATAAGATCATAAAGCAGTCATCCTAATAATAGTAATCATTTTCTAGTGTATTACATGCAAGGAGATAAGTTAGGTATCCCTAAATCCTTGGTCCGACATCTAGAAAATTTCACCCCGCACCTTGGTCGGGCTATGTGTGTATAATTTACTAACCCTTACCTTTACCTCATATTAGACACCAATTGACACTAGACTATTAGATAGTATCACACTAAATCTATGTTGATAATTCTCTTCTTGTTGATTACCTCCTTGGTCCAGCAAGTAGCAACAAGGCGAGTTCTAACGTTGGCGACAGTTAAAAAGACTTCTAGACGAAAGAATTATCAATGCATGCTTCAACACTATTCACGAATTACTTAGTTATGATTCATACTTTGTTAATCGCTTATGGTTCCCACAACCTTAGTTACGAAAGTTAGCTACTCATTATCTCAAAAACATAATCAAAATTCATTAAAATAAATATGCTTGTGTTAATCATAAAAAGTTAAGAACAATAGCTAAACTATCTTTTATTAATCACGAATACAAATAAATAATAAAGGAGAAGAAAGAATAAACCACAATTCTCCGGTCTTCACGGCGGCTCTTCCAAAGTTCCTAAGCTAGAAGAAAATTTATATTGTGTCTTGTATCTTGGTTCTTCACTTTCCTCCTTTTAAGATTAATTTTTCATCCCCTATTTATAGATAGAGAAATAAAATAATTGAGTTCAAGACAAATTGGGAAAACAAATCCCAATTAAATTGGGTTTTCTATTGTACGTGTATTTCTGGAATTTCACGTTGCTTGCCACCTTTCTCACTAATATGAGCCCTCCAGCTGCTGACACGTGGCAGCAGTAGTACCCAATTTCAATTGCAAATTGTTCGCAACATTTTTCCTCATATATATACAAATATATTATTTTATTAAATTTAATCCATTAAGCTGCCTTCTTGATTTCCTTCTTGAACCTTTAATATTTTATTCGTTTTAGCTCCAAACTTCTTTATTTTTCCACCAATTTAATCCTACTAATAAAATACACAATTTAGCACAATTCATAAAATTTATGCTAAAAAAGGACAAATATAAATAACAAATTTGAGATAATAATAATTAAAAATATGTATTTTTAGCCTCACGTCAACTTCTCTAAATGACTTGATAGAATTCTCAAGACTTTACTCTTATCCCTACCTTGAATTTGAATTATGAATTCAAGGGATATGATTCATGTTATGAATTATCTCTTGACGTTTAGATGTAGTTTAGAGTAGTCAGAATAAGTAGGAAGTAAAGGTACACTTTAAAAGAATTTAGACGGAGCAAACTGTCTCGCCCTAAAACTACACCTTAGGCAGGGCTGGCACTCGAGAACAAATGCTGGCCCCAAGCGAACACTTGGCATGGCTTACTTACTTAGCGGAAGACATTACTCAAGATAATTACTTTTAAAACAAGTATACTGAACTGCTCAAAATATAACTTAGAATTTATTATAATAACATTCACTGCGAAAGTGGCAACTCAAGTCTCAACTTAACTGAAAAAGGAAAAGTAAAGACTCATGAACTAACATCACTAACTTTGTCTATGAAGCCTCTAAACAACTAATATGTACATCGGGAGAAGATCCACGGCATCCTAATGAAATAAAATACTGAAAGAAATAAAAAGGATCCTCCAGAAAGTTAGAAGGCTCACCAACTGACTCTGAGTGCTCAACTGGATCAACGAGGCACTGGATGCCGATCATTATTACCTGCGTCTGCATCATAATAAGATGAAAAACAACTGGCATCAGTACATTAAATGTACGAGTATGCGAGTTGGAATGGTAAACATAAGTTAAGCTTGAAAAGAATCTAAAAGAAACACTTACCTTGGCTTTACTCAACTCATGAATAACTTAACTCAATATAAAGCAATAAAACACATGAAATAAATAGAAAACTTGTAAAAAATTCAAAAACAACTTAGTTCGTTAATGAAAATGCAATAACAAACTCAACTTACTCATATAATAATGTAATATAGTTTCTGTGGGAGTTTCTCTAACCGACAACCAACACTTAGAGCCTAAGTGGTGATACAATGTCTTACCTAGGCTACCAGAACTGTCTTATATTTTTCCATCATATAGAACGCTTAACTAAGTGGATACAGTAGTCTATGCTAAAAAGCACTTAATGAGTCATCTAAAAAGTACGATCCTTTACTACCCATGATGGCTACATGGTTTATGGAGACATGAGTTATCTGAACTCAGACTCTCCCATATATCGGTGCTTAATACTACTCCCAAAATTACTTAGCTCATATGTTTGTAAAAATAAAACTCTTTCTTTGATTTGAGATAATTACTGAAAAACTTAGCTTAAACGCTCTCTTGGAAATCTCAGTTTCCTCTCTTGCTCAGATGTGAAAACATTTTTAACTCTTGGGAATACTTAGTTTTCGTATAATCTTTAAAGAATGAACTTTACTCTTACTCTTTACTGAAAACTAGCTTAAAGGCTCTTTTCGAAATCATAGTTTCCTTTCTTGTTTAAATGTGAAAATATTTACTCTTTGGGAACATATCCCGATGTACTCTTTTTGAAGAAACGACTTCAATCTTTACTTTTACTCAACTTAAAACTTAAGTCTTAAAACAAAGTTGAAACATTTGTAGAAAACTTTTGGAAGACTCTATGAACTTCTCTTGACTTGACTCTTAACTTCTCTTGACTTGACTCTTAACTTTCCTTGAATTGAATTATGGATTCAAGGATTGTGATTAGTGATAGGACATATCTCATGATGTTCAGGAGTATTTTTAGATAGCTAAAGATGAGTAAAAATCAATAAATCACTCTTTGGAAGCAAGTCTGCGACGCCGAGATGCACTTAAATATTTGATCATGAAATATATTTTTGAAACAAAGGAGTCCACGACCTTTTCACGATGTGGACAAAAAATTTTCACACAGAAGTACCAGGACCGCGACGCGGACCTTGTACCAGTTCCTTGTCCGATTTTTTCCTTCCTCATTTTCTAACCCCAATTCACCTAATTTTGATTATTTTCCACAATCCCTTTTTAGATTCAAATGGCCAGTATATGTACACAAGATTCTAACTCAAACAACTCATGGAAACAACATTTTAACCTCAAGGAACTCCTCAATCTCAACCTAATTCAAGAACAAAGGCCAATTTCAAGAACACCATTCAAGATTCATCAACTTTCAAATTTCTAGAACAAAATTTGCTGAAATAAACATGATTGACACATGGCTGAACGAACCCAACGCTATGAAATACTTACATACCTCTTTAGGGATCAACCCTTGCCGAAATTCACAAGCTAAACCTTCAAGAACGACGAACTTTGCTCTTTCTCCTATTTTCTCCTCTTGCATTCTTTCTCCAAAAACCCTATCGTAAATTTTCAATTGTCTAAACTGAACCAATTCAGTTTAGACCCCAATTTAATTTCTAAAAATGAATTAACTTAATTGGGTATGAAAAAGACCATAATACCCTTCAATAATCTGGATTAGACTTTCCTTATTCGAACAACCCAACTACAAATGGGCATAAGTCACTCATACAAACTCGAAATTGCACAAACTCAATGGCATTGGAAAGATTATTCCAAGATGTTTCTTAGTATATCTTGAAACACAACTAACTCATCCTGATCTATGAGTTATGGTCATTTGAAGTTGACCAAAAACTCAAACTTAACTTAACCAATCTTTTTCCAGATTTTTATCATTTCCAAAAAAATCACTCTTTCTAATTCTAGCTCTTTCTAGTACTTTCAATTGTGAGATGTTACAATATCTCCCCCTTGGGAACATTAGTCCTCGAATGAGATTACTCTTAGTAAGCTAAGGGTGTAACATACATTAACATTCAGCTCAAATATCCACCAAGAAATGCAATTACAACATGCTAATCTTATAAATAAAAGCCAAGTAAAGGACTAGTACCTTAATTTGGAACTTCTCTGGATTCGAAGAGATGAGGATATATGTTCAGTTGGTATGATCAATGAAGGATCGCCCATACACTTTTCCAATATGGAGATGTGGAACACTGGATGGACTGCTACTAATTCTTGTGCTAGCTCTAACTCATAAGGTACATTGTCAATCATCTTGGCTATTCGATAAGGTACAATATATCGGGGGCTAAGTTTCCCCTTCTAACCAAATCGCATAATGCCCTTCATATGTGAAATCTTTAAATACACCCAATCATCTACTTCAAACTCTAACTCCCTTCTCCTAACATCAGTGTTGGATTTCTGATGACTCTGCACTATTTTTAACCTTTGTTGAATCACTTTCACTTTCTCCATAGCTTGATGAACTAAATCTAGTCTTATTAACAATGCTTCACTAACTTCAAACCATACAATTGGAGATCTGCATCTTCTCCCATAAAGAGCCTCATATGGATCCATTTGGATGCTAGCCTGATAACTATTGTTGTAAGCAATCTCAATGAGAGATAGGTGATCATCCCAATCACCTTTGAAATCAATCAGACAATCTACCTTGATACCTCAAAACACTATCTCTCCATTGTTCAAAAGCCATTACTTTATACTTATGAACATTTGCCTTCAATTCAAGCAAAATAGGATCTTGGTCTTGCTTTTCTTGTACTTCTGACACTAATGATGATTCATCCCGATTCATCACCACTACTCTTTCTTCTGTGGAATCCATTAATCGGACTCCCAATCGTGAAAGTCTATGAACATCTTTTGCTGGTTCTCTATTTACTTCCTCAACATGGGCGGTACTACCCATGGACAACTTGTTTAAAGCATCAGCAACAAGATTAGCCTTACTTGGGTGATAAAGAATACTCATGTCATAATCCTTTAGTAATTCCAACCACCTCCTTTATCTGAGATTAAGCTCTTTCTGAGTAAACACATACTGAAGGCTCTTGTGATTGGTGAACGCATCCACATGAACACCATAAAAATAATGGCGCTCTATTTTCAAATAAAATACTACAGCAGCCAACTCTAATTCATGGGTTGGGAAATTCTTCTCATGAACCTTCAACTCTCTGGAGGCATATGCTATAACTTTGCCATTTTGCATTATTACAAAACCCAAGTCAACTCTAGACGCATCACAATATACAACAAAGCCTTGCGTACCTTTTGGTAAGGTCAAGAATGGGCAGTAGTCAACCTCTTTTTCAATTCCTGAAAGCTTTTCTCACAAGCTTTAGACCATTAAAACTTCATTATCTTCTGAGTCAACCTGGTCAAAGGGGACAAAATAGATGAGAACCCCTCTACGAACCTTCTATAATATCCAGCCAAACCCAAGAAACTCCTAATATCAGTTGGAGATATGGGTCTAGGCAAATTTTGCACTGCTTGTAGCTTATAACTATCAACTTTAATTCCCTCTCCAGACATAGAGTGGCCTAAGAATACCACAGACTCAAGCCAAAACTCACTCTTATAGAACTTGGCATACAACTATCTATCTTTTAAAGTATGAAGAACTATTTTGAGATGACTAGCTTGATCTTCCTTATTTCTCGAATAGATTAGTATGTCATCAATGAAGATGCTAACAAATATATCTAAATAAGGCTTGAAAATTCTATTCATAAACTCGATGAACGCTGTGGGTGCATTGTTCAAACCGAAGGACATGAAAAAAATACATAATGACCATAACGGGTCCTGAATATTGTCTTTGGAATATCACATTTCCTAACTCTAACTGATGGTTGTTTGATCTGACGTCTATCTTAGAGAAACAAGTAGCACCCTGAAGTTAATAAAAAATATCATCAATTCTTGGAAGAGGATACTTATTCTTGATGGTAAACTTGATCAACTGACGGTAATCTATGCACATCCTAAGGGAACCATCTTTCTTTATCACAAATGGGACCGGAGCTCCCCAAGTAAGATAATTGGTCAAATGAAACCTTTCTCTAAAAGATCTTTCAAGTGCTCATTAAGCCCTTTCAACTCTGCTAGTTCCATTCTATATGAAGGAATAGATATGGGACGAGTATCTGGAAGAATGTATATACCAAAGTCTATTTCTCTCTCAGGAGGGACTCCAAGAAGAGCATCAGGAAAGACTTCTTGAAACTCTCTTACTACTGAAACTGACTAAATAAGAGGTATCTCAATACTAGAGTCATTAACTCAAACTAAGTGATAAACACACCCCTTGGAAACTAACTTTCTCGCCTTAAGGTAAGAAATAAAATGACCCTTAGGCAATGCTAAACTTCTCTTCAACTCTATAATAGGTTCACTGGAAACTGGAACTTGACTACTCATGTTTTACAACCTATTGATGCATAACAGGCATGAAGTCAGTTCATACCTAGAATGACATCAAAATCTAGCATGTCTAGCTCAACTAAATGAGCCATGGTACTCTTATGATTGACAAAAATGGAATAATAACGATAGACTCTTTCTGCTAGAATAGACTCACCATCAAGTGTAGAAACACTGAAGGGCTCAAGAAGTTGCTCAGGAAGAACATCAAAATTGAAGACTTGGATCAGTGACAACATCTGGCAAATCCTCTTGCTCTCGGCGACTAGAGATAGCATAAAGATGGTTTCCTTCTCCCCTTGTCTTTCAAGTAGCTCATCTAGATACAAATCTATCTGGTGGAGCAACTGAAGAAGACTGGGCTCTATTTCCCCCATTACCATTACTCTGTCTTCTCTTAGGACACTCTTTCATAAAATGACCATTCTGGCCACACTTGAAGAAACTAGTGGAGCCATCACGACACACCCCTGAGTGGCTCCTACCACACTTAGCACATGCAGGATTCTTAGTACCCCCCATCCGTGCCTTACTACCTTGAGAATGTGTAGGTCTAGCTCAGAAGTTCTAAGAATTTTGACTATTGTACTCGCATTTGCTTCTAGGTGCAGGTGCACTAGCAGATGATAGAGTTGGTCCTTTCTGCTTATGTTGGAAAGAAGACCGGTTTGCATTACTTTTTTGTTGTCCGAATTCATTCCCCGATGTTTTAGCCCTCTTATTCTCTAACTCTTCTCTATCCTTTAGCTGGTCCTTCTCAACTTGTTGCATATGGATCATCAGCCTTGCTATTCCCATGTAGCCTATTAGCATGGCTGCCTTACTTTCCTTATTTGATAGACGAGTCAACCAAATATAAATAAACTCATCCTGCTCCTTATGTCAGCAACCATATCTTTTCTTCTCTTAACTCACGAAAAACAAAATGCCTCCTGAAGGCACTCTCAACCATAGACCAGCTCAAAATCAATTACGTGTAAGCACAAGTTAGAAAGAGACTTTTATAGAGATACACTCTATCACATGAAATGATTATGAAAGAAGTGAGATAGTTCCTAAATTGTTGCAGCCTCCTAATTATAGATGTGGTGCACTTCACACCATTAACTAAGACTCTATATACACGGCTTCATAGACTCCCTAGGACTCTTGAACTATGGGCTTTGATACCAAGTTTTTCACACCCTGAGCCTACACCCTGGACTTGACCAACAATCAAGAACTATTGTTGGCCGCAAGCGAACCCTTGGGCTAGCTTACTTACTCAGTGGAAGACTTTACTCAAATTAATTACTTTTAAAACAAGTAAACCGAACTACTTAAAATATAACTTATAATGTATTATAATAACATTCACTGCCAAGTGGCAACTCAAGGCTCAACTTAACTGAAAAGGAAAAGTAAAGACTCATGAACTAACATTACTAACTCTGTCTATGAAGCCTCTAAAAAACTGAGATAGACGTCGGGATAAGACCCACGACATCCTAATGAACTAAAATACTGAAGCAATAAAAAGGATCCTCCGGAAAGCTAGGTGGCTCACACACTATCTCTGAGTATTCAATTAGATCAACGAGGCGCTGGATGTTGATCCTGATTACCTGTGTCTACATCATAATAAGATGCAGGTCAACTGGCATCAGTACATTGAATGTATGAGTATGTGAGCTGGAATGCTAAACATAACTTAAGCTTAAAAAGAATCTGAAACAAACACTTAGCTTGGCTTTACTCAACTCCTAAATAACTTATCTTAATATAAAGCAATAAAACACATGCAATAAATAGAAAACTTGTAAAACAGTGGAAAACAACTTAGTTCATAAAATAAAATGCAATAACAAATTCAATTTTACTCATATAATAAAGTAATATAGTTTCTGTGTGAGTTTCTCTAACCGACAACCACCACTCTGAGCCTACGTGGTGATACATCATCTTGCCCACGCTACCAGAACTATCCTATACTTTTCTGTCATATAAAACGCTTAACTAAGTGGATCCACTAGTCTATGCTAAAAAGCACTTAAGGAGTCATCTAAAAAGTATGATCCTTTACTACCCATGATGGATACATGGTTTATGGAGGCGTGAGTTATTTGAACTCAGACTCGTCCTCATATTGGTGCTCAATACTACTCCCAAAATATGCTTAGCTCATATATTTGTAAGAACAAAACACTTTCTTTGGTTTGAGATAATTACTCAAAAACTTAGCTTAAAAGCTCCCTTGGAAATCTCAGTTTCCTTTCTTGCTGAGATGTGAAAATATTTTTAACTCTTGGGAATACTTAGTTCCCGTATAATCTTTCAAGAATGAACTTTACTTTTACTATTTACTGAAAACTAGCTCAAAAGCTCTTTTGGAAACCTCAATTTCCTTTCTTGTTTAAATGTGAAAACATTTACTCATTTGGAATACATAGTACCGATATACTCTTCTTAAAGAAATGACTTCAATCTTTACTCTTTACTCATCTTAAAACTTAAGTCTTAAAACAAAGTTAAAACATTTGTTAAAAAAGCTTTTGAAAGACTCTATGAACTTCTCTTGACTTGACTCTGAACTTCTCTTGACTTGACTCTTAACTTTCCTTGAATTGAATTATGAATTCAAGGATTGTGATTTGTGATAGGAAAGATATCATGATGTTAAGGAGTGTTTATAGATAGCTAAACATTAGAAAAAAAATTCAAGATATCACTGTCTGGAAGTAAGTCTGCAATGCGGAGATGCACTTAAATATTTGATCGCGAAATTTATTTTTGAAAAAGAGGAGTCCATGATGCGGAGAGAAAATTTTCCCATAGAAGGAACAAGTTCGCGTTTGGTACCGGTTCCTTGTCCGATTTTTTCCTTCCTCGTTTTCTAACCCCAATTCCTCTTTAGATTCAAATACCTAGTATATGTACACAAGATTATCACTCAAATAACTCAAGGAAACAACATTTTAACCTCAAGGAAGTCCTCAATCTCAACCAAACTCAAGAACGAAGGCCAATTTCAAGAACACCATCCAAGATTCATCAACTTTCAACTTTATAGAACAAACTTCGCTTAAATAAATATGATTGGTGCATGGGTAAACAAACCCAATGTTATGAAAGACTCACATACCTCTTAAGGGATCAACCCTTGCCAAAATCCACAAGCTAAACCTTCAAGAACAATGAACATTGCTCTTTCTCCTCCTTTCTCCTCTTGCGTTCTTTCTCCAAAAACCCTAGCGTCAATTTCCAATTGTCTAAAGTGAACCAATTTAGTTTAGACCCCAATTTAATTGCTAATATCGAATGAACTTAATTGGGTATGAAAAAGACCATAATGACCATCAATAATCCGGATTAGACTTTCCTTATTCAAACATCCCAACTTCCAATGGGTATAACTTACTCATACGAACTCAGAATCGCGCAAACTCAGCGGTGTTGGAAAGGTTATTCCAAGATATTTTTTACGATATCTTGAAACACACCTAACTAATCCTGATCTTGGAGTTATAGTCGTTTGAAGTTGACAAAAAACTCAAACTTAACTTAACCAATTGTTTTTCAGATTTTTATTAATTCCAAAATAATCACTCTTTCTAGTTCTTTCAATAGCGAGATGTTACAGAAATGATGGATAAAGGGTGGGGGTAGCCGACCCTGGTGCACTGCTGGCATGGGGCTCCAACCTTTGAACTTACGAGACTGTTTTATGGCGCATTGTTAGGGCACACTGCCCCAGCCCTCCCCCAGGACACTCCAACGAATTTTTATTCTCAGTTTCTAATTCTGATTCATCTGGAATAGATTGTTTTCCCCAAATTATTCTTAGATTCAATTTTACCCAATACATGTACACGAGAATCTACTAAAAAACAACGCTCAAACTCATAGATTTATCTCAAGAACTCATCAAACCCATCCTAATTCAACAACGAAAGCAACACTTCAAGACACTTATCAGGAACTTAAATTTCTCAATATTTATGGATAGATTTACAAAAGAAACTTATGATTGGCGTGTGGGTGAATGAACCCAACAATATGAAAACTCGGGGCTCTCAATTGAGGCAAGGGTGCTGACATAGGGGAGGGAATAGGGAAAAAAGTGTTGCTTTTCAACTTTTTGAGATAAAAAAATTATTCTTGAATGTGTGTCTGTGTATATATATATATATATATATATATATATATATACTACCTTAAAAGCAAGAACTTCTAAATTAAATGTTAATTTTTTTTTATTTTTTTTAATTAATTTAATTATTTGTATTATATTAAAAGTAGATACCCTTTCATATTAAAGAGTTGTGACTTTTTCAAAGTGTTGTGACTTTTTTGATGGGTTTTGACATTTTCGATGATTGTGAATTTTCTAAAGGGTTGTGATATTTTCAAAGGGTTGTGCCATTTTCGATGAGTTGTGACTTTTTCGATGAGCAGTGACTTTTTCGTAAGGTTGTAACTTTTCTGATAAGGCACAATTTAACACCTATTCATACTACTATTTGTTAGCTATAAATAAAGGGGCTTCCTCTCACTTTAAAACTATGATTTTTAAAATGTTTTCTACTCTTCTTCTTCTTAAATAAAAATAATCTCAGGGTTATTTGCAACAGTTGATTAAGTTAGAAGTTCAACAAAATTTGAGGTACCATATAAGAAAGAGGTTGTGAACAAATTGTAGCAAATCATTCATAAATTCACTCATATTTTTTCTTACGATTTTCATGAGTTAACAGTGACGAAAAGTTGTGGGAAAGACAATAATAATAAACAAATATGAAAATAGTCAGATGATTTGGGTAAGATATTTCTTCTTTGTTTTTTAATTATTTTTCTACCCTCCAATGAAGGAGTTTCTTTCTAATTTTACTAAAACAACGGGCATTAATGTAGTCTATTGAACCATTAGTTTTGATTTTAATTCCACTATTTCAAAAATAGATTTTCACTTTTACTTATAATATGATAATATAGTCATGATAATAATTTTTTTAATAGATATGTAAGTAAAAATGAATGGAGAAAGTAAAGTGGCAGTGGCAAGAGATTTTAATCAAATGGAACACTGTAATGAATATAACATGATAATATATTTTCGTCTTCCTTCTTCATTGGATATGTATCGTTCCATATGTTTCTTTTAATATTTGTACTGAGTATGATATTTTTTAAGTATGAATTTCCTGTTGATACGCTCAAATTACACTTCCTTACAGAAGTATAAGCGATCGTTATCAAGTAAAGAACCCAACTTGTAGGTTGGAATCGATCCCACAAGGAAAAATGGTTTAGACTTTACTTTAACCAACAATTATATTCAATTAGTCAAAGAACTTCTAGAAACATATAATTAAAAGGGGGGGTTTGTGTGTATGAAACAAATAATAAGAATTTAGTAAAGGAATCAGTAATCAGACAAAAATCAAATTTTGGTTGTTATCAAGATAAGAGAAATAACTAGGGCATACGTGTTCCCCATAAGCTCATAACGCAATAATCCTAGTAACAACAATCCCTTCCTAGTGTGTTACATGCAAAGTGATAAGTTAGGTATCTCTAAATCCTTGATCCGGCATCTAGAGAATTTCACCCCGCACCTTGATCCGGCTACGTGTGTATACTTTACTAACCCTTACCTTTACCTCATATTAGACATCATAATCGATGTTTGGCTTAGTTATTACTTCGCACCAATTGACACTAGTCTATTAGATAGTATCACACTAAATCTATGTTGATAATTCTTTTCTTGTTGATTACCTCCTTGATCCGGCAAGTAGCAACAAGGCGAGTTCTAACGTTGACCACCTTTAAAAAGATTTCTAAACGAAAGAATTATCAATACATGCAAAACACTATTCACGAATTGCTTATTTACTATTCATATTTTGTTAATCGCTCATGGTTCCCACAACCCTAGTTGTGGATTTAGTTACTCATATTAGCAAGAACACAATTCATAATTTTAGATAAAGAAATCATGAACTTACGTAAAGAGAATAATAAATCCAGAAATTCAACTTGAGGTGCAAAGCCAAAAATCTTCAAAACGAACTTGTAAAATTAATAATTGCAAAAATTGTAATTCAATCTCCAAAGTCAAAAGTAAAACTAGAATAATAATGTCTAACCCCCAAAAATGAGGTTTACATGCCCTATTTATAGAAAAACAAATCCTAATTTAAAACGGAAACAATTTAAGGAAAGTCTGTTCAGGTACGCGTCTTCAATCCACGAGACTGACTTACGGACTGTCGATGGATCGACGGTCCGTAAGTCCATTCCTTAAGCCAGGACTTGGAAAATATTTTAGCCCCCAAAACTCAGCCTCTCTGACACAAACGACGGAATGGCAGTACGGTCCGTAGATTGATCTACGGTCCGTTAATCCCCTCCGTAGCTCCATACTTAGAATCTTCAAAAATCAGGTACTGGAACCCTCGCAGTCTCTTTCTACGGTTTGACAGTACGGGCCGTATATTGATCTACGGACCGTCGATTGACACCGTGGTTCCACACTTGGTCAAATTTCCCTGATTTGTTATCCGTCCTTTGGCTGTTGATCTACGATCCTAACCTACGGACCGTCAATGGACCTACGGTCCGTAGATAGGCTCCGTGAATGCTCTTTTTCTGCAATTTGATCAACTGTCTCAATACTTTTACGCCTGAACATCTTTCCTGCAAAAACATAATAAAATACATAAAAACCAATACGATAAGGCCCTAGACACACACAACTTGTAAGTTAAATGTATTAGAAATACCGTAAACTCACGGTATATCACCTGTTATTATGTGTTCATTTTTATTTGAGAAAATGGTATGTCACAGGATACACTCCTTGCTAGCTATATAAAATAGATAAGAAAATAGTGATTGATCATAAAATAATCTTAAATCAAATCGAAGATTCTATAAACAATACTTTAAACTTTATTCATCTATTATTTTTTTATTTAAAAAGTTTAATATTTTATATCACGATACAACTTCTATAAGATACTAGATACTTTCATTAGCAACAAGTAAAACATAGATTGTGTATAAAGATAAAATATGAAAATATTTGTTGTAATCCTTATTAGTGCCATGCACATACTAAATTTCAAGTATAAATATTTAAGTGAAAAATTATACTTAAATGGTATCCATAGTTTATGTTCATAACCTCAAGAGGAAAGACTATTGGTGACATTTTTTTTATTAATATTTTTTTAAAATTTTGTTGGTTAGATTTGGTTACAAAATTTAGTAAAGTAAAAAATAATACTACAAAAGAAATGTCACTTTCTTCCCATATTTAAACTTTGAATGTATTTTGAAATGTTTCAATGATATCTGGTCAATTTGATCTCAAAATACAAGTAACTCTATGACAATTTGTATTAATCCTTTAAAAGCACTTGTCCTTTGTTCTTTAAACTATAATTATTTACTTAAAAAATTAAATTTAGTAATATTAATTCTATTTTACAGCATCGTATACTATATATACATACACACGTGTAATGCACGTAGCGTGAAACTAGTGTGTGTATATATATATATATATATATATATATATGAAAGTATCTAAAGACAGTAATAAAAAATTATAAGATGTTTGGACTTAGAGTTGATAAATCTTGAAAAAAAGACTTATTGGAGTTAATATTAAAAAATAGTTTTTCAAAATTGAAAATGTGTTTCAATACTGAAAGAAGTTAAACAACATTTGGTACAAGATTTGTGTACCTTTGATTATTGCAGCGGAATAAAATTCACGAACTGAATGATTTTCTCCAAATCCTTCTTTGAATCACTAGGAAACAAATATAGTGTTTCACAAACTAAATATTTTTTTTTGTTGTGTCTTCAATCTAAGAAGATTTTATTATTCTCTTTTGAGTTTTTGTTGTTCTTCATGTTTTCTGTTAAGAGCATAAAACATCTGTTTAAAATAAGGATTTGTTTACGTTAGAACAGTTACATTAACTCTTCCTTTCCTTATTTTAAATTAATACTTTTTTAGAGACAACAAGTTCGGGTCAGGTCGGTCTACACAGGAGATCCATGACCCAAATCTCCCACTTCGCGTATGGTGGACAAGACCCAATCAAACACAACATCAGCTAGACACACAATTCATATGGCAAATGGTTCATGTGACCTGTGAGCATTAAGGGCTTACCCTTAAGGTTTTACAAGCCTCATAGAGGAATCCAATCACATGTGGAAGGAAGTCACTACTTATATGAGAATACTATTAGTCACAATACCACAGACTTCATTCACTACTTCAGTAGTTACCTATTCATCCCTCATCTTCTTAAAGAGGTTTACTCGAGTTCATGTTTAACTTTATATACACACAATTACACTCAACACTAGAATGATTAGTGCAATAACAGGATTGTGTATATAAGTTTATTATTCAATTAATGGTCTTTCCTTTCTACTCGAATCTATCTATTCCCATTCAATTGCTTTCCTGGACATGAACTACATTGCCGAATCATTCATGGCTATTAGTAACATGCTAAAGTAGCAACATCGATTGAAACGTTAAAAAATAACAAAAGGTCAAAGGGTATTTCATTGAAAATTCATGTTAACTTTTCGGGGTCTCACACAATGAAGAAGCAGGAAACATTCTTTCATTGAACCACTGATCGCTTGACAGACGTGGTATGAAACATGCTATGATGTTTTCACCTTATACTGGTGTAGGTGTCTCATTCTTCTGATTATCTAACATCGTACAAACTTTGGTCTAAACACCTCCAAGTGTTTAACCCTAGTTTCTCTCTTCAGTGATCCTAGAAAATTTTGTATGGCTCATAAAACAAGTCATAATATGATGGTGAAACTCATCTCTTCACGTTCCCCGATGTACGAGGCGATTTCTCGTGTGAGAGAGCCAATCCCGTGACTTGTTCGACGCACTTTATTTCTTACAAATTATCAAATGCATATTATATTTGAATATAAATCCAATAATATTATATAGAAAAGAATATTATAGCAATTATGTTATTTTACAATATTGAAATATCATCATATTCTACTCAAACCAAGAGCCTTAACATGTTTTTCAAACAAGTCTCTAGAGATGACTGTCGTAAAAGGATCAGTAATCATTTTGTGTAGGAATGTATTACAAAGTTATTTCTCCACTTGACACTACATATCTTACAAAGTTATACTTGATGTCAATGTGATTTGTCTTGTTTTGATATTTAGGATCCTTCTTATATGTGATAGCCGCTTGACTATCACAATATAGAATCAAGGGACCCTTATAATTCTTTGCAATAGTCAAATGTGCAAAGAATCTCTTTAACCAAACAACTTCTTTTACTGCAGACGCACAAGCCATGAATTCAGATTCCATGGTTGAAAGAGTTGTACAAGTTTTCTTCTTACGTTTCGATGTAATAGCACCACTATTTAGTAAGAAAGGATAATGGGATGTTGATTTTCTATCATTCTGGTCACTAGCCCAATCAGTATCTGTATAACCTCTAACGAATAAATCAGATCCACTATAACAAAGTGTATAATATGTAGTTCCCTTCAAGTATCGGAATAATCTCTTTACTGCTTTGCAATGATCTCTTCCTTGATTGGACTGATACCTGCTAACTAGACTCACAGCATAACAAATGTTGGGGCGAGTACACATCAAAGCATACATCAAACTCCTGAAAACACTAGAATAAGGAACTCGAGACATGTCTTCCTTTTCTTTTTCAGTCTTTGGACACAGTTTAAGGCTTAAAGTTTCACCCCTTGCTACAGGAGTATCCATGGATTTGCAACTATTCATTTGAAAACATTCCAATTTCTCTTTATATACATTTCTTGAGATAAACTCAAAAATTACTTGGAACGATCTATTTGGATCTTAACACCCAATATATAGTCTGCTTCACCCATATCTTTCATATCAAATGATTTTTAAAGCCATGACTTGACAGTTTTACATACTCCAAATTATTTCTAGCTAATAAAATATCATCTACGTAAAGAGAAAGAATTACAAAATTTTCATTAGACTTTTTCACATAGCTACAATAGTCTTCATCGATCATGGTGAAATCAAATGGCATCACCTCCTTATGAAATGTCAGGTACCACTACCTTGAAGACTGTTTTAGGCCATAAATTGGTCTTTTCAATTTACAAACTTTCTTTTCTTGACCTTTAACAATGAAACCTAATGGTTGTTCCATGTAGATTTCCTCGATTAATTCTCCATTGAGAAAAGCGTTCACATCCCTTTTGTGTAATTCTAGATATAATCGTTCAACAATAGCTAAAAGTAATCGCATGGAGGTAAATTTCACAACTTGTGAAAAAGTTTCCTTATAGTCTATTCCAACTTCTTGAGTAAAACCTTTTGCCACAAGTCGTGCTTTGTGTCTTTCTATCGACCAATCTGATATTCGTTTAAATTTGAGAATCCATTTATTCCCAATAACTTTACATTCCTTAGGAAGGTCAACTAGATCCCAGACTTTATTTGTTTTCATGGACTCTAATTCTTCTTTCATCACTTTTAACCATCATCTCTTTTAGGACTTGATAAGGCCTCACTCACAACATTAGGTTCATCCAATTCTGTTGGAGATACCAAGAAAACATAATCCTCAATCTCATAAGATCATTTAGGTACCCTTTTTCTTATACTCTTACGTATTTGAAGTTCAGATTCCCCTATAGGATTTTTGGGATTCATAACTCCCACTTGGACCAGGAATCATTTCTTGATCCATTGAATTATCAAGTATGTCTAACAACATTACTTGATCTAATGAATTCAACATTTCGTAGAGAGGCTCAACTTCATATATTTTATCCTTTTTGGGAAATTTATTTTCCAGAAATCTGACATCTCGTGATACAAATTTCAGTAATACTTCCATCCTCTAGTTCATCAGTGAACACATACCCTTTGAAGCATTCATAGTACCTTATAAAGATACATTTCTTTCATTTTGGACTTGGTTTACCAAACTCACCAAAGTGATCTTTAATATATGTTGCACAACCCCACGGTCGTAGATCATTCAGGTTTGTTTTGTGACTAGTCCAAAGTTCATAAGGAGTGGAAGAAATTGCCTTAGAAAGAACTTTGTTCAATATGTAAGCCATAATCAATAATGCATCTCCCCAGAAAGAAATAGACAAATTTGCATGTGCCATCGTTGATTTTGTCATGTTTAATAATGTTTTATTACTTCATTTAGCTACACCATTTTGTTGAGGTGTATAAGTGTAACAACTCGAGCCTATACCCTGGAAGTTACACGGCATACTTGATCCTGAAGGGGTCTCGTACAAGCCTCTTAGCATTCATAACATTCAATACATAGAATTAGTGCGGAATTTAAAACTTTCTTTAAATCCAAACAATCAAAACTTCATTTAAAAATACTTGAAACACAGCGGAGGTCTAAAGTCTCACATGGCCATCTAATCAATGTCTTGGAAACTAAAATAGGGTCACGACCCTTTACAATCGAAAACACTAGAATTGTCTATTACATGAAAGAAAGAAACATTAAAACTACTTGTTCTCGATCTATGAGGACATACCACTTATCCTTGGAGGAAACTCAATCCAAGCCCTTGAAGTAGAGAGATAGCAACCCACTTGCCGGAACCTACACTTGTAATAAAATAAGAGAAATATGGGTAAGCACACAAAAATGTACTAAGTATGATGACCATGCAAAAACATGCTTTAAAAGGGACATTTTTGGTTGGAAACCATGCATTATGCCACTTTTTAGAAATATCATGCACAATAGCATACGAGACATCAAATACTAGTATAATCATCATAAAAGTCATAACATCACATTTGAACATAATCAACATGTAAACCATTACCTTCACATTAGTCATTCACCTCAAGTAACCCTCATGCTATACCTTGTGCAATGTATGGATAGCGTCCCACACCACCATCCACACTAAAGTACCACATTAAGGTCACCAAAAGTGAACTTACCATTCATCCTTTCCATCTTTACACAATACTTATACATAAGGAACATATTCATTTCATAAGTCATGACAAGGTAAAATAACTAGTAATACAACCCAAGTATAGCATGCATCAGCACATTAGACACTTAAGTCAACATTCT
The DNA here is from genome assembly GCA_029007595.1 of Solanum commersonii. Taxonomy (NCBI): domain Eukaryota; kingdom Viridiplantae; phylum Streptophyta; class Magnoliopsida; order Solanales; family Solanaceae; genus Solanum; species Solanum commersonii. The sequence goes on along the minus strand of JAJTWQ010000010.1, from coordinate 723,236 downwards.
TCATTAACATTCATTAAGAGGACTTTCATACATTAGTCATTAAGACATTAGAGAACTCCCTATAGCCCTATCAAAGCCTATTCGTGTAATGCATGGATGGCATCCCATACTACCACCCGCTCTTCATAGAACTTCTCAAGAAACCATAATGCACATCTCACATGATGGAAATATGCATTAACCAACATAGACCATGAGAGCAAACCATAGAATCTGGTGTCGTATGGCCCCACACCGTAAAGAGGTGGTCTACTTGCCTGAGGTAAGACCAGTAATATTTTAGCGTAGGTTGAAACCACTAGCTAATATCCTATGTGGGCACATAGTTATGGGATAGGAAGATGTTCATTGGAACCCTAGCCTAACATTGGGAGAGTTTCCATCTTACCATATCCACTCGGTGCTTAGCCTATATTCCCATAGAGTAGTTCATTTACATTTCATTAATGTGCTTGAGAGAAATGCCATTGGCCTATCGACCCAAGACACATCATTACACATGAAAGGAATGCCATAGGCCTCTCGATTCACGGTACATTACATCGATAGCTCATTGACTTGCCAAGAAGGGTACCTTCAACATAGGGTCTACCGATACAAGGTTCATCATTTCACACATGAAAGGGTCACCTACACTAGGTCTACCGATGCAATGTTCATCATCAACAATAATAGAAGGGTGCCATAAGCCTACCGATACCAAGTTAATTAACATCATTTATGGAAGGGTGACATAAACCTACCGATCCAAGATACACTCATTATACAAGAAGAGGATGCATAAGCCTACCAAATCAAGAGATGATATTACATTCAAGGTCACATTCATCAATACAAGAAAAGGATGCCCTAAGCCTACCAATTCAAGATACATCAATCCACATTACTTTTATTTATACAAGAAAGGGATGCATAAAGCCTACCAATTGAAGACATAACTTCACATTATAGAAACCCTTCACATTCCATCATCACATTCATGAGTGTCAAATTGATAAATAGCCTTTCACTAATAACACAGATACATTCAATACATGATCACCTTAACTTTCATTAGATTCACATTCATATACAAGATATACTACCCAATTCCTCATAATGTGCCTTTCAAGGCCATGAATCTCAAATCACCAACACACCAACAATTCACTATAATTAAGGCATGGATAATGATAAAATTCAATAACCCAAAGCAATTTAGACAATTTCTATTCACATGCTTGCATAATCAACAAACCCGCTTTATAAAGGCATAATTTAGGAATTGACATAATTCATGGGTTCATAGAGTATTTTCATCATAAATCATCAATTAAACACTAATACAACCATAATATTCCATTAATAACCATTTGAAAACTTTTGATGAAGGAACCGATGAGATTGAGTAAAACCCTAGGTTTTTCATGAACTTGAAAACTTTGAAAACTTCGTTGAAATTGACTCTAGGGGTGAAAGCTACCCCTATATGAAGGATCACCATACCTTGATTGTGATTCCCTAAGAAATTTGAAGGAGAAACGCCTTGAATCCAAACCCTAGCTCCCACCTCTTCTCTTTCTTCTTTGGGAACTTCTAGAAAGAGAATTTTTTTAAAGGAGGAACTCTTTGATTTGATTTGGGGAAATAAGGAGTAAATGACTTGTTTTATGGCTTAAAATTATATATACTAGTGATATAAAACAATTAAAATCAACCCCACACTTTAAATAATTAAAACGAAATTACTAAAAGGCCCTCTAAGGCAGCCCGTCAGGGACCACACCCAACTTAACGGGTTGTAAGGGGCACCACGGATCATGGTGGTGCCCGTGGTCCCTTGACCCGTGTGCCTCTCAACCTTCACAATCCCTCAAGGTCCTAAGGGAGGACCACGAGACCTCCCATGAGTCGTGGTCAAGACCACGAGTTGTGGTGATGGTCGTGGTCTTGAGGCAATGGCTTGGCCAAGCAGCCTTGCCTCCCATTGAGGCCAAGTGATCTTGACGGACCGTCTAGGGCACCACGGTTCATGGTGGTGCCCATGGTCTTTGAGGCAGTAGCTTCCTCATCAAGACACAATCCTCATTAAGCTAAGGCAATCCCACGAGCCTTCCTATGACTCGTCGTCATGACCATGAGTCGTGAAGTGGCTCGTGAAGGAGAGCCTTGGCATGGCACCATTCTCGAGCTTACTGCCTAGCCAACCACGGGTAGCACCACGACTCGTGGTGGCCACCACGGGTTGTGAAAACCCTCGTGGTCTAGGAAGGCAGTAGCTAGGCCTAGTTTTAGGTAAGCTAGGTTCCCAAACCATGGCCTACACCCAAAACCCTTAGCCCTTGCCCTTAATTTTTGAAGTTAAACCCCACGCTTAGGCTCTATTTTAACCTATCACTTTTCAAGTCATTACAATACGGAGTAGTTAACTGTATGATAATACCTTTTTCGGCATATAATTCTGCAAATTGTTTTGACAAATATTCACATCCTCCATCAGTTCATAAAGCCTTTATGCTTTTATCTAATTTATTTTAAACTTCATTCATATATATTTTAAAGCACTCAAGTGCTTCAGATTTTTGAGAAATCAAATAGACATAATTAAAGCGCATGAAATCATCAATAAATGTAATGAAGTATGTAGTAGCAGACCTTGCATTAACATTCATTGGATTAAAAATATCAGAATGATTTAATTGAAGCGGGAACTCAGCCCTTTTAGCCTTCCCAAATGGTTTACGCATAATCTTTCCAGCAACACAATTTGCACAAGTTGGCGTATCAATTTTGGTGAAAGAACCTAAATGTCCTTCTTTTGCCAACCTATTCATCTGATCTTTCCCTATGTGGCATAGTCTTGAATGTCATGTAATAGGATCAATATCATTGTTACTTGAATAACATGCCATTACGCAACGGTCAACATAATAGTCATAAGTTGAAGGATTACAATCTAAAACGATAAAATGGTCATAACAAAGTCGAACACCATATAAAACATTATCTAGAGTTATACTAACACCCTTGAGAATAAAAAACAAACCAAAACAAAATTCTAAATGAAGAGACATATATACCAAATTTCGTTAAATCTCTAGAGCATATAAGATGTCATGCAACATCAAGGAACGGCCACCATGCAAGTCTACTTTGCAAGTGCCTATCCATTTGATTTCTAGCTACGCATTATTTCCAACGTAGATCCACCTTGATTTATATGAAACTCGATAAAACTCCACAAATGCTTCTCGATCTCGACTTACGTGGTCGGTGGATCCTGAGTCTACAATCCACATAGGATAAAATTCAGCTAGTAAATAAGTGCTAGAAACATATGTTGCACTTAGAGACACATTTAGAAATGCTACCTTTTTTGGCTCAGTACATTCAGGATCCAAATGCCCCAACACTTGACAATTGTAGCACTTTATTTTTCTCTCTTCTCTCTTCTTTAAAAACTATTTTCCTTTCTTGGAATTTGGCTTCTTCTTTTTCTTAGAAGGTCCTTCTCCAGTCTCTTTGTCTTTCCCATTCCTTTTCCAATTTTTCTTACGCTTGAAGCCTTAAGATTTTGTACCACTTGACTTTGCTACAAAGGCATTAGAAGTAGCTTTAGCAGCAACAAGGCCCTCATCTTCAACTTCAACATGGAATGCAACATCATAAAAAGTTTTGATGATATCATTATGGGTCAAGTTAACCTTCAAATGTTCCCAATATTAGAAAGACACTGAATCACTTCCTGAACTTGTTGCTCATCTGAAAGAACATGACCAATACTCTTGGATTGAGATATCATATTTGACATCAACCTATGGTGTTGTATGATATTCTGATCATGACGTTTTTTGAAAATGTCAAATTTGATAGTCAATTGTCGGAGGCGGGTTACAGACGCACCCCCATATGTTCCTCGTAGATGTGTCCACATGGCATGAGCAGTAGTGAATTCCTCATATTCATGTATGAGGTCGTCAACCACATAACTAATTATTATTCCACGTGAAATGAAATTTCAAGATCCCTTCTATGTTGTGCAGAATTACCCTCTTCTGATTGATTCAAAACATGATTTAAACCTTTCAAAGCACTTTTCTCTTCCAGTACATACCATAATTTATGACACAAGATGTCGTAATTGTCACAATTATGTTTTTCACCTTTGTTTAAAGTCAACAATAATACTTTTTGATGTCATGTCTGTTATTAAGATTTAATAAGGCAAGAATTTTTAATCAATTATGCATGCGACATATACATTCAAGCAAATCAATTCTCATAAATATTTCATATTTAATATAAAATCATAAAGACATGCATCCAATCATCTTCTACAAACTATATATTTAAGCAAAATTCAAATCTAATTTCTTAATGTGTATAATTAATATATTGAAGACTTTCATAACAAGGATTTTTAAGTCTAATAACATAAATTGAGAAAAAATAAACTAAATAATTCATATCTTGAAAAACAAATAAGCAATAACAAAATACAAGTAATTCAAAGACTAAAATCCTCCCACAAGTCTTCAAGACAAGAAATATACACCCTAAAAGGCTGACTGGGTGTCATGATAAACATCGGTCAATCTACTACCCTAAGGTTCACAAAAACCGTCTGTTAAATAAGTTAAGGCTCTCCACTCTAAAATTTCCTTATAATCAGCCAGTTCAACCCATTTTATTTCATAAAGGTGAATAAAATCACATGCTGAAATGTTAGGAGACATCTTCAAAGACTAAAACTCTTTAAATTTTTTCTCTTTTTTTCCTTCAAATGGCCCTTTGATTCCTTGACAAATTTTGTGTCACCCTTGGAACATCAATCAGTATGATTTCACCCCCTAAAAAATATGTCTTACGGCGACTTACTCATCAACCTTGTCCCTTTGCTCGATTTTGAGAGCCCCCACTTAAAGTAATTTGAGTGTGTTCCTGACATATCTGAAATGGGAACAAAACGTAAAGATGGTTAATATCATTTAATGCGATAACGTATGCCACAATTTTCTCGTAGGAGACAAGGAACTGTTTAAGGAACATAAGGACTAAGCGAATTTATCAAGATCAATTTTAATACACATAATTAAAATTATAATAGAGTCAAAAATAATTGGTCACTATTCTTTATAAAATAAAGAAGATAATACAAAGTCTATATTCCAAAAAGTTTTGACTTGATCCAAAAAAATAAATTTATTACATATATTTCACATGTCTTGATTAAGAACTTTTTTCTAATTCCTATCCATTGTACAAGTACAATATTTACTACCTTAAGTAAATAGGATTTGATGTCACATCATATGACAAAAGAATATTTTTAAATGACTATAAATATCTAGCAAAAAGAAAGCAACTCACATTTTTCTTAAAATTTAAGCCTTCCATAGTACTATAATAAATACATGTATACTTGTCTCCTTATTCAAAAAGGACATTGTATTTAATTTTTTTTTCTTTTTATTTGACCTCTTCCAACAAAAAAGTACAAAAAATTAAAAAAAATAGTAGATGGTTATTTAAAATTCATAACGCTCTTTTTTCTTTATATCTCTAATCTTATTCAACTTTTCATCTTATATTTAGATAAAAAAAAAACATCAAAGGAAGAAATAGAAGGAAAAACGCTTCATCCACGACATAGAAAAAAACTTTATTTTCTATCCAAAACAAAAAAAGAATTGATCATCTTTGATTGTTTCCCTAACAAAAAAAAACACATTTCATCGTTAGAATAATAAGTTGAAGAATCGAATGTATGTTCTTAGATTTACAATTAAATTCAATTTTTTTTCTTCTAACATAAGAGTTCGACTTAACCATATTTTCAAAAAAATATATATTGATCTTCATATAAATATTCTTGACACAAGACTTTTTTTATAACACACAATCAGTACATAATTTCAACGAATACTACATAATCATTGAGCAATTAATGATGGCTTTGATACCAATGAAAGAATTTAAACAATATTTGGTACAAGCTTTGTGCACATTTGATTGTTGCAGCGAAATGAAATTCACGAACTGAATGATTTTCTCCAAATCCTTCTTTGAATTACTAGGAAACAAAGATAATATTTCCCAAACTAAATGTTCTTTTTCTTGTACATCTTTAATCTAAGCAGATTTTCTTATTCTCTTTTGAGTTTTTGTTCTTCTTCTTGTTTTCTATTAGTAGCGTAAAACATCTATCTAAAATAAGGATTTTCTTATGTTGGAACAGTTACATTAATTGTTCCCTCCTTATTAATACTTATCCCTTTTACAAGAAACAAGTTCAGGTATGGTCGATCCACGACCCAAAACTTACATTCATTTGATTTGAAAAAAGAGTTGAAGTTTTATGAGTTGTTAAAATTTTATTGTAAAACTTATTTTGATCGATTTTCAAATTTGAAAATCTTTTCTCAAAAAACTAACCAAAAGATTGGTCCAATATATAACCAAATAATACTTTGAAAGTAAAAAAAAATTCGCCCAAATAACGCCATAATATATTATAAGCTTGAGCATATTTTTCCACCTAAATTTCCTAAAGAGAAATGGGCAAAATATACTCCTTAATTTTGTGATATGGGACTAGTATATTTTTTGTTTAAAATATTGCACTATATCCTCATTGTCTAAAAAATATAGGATAATTGTTTTTTTCTTGTGAAACTTATTTACCGAATTAAAAATATATTTAGCTTAGTTTTTAATTAGGTCTTATCAGTTTTGCTAAGAATTTTTTTTAAAGTCGTATGACGATTGTTTTCTTGTGGCTTGTGTCTGATGGTTAAAATAAATAGATAGACTTATTCTTTTTAAAGTCAGAAGGACACTTATTTAACTAAATAATATTTTTTTTGAAACAAATGTTCCTTTTTGCGTACACACCCCTATTTATCAAATTAATTTTATTTGACTTATTTTAATCATAAATTTGCTCATGGTCTTAGAAAAAATAACTTTCTTTTTTAAAATTTAAAGGCTATCAGGGTGCATTATTCAAAAACAAATGTTGGCCCAAACAAATAATCTGATCACAAAAGAGACAACAAATCTAAAAAATTTGAAATGAAAAGCACTGAAGACAAAAGAGTTTGGGAGTATTTCATTAGAGAAGTTAAAAACTTTCATGAATGCCATGAACTTTAACACCACCGAAGACATCTTCAACTGTATAACCCCAAATCTGATGATCAAATTCATAGTTGCCTACATTTCCCTTAATCTCATTAAAAATCAGTCGTTATCTAACTTATCCAAGTTCTTCATCTCTGACAGCTTGAGCTCATAGAGTTGATACTACTACTTCAACAAAGGGCACCAGTGGGTCTTTAAATTTCCCTCTTTAGCCCCTCTAAATAGTAAGAACACTGTACAAATATCAACTTCATTCATTTACCCCTTCATAATTAGTAATGACCTTACAAGAAGCTACTATCATTGCAAAGTAGAGGAGATTCGACCAATTGAAGAGCTGTTGTGTCAATTTGAACCTAAATTTACAATATATGTTTCATACCAAAATGCATTTCGACTAAACTTGCATCTTAATAATGACTTATGTGGCATTATTGTATATCTTATATATTGAATCCTCTATTTAAACATTTTCTGATTCTGAGATTCGGACATTGATTTTTAGCTTTTGTTGGCATTTTCTGTAATATTGAATATATAATAATTGTGAATCTACAGAATTAAAAGTATGATTAGTAAAAAAATATCAAGAATATTGATGAGTGGTAGATTTACACTCAATTGAGACCTATTTATCTCACCAACTAGTTTTCAATGCCTAATTATGTCTTATTCTAATGATAAATTTGTTATTTATAGCTATGAAGGATAAAGGACAAGGCAAGGATGAATCTTTGAAAGAATGATCAGAAATATGAAAAGTATAACCTCTATATTCTTGATTAGCAAGAAGGGTAAATCACGCAATGAGCTAGAGTATGACTTCGCCTAAATTTATAATGCACAACACTTGAAATAATTGAGGCAGGCCACCAAACTCCAATAGAAAGCTGACTGACCGAATGAGAAAGGCAAACATGTTGACCATCGCCGAATTCTGATAGAACAAGGAGAAAAATTAAAGGCTTGAAAGGAGAACAAAAGGTGGTATTCGGCGATACACCCAATGTGAAAGGCCAGCTGAAGAGTAGTGGGTGATCCGCCCATTGTGATTGGCAAGCCCAACTAATGTCGCCCATTGGTTCACGCATTGAGTTTTGGGATAAAATTTTGAAAAAGAATTATAAATAGCCCAAAGGAGGGAGAAAGTAGAGAGTTAAAAAACTTTGAATCCTAAATAATAGGTAGAGAGACAAATGTTTTACCTTGTGAAGAACAATTTCTAGTTTTGGGGGTTTTTCAACTTTGTTCTTGAAATTGATAAATTGAAGTTAAATTCCAAGTGAGTTCGCTTGTAATTGCTTAATTTCATGTTACTCATGACTACTTTAGTGAAAGGTATAATTTCTTTACTCTTTGTGATGGGTAGCTAAAACCTCAAGATCTAAGATTGCAATTATGGGGTAGGTCATTGATTTGATGTAGTGGGTATTGTGTTATGCATGCTCTGTTTTGATGTTGCTCATACATGGATTTTGGCTAATTAGCATTGAGTTAACTTATGAGTTACGGTTGCAAACTTAATCCCTACTTCCGATCTCCAATTGATGCTCGAAAGAGATTGATTGGAGTAGGTAATTAGTCCAATACTTGCAATTTAGGTTTGATGTCTGTAACTTGCTTGAAAATAAAGGTTATGCATCGGATCTATTTTCCCTATTGTTGTATCAAAAGAGAGAATCGTGTAAGGTATTGGGTTTATTAATATAGCATATTGTCATGACCCAAAAATAGACGTGATGGCACTCGTCTTATCCCACTAAGACAAGTCAGCCTAAAACTCAGCCCTTACAATAAATTGCGGAAATATTTATAATCAACTCAACAATACCCCAAAAATCTGGTTGTGACGTGTATAAGCCTCTAATGTGTTATAACAAAATTGAAGGAAAATACAAGTTCAATAACATTGTTTCTCGAGTAGAACAAGATCATATTTAAGGAGAAAGAAGGTCCACTGAAATGAAAAGCAGCTACATCACAAACCTCCACAAGAAGCCTCAACCAAGGAGAAGAGAAAATATCACAAAAGTCCGGGCTAGTAACCTACAAAATAATGTAGTAGCAAGGGGTGAGTAACAAACCACATGGTACTCAACATGTAAAGTTTTAAACATAATCTAAGGGGATAGAATACGGGTACTCCTTACACACCAACCGAACCTCCACAGCTACAACTTGCATAAAACAGCCCAACCTAATAGTTCACAGTTACATAGCACCCAGCTCAACAATAATCACTTTAACAAATTCCATATCCTCAACAACAAACTCAATATTCATCAATCACAACTAGTGATTTGTGGGCTGTTGCTCGTGAATTGAGACTGTTTTTGGGGAGGTGATGAGTTAGGACATTTTGATGAGCTTCGACGAGATCGCTAAATTGACTCCGCACATCGCCAAAAGCCTTCCCCATCACCTAATATGTTAGGGTTGTTGTCACGCCCCGAAAAACCCCCAAGACGCGGACATTGGACCTAGGATCAAAAGTGACCCCAAGCTAACCCTACTGGTATGACATGAGCATACTAAGAATAATAATAACTGATGTGGAAGTTAAATCATAAAAATGAAAGAAATGCGGAATACCCATATACTAAAACTGAATATTTCAAATCATAGAGTTTAATACAAAAGAAACATCAACTTAAATACTAAGTTGAATCTAACTATGTCTAAAAATAGCCTCTAATTGACTAGATATGCTGCCCCAGCTAAGTCTAGCAAAACTGAAACTAAAAGACTAAAATACTGAAGAAAATAGCATGACTATTGTCCTCGAAGAATGAGGACTCACCACTGGTACTGCTGATCTGGAGATCAGAAACTGATCTAAGAGTGATCTGATTATTAAGGACCTGAACCTACATCACAAAAAGATGAAGCGCAATATATGCGTTAGTACTTGAAAGGTACTAAGAATACAGGTTAAAGTAAAGTTGAATTAACATATAACTGAACAAGCAATAAAGGAAGAGCATGATCTGAACATGGTATAGATACTAAAATACTGAACATGAATAAACTGAATGCAATGACCAAATTATAACATGTTGAAACTGAATACTGAAACATGGTCTACGCAATAGAATCTGATGGAACTGTGGGAGCTACTAATAACCGGTAATAAAACCACATGATCTTAATTTGGATTTCGATGTATATGCCTATCGAGAGGACCCAATATACCAGGCCAAAGGTAAATAGGCATGTTGGCGGGATCACTAAAATGATGCCCATGGAGGGGACTTAAAACTTACGTGGCTCATAATTTTGGGATTATAAAGGTGACTGACCCTAATCCAACTCAATATTAAGCTACTCCATTATATTAAGTGATTTACACATTATGATTGAATTACTGTAATATACTGGATATCTCAAAATGACATGCAAACTGAGAATGAGCATACATAACTGATAATGACACATTTCAAACTGAGGCATGTATATCTAAAATATCTGGCCTAGCATGTGTAATTCAAGAACTAAAGAACTACATAGCTAGGGTTCTTAAATTCATGCAATAGACTGAATATTAACATACTAATCTAATTTGGATCATTCTAATAGCTAAGAACCTAATAATTTTAACATTCAAGAAACCCTAGGTCTAGTCATAATAAGGGAATCAAGAAACTGACTGAAAATTAGGGTCCTAATGGGTGAAAGGAACCCGCTAGTGAAATCCCACATACTTGGTGACGAATTTGACAGAGAAATCTTTCGATTTCGAGGCTAGAACTGAAGGAAACTTGCCATTCTTGAAGCAAGGGTTGGTCACCTCTTTCTCTTTTCTTGTTTTTAATTTTCTATGTTTTGATAAAAGATCTGACTTGGGTAAGTTTTAGTTATGCTGCTAGGGTAAAACTAATCAAAACCACGTAGTTAAGGGTTAAAATGACGTAATTTAGGGGTCCAACTAAACAGTAAAAGAACAAAATAACCATAACTTAAACTGCAGACAGGTTGACCTTGACTATGTTCCCAGACCGTAAAAGGGACCACGGACCGTGAAGTCGATCGTGGTCTTCTCTTGGACTGAAGGTCTGGGGGTTTTGGTTCAGGTGCGCTACCATGGCCCGTGTGAGGGACCACAGACTGTGAAGGTCCTCGTGGTCCTGACTTGGGCGGAGGTCTAGAGGCTTATGTCTAGGTGGCCTACTGTTTAGCCTTCACGAGCCACTGCACGACCTGTGTGAGAGACCACGGACTGTGAAGGTCCTCGTGGTGTTCACTTGGGCGTGGAAGTCTAAGGGGCTTGTTTTGGGGGGTTGTTGCCTCGACTCTACGGGTGCCACCACGGCCCGTTATCATGACCACGACCCATGATGGTCATGTGGTCTGATCTCTGGGCCTGGTGGGATCCAAGTCAAGACCACGAGCAGTTCCACTGACCGTAGACCCTATCACTGTCAGTGAACCTACCGTGGTGCACTGGTGTATGTAATTTTTCTGTAATTTTTTCTGGGACTGATTTCTGAGGTGTTGCATTATTCTTCCCATTGCAAACATTCGTCCTCGACTGAAGACTAAACTAGATGAAATGGAGGGAATGAGCTGCAGCCCAACTAATAAACACTGTAGACTGATCTATGACTGAACTGAGTTCCAAGAACATGCAAATACGTTGAAAATGCAAAAACAAATTGAAGGAACAAGATATTAAGACTGATTTCACACATGAATGACTGAAAAACTGAGGAGGAACTATTACCTCAAGCTGGAGTGGTATCGGAAGGAAAGAGGTGAGGGTACTTGGCTTTCATGGCTGCTTCTGCTTCCCAAGTAGCTCCCTCTACGGACTAACTCCTCCACCAAACCTTGACTGGAGTGACTTTTTTGTTTCTCAACCTTCTAACCTGACGATCAAGAATCTTATCTGGTACATCCCCATAAGAAAGGTTATCTTTTACAGCTACACTCTCTAATGGCACTATGGATACTGGATCACCCACACACTTCTTCAAAAGTGAAATGTGAAAGACTGGATGCAGTGCTGCTAAATCTGATGACAACTCTAACTCAGAAGCCACTTTACCAATCCTTTTCAAGATCTGGTAAGGGACTACATATTTGGGACTGATCTTCAATTTCTTTCCAAATCTCATTACCCCCTTCATTTGTGATACTTTCACGAAAACCCAATCATCAACTTGGAACTCGAGTTCCCTTCTCCTTACATTTGCATAAGACTTCTGGTGACTCTGGGTTGTCTTAAGTCTATCCCTAATAAGTGAACTTTATCCATAACATCGAGGACTAAATCTTGCCCTATCAAGGTTGCTTGACCTACTTCGAACCAACCAACAGGAGATCTGCATCTACGCCCATACAATGCCTCATAAGGGGCCATCTGAATGCTGGAATGGTAGCTATTGTTGTAGGCGAACTCAATAAGAGGAAGGTGATCATCCCACATACCCTTGAAATCGATCACACAAGATCTCAACATGTCCTCTAAGGTCATAATGGTACGCTCTGCCTGCCTATCCATCTTTGGATAAAATACAGTGCTAAGGTTAACCTAAATACCAAGACCTTTGTGAAATGACTTCCAAAAATGAGAGGGAAACTGAGGACCTTTATCTGATATGTTAAACAAAGGAACACTATTCACCCTTACAATCTCATTAATATAACACTTAGCGTAGGCCTCCGTTGAATTAATAGTCTTGACCGCCAAAAAGCGAGAAGACTTAGTAACTCTGTCACCTATCACCCAAATAGAGTCATGTTGTCTGCGAGTACGAGGTAACGTTGTGATGAAGTCCAAGTTGATCACTACCCACTTCCAAGAAGGAATGCCAATCTCTTGAGTCATACCTCCTGGTTTCTATTATTCTACCTTGACTTGCTGGCAATTGGGGCACTTAGCCACAAAATCTGCTATATCTCTTTTCATACCATTCCACCAATAGACTTACCACAGATCACGGTACAGCTTAGTGGCACCTAGATGAATAGAATATTTGGAGTTATGGGCTTTTACAAGAATATGTTGTCTTAACTCACCCACATTAGGAACACATAATTGACCATGGTAGTGAAGCACACCATCTCCCCCTTGGGAGAAAACCTCAAGTATCTGTTGGTGGACTGCACCCTTAAGTTCAAATAATATCGGATCAATGTCTTTCTTTTCCTTAACTTTCACTACCAAAGAGGATTTTTCCACATTCTTAACCGTTACACCACCTTCAGATATGCTCACAAGATGATCTCCTAGGCGAGCAAGTTTGTGAACATCCTTTGATAGGTCATTTCTCTCTTCCTCAACATGTGCGACACTACCTAAGGATAATTGGCTAAGAGCATCTCCTACTACATTTGCCTTACCAGGATGGTAATGAACACTCATATCATAATCCTTGAGGAACTCTAGCCATCTTCTCTGGTGAAGATTCAACTCTTTCTAGGTGAACACATACTGAAGGCTCTTATGGTCGGTGAACACATCTACGTGAACACCATATAAGTAATGTCTCCAATCTTTAGTGCGAACACCACTATTGCAAGCTCGTGGTCATGAATTGAATACTTCTTCTCATGCACCTTAAGCTGTCTGGAAGCATAAGCTATCACCTTACCTCGCTGCATCAACACACAACCTAGGCCGACTCAGGATGCATCGCAATAAATCACATAACCGTCTGAACCTTCTAGTAGAGTCAAAACAGGAGTTGTAGTCAACCTAGTTTTCAATTGTGCGAAGCTTTTCTCGCAATCATCTAACCACTGATACATGACCTTTTTCTGAGTCAGTTTAGTTAATGGTGAGGGTATGGATGAAAATCAACCTTCTGTAATTATCTGCTAAACCCTAGAAACATTTGATATTTGTAGTAGAGGTATGTATGGGCCATTGTTTCACTTCTTCTACCTTCTAGGAATCTACTCTAATTCCTTCACTAGACATAATATACCCAAGGAAAGCAACTGACTGCAACCAAAACTCACATTTGCTAAATTTAGCAAATAATTGACGATCTTTGATAGTTTACAAAACAACCCTCAAATGACTTGCATGTTCTTCCTCATTCCTAGAAAATAAGGATATCGTCAATAAAGATGATAATGAACAAGTTTAGGTACTGCTTGAACACTCTGCTTATCAAATCCATAAAAGCTGCAGGAGCATTAGTTAGTCCAAATGACATACCTACAAATTCATAATGTCCATACCGAGTCCTGAAGGTTGTCTTTTGAATGTCACTATCTCTAACTTTAAGCTGATGATAACCCGATCTAAGGTCTATCTTCGAGAAATGACTAGCACCCGAAAGTTGGTCAAGCAGGTCATCAATCCTGGGCATCAGATACTTATTCTTTATTATGACCTTGTTCAGCTACCTATAATCAATGCACATTCTGAGAGAACCATCTTTGCTCTTCACGAACAACATTGGTGCACCCCATGGAGAAATACTAGGTCTAATGAAGCCCTTATCTAGAAGGTTTTTCAACTGCTCTTTCAATTCCTTAAGCTTAGCTGGGGCCATTCTGTAAGAGATAGACTGGGTATCTGGAATGAGATCGATTTCAAAGTTGATTTCCCTATCGGGAGGGACTTTGGGAAGATCTTCTAAAAACACCTCAGAAAACTCATTCACTACAGGAACTGAGTTAAGATTTGGGGTTTTAGAGCTTGAATCCTTAACCCGAACTAGATGATAGAGATACCCCTTAGAAATCATCTTTCTAGCCTTAATGTAAGAAATGAATTGACCCATAGGCGCTAAGCTACTACCTTTCCATTCTAAGATTGGCTCATCTGGAAACAAAAAAATAACAATCGTAGTTCTATAATCGACTAATGCATAACAGGAATGTAACAAATCCATTCCTAGAATGACATTGAAGTCTACCATTTATAACTCTACAAGATCTGCTGAGGTAATTTTCTAAAAGATTGTGACAGGGCAATTTTTGTAAACCCATCTAGCTATGACTAGGTCACCGACTGACTCAGAAATGTTTTCAGAGAGTTTGTAAACTAACACCAAACTTAACTACTGTGTAAGGGGTAACAAAGGAAAGAGTAGGCCATGGATCTAACAAAGCATAAACATCGAGATTAAAGACTCGTAAAGTATTGGTGACTACTTCAGGAGAATCTTCCTGATCCTGGAGAGCCTGAAGAGCATAGAGCTTGTTTTGGCGCTACCCGCCACCCGTACCAGAAGAGTTACCCTGCTGAGTCGAGCGACTTGCTGGTGCTGCTGAATTTGTAGACTGGGCTCGATTAGCACTGCCTCCTTGAACATGTTTAGAAGGAAAATCCCTCAACATGTGACCAGACTGACCACACCCAAAGCACCCTTCCTTTCTTGTAAGGCTCTCGCCCAGATGGTTCTTACCATACTTAGGGAAATTGGGGTAGGTTTTGGTACTTGTAACACTCCCCTAAGACTTAGAGACTGATGCCACCTGGAGGACGAAACACTAGCTAATGAAGGTGCTAGAATAAGTTTCTGCTGAATTTGTGAGCGATTTACACCACCCAGTTTCTATTGAGAATATTCATAGGTCCCAGTCCTAGGTTTCTTGTTCTGCTTGGATGTTCCTTAAGCTTATCACCCTCAATTTGCTGAGCATGAGTCATAATCCTAGAGAGACTCATATCTCCCAATAACATAGCATTTTTGCACTCTGTCTTCACCAAATCTAACACTCCATAAAGGAACTTGTTCATTTGGGCCATAGTATCTACCACCATGTGAGGAGCATACCTAGAGAGTTGGGTAAACTTGAGCCCATACTCTTGAATTGGTATGCTACCTTGCCATAAGTTCATGAATTCATGAGCCTTCGCCTCCCTTAGCTCACTTGGGAAAAACCTATCCAGAAAAGTCTCACTAAAGCAATCCCAAAAGATAGGAGCTGCATCTAAACCCCTGTTCTCCTTCAACTTAGTATACCAGATATGAGCTACATCTTTATGTTGGTAAGATGCTAACTCAACTCGATCATTCCCAGTAACCTGCATCACTTCAAAGATCTTCTCGACCACATCAATGAAGTTTTGGGGATCTTCTCCAACCTGCGATCCTAAGAACTCTGGCAGATTCATTGTAACAAAGTCTTGGACTCTAGCTGAATCTGGCCCAATATTGACATTTATAGAAACTAGAGCCGGTTGATTATTTTGGTTGGCCACACTCTGAGGCAACATCTGAATAGCGTTCCTGAACTCTTAATTCGAGACTTCTTGATCTAGGACTGGAGGAGCTGCATTTGCATTCCTGGCATTCGTATTCCTAGCATTAGCTCTATGAGGTGACATGATCACTGAAACATAGAACGTCGAGTTAGAATGGGATTAGATTATACCATACGCATGATAAGAGTAACAATGAAATGAAGATTTTTACTAAAACACCTTGTAGCCTCCTTCTCATAAAATGTGGTGCACTTCACACTCATAAAACAGACTCTACTTAGTGTGGCTTTTCAGACATCCTAGTACACTTAAACCTAGTACTCTGATACCAATTTTGTCATGCCCCAAACCACCCTCGAGATGAAAAAATAGGACCTACAATCACAAGTGACCCCAAGCTAACCCTTCTGGTATGACATGAACATACTAAGAATAATAATAACTGATGCGGTAGCTAAATCATAAAAATGAAAGTAATGGGGAATACCCATATACTAAAACTGAATATATCAAATTTGAGTGTTTAATACAAAAGAAACATCAAACTCAAATACTAAGTTGAATCTAACTATGTCTGAAAATAGCCTTTAACTTACTAGAAATGTTGGGACATGCCCCAGCTAAGTCTAGCAAACTGAAACTAAAAGTCTAAATTATAGAAGAAAATAGCATGACTATTGTCCTCGAAGAATGAGGACTCACCACTGGTACTGCCGAACTGGAGATCAGGAATCGATGTAAGCGTGATATGATTGTTGAGGACCTGAACTAATATCACGAGAAGATGTAGTGCAATATATGCATCAGTACTTGAAAGGTACTGAGTGTGCATGATAGAGCAAAGTTGAATAAACATATGCCTTAACAAGCAATAAAGCAAGAGCATAATCTGAACATGGTATAGATACTGAAATACTGAACATAACTAAACTGAATGCAATGACCAAATTATAACATGTTGAGACCGAATACTGAAACATGGTCAATGAAATAGAATCTGACTGAACTGTGGGATCTATTAATAACCGATAATAAAACCACATGAGCTAAATATGGAGTTTCATGTATACACCCCATCGAGAGGACACAATATACCCAACCAAAGGTATAGAGGCATGCTGGCGTGATCACTAAAATGATGCCCATGTAGGGGACTTACAACCTATGTGGCTCGTAGTTCTGGGACTATAAGGTTGACTGACCCTAGTCCAACTTGATATTAAACTACTCTATTAGATTAAGTGATTTACACATTATGGTAGAATTACTGTAATATACTGGATAGCTTAAAATGACATGCAAATGGAGAATACACATAAATAACTGATAATGACATATTTCAAACTGAGATATGTATATTTGAAATAATTGAAATATGTGGCCTAGCATGTGTAATTCAAGAACTAAAGAACTACATAGCTAGGGTTTTGAAATTCATGCAATAGACTGAATATTAACATACTAATCTGATTTGGATCATTCTAATAGCTAAGAACCCAATATTTCAACATTCAAGAAACCCTAGGTCTAGTCATAATAAGGGAATCAAGAAACTGACTGAAAGTTAGAGACCTAATGGGTGAAAGGAACCCACTAGTGAAATCCCACATACCTAGTGACGTATTCCATGGAGAAATCTTTTGATTTTGAGCCTGGAACTTAAGGAAACTTGTTCCGTTCTAGAAGGTAAGGTTGGTCGCCTCTTTCTCTTTTCTTGTTTCTAATTTTTTAAGTTTTGATTAAAAATTTGACTTGGGTAAGTTCTATTTATGTTTCTAGGCTAAAACGAATCAAAACCACGTAGTTTAGGGGTCCAACAAATAGGAAAAGACTGAAATAACCCTAACTTAAACTACAGATGGGCTGACCATAACCATCTTCACGGACCATGAAAGGGACCACAGACTGTGAAGTCAGTCGTGGTCTTCACTTGGACTGAAGGTCTGGGGGTTCTGGTTCACGGGCGCTACCATGGCTCGTGTGAGGGACCACAGACCGTGAAGGTCTTCGTGGTCCTCACTTGGGCTGAGGTCTAGAGGCTAATGTTTAGGAGGGACCATAGACCGTGAAGGTCCTCGTGGTCTTCACTTGGGCGTGAAGGTCTAAGTGGCTGGTTAGAGGGGCTGCTGCTTTAACTCTACGGGCGCCACCACAGACCGTTATCATTACCACAGCTCGTGATGGGTCCCGTGGTCTGAAGCTTGGGCCTGGTGGGATCCAAGTCAAGACCACGGGAAGTTCCACAGACCGTGGACCCTATCACTGTCCGTGAACCCTGTCGTGGTGCACTGTGCAGGTAATTTTTCTGCAATTTTTTTCTGGGTCTGATTTTCGAGGTGTTACAATTGTGAAAAGGAGCCACTATTCATTTTGGCGATGACTCTTCAGCTTGCCAAAGTAAATTCCGCATTTCTTTGAATAGTCTTGAGATGTCCCTTTTGACCTAGGATTTTTCCCCTTTTCACTGTAACATTGTGCGAAGCCTTCTTTGCTCATTGAGTGAACTCGGTGAACCGCCAAACTACTTCGGCGAGTATCTTGCTACTTTTTTGTGATTTCTGTTTCACTAAGCTTTCGTGAACATTTCTTCTTGTTTGTGTGTGTTTACAGTTATGGATCGACCTAAGTTCCAAGATAAGTATACACACGAGGGAGGCCTAAGCGACATGCTCCACCATGTAGAAGAAAGCAAATGGTGTTGTTATTGCAAAGGAAGTTGAACATCCCTTAACAACTTGTCGTAAACCTTTATAGGCAAGTGGTAAGGGCAAACAATAGGTGGTGGATGAAAAACTCTTGGAAGTGAGTGTGGACATTAATTCCGTATAGTTCACCTAATTTGAGTCAGAGAATAAACTGGTGGATGGGTCTGGGACTCCAATCCATACTCAAGTTCCTGAAGCTGAATTAACAAAGAGGAAGCATTCAGAGTTGCGTTCTAAAAAAACCCATGACCCACTAGTGCTACCACATGCACCATAGGTACCCCCCGTTATGGACAATCCTACTTCGTCAATGAATAATCTAAATGCCACTGGGTTGTGGACCATACGTGAGGAGAAGAGGTTGTCCACAGATGGAGTAGTGAATAGGTATCCAAACATTTGGGAGATGTTGCGGTACCCCAAATTCCAGCAATTCACAAAGCCTCGAAACCCATATGTTCCTACGTTGGTTCAGGAGTTTTACAAAGGGTTCACCAAGCTTATTCCAAAAAAGATAAAATAAGGTTAGTTCTATTGCCCTTGTTGATTTTGTAGAGGTACGGGACAATAGGGTGAGGACACAATCCTACTGATTTGACAGCCCTGAAGGTTGATATTACTGGTTTGCGTCATGATATGGACGAATTTAAGTCCACCAACACATTAATGATTTGGGGCTATGTACATGTCTCCCGTGACCCTAGTTCAGAGTTTCCTCTCATTCAAAATACTAGAAAGGTGGAGTCAAGCTAATTCTAAGATCCATCTGGCTACTGTGACCGGAGATGCCGCTGCACCTCATAAGGATGGGGATTACGACACTCCCGAGACTAATAATGAGGGCTTATTTTATCGTGAGATTGATGTGTATGAGCATTTGGAGGACATAAAAGGTGATATGCTATAGGTGGCCACAGAGGCATCAATTTTGCGACACTTCCATGATTGGTTCTATTGGGTCCAAGCCCACGGAGGAGGTCGTTGCACAACCCTTTGGAGTTGGAGTTGAGCAAGGCACCGATGCCCAGGTTGAGGCCACACCAGTGAGCCATACTTCTCCTCAGGCATAGCCTGACACGGGGATCCTTACACTATCTCCAGTTTATTTTAAGTTTAGTGATGTTTTGGTTTGATGCATTGGCCTCTGTCGTAATTGCATAAAAATGATTGTTGGTTAATGTTATCTTGTATATTTAAGTGTCAATTGCAGTCAATATCGATGACTTGAATAGTGCTTATGATGAACAATTTGTTTATTTGAGTCAAACGAGGTAATATGAGTTGCATAATTTATTGTGTTAACTCTTACCATCTCATTGTGAATAGTCAAATATCAAGTGTAAATCTTGAAATAACCGTTGCACACAAGCTTAACTTGTAGAACTATGATCGATGATTGTTTTTGGATGCCATGTGTGATGAGGTATACTTGAAAAGTGTGCATGAGGATACCTAGAACTTGCCTTGTTGGTCCAATTGATTAGCACCGGTGAATGAAAGAAATGATATTAGGCATGAATTTTAAGAGTGAACCGAATTGCTATACCTTTTTGTAACCACCTTGCAAGAATGTGAATCTAGCTTGGCATCATTTGAGCCAAAACTTTTATTTGGATGAAACATGAATGCAAGTATTTAAACCGGTTGTTGAAATTTTCATGGCCTTCCTACCTATAACCTTCAAGAAGCATTGGTTTTTTTTAATAGAAAACTTATGCCGAAAGCCTAAGTTAGGGGTGTCGTAAAAATGAGGAAAGAAACCGAGTAAAAAGTTTGTGAAATTCATCCTTTGAAGCATGTAGTGAAACAGATGGGGATCCCTCCATAAGTATAAAAAAGAGAGAAATATAAAAAAAGAAATGAATCGTTGTGCATTGTTGGGAAATAAAAGGGGTGTCCGATGAGCTATACCAGAAACTGTGTCTGCTATCAATAAGATAAGGATGAGTTGTGAATATGAAAAGAATGGCAGAAAAGAAAAATAAGTGAAATTTGAGTCATGCTTCATGAAGGTTGAGTCATTAAATTGAAATGCTCATACTCGTAACCATATTCCAATTACCAGCCTTAAAATACCTTTGTGATCTTGCATAAGACAAGTGATGTGTTGGTTGGAAAATCTGTGCAGACCTATGGGAAGAATCATGAATATGTTTCTCATTGGGAATGTGAGAGTTGATTTCGATTCCTTAATTTTAGTCCTTGATCAGCATTGTTAGAGCATGGTATTGTTCTTGGTGTGAGGGCATTTAAATACTTTTTTTGGGCATAAATTTTCTTTTGAAGTAAGCATTGGTGAGCTTGAACTCTATTTGATGGTGACTACTCATAGTTTGAAGATTTGAGTGCACAATTGAACATTGCATATTTATATTAAACCTTGTATGCACTATCAAGTTAACTCTCAAGGAGCACTACTTGTAGACATGCATGTTGCACTGACTGATCTCGTGTATTGCTTGAGGAAAGGCCAAAACTTAAGTTGGGGTGTTGATGAGTCCAGAATTTTGACTCATTGAAGGTTTATTATTTCATGAATTAGTGTCTTCAATGCCTATTTTGTGTTCATAAGTGATGTTAATTTTTTTATGTGCAACCATGAATGCTTAAGAACAAGGCAAGGACATTACATTGCAAAAAGAAGCAAAAAAGTTGGAAAGGTTGAGAAAAATTAATGCTGGAGATAGCAAAAATCACTCGGCGACTCACCGAGTGAGTCTTTAGCTCACCAAAAGATCTAGCAAGGTTGCGTGATGAATAAAACCATCTTGGCGAACTCAAGTACAAAATGTCACACCATCGAATGAAATAGTGTCTCAACTTATATCTCCTAAATGATCAAAACAATTTGAGAATGAAGTCAAGTCCACTCGGCGAAGAAGGATCCAAATGGTGAATTGGTGAAGTCATTCAGTGGTATCCATTGGGTCCGCTAATTGAGAAGTGAAAAATTCAAAAGCTGAAGCAGAAAATTAGCGAGATGGCCTTCCCATCGGAGGTTCGTCGAGTCACTCTTCGAACCTGACTAATTCCACTGAGTTGGTCTTGAGAAGGAATTATGGGAAATTTTTGGAAACAAATAAATTTATTTTTTAAGAGAGAAAGAAAGAGATTTTTACGTTACAAAATATTTAACTAGTAGAAACTTCTATTGTCTTGGGGTTTTTGAGGAAGGATATTAAGGTTTCAGTCTACCTTTTTGGCAATGCGTATTGAAGATTTAGGGGATCTTGATGGAACATCTTTGTGGTAACTTTTACTTACGTTTTAGTATGTTTGGCTAAACCCCTACACCTTAGGGGTGTGATTATGTAATTGAATACACAAATTAACTTGTGGGTATCTTTAATTGCTATATTAAATGTTGCTTTTAAATGGGTTCAATTATTTACTCATGTTTTCATTTATGGATTGAAGTTGCAAATTGGATTCTAGCTTTAGCTATCTATGATTTTTGTGAAAGATCCTTAGGGTGTACTATGTAATTGATAGTTGTATTGACTCTTATCTTTAGAACCCAATATGATAAAGTGAGTTAAATTAAGAAATTGGATTGCTTCACATCGTTAAGCTATTTGAGGTTCGAAAGAATTTTCTTGAAACATAATAACTCATTAAAAAAATGGTTGTTATAGTTACAACCCATCCTACCATTGAGATTCAGTGACTTAAAGCAATATTTTTTATTAAGATTGTACTGAGTGATTCTAAAATTTCTTAGGTATTAAAGTCGATTCTTGAGTGTGGGAATGATTCTAGATACAAATAAAGGTCACTAGAATCTCCCTGCATAAAGTTGTTGTTGATAACTTTCTTACAGATTGAGTTTCAATATGAGATTTTACTTGGGTCAACTTTAAATGATCATAACTCTTGGCACATAAATAATTAGGTTACCCATCACCCATTAGATTTTTGAGTTCTCTTCCCAATGCTACCAAGTTTACTTCAGTTCTAGATCAGACTAAAAACATATGTTCATTTTAGTGAATCCTTCTTTTTAAGGCTCCTAAATCGTTTCGAGAGGGGTAGTTTTCTCTTGTCCCATCCCTTCTAAGCATAATCCACGTTTTTCCCCACCAAATTAAGGTTTGATCAGCGCTAAAACTATATTTCATGTTCTTTATCAGTTAGAAGAATTAGAACAATGTTTCAAGAGGAGAAAAGCTATGGTTAAAGTGTTCTTCAATATTCCATTGATTTCGCCAAGAATCTTTTTTCTTTCTAGGTATGTAAGCCTTCTAACACTGTTGGACTTGTTCTTCCTCATGCCTTAAATCTCAATTTTTTCAAGATATCATTATATCTAAAAGATTCATTCGTAGTTCTTGATATTGAGTTCAATTCTTTAACAATGGAGGTTTTGATTCCTTTGTTTTGTGAATCTTTGGTAGAGTTATGTTTCCAAACGAATTGTATGAAATTTATCATGTATTCATGTTGGGTTTTATAATCGATAAGAGTTGAGGAGAAATTTTCCCAATTCTAAACTAGTTGGGGTCCTAATTTTAGCTTGAATATTTGTCGGGTTGCTGGGCATGGCACCCTGCTTCAGAATTGCATTACAAACCTGGGGTTGAAGTTTTGTGCCAGCCCAGCAGTGCACTAGGAGTTGCCTGACTGATCCCTTTCGTGTTTCATTCGAACGTATTCCTTTTAGTCGTGGCTACGTTTTCCTTTTCCGTGTTAGCTCTTGTAGGCTCCATATACCTTTGAAAATTCTTACATGTTCTAATCACATGACTTATGCACAGTCAAAACACAAGTGAGTTAAAGAGAAAGGTTCAAGAGATTTTATTATGTTGATTTTGAGTCCTTCAGTTCTTGATTCTTTTTGAAATTCTATTCCTAATTATTGAAGTGCTATATGTTATGCATTAGGATTATTGAGTTAATTCGTTTATGTCTATATTTCAGCATGAACCCTATGAATTAAGTATTCTTGAGATGAGTAGTATCATTGAGTTATGAATTTTTGAGTTCCAAGTATTGAATTTTCTATACTGTTATTTATATCCTTGAGTTGATTCTGTTATGTCTATATTTTGGCATGAACCCTATTTGAGTTATGACTTTTGAGAGTCTTTTAAAGTTGGTGTTTGTGTTTACACGGAATTTTGAGGAAGTAAAGAAGAGTTTGAGAAAGAGTATACTGGAACTAAGTATTTCCCAAATGTTTCATTCTTTATATGAAGAAAGAGTATTATTTTGAGAAAAGAGAAACTTTAATTTTTAAATGAGTCTATGAGTTCATAGATAATACAAAGCAGATACCTCTTTTAAGAGGATTGATTGAGCAATTATCTTAAACTAGAGAAAGAGTATGTTTTATACATTCGAGCATGAGTTTATATGTTATTGGGAGTAGTATTGAGACCTGATATGGGGATGAGTTCAGTCAACTCAAAATCCTCATAACCCTTCTGTGCCAACATGGGTAAAGGATCATACTTTTTAGATGAATCCTTAGTGCCTACGGGCAGAGCTTAGTAGATCAACTTAGTTGTAGTGCTATTATGTCTAGCAACGTGGTTGTCAAAAAGGATGACCCGGGGGCATTTACTATCCCTTGCACTATAGGGATGTTACAATTTGCTAAAATATTGTGTGATTTGGGGGCAAGTATAAACTTGATACCCTATGACATTTTCATGCAACTTGGGCTAGTAAGCCTAAACCTACAACTATGCGTCTTCTCATGGCCGGCCACTCTATCAAGCGCCCTATTGGCATCCTTTATGACATTTTTGTGAAGAAAGACAAATATATATTTTTGGCTAATTTTGTGAGCCTCGATTTGTGAGATTGCTGTCGAGGTCCCTATTATTCTTAGTAGGCCATTCTTGGGTAACAAGAAATCTCTTGTTGATGTGGAAAGTGATGAACAAAAATTCCAAGTAAACGGTGAGGAAGTTACATTCAATATTTTTAAATCGATGAAGCAAACAAGTGACCTCCATGTGATATCGGTCATTGACGTGATTGATAAAGCGGTTACTAGTGTGAGTTAAGTTTCTTGTGTTAGTGAGTCTTTGTTTGTCATTCTTTTGAATTATGATACGGAGGAAATTCAAGATTATGATGAGGTAGTGGCTACTCTATTAGGTTTAGGTTCTTATTCAACGAACACTTTGAAACTCGATATCGATTTGAAGAGTAGGGAAAGTCCTCCCGCAAAGCCTATTGAAGAACCACCAAAGTTCAAATTAAAGGTACTTCACCTCACATTTGTTATGTATTCTTGGGAGCCAATAGCACCTTACCCATGATTATTACTATGGATTTGCTAGAATGGCAAACATGAGCGCTTGTTAATGTGTTGAAAAGATTTATCAAGGCTTTTGGGTGGACTATTGCCGACATTGTGGGAATTCCTCCCAGAATTTGTACCCATAAGATTTAATTGACTTGTGATTGTAATCAAAGTATGGAACATCAAAGGAGGTTGAATCCTTCGATAGAGAAGTCATCAAGAAAGAGATTATTAAGTGGCATGATGAGGTAGTTGTCTACCCTATTGCGGATAGCAAGTGGGTTAGTCCCGTCCAATGTGTTCTAAAGAAAGTTGGTATGAATATCGTCCCTAATTAAAAAGGGTAGCTTCAGCCAATGCGGCCAGTTGCCACTTGGCGTGTATGTATGGACTATCGAAAGTTGAATACTTGGATCAAGAAAAATCATTTTTCGATACCCTCTATGGATCAAATGCTTGATAGACTTGCGGGTCGTAGATGGTATTTCTTCTTAGATGATTACTTTGGTTATAATCTATTCTCTATTGAATCAGAAGATCAAGAAAAGACAACCTTCACATGTCCCTATAGGACGTTCGCTTTCAAAAGGATTCCCTTTGGATTGTGTAATTCACCGGTGACGTTTAGTGGTGTATGCTCTCTATTTTTGCTGATATGACAGAGGATTCGATGGATGCCTTTATGGATGACTCTTCGGTTGTGGAAGAAACATTTGTAGCATGCCTTGAGTAGCTTGGTAGAGTCTTGCAAAGATGCGACGAAACTAACCTTATTCTCAATTGGGAGAAATGTCATTTCGTTGTCAAGGAAGGTATTGTATTGGGGCACAAAATTTTACTAGATGGCATACAAGTTGCCTCCTCCTATTTTATTATAGGTGTTAGAAGCTTCTTGGGTCATGCAGATTTCTACAGGAGGTTCATAAACGATTTCTCTAAGGTGGCTCATCCTCTTTGCAAGCTACATAAAAAGGAAAGTGTCTTTGAGTTTGATGAAGCTTCTGTCAAGGCATTTTTTTGTTAAAAAGAGAAGATTGTTTTGGCTCCTATTATTGTTGCTCTAGATTGGAGCATTCCATTTGAGCTAAGGTGTGATGCTGGATCATTCCATTTGAGCTAAGGTGTGATGCAAGCCGTGTGCCTTTAGGGGCTATATTTTGCCAACGCAAGGGAAATTTGTTTCATCCGGTCTACTATGCAAGCAAGACCTTGAATGTAGCTCAAAAGAACTACACCTTCACTAAGCAAGAGTTGTTAGCATGGTGTATGATTTTGAGAAGTTTAGAGCCTATCTTTTGGGGACAAAGGTGGTGGTACACCATGCTGCTATACGTTACTTGATGGATAATAAGGATGCAAAGACAAGGTTTATCTGATGGGTGTTATTATTACAAGAGTTTGACATTGAACTCAAAGATTGAAAGGGAAGTGAGAACCAAATAGCAGACCATTTGTCGAGGTTAGAATCAAATGTGGTTGTTTCCGGTGAAAAAGATACTGAGGAAGCTTTCCCCACTAAGTCAGTGATAGTTGTGTCAAATGGTACCCCGCCTTGGTATGCTTATTTTGTTACCTATATGGTATGTAGGATTCTTCCCAATGGGCTAAATTTTTATCAACGAAAGAGGTTCCTTTTTTATGCGAAGAAGTATTTTTGGGATGAACCTTACTTATTTCGGGAGTGTTTTTTTATCACATGATTTGAAGATGTTTTCCGGAAGGTGAGATAGATGTTATTCTTGATGCTTGCCATGCATCACGAGTTGGTGGGCACCATAGTGAAGTGCATACTCCTGCAAAAGTACTACAAAGTGGTTATTATTGGCCAACATTGTATCAAGATGTGAATCCTCTTGTTAAGAAGTGCGTACAATGTCAAAAGCAAGGAGGAGTGTCGCGAAGGCATAAATTACCTCTCACCCCTATTTTAGAGGTTGATTTGTTTAATATATGGGGAATCAATTTCATGGGACCTTTTATGAGTTCTTATGGGAACAAATACATCTTGGTGGCCATTGATTATGTCTCTAATTGGGTAGCGGCGGTGGCCTAACTTAATAATGAATGGAGAAGTGTGGTTCAATTCCTCAAGCGGTACATTTTCATGAGATTTGACACTTCACGTGTAATCATTAGTTATGGGGGCTCTCATTTCTGTAACCGAATGTTAACCTCATTATTGAGCAAGTATGGAGTCAAGCATAAGTTTTCCTCTCCTTATTATCCGCAAACAAGTAGGTAAGTTGAGGTGTCGAGCTGAGAAATCAGAGGAATTTTGGCTATGACCTTCAATAAAAATAAAACTGATTAGTCTCTGAAGTAAAATGATACTCTTTAGGGATATAGAACTGCATTCAAGACCCCAATTAGTATGTTCACATATCAATTGGTATTTGGTAATTTTTTTCATCTACCGGTTGAACTTGAGCACAAGGCCTTATAGGCGTTAAAGGCCATGAACTTGAATTGGGAGGATACGTCGAAGGATCGAGTTGACCAACTCCATTCTTTGGAAGAGTTTTGTCTTTGAGCGTATGAGAGCTCAACCCTTTATAAGGAAAAATGAAGAAATGGCATCATATAAAGATCCTTCATCGAGAGTTTAAAGTTGGTGGTCTTGTGTTGCTCCACAACTCTCATCTGAGACTCTTTCCCATAATACTCGAATCAATATAGTCGGGTCCATTCAAAGTTAATCGCGTGTTTTCAAACTAGGCAATAGAAGTTTCAAACAAGGATGGGTCAATGTTCAAGGTGAATGGGCAAAGGTTAGAGCTTTACTTTAGAGAGCGTCTAAATCTAACTATGATTGATGTGTTGTATTTAGATGATGCTTGAATGCTTGTCCACGTCATGCCACGATGTTAACTAAGGCAATTTTTGGGAGGCAATCCAATCTTTAATTTTTGGTTATTTGAATAATGGTTGTTGGATCTGTAGGTTGGAGTTCGTATTTTTGGAGACACAAAAATGGGCTAGGGTTTCTTTACTCGGCGAGTCACAGAATTGCCTCCATAATCTCTCAGATAGATCGCCCAATAAAGGTAAAAAATGAGGAAGGTTCTAGAAGTTTAGGCAATCTTACAGCTCACTCAGTGAGTTTTTGAGTCTGATCAGAAAACTCGATCGAGCTCACCTTCTAACGTACAGAAAGGCAAAGAGGATATCACTCGGCGAGTCACCTAGTATAATTGGCTAACTCAACCTAGCTCGCCCATTGAACTTGAGGATTGGTTGAGGTCCCTGTTACTTTGTGGTGGGCTAAGACCCAGTCGGCGTGTCGCTGATTCCTCTCGGCGACATTAGTTGAGCCCCCCGAATTTCCCGCGCACTAAAGAGTCACTTTCTTTGAAAGTTTTAAATTCAATTTTTGTTCTTTTTATTTGAAAATTTTTACTCCTCAACTCATCAATCAAACTTTAATCTATATTTTTTTTAATTTGCATCTCATGAATGAAGTGTTGTCGTGATTCTTCTACCCTCCTCTTTAGCTGCGTCTGTGTATCTTTCTACATTAGAGGTTGGTTTCTCAAATTTTGTGAAATACTTTAATTGCTAATGTGGAGTGTAGTGGGTTGATCATTGCTTGGTTAAATTTTATGCCTTGGATTGTTAAATTTTTATCAAGAATGTTAAATCATTCATTTTGGTCCAATTATTTATGCCTCTTTTGTTAGTTGTTTAAATTGCAAGTATTAAATGTTAGGTAATGCATGGGTGAAGTCTAAGTAGCTTCAATTCAACCAAATGACTTGAATTTTCCTGATGATTGATTGGGTGAAGTCGTTCTTCAGGGAAAAAAATCATTTTTGGTTTAATTGGCACTAATTGGGGGATGTTTTAATACCTCGACAAGTTAATTCATCTTGGGTAGTTGTGAATTGTATGGGTTTGTCTCTAAATTAGTGATTTGTGGGTTGTTTCTCGTGAATTGAGACGGTTGTTGGGGAGGTGATAAGTTAGGACATTTTGGGGAGCTTCGTTGAGATCGCTAAATTGCCTCAGCACATCGCCAAAAGCCTTCCCCATCACCTAATTTATTGGGGTTGTTGTCACGCTCCGAACAACCCCCCAAGACGCGGACATGGGACCTAGGATCAAAAGTGACTCCAAGCTAAACCTACTGGCATGACATGAGCATATTACGAATAATAATAACTGATGCGGAAGTTAAATCATAAAAACAAAAGTAATGCGGAATACCCATATACTAAAACTGAATATTTCAAATCATAGAGTTTAAAACTAAAGAAACATCAAACTCAAATACTAAGTCGAATCTAACTATGTCTGAAAATAGCCTCTAACTGACTAGATATGCTGGGACATGCCCGCAGCTAAGTCTAGCAAAACTGAAACTAAAAGACTAAAATACTGAAGAAAATAGCATGACTATTGTCCTCAAAGAATGAGGACTCACTACTAGTACTGCTGAACTGGAGATCAGGAACCGATCTAAGCGTGATCTGATTGTTGAGGACCTAAACCTACATCACAAAAAGATGAAGCGCAATATATGCGTTAGTACTTGAAATGTACTAAGCATGCGGGATAGAGTATAGCTAAATTAACATATAACTGAACAAGCAATAAAGGAAGAGCATAATCTGAATATGGTATAGATACTGAACATGACTAAACTGAATGCAATGACCAAATTATAACATGTTGAGACTAAAACATGGTCTACGCAATAGAATCTGATGGAACTGTGGGAGCTACTAATAACCAATAATTAAACCACATGATCTTAATATGGAGTTCGATGAATATGCCCATCGAGAGGACCCAATATACTGGCCAAAGGTATATAGGCATGTTGGCGTGATCACTAAAATGATGCCCATGGAGGGAACTTAAAACTTACATGTCTCATAATTTCGGGACTATAAGGGTGACTGACCCTAATCCAACTCAGTATTAAGCTACTCCATTAGATTAAGTGGTTTACACATTATGATTGAATTACTCTATTATACTGGATAACTCAAAATGACATGCAAACTGAGAATGCGCATAAATAACTAATAATGAAACATTTCAACATAAGGCATGTATATCTAAAATAACTGAAATATCTGGCCTAGCATGTGTAATTCAAGAACTAAAGAACTACATAGCTAGGGTTCTTAAATTCATGCAATAGACTGAATATTAACATACTAATCTAATTTGGATCATTCTAATAGCTAAGAACCCAATAATTTTAACATTCAAGAAACCCTAGGTCTAGTCATAATAAGGGAATCAAGAAACTGACTGAAAACTAGGGACCTAATGGGTGAAAGGAACCCACTAGTGAAATCCCACATACCTGGTGACGAATTTGACGGAGAAATCTTTTGATTTCGAGGCTGGAACTGAAGCAAACTTGCTGCGTTCTTGAAGCTAGGGTTGGTCGCCTCTTTCTCTTTTCTTGTTTCTAATTTTCTATGTTTTGATTAAAGATCTGACTTAGGTAAGTTTTAGTTATGCTTCTAGGGTAAAACTAATCAAAACCACGTAGTTAAGGGTTAAATCATCGTAGTTAAGGGGTCCAACAAAATAGTAAAAGAACAAAATAACCTTGACTTAAACTGTAAACGGGCTGACCCCGACCATCTTCCCGGGCCGTGAAAGGGACCACAAACTGTGAAGTTAGTTGTGGGCTTCAGTTGGACTGACGGTCTGGGGGTTTTGGTTCATAGGCGCTACCACGACCCATGTGAGGGACCACGGACTGTAAAGGTCCTCGTGGTCCTAACTTGGGCAGAGGTCTAGAGTCTCATGTCTAGGAGGCCTACTGGTTAGCCTTCACAAGCCACTGCACGACCCGTGTGAGGGGCCACAGACTGTGAAGGTCCTTGTGGTCTTCACTTGGGCGTGGAAGTCTAAGGGTCTTGTTATGGGGGGCTGTTGCCTCGACTCTACGGGCGCCACCACGGCCCGTTATCATGACCACGGCCCATAAAGGGTCATGTGGTCTGATGTCTGGGCTTGGTGGGATCCAAGTCAAGACCACGGGTAGTTCCACAGACCGTGGACCCTATCACTACCCGTGAACCCTACCGTGGTACACTGGTGCATGTAATTTTTCTGTAATTTTTTCTAGGTCTGATTTCCGAGGTGTTGCATTATCTTCCCATTGGGAACATTCATCCTCGAATGAAGACAAAATTAGCTGAAATGGAGGGAATGAGCTGTAACCCTACTAATAAACACTGTTGACTGATTTATGACTGAACTGAGGTCCAAGAACATGCAAATATGCTTAAAATGCAAATACAAATTGAAGGAACATGATATTAAGACTAACTTCACATATGAATGATTGAAAAACTGAGGAGGAACTATTACCTCAAGCTAGAGTGGAATCGGAAGGAAAGAGGTGAGGATACTTGGCTTTCATGGTTGCTTCTGCTTCCCAAGTAGCTCCCTCTACGGACTGACACCTCCACCAAACCTTGACTGGAGTGACTTTTTTATTTCTCAACCTTCTAACCTGATGATCAAGAATCTTAACTGGTACATCCTCATAAGAAAGGTTATCTTTTATAGCCACACTCTCTAATGGCACTATGGATGCTGGATCACCCACACACTTCTTCAAAAGTGAAATGTGAAAGACTGGATGCAGTGCTACTAAATCTGCTGGCAACTATAACTCATAAGCCACTTTACCAATCCTTTTCAAGATCTGGTAAGGGCCTACATATTTGGGACTGAGCTTCCATTTCTTTCCAAATCTCATCACCCCCTTCGTTGGTGACACTTTCAGGAAAACCCAATCATTAACTTGGAACTCTAGTTCCCTTCTCCTTACATCTGCATAAGACTTCTAGCGACTCTGGGTTGTCTTAAGTCTATCCCTAATGAGTTGAACTTTGTCCATAGCATCGAGGACTAAATCTTGCCCTATCAAGGCTGCTTGACCTACTTTAAACCAACCAACAGGAAATCTGCATCTATGCCCATACAATGCCTCATAAGGGGCCATTTGAATGCTGGAATGGTAGCTATTGTTGTAGGCGAACTCAATAAGAGGAAGGTGATCATCCCACATACCCTTGAAATGGATCACATAAGATCTTAACATGTCCTCTAAGGTCAGAATTGTACGTTCTGCCTGCCCATCCGTCTTTGGATGAAATGCAGTGCTAAGGTTAACTTGAATACCAAGACCTTCGTAAAATGACTTCTTTAAATGAGAGGTAAATTGAGGACCTCTATCTGAGATGATAAAAAACGAAATACCATGCACCCTTACAATCTCATTAATATAACACTCGGCGTAGTCCTCCACCGAATCTGTAGTCTTGACCAGCAAAAAGTGAGAAGACTTAGTAACTCTGTCACCTATCACCCAAATGGAGTCATGTTGTCTACGAGTACGAGGTAACCTTGTGATGAAGTCCATGTTGATCACTACCTACTTCCAAGTAGGAATGTCAATCTCTTGAGTCATACCTCCTGGTTTCTAATGTTGTACCTTGACTTGCAGGCAATTGGGGCACTTAGCGGTACATCTTAGTGGCACCTAGATGAATAGAATATTTGGAGTTATGGGCTTTTACAAGAATATGTTGTCTCAACTTGCCCACATTAGGAACACATAATTGACCACGGTAGTGAAGCACACCATCTCCCCCTTGGGTGAAAACCTCAACTATCTGTTGTTGGACTGCACCCTTAAGTTCAAATAATATCGGATCAATGTCTTGTTTTTCCTTAACTTTCACTACCAAAGAGGATTTTTCCACATTTTGGACCTTTACACCACTTTCATATATGCTCATAAGACGATCTCCTAGGCGAGCAAGTCTATGAACATCCTTTGATAGGTCATTTCTATCTTCCTCAACATATGCGACACTACCCATGGATAATTGGCTAAGAGCATCTCCTACTACAGTTGCCTTACCAGGATGGTAATGCACACTTATATCATAATCCTTGAAGAACTCTAGCCATCTTCTTTGGTGAAGATTCAACTCTTTTTGGGTAAACACATACTGAAGGCTCTTATGGTCGGTGAACACATCTACGTGAACACCATACAAGTAATGTCTCTAATATTTAGTGTGAATACCACTATTGCAAGCTCGTGGTCATGAGTCGAATAGTTCTTCTCATACAGCTTTAGCTGTTTGGAAGCACAAGCTATCACCTTACCTCGCTGCATCAACACGCAACCAAGGCCGACTCTGGATATATCGCAATAAATCACATTACCGTCCGAACCATCTGGTAGAGTCAAAACAGGAGCTATAGTCAACCTAGTTTTCAATTCTGCAAAGCTTTTCTCGTAATCATCTCACCATTGATACATGTCCTTTTTTTGAGTTAGTTTAGTCAATGGTGAGGCTATGGATGAAAATCCTTCCATGAACCTTCTATAATTATCTGCTAAACCCAAGAAAGATCTGATATTTGTAGCAGATGCAGGTTTGGGCCATTGTTTCACTTCTTCTACCTTCTAGAAATCTACTCGAATTCCTTCACTAGACACAATATACCCAAGGAAAGCAATTGACTGCAACCAAAACTCACATTTGCTAAATTTAGCAAATAATTGGCGATCTTTGATAGTTTGCAGAACAACCCTCAAATGACTTGCATGTTCTTCCTCATTCCTAGAATAAATAAGGATATCGTCAATAAAGATGATAACGAACAAGTGTAGGTAATGCTTGAACACTCTGCTCATCAAATCCATAAAAGCTGCAGGAGCATTGGTTAGTCCAAATGACATACCTACAAATTCATAATGTCCATACCGAGTCCTGAAGGCTGTCTTTAGAATGTCACTATCTCTAACTTTAAGGTGATGATAACCCAATCTGAGGTCTATCTTTGAGAAATCACTAGCACGCTGAACTTGGTCAAACAAGTCATCAATCCTGGGGATAGGATACTTATTTTTGATTGTGACCTTGTGACCTGGCTGATCCCTTCCATGTTTCATCCGAACGTATTCCTTTGAGTTGTGACTACGTTTTCCTTTTCTGTATTACCTTTTTCAGGCTCCATATACCTTTGAAAATTCTTACATGTTCTAATCACATGTCTTATGCACAGTCAAAACTAAAGTGAGTTTAAGAGAAAAGTTCAAGAGATTTTATTATTATGATTTTGAGTCCTTGAGTTCCTGATTCTTTTTGAAATTCTATTCCTAATTATTGAAGTGCTATATGTTATGCATTAGGATTATTGAGTTAATTCGTTCATGTCTATATTTCAGCATGAGCCCTATGAATTAAGTATTCTTGAGATGAGTAGTATCATTGAGTTATGAATTTTTGAGTTCTGAGTAATGAATTTTCTATATTGTT
Source organism: Solanum commersonii (assembly GCA_029007595.1). Classification (NCBI taxonomy): domain Eukaryota; kingdom Viridiplantae; phylum Streptophyta; class Magnoliopsida; order Solanales; family Solanaceae; genus Solanum; species Solanum commersonii. Next base: position 688,679 of record JAJTWQ010000010.1, on the reverse strand, counting down.
ATTTATATCCTTGAGTTGATTCAGTTATGTCTATATTTTAGCATGAACCCTATTTGAGTTATGACTTTTGAGAATCTTTTAAAGTGAGTGTTTGTGTTTTAACAGAATTTTGAGAAATTAAAGAGGAGTTTGAGAAAGACTATAGTGGAACTAAGTATTTCCCAAATGTTTCATTCTTTTTATGAAGAAAGAGAGTATTATTTTAAGAAAAGAGAAACATTAATTTTTAAACGAGTTTATGAGTTCATAGATAATACAACGCAGTTACCTCTTTTAAGAGGATTGATTGAGCTATTATCTTAAGCTAGAGAAAGAGTATGTTTTATACATTCGAGCATGAGTTTATATGTTATTGGGAGTAGTATTGACCCCTGATATGGGGATTAGTTCAGACAACTCAAAATCCTCATAATCCATCTATGCCAAATTGAGTTAAAAGTATTTTATTATATCACCTAATAGTAGTCCCCTTTTGGGGACTCTAGTTTCATAAGGTGTTAGTAATAGTCCCCTTTTGGAGCCGTATGTCTTGTCTTGACACTCATTTTTGTATGGTAGAGGCTTCATAGATAGACAGTTTTGGAGAGAGTCCTTCAATATCAGTTGATTCATTTAAAACTTATGTTTCATACTCACTATATTCAAGCAAGTTTTGAGATTCAGTAAACTTTTTTTCAAACGTTTCTTTCAATTTGATGCTTATGTATGCTTGAATTAGTGTTTCGCTTGTAGTTAACCAGGATAAGGATTCGCTTGGGGGGCAGCAATAGTTCTCGAGTGTCGGCCATATCCAGGGTGTATGTAGGGCCATGACAGCAAAGGCTCACCTCAGTAACCGAATACACGCAAATGAACAAGTCAACCACTAGTCTTAACCTTTACAATGGTATCTGCATAGACATGCATGTAATAAGTGAGCTATATATAAATATAACAAGTTAGATCCTTCACATGCTACTTTAATACACCTAGAACAAGTGTTAGAAAATATATTGTAACATCCTGCATTAGAAAGAGCTAAATTTATAAAAAAACTAATTTAGAAAGATCTAATTTTAGATTTGTTCAAATTAAGTTTAAATTGTGAGTTTAGGGTCAACTTTAAACGACTATAACTTTCAATATATTATGAGTTAGCTATCCCATAGGATACCAAATGAAAGGTATTTGAATCATCTTTACAATGCCATCGAGTTTGCTAAATTTGGAGCTTGTATGATGGAGATATGCCCATTTGAAGTCAACATGTCTAGTTAAGGAAAGTTACCCAAATTAGTGAGGAGTATTTTAGTCTTTTCCTTACCCAGAGGGGCTGCGGCGACGTCCCAGCAGTGTGCTAGAAACCAATCTCTGAATTTCAGGGGCTGGCACCCCTCGCCAGAAGTGTGCCAGGGTCGCCTGCCCCTATCCTTTTTCCATCGTTTGCTTTGTCTAAGTTCTTTTAAAGTGTACCTTTACTCTCTACTGATTCTATTTACTCTAGACTACATCTAAACATCGAGAGATCATTCATAACATAAATCATATCCCTTGAATTCATAATTCAAATTCAAGGTAGAGTTAAGAGTAAAGTCTTTAGAGTTCTTTTGAATCATTTTCAGAAGTCTTCTACAATATTTTAAAACTTGTTTTAAGACTTGAGTACTTGAGTTTGAGAATGAGGATACTTGAGTTTCATTTTTCAAAATGAATATATGGGAACTAAGTATTCCCAAGAGTAAATATTTTTACATTTGAGCTAAATTATATTTTAGGAGTAGAATTGAGCATCGATATGGCGATGAGTTAAGATAATTTAAAGTCCTTATAAACCATGTAGCCAACGTGGGTAGAAAGCTTTATACTTTTTAGATGATTCCTTATTGCATTTTATGCATAGCCTAGTGGATCAACTAAGTTGAGGAGTTCTATACCCCGACAAGTTATAGGACAGTTCTGACAGTATGGGCGAGACTTTGTATCATCACATAGCTCATAGTGATGGCTGTTGGTTGGAGAATCTCCCAAACAGAGTTATTTTGTATCTTTACTTACAAACCGAATGACTATTGTATTTTTAAATACATTAATTTGTTATCTACTATTTTAAATGCTTTATATAAAATCTACTCTTATTGTCATTTTTTAATGCATTGAGTTGAGTATCCATGAGTTCAAGTTGAGGTTGAGTTAGGTTGAGTCAAAGTAAGTATGTTTCCTTGTTATCACGTTACGCTTGACGGTTATATTCAGTGTTCCCCTTACATGCTCGTACATTCCATGTAATAACGCTATTTTTCCTATATCTTTCATGAGTTAGATACTGGTAACTAGGATCATCAACCAACACTTCGTTGATCCAGACAAGTTGCAGAATTGTTTGGTGAGCCTCCTTGCTTTCGAAAGATCCCTTATTTATCTTCATCTATTTCAGTTAGATAGGATAATCCAGGGTCTTGCCCCAACATCCCTCATAATAATAGAGGCTTTTAAGATAGCTAGAAAGTAGTAGTTCATGAGTCTTATTCATTTTTAGTTGTTAATGTTCTGGACTTGAGTGCCTCTTTTGGCTAGTGAATGTTTTATTTCTAAAAGATTTCGAGTTTATCTTTTTAGACAGTTGAGTAAAGTGTACTTTTGAGCTCATATGTGGCTAAGTAAGTCTTCCACTAAGAGTTGAGCGAGGCCAACTGATCGTTGTGGGCCAGCAATAGTTCTCGAGTGCCGGCCACCTCTAGGGTGTAGGCTCGGGACGTGAAAAACTTGCTATCAGAACCTAGAGTTCAAGTGTCCTAGGGTTTCTATGAAGTCATGTTCGTAGAGTCTTAGTTATTGGTGTGAAGCACACAACATCTATAATTATAAAGCTGCGATATTTAGGAACTATCTTAGTTCTTTCATACTCATTTCGTGCTTTAGAGTTTAACTCTATAAAGTTTCTTTCTAATTCATGTTTGCGCGTATCATTCAGATCATGCCTCCATGAAGAGTGCTTTGAGGTTATTCTTTTGGGAGGAATATTGATCCATAGGATCAAGGAGTCCCCAATGCACTATATGTGCAACCCCAAGAGGAGGTCACTAAGGCTATGTTTCGGGATGCTATCCAGATGTTGAGTTAAGTGGTGACAAACCAAGCTGGGTAGCAGAAAGGGGTTTGACAAGATGTGGCTGATACATTTAGGATTCGTGAGTTCTTAAAGATTAATACTCCAGATTTAATTGCTTCAAGTGTCACTGAGGATCATGAAAACTTTGTGTTAGGGTTGTAGAAAGTGTTTGATGTGATGCATGTTGTTGATGCTGAGAGAATGGAACTAACTGCATAACAACTAAAGGGTGTTTTTAGAGTATGGTACGATTAATGGAAGAAGAGTAGAGTTGAGGGTGCACCAATTATGAGGTGGGTTGTGTTCGAAGAGGCATTCATAGGGTGTTTCTTTACCCGTGAGCTGAGAGAGACAAAGGTAAGAGAATTCCTCACCCTTAAGTAGGAATGAGTGTGTATGACTACAGCCTTAAGTTAACTCAATTTTCCAGGTATGTTGCGGAGATGGTTACTGATATGAGGAGAAGGATGAGCTTATTTGTGTATGGGTTGTCTCATCTGTCGAGCATAGAGGGTAAGGCTATGATGTTGATAGGAGACATGGACATAGCAAGGCTTATGATCCATGTGAAAAAGGTTAAAGAAGATAAGTTGAGGGATAGAGAAGAGTTCCAAAACAAGAAGGCTAAGACAACTTGAAATGAATCCAGGCAGCAGAAGAGTAACGCATACTGGTTATCCTTTCAACAAAATCCAAATGAACCTTTTCCATTGTCTGCTAGTGCACCTGCACCAAAGAATAGTGGTGAGTTCAAGAATTAAAATTCTCAGAACATCAGAACTAGACTTACACAGTCTCAAGGTAATGTGCCACAAGGAGGTAAACGAACTTTGGCAAGTGCTAAGTGTGGTAGGAACCACCTGGGAGCATGTCGTGATGGTTCCACTGGTTGCTTCACGTGTGGTCAAAATGGTCACTTCATGAGAAGGTGACCTAAGAATAGGAAAGGTAATGCTAATGGGGGCAATAGAGCCAAATCTTCGTCAGTGGCTCCGCCAAATAAAGTTGCACCTAGAGTAACTACTTTAGGGACATGCGTAGAGGCAAACTATCTGTATGCTATCACCAATCTCCAAGAGTAAGAGAATTCACCTGATGTTGTCACTGGTATGATCAAAGTCTTTACTTTTGATGTATATGTATTGCTAGATCTAGGTGACTGTCTATCATTTCTGACTCCTTATGTTACTATGAGGTTTGATATTATTCCCAAACAATTTCTTGAGCCCTCATGTTTTTACACCCTTGTATTTGAGTCTATTCTAGATGAGAGAGTTTATCATGATTTTACCATTTCTATAAATAACAAGGACACCATGGATGACTTAGTTGAGTTATAAATGGTAGACTTTGATGTTATTCTATGTATGGACTGGCTTCATGATTGTTATGCCTTAGTTGATTGTAGAACTCGAATAGTCAAGTTTTAGTTTCCTAATGAGCCAGTCGTAGAGTGGAGGAGTAGTTCAACAGTGCCGAAGTGTTATTTTATTTCACACCTTAAGGCTAGAAAGTTAGTTTCCAAGGGGTGCATCTATCACTTAGTCTGAGTTAATGACTCTAGTATTGAGACACTACCTATTCATTCAGTTCCAATTATGAGTGACTATCCAGAGGTCTTTCTATATGATCTTCCCAGAGTCCCTCCTATGAGAGAAATAGACTTTGGTATTGATATTGTTTATGATACTCGTCTTATGTCTATTTCGACATATAGAATGGCTCCAGCTGAGTTAAAAGGGGAGTTTAAAGATCAGCTTGTTAAAAGTCTAATTCGACCAAATGTCTGACCTTGGGACACTCCAGTGTTATTTGTGAGGAAAAAGGATGGTTCTCTTCGAATGTGTATTGATTACCGATAACTAAACAAGGTTATCATAAAGAATAAGTACCCCCTTCTAAGAATTGATGATACATTTGATCAACTTAGGGGTGCCGCTTTTCTTTTCTAAGATAGACTTCAGATCTGGCTATCATCAGTTGAGAATAAGAGAGGGTGATATTCCAAAGATTTCATTCAAGACCCTATATGGTCATTATGGGTTATTATTCATGTCTTTTGGTTTGACTAATGCTCCTACAACATTCATGGACCTGATGAACAGAGTTTTTAAGCCATATCTGTATATATTTGTTATCTTGTTTATCGGTGAAATTCTAGATTATTCAAGGAATAAGGAGGATCATGCTAGTCATCTCAAAGTAGTTCTTCAAACTCTCAGAGATAGAGAGTTGTATGCTAAAGTTTCCAAGTGTGAATTTTGGCTTGAGTTAGTGGAGTTCTTAGGCAACATTGTTTCTTATGATCGAATTCGAGTTGACACTCAGAAGATTGAGGCAGTGCAGAACTGACCTAGACCCACATCTCTAACTAATATTATGAGTTTTCTGGGAGTAGCTGGTTATTATAGAAGGTTTTTCAAGGGGTTCTCATCTATTTCATCCCCGTTGGCCAAGTTGACTTAGAAAATAGTTACGTTTTAACGGTCTGAAGCTTGTGAGAAATGCATTCAAGAATTGAAAAAGTGGTTAATTACTGCCCAGTGTTGACCTTACCATAAGGTACAAAAGGCTTTGATATGTATTGTGATGCGTCTAGAGTTAGACTGGGTTGTGTATTAAGGAAAATGGAAAAGTTAGAGCTTATGCCTCCAGACATCTTAAGATTCACGAGAGGAATTACCCAACCGATGAACGAAAGTTTGTTGCGGTAGTGTTTTCTTTGAAAATATGGCATCACTATCTTTATGGTGTTTATGTTGATGTATTCACTGATCACTAGAGTCTTCAGTATGTGTTCAGTCAGAAAAGGGCTTAATCTTAGACAAAGGAGGTGGTTGGAGTTACTCAAAGATTATAACATGAGTATTCTCTGTCACCCAGGTAAGGCTACTGTTGTTGTTGGTGCTTTGAGTAGGTTATCTATAGGCAGTACTTCCCTTGTTGAGGAAGGAAAGAAAGAGTTAGCAAAAGATGTGCACAAAATTGCACAATTAGGAGTCCGATTAATGGAATCTAGTGAAGGAGGAGTGGTGGTAATGAATGGGGCTAAATCATCACTAGTGTGTGAAGTGAACGAGAAACAAGACCAAGACACTATTTTTCTTGAATTAAAGGTAAATTTTCATACGCAGAAAGCGATATATTTAGAAATAGAGTGAGATGGTGTATTGAGGTATCAAGGTAGGTTGTGTGGACCAAAGGTGGATTAACTCCAAGAGAGGATCGTGGAGGAAGCTGATGGCTCCAAATACTCTATCCATATGTGTGCCACAAATATGTATCATGACTGGAGAGAAGTCTATTGGTGGACTAGTATGAAGAAGGGTATCACAGAGTTTTTTTCTAAGTTCCCGAATTGTCAACAAGTCAAGGTACAACACCAGAGGCCTGGTGGTATAGCTCAGAACATAGAACTTCCATAATGAAAGTGAGAGACAATAAATATGGATTTCATTAATAGGTTGTCGCGGTCTTGCATGCAACATGATTCGATATGGGTGATTGTAGATCAAATTACTAAAGCAACCTATTTCTTGTCGGTAAAGACTACCTATTTATTAGAGGATTATGCCAAGTTATATATTCAAGAGGTAGTTAGACCTCATGGAGTTCTGATGTCCATCATTTTAGATAGAGATGCACAATTCACCACACAATTTTGGACATCTTCCAGAATGGTTTAGGTTCGAGGGTGAACCTTAAAACTACTTTTATCCTCAAACTAATGGTCAAGAAGAACATACGATTTAGAATTTAGAGGATATGTTGAGGACATGTGTGATCGATTTCAAGGGTAATTTGGATGATCACTTACCTCTCATTGAGTTTGCTTACAACAACAGTTATCACTCTAGCATCCAGATGGCTCCTTATGAGGCTCTTTATGGGAGAAGATGTACATGTCCTATTGGATGGTTTGAGGTTGGTGAAGCTGGGTTGATAGGACCAGACTTGGTTCATCAAGCTATGGAGAAAGTGAAGGTCATTCAACAAAGATTGAAAATAGTGCATAGTCGTTAGAAGTCCTATACCGATGTTAGGAGAAGAGATTTGGTAATTGAGGTAAATGATTGTGTTTATTTGAAGGTCCTACCTATGAAGGGTGTTATGATGTTTGGAAAGAAGGGGAAGCTTAGTCCCCGGTATATTGGTCCTTACAGGATATCCATGAGGATTGCTAATGTAGCCTATGAGTTAGACCTAGAAAGAACTAAATTTTGAAAGAACGAATTCGAAAAAGAGCTAATTTGAAATTTGTAGGTTATGCTTGAGTTGTGATTTTTGGGTCAACTTCGAACGTTCATAACTATAAGAACAGGATGAGTTAGGTGGCCAATAAAATACCAAATGAAAGTTCTTTGAATCCTCTTTCCAACACCACTGACTTTGCTAAATTTGGAGCTCATATGAGGTATATATGCCATTTTGAGGTTAGCCTGTCCAGTTAAGGAAAATTACCTGAATTAGTGAGGGGTATTTTAGTCTTTTACTTAACCCATCATCTTAAAACATTTTTAGTATTATTTTTGGGGTCAAGTCTGATTTGGCTCAGTTTTACAAATCCTAAATTATGCTTAGGGTTTTAGAATATAGTCACAAAAGAGGAAAAGAGAAGAAAGGAAGAGAGAACTGCGAATCGAGGATTTGTTTCACCAAATCGAGGTATATAAGTGTTCATAGTGTTGGGTTCATTCACCCACACACCAATCATGAGTTTATTTTACGAATCTATCCATAAATATTGTGAAATATACGTTCTTGATAAGTGTTACTTTCGTTCTTGAATTAGAATAGGTTTGATGAGTTCTTGAGATAAATCTACAAGTTTGAGGGTTATTTTTAAGTACACCCACATGTACTTGTATTAGGTAATTGAATCTAAGGAAAATTTTATGAAAACAATTCATTCTAGATGAATTCGGGTCAGCAAATGAGAAGAAAAATTTGTCAGAAAGTTTTGGGGAAGGGCTGGGGCAGCGCAGCCCAGATGCGCAAGAAGGGCTAGGGCGGTACCCCAGTAGTTCCCTAGAAACTAATCTTTGAAGTTTAGGGGCTGGCGCCCTGCACCAGTAGTGCCCCATGGTCGCCCGCCCCAACCCTTTTTTCGTCCGTTTTCTCCATTTAAATTCTCTTAAAGTGTACCTTTACTGCCTACTAATTCTAACTACTCTAAACTACATGAATCATACCCCTTGAATTCATCATTCAAATTCAAGTTATAGTTAAGAGTAATGTCTTAGAGTTCTTTCGAGCCATTTTGAGAAGTCTGTTACAATGTTTTAATACTTGTTTTAAGACTTGAGTACTTGTGTTTGAGGACGAGGAGAGTTTAGTTTCATTGTTTTTCTAAATTAATATATGGGAGCTTAAGTATTCAAAAGATTAAATTTTTTTACATTTAAAATGAGAGGAATCACTGATTTTGAAAGGATTTCATGAGGATTTTGACTACTATCTCTTTTAATAGAATCCTTTTGAGTAATAATCTCAAAGTTGAGGATGAGGAAATGTTTTTAAACATATGAGATATGTTATATTTTGGAAGTAGAATTGAGCACTGATATTGGGACGAGTTCAAATAACTGAAAGTCCTCATAAACCATATAGCCACCGTGGTTAGAAAGATTCATACATTTTAGAAGTATCCACTTAGTTTAGGAGTTCTCTACCCCAACATAGGTATAGGATAGTTGTGGCAGCGTGGGTGAGATGTTGTATCATCACATAGCTTGTTGTGATGGTTGTGAGAATCTCCTAAACAGAATTATTTTGTATCTTTATATACAAACTGAGTTATTATTGTATTTTAAAATACATTGATTTGTTACCTACTTTTTTAAAATTATTTATATAAACTGCACTTTTATCGTTGTGTTATATTGCATTGAGTTGAGTATCCATGAGTTGAAGTTTAGTTGAGTAGAGTCAAGGTAAGTATGTTTCCTTTTTATCAGTTCAAGCTTGTAGGTTATGTTTAGTGTTCCTCATACATGCTCGTGCTGTATTGATGTAATTTAGCCTGCATCTTTCATGATGCACATACAGGATAGCAGGGTCATCAATAGGTGATTCGTTGATACCATTTGTAGTTCCAGAGTTATTTGGTGAGCCTCTTTTCTTTCGGAGGATCCTTTATTTATCTTCATTTATTTTAGTTTTGTTAAGTATGATTAGGGGTCTTGTTACGACATCTCTTATAATATTAGAGCTTTCATAGATAGACAGACAGTGGTAGTTCGTGAGTCTTATTCATTTCTATTGTTATGTTCTAGACTTGAGTTGCCCTTGAGCCCTGTTTGAATGTTTCTTTAAACTATGCTGAGTTTATTATTTTGTCATATTGAGTTAAAGTTTACATTTGAGTTCATCTTATGTTGAGTAAGACTTCTGCAGAGAGTGGAGTAAGGCCAAGGGTTCACTTGGGGCCAGAAATGGTTATCGAATGCCGGCCACGTCTAGGGTATAGGCTCGGGGCGTGACAAAAATAAAATTCAATTAATAAACAATCACACAACATTATAAAAGGGATAGATGATCCATCAAAGCTATAAATCTTTTCAGCCTTTTTGTTTATTGTATTAATACATAGCAGATACATTGAAAATCCAGGCTCTTTTTTCTTTACCTCAGCAATGTATTAGATCTCCAATGTATCTCACAATTTGTCGATAATTTTGATTCAAAAATTTATAATCTTTTGGAATAATCAGAAGAAGAATGGTGTTGATAATTGATTTTTCTTTGGAAGGATAGGAAGAAGAATGTTGTATTAATTTGTAATGTAACTCTAATTTTTATTGACAATTTTGATCCAAAAATTGAGTGCTTTTTGGAAGAATGGGACGAAGAATTTTGAATTTTGAATTGTGCTATCTTGTTACAACTTGCCAGGGATTGAATCCTATAATCGAAAACTTTTCTCCATGATTTTCTTCTACTAAATGTTGAATTGTCAAGTTTTTCTCATCTCATGATCTCCTGCATTTATAGATTTGAGACTAACAAAAGAAAATGTTTGTCCAATAAATATTCACTATGTATCTTATCAAATTTACGGCAAATTTGAATCTAATTTGAAGTCTTCTTTGATGAACATAGAGAAAGATGAATAGGGAGAAGAAATCTGTTTTTTTTCAAATTGTTAATTATGTTAAGATTTATGTATGGATTGACAGTACGAATAAACATGTAAGCATAATTTATTGGATATTTTGTCCCCACCCCCTTTTCAGCATAAAAGCTTGATACATATTGTATAAACATTTATGTATTCAGATTGTTATTTATGTATCTGTACTGTGTAAAAAATAAAGGATTATTGTATTAGAAATAAGTAGGGATAGATTGTAATTTACTCCTTACACTATTAGATTTATGTAAGTTATACATTTTTTTGGGTGTGAAGTACATTATATTTTGTATTTAAAAAAAGTTATATATGAATGTTCTTGTTGATTGTGAAATAGTTTTAAAAAAAAAGATTTCAATTTGATAAACATATAAAATCAACAATAAAATATTAATATTACCATATGATAGCGAGTGTCTACGAGCTACAAGTGGCGACATGGAGGGAGATGCTTGGGAGTTCAAAATGTAAAACCCTACTTCTTGGGGATGATATATAAAATAAGGTGTCTCTTTTGGACTAGGCCTATTTGTTGGTTTTATGTTTGTTATTTTATATTTCTTTTCCGGCTTCACTTTGCCCATTCTATATATATTTAAGATATGAAAAATTACATAAATACACAACTTAAGATATCATAACTTTTAAAATTCCTTACCATTTAAAAGTATTACAAAAATCCCCTCTGAAATACATCATTATCCCCCTCAGATACATCTCTATCCCCTCATAGATGTATCTCTCTTATTAACTAATGTATCATTTGCAATATATTAAACAACCAATAAATGTATCCGAGAATAATAAAAACCCAGAATTTTTATAATTAGGGAAACTTCTGGAATAAAATGTAATTAGCCCCATATGTATGAGATATATGTAAGTTATACTTTAAGATAAGAATAGAATGAAGTTTTTAGCTCCACAATTTTATTTTATTCTTGAAGGAGTCCACTATATTGATAGAAATGGTAAAGTAATAATCAAATCAACAAACTAAGATAAAATAATCTATCTGGATTTTGAAAATGGGATATTATTCCTTTTTCAAAAATAAATTAATATTATTATATATTAAATTGTAACACGTCGTTATTTTGGTATGTTCTTTAAAAATTGAGTTTACGATTAACGAGCCAAGTTATCATATTTCTTGCCAATAGTCAAGGATATGTTAGGTGATTATTGTCACATCCAAACTACCCCATAGACGTGACTGGCACCCGCTAACACCACTTGTCGGGCGTACCAAAAATACATACACTTACCAAATCATTTAAGCACAAAGATAAACTATGTGCAACTCCAAAACTTATCAATACTCATTAAAACAAAATAATGATCCAACTAAAATCATATATAAGTTAATGAAAGAAAAAGATTACTTAAAAATTATATTTCTAGCCCAAATCCCACAATAAGACCATGGAACATCTATTAGTGTTACATGAGCTCAATTTTCAAGCATGCAAACCCCAAGGAAAGAAGTCATAAGCAATAATTAGACATAACTGAAGCATTAGCCTCCATGAACAATGAGAATGTAACACTTTCAAAATTTCTATGTTAAGACTCAAATCACTCTTCATTTGTGAATAAGATTGTATTGAGTGATTCTAATTTTTTTTAGGTTTTAATGTCAATTCTTGAGTGTAGGAATGATTCTGGATACTAATTAAGGTCACTAGAATCTCCTAGCATAAAGTTGAGTTGAAAGCTTTGTAATTGGGAAAACATCTTGAGTAAAATGTAATTAGCCCCATATGTATGAGATATATGTAAGTTATACTTTAAGATGAGAATAAAATGAAGTTTTTATCTCCACAATATTATTTTATTCTTGAAAGAGTCCACTATATTAATAGAAATGGTAAAGTAATAATCAAATCAACAAACTAAGATCAAATAATCTATTTGAATTTTGAAAATGGGATATTACTCCTTTTTCAAAAATAAATTAATATTATTATATATTAAATTGTAACACGTCGTTATTTTTTTGTTCTTTAAAAAATAAAGTTTACGATTAACGAGCCAAGTTATCATATTTCGTGCCTACAATCAAGGAGATGTTAGGTGATTATTGTCACATCCCAAAGTACTCCCTAGACGTGACTCACACCTGCTAACACCACTTGTCGGGCGTACCAAAAATCTATACACTTTCCAAATCATTTAAGCATAGAGATAAAACATGTGCAACTCCAAAACTCATCAATACTTATTAAAACAAAATAATGATCCAACTAAAACCGTATATCTATTAAAGAATGAAAAAGATGACTTAAATAATATATTTCTAGCCCAAATCCCACAATAAGACCATGGAACATCTATTAGAGTTACATGAGTTCAATTTTCGAGAATGCAAACCCCAATGAAAGAAGTGATAAGAAATAATTAGATAGAACTGAAGCATTAGCCTCCACGAACAAAGCGAATGTAACACCCCATAATTTTTTATGTTAAGACTCAAATCATTTTTCATTTTTGAATAAGATTGTACTGAATGATTCTAAAATTTCTTAGGTGTTAAGGTCAATTCTTTATTGTAGGAATGATTCTTGATACATATTAAAGTCACTAGAATCCCCTAGCATAAAGTTGAGTTAAAGCTTTCTTACAGATTGAGTTTCAATCTGAGATTTTACTTGGGTCAACTTTAAATGATCATAACTCTTAAGACATAAATAATTAGGTGACCCATCACCAATCACATTAAAGGTTTTTGAGTCCTCTTTCCAACCCCTCCAAGTTTACTTCATTTCTAGATCAGACTAAAAATATATACTTGTTTTAGTGAAGCCTTCATTTTAAGGCTCTTAAATAATTTCTAGAGGGGTAGTTTTCTCTTTTCCCATCCCTTCTAAGCCTAAGCCACATTTTTTACCCACCCAATTAAGGTCTAATCGGTGTTTAAACTGTTTTTCACGTTCTTTAACACTTAGAAGAATTAGAGCAATGTTCCAAAAGGAGAAAAATGTAGGGTTCAAGCATTCTTCAAGTTTCCACCCATTTCGCAAAGAACCTTTGTTCTTTCCAAGTATGTAAGGCTTGTCAAGTGTTGGACTTGTTCATCCTCACACCTTTCGTCTCAATTTAGTCAAGAAAGTTTTATATCTAAAAGATCTATTCGTAGTTTTTATATTGAGTTCAACTCTTTTACAATGGAGGTTTTGATTTCTTTGTTTTGTGAATCTTTGGTAGAGTTATGTTTCCAAGGGAATTGCATGAAGTTCTCATGTATTCGTGTTGGGTTTTGATTCACAAGTTTGTGGCATGGCGCCCTGCGTCAGAAACTTTATTTTCTAAACGAGTTTATGAGTTCAAATATATTACAGAGCAGTTACCTCTTTTAAGAGGATAGTTTGAGCAAATATCTTAAACTAGAGAAAGAGTATGTTTTATACATTTGAGTACAAGTTGATAGAGTTTAACTTTATAAAGTTTCTTTCTAATTCGTACTTGTGCGTATCTTTCAGATCATGCCTCTACGAAGAGCTATTTGAGGTCTTCCTGCTAGGAGAAATGTTGATCCTTAGGATCAAGGGTTCCCCAATGCACTAGTAGTGCAACCCCAAGAAGAGGTCACTAATGCTGAGTTATGAGAAGCTATACGGATCTTGAGTCAAGTGGCAACCAATCAAGTTGTGCAGTACTAAGGGGTTTCACAGGATGTGGCTGATACATCAAGGATCCATGAGTTCTTATCGATGAGTCTTCCAGATTTCATCAGTTCAAGTGTCACTAAGGATCCGAAAAACTTTCTGGAAGAGTTGGAGAAAGTGTTTGAGGTGATGCATATTGTTGATGTTGAGAGAATAGAACTAGCTGCATACCAACTGAAGGGTGTTGCTAGAGTATGGTACGATTAATGGAAGAAGAGTAGAGCAGAAGGTGTACCAATTGTGAGTTGGGCTGTGTTCGAAGAGGCATTTATGGGGCATTTCTTTCCCCGTGAGTTGAGAGAGGCTAAGGTAAGATAATTCCTCACTCTTAAGAAGGAATCCATGAGTGTGTATTCAGTTCACTTAACTTTCATGTTATGCTCCGAGATTGTTGCTGATATGATAAGTATGATGAGCTTGTTTGTGTATGGATTATCTCGCTTGTCGAACAATGAGGGTGAGGCAGCGATATTGATAGGGGACATATTCATATTCAATAGGTTAAGGAAGATAAGTTGAGGGATAGAGAAGAGTTCTAAAAAAAAAGGCTAAGAAAACATGAAATGAGTCCGGGCAGCAGAAGAGTAATGCAAACTGATCATCTTTTCAATCGAAGCCAAATGGACCTGCTCCATCGTCTGCTAGTGCACCTGCACCAAAGCAAAAAGGTGAGTTCAAGAATCTGAATTCTCAAAACTTTAGAGCTAGACCTGCACAATTTCAAGGTAGTGTGGCACAAGGAGGTAATAGGACTCCTGCATGTACTAAGTGTGGTAGTAACCACCCAAGAGCATGTCGTGATGGCTCCACTGTTTGCTTCAAGTATGGTAAGAATGGTCACTTCATGAGAGAGTGCCCTAAGAACAAGCAATGCAATGACAATGGGGGAGATAGAGACCAATCTTCTTCAGTGGCTCCGCCAAATAGAGTTGCACCTAGAGGAGCTAATTCATGGACAAGCGAAGGGGAAAACCATCTGTATACTATCACTAGCCACCAAGAGCAAGAGAATTCACCTGATGTTGTCACTAGTATGATCCAATTCTTTACTTTTGATGTATATGCATTGCTAGATCCAAGTGCGAGTGTATCTTTTGTGAATCCTTATGTTGCTATGAGGTTTGATATTATTCCCAAACAACTTCTTGAGCCCTTCACTGTTTCCACACCTAATGGTAAGTCTATTTTAGCTGTGAGAGTTTGTTATTATTGTACAATTTCTCTTAATCACAAGGACACCATGGCTGACTTATTCGAGTTAGAACTGGTAGACTTTGATGTTATTCTAGGTACGTACTGGCTTCATGGCTGTTATGCCTTAATTGATTGTAGAACTTGATTAGTTAAGTTCCAGTTTCCTAATGAGCCAGTTATAGAGTGGAGGATTAGTTCACTAGTGCGGAAGGATATTTTTATTTTATACCTTCAGGTGAGAAAGTTAGTTTCCAAGGGGTGCATCTATCACTTAGTCATAGTTAATGACTCTAGTGTTAAAACACCACCTATTCAGTTAGTTCTAATAATGATTGAGTTTCCATAGGTCTTTCCAAATGATCTTTCCAAGAGTCTCTCCTGAGAGAGAAATAGACTTCAATATAGATATTATTTCTAATGCTAGTCATATCTCTATTCCGACATATAGAATGGCTCCACTTGAATTAAAAGAGTTAAAAAATAAGTTGAAAGACTATATTGATAAAGGTTTCATTTGACCAAGTGTCTCACCTTGGGGCACTCCGGTCTTATTTGTGAGGAAGAAGGATGTTCCCTTTGAATGCGTATTGATTATCGCCAACTGAACAAGATTACCATTAAAAATAAGTATCCCTTTCTAATAATTGATGATCTTTTTGATCAATTTTGGGGTGCCACTTGTTTTTCTAAGATAGACCTCAAATCTAACTATCATTAATTAAGAGTAAGAAAGGGTGATATTCCAAAGATTGCATTCAAGACCCGCTATGGTCATTATGAGTTTCTAGTCATATCTTTTGGTTTGACTAATGCTCCTGCAACGTTCATGGACCTTATGAACAGAGTCTTTAAGCCATATCTGGATATATTTGTTATTGTGTTAATCAGTGACATTCTAAATTATTCGAGAAATGAGGATGATCATTCAAGTCATTTCAGAGTAGTTCTTCAAACTCTCATAGATAGAGAGTTGTATGCTAAATTTTCCATGTGCTAATTTTGGCTTGAGTCATTGGGGTTCTTAGGCCACATTGTTTCTAGTGATAGGATTCGAGTTAACACTCAGAAGATTCAGGCAGTGCAGAACTACCTAGACCCACATCTCAAAAAGATATTAGGTGTTTTTTTATATTGGCTGGTTATTATAGAAGGTTTGTCGAGGGGTTTTCATCTATTTCATCTCCATTGACAAAGTTGACTCAGAAGACAACAAATTTCAATGGTCAGAAGCTTGTGAGAAGAGCTTTCAGGAATTGAAAACTAGGTTAACTACTATCCCAGTGTTGACATTACTAGAAGGTACACAAGGTATTGTTGTGTATTATTATGCATCTAGATTTGAATTGGGTTGTGTATTGATGCAGAATGACAGAGTTATAGCTTATGCCTCAAAGCAACTTAAGATTCACGAGAGTAATTACCCAACCCATAATGTAGAGTTGGCTGATGTAGTGTTTTCCTTGAAAATATGGCATCACTATCTCTATGGTATTCATGTTGATGTGTTCACTGACCACAAGAGTCTTCAGTATGCATTCATTCAGAATAAGCTTAATCTCAGACAGAGGAGGTGGTTGGAGTTACTCAAGGATTTTGACATAAGTGTTGTCTATCGCCCAAGTAAGGCTGTGTTGTTGTTGATGCTTTAAGCAGGTTATCTATGGGTAGTACTTCACGTGTTGAGGAAGACAAGAAAGAGTTAGCCAAAGATGTGCACAGACTTGCACGATTGGGAGTCCGGTAAATGGATTTCAATGAAGTAAGAGTAGTGGTGATGAATGGGGATGAATCATCACTAGTGTCCTAAGTGAAAGAGAAATAATACCAAGACCCTATTTTGCTTTAATTGAAGGAAAATGTTCATAAGAAAAAAGTAATGGCTTTTGAACAAGGGGGAGATGGTGTATTGAGGTATCAAGGTAGATTGTGTGTGCCAAAGATTGATAAACTTAAAGAGAGGATCATGGAGGAAGCTCATAGCTGCAGATAATCTATCTATCCATCTGGGATCTACAAAGATGTATCGTCATTTGAGGGGAATCTATTGGTGGAGTAGTATGATTGCAGAGTTCGTTGTTAATGCTCGAATTGATAATATGTCAAGGTAGAGCACCAAAAGCCTGGTGGTATGGCTGAGAACATTAATGGAAGTGGGAGATGATCAATATGTATTTTATTACTGGGTTATCATGGTGTTGCAAGCAACATGATTTGATTTGGGTGCTTGCAGATCGAATGACTAATGCAACCCATTTCTTACCGGTAAAGACTACCTTTTCAAATGAATATTATGCTAAGTTATATATTCATGAGGTAGTCAGAATTCATGGAGTTCAGGTGATCATCATTTTAGATAGAGGTGCACAATTCACTTCACAATTCTGGAAGTCTTTCCAGAAAGGTTTGGGTTCGAATGTAAATTTGAGAGCTGCTTTCCATCATCAGACTGACAGTCAAGTAGAGAGTACGATTCATACTTTAGAGGATAGGTTGAGGTTGTGTTTGATCGATTTCAAAGATAATAGGGATGATCACTTACCTTTCATTGAGTTTGCTTACAACAATAATTATCACTCTAGCTTCCAGATGGCTCCTTATGAGGCTATTTATGGGAGAAGATGTACATCTCCTATTGGATGGTTTGAGGTTGATGAAGCTGGGTTGATAGGACTAGATTTGGTTCATCAAACTATGGAGAAAGTGAAGATATTTTAGGAAAGGTTGAAAACAACACTAAGTCGTCAGAAATCTAGACTTGGAGTTTGAGGTGGACGATAGGGTTTATTTTAAAGTTTCACCCAGGACAGGTGTTATGAGGTTTTGCAAGAAGGGGAAGCTTAGTCCCCCGTATATTGGTCCTTACACGATATCCAGGAGGATTAACAATTTAACTATGAGTTGGAGCTACCGTAAGAGTTAGCAGCAGTCCATTCGGTATTCCAAGTTTCAATGTTGAAGAAGTGTTTGGGTGATCTTTCACTTATTATACCCTAAAAATATCCTTAACTGAAAATATTGGCATTAAGGACAAACTATCTTATGAGGAGATTCTTGCTTAGATTTTAGATCATCAGGTTCGCAAGTTAAGAACCAAGGAGGTAGCATCAGTCAAGGTTTTATGGAGGAATCAGTTTAATGAGGAAGCTACTTGGGAGGTTGAGGATAATATGAAGAAGAGACACCCACATCTCTTTGTTTTTGGAGAAGCTTCAAAACAATTTACTAATTCTTTTCTTGGTACTTATTAAGTTGAAAGGTTGTGTTAATTTGCATGTTGAGTGTTAAATGTTGCCACCCTTAGTTTACTTACAGTAATCTCATTCGAGTATGAATGTTCCGAATGGGGAGATATTGTAACATACCACCTTAGAATGAGCTAAATTTAGAAAGAACTAATTTGGAAAGAGTCAATCAAAGATTTGTTCAAGTTAAGCTTAAGTTGTGAGTTTTGGGTCTACTTCAAACGGTTATAACTTATAGTACAGGATAAGTTAGAGGGCTTATAAGATATCAAACAAGCGGTATTTGAATCCTCATTCCAAGTCCACCGAGTTTGCTAAATTTCAAGCTTGTATAAGAGATTTGAACTCAGCCTGTCTAGTTAAGGAAAGTTACCCAAAATAGTGAGGGGTGTTTTGGTCTTTTCCTTATCCCATCAACTTAAACTGTTTTGAGTAATTATTTTGGGGTCAAATATTTTGGTCTATTTAACAATCCTAAATTACAATTAGGGTTTTAGAAGAGAGTTCAAGAAGATGAAAAGAGGAGGAAAAAAAAGAACAAACAAGATCTCTTGCGAATCCAGGATTTGTTTCGCCAAATCAAGGTATGTAAGTTTTCATGGTGTTGGGTTTGTTCATCCATACGCCAACATGAGTTTTTGTTGCTAATCTATCAATAAATATTGAGAAATTTAAGTTCTTGATAAGTCTTCTTGACGTGTTGCTTTCGTTCTTGAATTAGTATGGGTTTGATGAGTTCTTGAGATAATCATATAAGTTTAAGGGTTGTTTTTAGTAGATTATCGTGTACTTGTATTGGGTAATTGAATCTATTGAAAATTGGAGGAAAAAATTGATTCTAGACGAATTATGGTAAAAAAATAAGAAGAAAAGTTTGTCGTAATGTACTGAGTGAGAACTGGGGCGGTGCGCCCCAGATTTTCTAGAGGAGGTGTGGTGGCGCCCCAACAATGCACTAGAAACCACTCTTTGAAGTTCAGAGGTTGGCACCTTGCGTCAGCAGTGTGCCATGGTCACCTGCCCCCATTCTTTTTCCGACATTTGCTCCGTCTAAGTTCTTTCAAAGTGTAACTTTACTCGCTACTTATTCTAACAACTCTAAACTACATCTAAACTTCAAGAGATCATTCATAACATGAATCATACCAAATGCATATTGAACTTGTCCCAAATAGTATATCAACTAGAGAGGCATCTAGCAGAAAATTGACATTTACATAGTCAATTGTGATAATTCCACTAGAAAGTAGTTCTATAACGTT
Organism: Solanum commersonii; assembly: GCA_029007595.1. Classification (NCBI taxonomy): domain Eukaryota; kingdom Viridiplantae; phylum Streptophyta; class Magnoliopsida; order Solanales; family Solanaceae; genus Solanum; species Solanum commersonii. The sequence goes on along the minus strand of JAJTWQ010000010.1, from coordinate 669,093 downwards.
ATTATGTCTACTCTATATATGATGAGACTTTCTGTTATAGATCATGCTCCATGCCCTATCTATTGCAACTTAATCTTATGATGTATGCATATTATTGTTAAAGGTTTGATCCAAAAATCTTTCAAGAAATTTTGGAGTCATTCAACTTCTTCATCGGCCTTATCTAGAGTGATAAACTCAGAATTCATAGTAGAGTGAGCCATACATTTCTATTTGGAATATTTCTAAGAGACTGCTCTTCCACCAAGATTAAGTACATATCCACTCCTAGATGTTACTTTATTTGACCTTGTCATTCAATTTGCATCACTATATTCTTCCAATATTGTTGAATATTAGTTATAATGCAAAACAATTGTTTTTAAGTATGTTTTAAATACTTCAAAACATTTTTCATTGGCATCCAATGAGTTTGGTCGAGATTACTCGTTAACCGACTTAGTTTACTAATAGGACATGCCATATATGATCATGTACACTTCATGATATATATAATACTTCTCAATACTCTAGCATAATCTAATTGTGAGTCACTTTTGTGTTAATTCTTTTGGAGTACCAGGCTAACATTTATTGGAGTCTTGACAATATTAAAATCCAAAAACTTGAGCTTCTCAACTACCTTTTCAATCACATCTGCAACTTTGATGTCTTTCATATCGAAGTTATTTTCTAGCTTATGCTTAGTAACATTTATGTTAGAAATTTCTCTTATGTCATCAACATAAAAATAAATAATGAACTTGTGATTTGGAGTGTTTTTAATGTAAAAATATTTATCACATTCATTAATCTGGAATTCATTTGTCAACATAGTTTAGTCAAAATTTGCATGCCATTATTTGAGCCCTAATTTTTAGTCCATAACGTGACTTAACAAGGTTACACACTTTCTTTTCTTTACCAGGAACCACAAAGCCCTCGAGTTGTTCCATGTAAATTTATTCCTCAAATTATCCATTCAAGAAAGTTGTTTTTTCATATCCATTTGACGAATTTGAAGGCCATATACCACAACTAGTTTAATTAACAGTTGAATTGATGTACTCCTAGTTAGTGGATATTATTTGTCAAAATAATCAAGGACTTGTTATTATATAAAGACTATGACAACATGTCTTGTTTTTTATTTGCCAATAGTTATTTTCATTTTATAGATCCACTTTGAACCCAAAGGTTTATTTCCTAGAGGGAGATCAACCAACTTTCAAGTATGGTTGCTCAAAATTGAATCAATCTAACTACTGACAACATCTTTCCAAAAAGGATTAGTTCATAGAAGACATATATAGATTCTTTGAATATATGGACTCATTTTCAAGAAGAAATATTATAATAGAACCCGAAGGAAGTGAATGTCCTTTGACATTTACTACGCCTCTGAATCTCTTTATTAAATACATTCTCCTTCGGTTCATTCCAAGGTTGTTTAGAATCTTTACTTGACTATCGACGGTTCGGACTTATGAACCATAAATCAGCATGTTTTACTATTTGTTGCATATCCAATGAACATACCATCCACAGTCTTAGGTCCTATTTTGACCCTTTTGGGAATAGGAACTTTGATTTTTATTTCTGGACACCCCACATTATGAGATATTTCAATTTGGATTGCCCCTCATTTCCATTTCTCATATGGTATAGACTGTATTGGAAATTGTTAGATCAGTATCTTTCGATAGTTATTGCTTGTATATTCTTTAAGGGGCAACAAGCAATTCTCTATCATGTTACAACAAAGTCTGAACAAACAAAACTTTTTGTTGTTTTCTTTATGTTATAATGATAGTTCCCCCTTCCCCCACCCCCCACAATTTTTATGGTAAAGCTGAACTTATAAGTAGGACATTCAACATTTCCTTCATAATTTTATTTTTTCCTATCAACAATGTCATTAGATTGAGGTGAGTAATAGACATAACAATATCTAGTGCGATTGTCAATAAAAGTTATGAAACACTTTTCCCACCACGAGATGGTGTTGACTTCATATCACAATATATTAGTGGGAAGCTGATTAGTTTGACTCAAGCAAGTAAGAACAAGCAGAAATACTAAGTTTAAACAGATCTTCCGTGAGGTAACTTTTTCCCACAAATATTTTGTTCTTACTTTTTATAGCTTTGTAAAATAAAGACATTGTTTTAGAATCAACACCTTGACAGATGTCCTTTCAGAAGGACCTTTCCATAACATTTAATTTGGTTTTTATAGAATTACCCATGACCATAGTCTCATTCATCCAATAAGGGCAAAATGACCCAAATGTTTATTTTACAACACAAACATGACATATCAATTTTCACCAATATTCATGTCTATGCAAATAAATTTATTTAAATAGACATATGATTTCATGAAAAATCACAATATTTTATGTCACACTTTTTCATCAAAGAACAAAATTCTTTTGAATGAGTAATACCATTTTATGATTTTATACTAGTCATATCATATACTAGTAAAGAGAGACTCAACCAGAATGTCAACTATACTCCAAGAATTTTGTGGGTCTAGCATAATACAAGAATGTCATTGAATTTCATATCTTGTACTTTCAAATTCAAATTGGATAGTAAGTCAAATTTTATCTTAAAGAACCCCCCCACCCCACACCCACCCCCACCCCGACCCCCACATTTTAAATATGATTTCAAAAATATTTATCAAGTATTTGAAATTATTTTCCATATATTTTGTTTCTCATATTTTCAAACTGTATACCATCAAAATATACATTGGTAACATGAAGCCTTCTTTTCGAGATTTAATCTATAGAGGTCTTGGACCCGAAAACAACAGGTTGGTTGACCAACTCATTCCGGGTGGTATTGTAAAACAACCATATGCAAGGGCAGTCCAACTGAGTTGGTTCGACAAAATGGCTAAAATAAACCAAGAAGTACAAAATGAATTCATGTTTGCCGCACTGATTACTCAGATGGATGAGTTGGCAAAAAAGATGGTGAAGATCGAAGTTCAATGCAAGAGGAAGGATAAATATTTCCCTTCTCATGAGGGAAGAAGTCCCAAGGACAATGAGGTTAAATGCATTGAGGGAATGCTCTCAACCATTCTCCATAAGGTGATTGAGCAAGAAAGAGAGTTGTATGAATTGAAAGAAAACATTGAAGGGGATGAAACGAATGATTTGGTATCATTGCAGAGGTGTCCAGTTGCTCACAAACCTTATGGGTCATGCGTAGCCTTATCTCCACTCGCAGAAAAATAGTGGGTTGCCTAGTGATAATATGGCATACCCCAACAATGAAGCTTGAATGGTGACTTGCGTCGTGCCACGACATTAAATAAGGCGCTTTTTGGGAGGCAACACAAAACCCTTTAAATGCTTTAGTTTGCTTTTATAAATAATGGTGTGTTGGTTGTGCAGGTTTAAATGCGGAAAGTGTTTGGAAAGTACAAAGTGGCGAGTAAAATGGTCAGTTGGCGTATCGCCGAGGAGGTCGGCGTGCCCAACTTGACCCGTTGTTTGGCTCAACACAAGTTTAACTCAGAGCCTGAAAACTCGGTAATCTTAAGAAGCAGTTCGACGTGTCGCCAACTAGGTCGACGACCACGATTCAGACCGCTATTTGGACCCTTTTTATGGTTGAAGGTCATGTAAAACTCGGTGAGCCAAGTGACCATTCGGCGTGTCACCGAGTGGATCGGCGAGTGCAACAAACATCGCCAAATGGACGTGAACTGAACAGTTTATAAAGGCCAAAAGTCTCAAAATTTGAACTTCTTCACTCTCCCTCCCTTTTAAACTTCTAAAACTCACACCAAGGTAGTATTTTCAGTATTCTTGCTTTCCACTAGTATTCTAGTTGTTGATTGGTGCTTGGAACTAGGATTTCTTTGCCGCCTAGCATTTCAATCCTATTTCAATTGACATATAAGGTTGGTTTCTGAATTCCCAATTTAATTTCAAAAATTGTGTACTCATTTGTAATGATAATATCGTATTGTCGTGTGCTGGGTCTCTCTGATAGGATTATAATGTTTCCATGCCGATTTCAATTTGAAAATCTTGCCCGTATTGTTTTTATCATCAAATTCCTATTTATTTGTTCTTTCAAATGAATGAAATTTTGTTGCATTGTGCTTGCATGTTGTTTGGATTGATTGGGTAAAGTCTGAGTATTCCGGGGTGATGGGTATTACGAGTCTCGATTAAATTCCATTAATGCAAGCTTTGATTTTGTTTTTGGGGATTATGGGGTTGAATTTGAGAAGGTAGGTTAGAAATAGGCACGTTGAGTTGTTTGGCGAGGTGGGTCAACCTCGCCGAGCCACTCGGCGATTCGCCTAATGACCGCATATCACCTTTAATCTCATTCTATATGTGTTGCTGGATTCTGTGACTTTCGGCGAGAGTTTCAGGTCGCCGAAGGTACATGGTGATCTGCCAAAAGTCTGATTAATTGCCTTTTGTCTCCACCCTAAAACTCTTTTTGCACTGTAACTTTTGGCGGACAAATCCTTGCTCACCAAAACTTGTCGAAGATTCACCAAAAGGGCCTTCACATCGCCAACTTGCCTTAATTTTTAAGCCAGTCCCTTCAGTGAGCACGATCTAGCTTGCCAAAGAGGTTCGACGACTCACTGACTGGATTAGCGAGCCTGTCTTTAATAGATTTTCTGTGCTTGTGTTTGATTCTCTCCTAATTTCTCTAGATCTTTTGCAGATATGGTACGTACAAATCTAACCATGCCACCCAAGATAAAAGGACAGGGCATAAAAATAAATGAAGGAGGATTAAATCTCCCAGAGAAGAGAAGGCAAGAACTCCCACCGAGAGACAAAAGCAAAAGAAAGAAGCACATAGCTAGGAAAGGAGTAGCTCTTGAAACCCATGCTAATTTTTCTGAACCAGAAGATGAGCAGCCTCTCATTAACCGAAGGGATGGGCTCCGGGATAGATCTCAATCTACATCCACCAAAATTCCCTCAGTTACTACTCCTCCGGCAATAGACTCCGTGCCAGCTCAAACACCTCCAGTGATCCTTGCACTCCCCATCGTTCCTCTTGTTAGACTGGTGAATAGATTGAAAGGTGATGGGGTACGAACCATTCTAGAGGAGAAGTTATTATCTATGGAGGGCCTAGAAGGCAAATATACCAATATTATGGACACCCTCCGCTACGATGAGTTTGAGCAGTTCATAAAACCCCGAGGCCCTTACATTCCTTCCTGGGTCAGGGAATTTTACATACTTATGGGGAGTTGGTTCCCAAGAGCAAAAAGAAGGCAAGAGAGTTTAGACCGGTGAAGTCGGTCATGGTCAGAGGCAAGGAAGTTAATTGCAACAGCGAATATATAAACATTGTATTGGGTAGACCGCTGTATTTTGCACTTCCTTGTGAGGGGTTTCCTATTTTTCATTCCCTAGATGACCTAAAGGGTTGGCTATTTTCTCTGATTTTTGACGTCACCCGGGTGGATCGGGGTAGGGGTTCCTATTGAGAAGAGGGACATGAACATTGTTGCCAGGTTCTAGTGTGGCTTTATCAACAGCACCATAATGCCATCCAAGAACGAGTCCATTTTCTGCCATCCTAAGGTAGCTTGGCTCATTTCTATCATGTCCAGGAGGCGCATAGACCTAGGACTGCTGATTTCACAAGAGATGGCCACGAGAGCCAAATAGAAACTGATTTCTCTGCCATTCCCAGTCCTAATCACTGAGTTGTGTTGGCATGCTGGAGTACCCTGGGATACTGAGGGCACCCCTTCATCCTTCACTAACTTTTGGCGTATAGAGGCTAAGTTCATATGAGAGAAGGCTGACGGGAAGAGAGTAGTTCTGGCAAATATTTCTCCGGATGTTGATGTTAACTTATTTCCTACAGAGTCATCTTTGCCTACTCCGGCCTCTGGGGCTTCAAGTACATCCGCTCCTTTCTCTTCTTTCATAGGCCTCAGGTGCTTCCTCCTCTTCCCAACTTGTCAGGATTACTTAAGCCATGATCCTGAAGATGGGGCATTTGGCCCAATCAGCTGATACACAGGCAACTCAACTTAAGAGATCCATTCCAGGGATGATCGAGAGTTCCATACTTTCTGCACTGACCCCTCCTTCAGACTTTTGTTGATGCGTTGACTTTGAGAGTCACAGATTGTGAGAGCAGACAGGGGGAATCCTCTAAGGTAATGGTTTTGAAAGCTGAAGTAGTAGATCTGAGAAAGGCCGTAGACTATCTAAAGTCTATCGACATCAGTTCATTAGTATAGAAGGCAGACGACTTAGACATAGACTATCTACAGTCTACAAACATCAGTTCATTAATAGGGAAGGCATATGACTTGGACTCTCCTGAGATTCCCGTCATTATTAGTGATGTACACAAAGATGCGACAGCAAATGATATGTCGGATGCAGAGATCGTCGAAGAGAAGATAGTGGTACATAATGATCAGACGATAGAGAGCCGAGAGGAGAGCATATTTAGAGATTTTCCAGATCTTATGAAGACGGTTGTACAGCCGGTAATCTAGACATCACCGACTGAGACGTCCACAATAGCTCTTACTGGATGTAGCACTGCTATTCCCTCTGAGGTTACCCCGAGCACTGATGCCCATATTCAGAGTACCACATCGGGCACTGAGGCCTAGACAGATAGAGAGACTGCATACATAGGATCCTTTCTTTACCCCCTCTTTGTCTTACTTACTTTCACTTTTGGATACTTTATTTCATTTTCATTTGAGGACAAATAATTTTTAATTATGGTGGGGTGAGGCTCACCTTTTGTGTGTTATTTGTGACTCGTGGTTTTGTGTATATATTTGGGCTGTTCTGTTTTAAAATTGTGTTTTATACACTATTTTGTGGAGGTTTGAGCTTTTGGCTCCATGTTTTAAATTGCAAAATGATTTTGACCCTTCCAAAATTCCAAAAACTTTTTTCCACCCCTTCTGTGTTGAATGTGGTTGTTCCTTCACAAATATGAGTATCGGTTTCGATAAATACTAATGACTTAGATAGTGCTTATAATCGAACAAACATGAATGTGCGGCTACAATGAGGCCAAATGAAGTTGCATAGACAATATGTGAACTCTTTGTATCTCGTTGTGACTAGCCAATGATCAAATCGAGTCTCTTGTGATGATCGTTGCATACTAGCGAAAGTGTGGAGTCTTGTTTGACTTATAGTGTCAATGCCTAGTGTGATGAGCTTTCCTGTGTACTATGCATGATGGATCCTAGAATTGACCCCGTTGGTCCGGTCAACTAAGTGATGCTATATCTTGATATGATCTTAGGAAACTTCTAAGAGTGTGAGCCAATTTGACATATACCTTTTTTGTGGCCTACCTTGTGAGTATGTGAACCTCTTTTGAACACCCCTTGAGCCTTACCTTTCTTTGGAAGAAACTTGATGAAAACTAGACCTCTCTTAATCCACTACCTCTAATCCTCTTGATTTGTGGTTGATTGAATAGCCAACTTAGGCCAAAAGCCTAAGTTGGGGGTGTGGTGAAAAGAAAAGGGCAAGTCAAGAAGTTCAAGGAAAGTCTTCTTTAACCCATGGTGTTGAGTAAAATGGAACCCATATATATATATATATATATATATATATATATATAAGATAAAAAAAGAAGAAAAGAATGAAACAAGAAAGTTGTGGAATAAAGTACAAAAGAAATGAAGTTTCCAAACAATCCATGGAGAGTGAATAATAGGATGACATATGAGCACTAAAGAGAATGATGAAGGAAAAGAAAAGGAAGTGTTGTGACCACCACATTTCAAGAGGATGAAAGTAACTGAGCCTAAAATGACCATACCTTTTCACTCAGCCCCATTACAAGCCTAGAAAGGACTTTGTGATCTTGAGTGAGTGGAAGCAAGTGTTAATTGGAAAATACGAGCAAACCTATGGGTGAAATTATGCATTGTGTTCTTCTTTGTGAGTGTAAGCATTGCATCTGATTCCGAAGCTTTAAACTGTGAACCATTGTGTGAATATGGAATCATTCTTTTTGTGAGGGCATTTGAACAGTATAGTTGAGCTTGAACTTTCATTTGAAGCAAATATTGTGAACTCAAATTCATTGATAATGGTATGTCACAACTTGAAACTTTGAGTGCACATTTGATCCTTCATTGAGTAAGTTAAGTCTTGTTGTGTACATTTATGATTGATTCTTGTATAGCACTATTTGAGTCACCCTTTTTGAACAGCCAAACTCGAGTTTGCTTGAGGACAAGCAAAAGTTTAAGTAGGGGGTGTTGATGAGTACACAAATTGGACTCATTCAGGGCTGTATTTTGAAAAATTAGTGTCCTAAAATTCATATTTTGTCTCAATATATGATGAAAACCCTTAAGTTTCAGGTATTTGGAGTTGGAGGGAAAGCATGGACACTAGTTAGCAAAAAGGAACAAAGGAAACTGAAATAACATAGAAATGAAGATATGAGAATTGTCGAACCCATTCGGTGAGTCGCATGAAGGTCTAATCCTAGCCTTTTGCTCCAATGTGCTAAGCCCTGAAAGAAAGGATCAAATCGGCAGTGAAAAGGAGCAGTCGACGTGTCATCTAGCAGTTCCGCAAAATAGAACTATGTTGCCTAATGATCCAAAACATGAAGATGCTAAAGGATAGAGCAAGACAGCAATGAAACCTACCAAAAGGCGGATCGCCAAGTTGATCGACAATCTCGACTAACAACGCCAAATGATCCGCTGCAGCACAGAGTTTTGAAAACTGAAAATACTCATTGAGAGTTGCAACTTATTATCAGATTTTTAATATAGAATTTTTAAGATAGAATTTTGAGTTCTAAGTTTGGAGAGCGTTTCGAAGAACTTAAAGATTCAAAGGATTTCAACTCCAAGAATTTGAACTTGGGTCTTGTGGATTCTTCACTCTTTGCTTTTTTTGAGACTTAAATCTTCATACCCATTTGAATGCAAACACATGTTGGTATAATTTTTTTTCCCTTTTACATATTTAGCTAAAACCCCAATTCTTGGGGTGTGATTTTGTGAATATGGGATAGATTATCTATTGGGTCTTGCTTGTTGATTATTTATTTGTTGTTTAGATGTTATTTTGTTTAGTAGTTGTGGTTGAACTTAATGAAATTATAGTTGCAAATACGATTTCACCTTTGTGTTTTCTACTTGCACGAGAGAGAGGTTGTAAAACAAACACTACTAAATTGATGGCCGGAGGAATTGGGTCGATATGAGGTTCAGCTCGAGAGAGTGAACCCTAGTCCTTCTCCCACGCAGTTAGCTCGAGCGAGTGAGTGGGCTAAGATGGAGGTTGTTCCTCATGTGGCAACTTGGTATTCGAGAGAAATCGAGTTGATTCGGAGTAAGTTACTCAAGAGAGAATTTTCCCCCACTATAGTCTAGCCTAGCCACAAATATTCAATGGATTTATTATCAAAAGCATGTACCCAATAGTTTTGTTTATCCCGTATTCCTATCACATCCCAAGAATCCCATCTCCTTGATTAGTACGCCTTATAATTTCATTGATTTTCTTTAATTGTGACAAACCCCCATTGTTGATTGACACTCTTGTGTCACCCCTTATATTTAACATCTTCTTATTTGATAATGTTTTTAGCTATGAGTACTGAGGTCTAAATTTTATTTTTCTATTACTTCTCAAAACCACTCCCTTGGGACTCGACCCCAACCCCTGGTTGGGTTACTTTACTATTGTACGATCATAAATACGTGCTTTGGAAGTTATGTCTTGATTATGCAAACATCAGTGGGCCAAGGCTGCGGTGCAAATTAATAAGAGAGATCTCAATGTAGCAGCGAGGTATTGGTTTGGCTTTATCAGCAGCACTATCATGCCATCTAAAAATGAGTCGATCCTCCATCACACGAAGGCACCCTATCTTGGTTGGATCATTGATACGAAATGCGTAAACTTGGGTATGATTATTGGCCAAGAGATGGCCATGAGTACTAGGTAGCATCAAACTTCACTTATGTTCTCGGTGTAAATCACCGAATTGTGCAGACGGGCCCGAGTACCCTGTGATGAGAAGACGGATATGGTATTGATTCCTACCTCCTGTACCGACATTCGGTGGATAGTGGCTGATTATTTGAAGGATGAGGCTGAGAGGAAGAAAGAAGCCCCGGTAGACCCATCCCCAGTTGTTGATACGGAGACATTACTTGCAGAGGCAGTATTACCTACTCCGACCCCTGGGCGAAGTTTGAGGTTGAGATGGATGAGTAGCAACTCGGTGTTCATGAGAAAACCACATATGAGGGACTTATAGAGGTTGAAGAGGCTATGGTGGATTCAGCCGTGCAAATTTCATTGGCAGATACGCCTATGGCAGGATCTAGTGGAGCGAGTCTTGATGTGACCCCGGGCATTGATACCCCGATAGATGAAGCAACTGTGTAGACAAGACCCTTCTTTACCTCTCTATCTGTCATCTTTATTGATTTTTATTATTTTGTTGCATTTGAGGACAACTGCCTTATTGTTTTTAGTGGGGGTAAGGTATTTTCATACCTACATATTGTGACTATCTTTTGTATATATTATTGGGTTTTTGTGTTAAAATTGTTTTGATATGGTCTTGTGGATGTTTGAGCTTGTGGCTACTTATTATGAATAAATGATTTTTGACCCCGTTGAAATTTTTTGCCACCTCGTGTTGTGTTTGAATGTGGTTGTTCTTGTGCAAATTTGAGTATTGGTTATGATCAATACTGATTACTTGAATAATGCTCTTTATTGAACAAAAATGAATGTGCGGCTACGATGAGGCCAAATGAAGTTGCATAGGCAATGTGTGAACTTTTTGCATCTCGTTGTAACTAGATGATTATTGAATGAGTCTGGTGATAAACATTGCACACTAGCGAAAGTGTGGAGTCTTGTTTGATATTGGTGCCAATGCCTTGTGTGATGAGTTTACCATGAACCTTGGGTGATGACACCTCGAATTTACCCCATTGGTTCGATTGACTAAGTGATGCAAGCTCTTGAAACGATCTTAGGTAACAATTTTGAAGAGTGAAAAAATTTGACAATATACCGCTTTTTTGGCCAACCTTGTGAGATGTGTGAACCTTGCTTAAACCCCTTTGAGCCTTATCCTTTTCTTGGATTAAATCTGATGCAATTGTGACCCCTCTTTATCTATTCACCCATAATCCTCATGAAGTGTGATTTGTTGGAATAGCCAACTTAGATCAAAAGCCTAAGTTGGGGGTGTGGTAAAAGAGGAGGTAAATCAATAAGTGTGAAAAAGTTCCCCTTGATACATAAACTTGAAAAAGATGGAACCCCTCCATATAATATATAAAAAAGATAAAGAAAAGAAAGAAGCAAAAAGAAAAAGTGTGAAAGGGTTGTGAAATAAAGTTGTGCAAAATACAAAAGAAATGGGGTGTCCGACATTCCATGGAAGTGAATAATGGGGTGAATTTTGAGCATGAGTGAAAATGCTGAAGAAAAGGAAGGACAGTGACGTTCATACCACATTTCATGAGCCTAAATGACCATACCTTACACTCAGTACCGTTACAATCCTTGAAAATGTTTTTTTTATCTTGAGTGAGCTTAAACGAATGTTGATCGGAAAATAAGGGCAAACCTATGGGTGAAGTCATGCATGTGTTCATCTTTGTGAGTGTGATAGTTGTGTGTAATTTCAGAACTATAAATTGTTTAAGAATAGTGTGTGAATATGGAATCATTCTTCCTGTTGTGAAGGAATTTGAGTACCTTTGTTGAACTTGAACTTGCATTTGAAGCAAGTATTGTGAACTTGAGAATGTTTGATAATGCTGAGTCACAACTTGAATCTTTGAGTGCACAATTGATCCTTGCATGAGTAAGTCTTGTTGTGTGTTTTCATGACTTAGTCTTAGGTAGCACTGTTTGAGACATCCTTTTTGAACTACTGAACTTAGATTTTACTTGAGGACAAGCAAAAGTTTAAGTTAGGGTTGTTGATGAGCTTAATATTTGGACTCATTTAGGGCTTATTTTATATAAATTCAGTGTCCTCAAATGCTTATTTTGTGGCAATAACTTACGTTAAATCCTTGATTTTCAGGTATATGGATTGAGGAACAAAGTGAGGACACTAACAGGACAAAAGAAACAAACAAGCTGAAGAAATGAAGAAGAGTGAGCGTGAGGATGGTCAAAAGCATTTGGCGTGTTGCCGAGTGGCTCATCAGACCGCCTAAAGTTCCAATGTGCCAAGCCCTAAAGAAAAGAACCAAGTTGGCGATGAAAAGGAGCAGTCAACGGATCATAGAGTAGTTCCGCAATGCACTTCTAGATCACCCAAAGTTACAGACCTGGAGGATGTTGAACATCAAGGAAAAAGGGCGATGGAATAGACCAAAGGGTGGCTCGCCGAGTGGTTCAGCGAGCCCGACTTACTTCGCCAAATGACTTTTCGCAGCATATTTTTGGCGAATATAAAAACATTTTTGAACATTTAGTTTAGTATGTTTTGTTGCTATCTTTTAACATTGGATCTTTTTATCAATTTTTCTCTAGTTTTTCCTTAGATTGAGGGATTGAAGAAATTTACTTTTGAAAAATTGAAAGTGCGTCTTTGAGATTCTTCGAATTGGAGCATTGTAAAGACAAAAACAACCTTACCTAGTTGATGGATAATCAATTTGGTAACAATTTTTATCTTTTTATGATGTCTAGCTCAAATCCCAATTCTTGGGGGTGTCATCATATGATTATGGGCTGATTTAGTTTATGGGTATTGTTAAATGTTAGTTTAAAATTCTATTTAGAAGTGAGTTTAATTAGTAATTGTAGTTTAATCTAAGAATTGTAGTTCCAAATGCAGCTCTATGTTTATGTTCTTGGCTTGCTCGAGAGAGAGAGAGGTTTTAGAAGCAAAATTATTGGTTGATGGTCAATAAGTATTGGGTTGACCTGGGTTCAGCTCGAGAGAGTGAACCCTAAACCCAATCCCACACATTTAACTCGAAAGAATGGATGGACTAAGGTGTGGGCTTCTCTTTTTTAGCATGCTTGTTAATGTTCGAGAGAAATCACTCAATTCGGGGTAAATTGTTTGAGAGAAAGTTTACCTCCCCTATAACCTAGCTTAATCAATAATATCTAGCTATTTACTAATAGTTGCAATTACCCATATGCCTATAATTGCCTATAATCGATCACATCCTAAGAACCCGTCTCATTATTGTTAATTTTCATTGATTCTGACTGTTTGTACTTTTTAATCAAAAATAAAAACCCCCCATTTGACATTCTTATCACCTTAATTTGAATGATGTCTTTATTCGATAACTTTTATTCTTATGACTGATTTGACCATGTTCATGCTTCCCAATCGAATCTGAAACACGTATCGCTCCCTATGGGATTCAACCCCAACTCATTTAGTTGGGTTTTATACTGACTAACGATCGTTGACTCTTAGAATTGGATGAAGTGTCCTTGAAACGTTAATCAAAAATCAAGGGAAATAATGATAGAACCTGATTTTTACTCCCATTGAATCATATTCTATTTGTCAGCAATGATTTCATGCAAGTCACTTTTCTTGCTAATTTTTTCTTTCTTTCCCAGTTTCCATCATATTCTAATTTTCCTTAGAATACATTGAATTTAAACAAGAAACTAAACTCATGTTCAAATATTGTTAAGAGACAACATTTGTTCATTTACTTCTTCTCATAATTATGTAAAACTAAGAATACATGGGAAATAATTAATGTACACATCTTAGCCTTTATGCACAAAAATAACTTTTCTCATTGAAAGAAAACTGAAGGGGTGCAACACTTGAATGCATTTGAGAAGAAAATAGAAAATCTTCCCCATCCAAGTAAAACTTACTACAAAAAATATACTCGAACATATTAATGTAATACTAATTCATCCCAAATCTCTTTCTCTTTTTTTTCCAACGAAAAGAACACAGAAAACGATAGAAAATACCAACAGGATTATTAAATTTCTTAAGCTTGTTTTCTCTTGTATTCAGATTAGCAAACAAGAAATAATAAAAGATGAAGAGAACAAGAAAATAACGATTTGAGTCCACAAAACCCATTGTGTCCTTATGAAATTTAATTCCCTCTAGTACTCGAGGCTGTAAATTAATTCCTCTCAAGATAATACGGATTAACCATTAAGGAAGTAGCAGTACCTCAAACTTTGATAATTTCAACGAACTCAAAATGACATCAATGAATCACACACAGACATGATCGATCATTTTGTTTTATAAGAAATGTATGTAAAACAAGGGAAGAATTCAATGTAGAAAAATAAGAGAAAGTCTCTCTAATATAGTCAACAAAGGGTAAAGGTCACAACTTTTAGTAAAAAGGACAATTTTTCAGAAAGGTCACAACCCATTGGAAAAGGCACAACCTTTCAAATGGCCACAATCCTTCAGAAAAGACACAACCTTTCATAAAGGTCACCACCCTTTGGCAAAGTCACAATACTTCAGGAAAGTCATAACCCTTCATTTCCTATTCACTCCTTTAAAATCCAACAGTCGGTCTATGATTAATTATTCATTATTTTTATATTCATACTATACTTGTTGTACTTTTATATATAGATTTGGATGTGAATATTAGTTGGTTATAATGGGGCAACATAAGTTATGCCATTTAAAGTTTTAAGGTGCGCTACTAGTCAATTTTAGAACACCAAACTCTGGTTCTGTTCCTTTAGCTTTTTGTTGTTTTTTTGTTATATTTTGATAGTCATATGGTGTCAAATTTTTTAATTTACTTTTTGTTACAGTTAAATCTAGTTCTGCTCCTTTAATTTTTGTTTTTTTTTTGTTATAATTTTATAGTGATATGGTGTCAAACATTTGTTTTTACTTTTTGTTACAGTTAGGTGCTCTTTAATTCATATCACCAACTCTTTGGGGTATTTATATTGTATTTCTGCATTTGTGTTACTTAAAGGCATGTTTTAGGACTTATCATTGTTTGTGTTCATATTATGCATGTTAATAATGGAAATAAATTAAAATAGAGATGAGTTAAATTTGAAATTAGAAGAATCTAAATGAAGAAGCAAGAATGATTTTTTGCCTACATGAATTAAATAAACTTGTCACTTTACAAAAAAAATTAAATTTATTTCATTAAAAAGAATTTATAGAATACATACCATAAATAATGAAAAGTAAAATTGAGAGAATATATTCATAAAATTCCTAAAAATAATAATAATATCTTTTCTAAAAAAGACAAAGCACTAATTTTAGTTGCAGAATCATTGATCTCAAGACTCTAGTATGAAAATTATGAACTAAAATAATATGAGAATTCAGAAGATTTTTTATTTTGAATACCGAGTTTTTGGTACCGATGCAATAACATTTTCTATATCACTTGTCTTTTGAAATATTAAATCATAATAATCATACAAAAATGTTAGTTGAAATGTATTTGGCTACTAGTTCACAAGTAATTATTAAATCACAAGACAATAATATTGTTCCAATCATAATAAGAATATTAGCAAAAATTGGAAATGATATTATCATTGAGAGTTTTGGTAATGAAATGGTTTAACATGTAATTTAGAGATTCAAACTTGTCAATATAGTGGAAAGTATCTTTTTTTGCATCTTAAAATTCATCAGTTTTAATCATTTATATTACAAGAATATTTTACACCAACAGTTACTTAGTGTACTTTTTTTGGGGTGAGCATAAGTTGTTTTCCTTTACAACAATTTCAATTCATTTCAATTATTTTAATATTCACAATGTCAACCTTAAAAATTATTATAATTTTCAAGACATCGCTTGCAAATGTTAGTACTTTCCACTTATTGTGGAATTCATACCTTTGTTGATTTCACTCATTTTATTATCAAGTAAGGTTGAGATTCATCGTAAGATAAATAATAATCAAACAAGCAATAAATCATCAAAAAAATTCTTCCTACATAACTCAAAATAGCATAGAATAATACTGTCATATATACTATTATTGACATTAAAAACAATGTAATGTTATTCAAGACTCTAGATAGAAAAAAGAATAATGATTCAATAATAGCTCATTATTAAAAAAAACATAATAAATAGGAATGAAGAGCTAGCTCTTAATCTCCAAAGAAACTGAGTTGATACCAAACCATTACTTATTTATTTGTTATGTAGTTCCACACACAAGTTTGATATTGAATATCCCTCTTCTTTGAATCAAATTAAGAAAAAATAAGAAGAGTAAAAAAAAATTAATGGTTGATCAATGGATAACAATTCATCTTGAAGAATCGCTTGCATTTGAGAGCAGTTTTGATCTTATCAATTGTATGAGAGATGATGTCATTTGCATCTATGATTGACTTCTCTGGAAGATCTGTTATTATTTACACCGTTGTTATTATTTGCAAAATAATCTTGAGATAAATCAGGAACTATCAAAATTCCATTTGGCAAGATTTCCACACCAGAAGAGTCCCCCCCTTTCATCATTGTGTTCATTTTTGAAGAATCGACTATCGCATAGACTAAAAGAGAACCTGTTGCATCCGTGCAAGTGTCTTGAAAAATCAACATGCTATTTTGATTAGCAATGATGTCATCCCCCTACATTTTCAAATCAAAAGAAAATCTTATTAGTAAATCAACAATACGTAAAAGAATAAACTATGTCATATTTCTAAAATAAGCGATAATTGATTACTCACATTTAGCAGATAACAGAGAGATGCAACTCTCAAGATTTAGACCCTTAGTAATTAATATGAATAATATTTTTCATTGGACCACTATAGGATTAGATATCCCACTGGCTCCTCATATTTTTATTAGTGAAGAATTCAAACAAACATTGTGGTTTTATCGGTAATTGAATTGTATTTGTGCACTTAAAACCACACTGATAAGTTTACCACGGTTACTAATATTCTTCATCATCGTGAAATTTGCTTCTAACATTTTCTAGTTGAATTTTTTTCCACTGTGAGGGGTTGCACAAATTCCCGCACAAAAATTGCGAGTCATGTGTTGAGCCAATATTTTCATACCTATCTCATCCTTTGAATCAACTGTCCAAAATAAAATTTTATTAAAACTAAATTTTTTTAATTGGTATTCAAATTTGTAAGGACATGGTGTAATAATAAAATATTCATGATAAACTGTGGAATCAACAAATGATGCCATAACTATCAAGAACTCAGATTGCCTTTGCAAATAGGACATCCACCTTTCTGCGCCAAATCCTAGACCGGCCCTGATCAAAGGGAGATACAAATGATGAAAAAAAAATTCATCATATTCCATTTGCTCGATCCAAATAACCTAAAAGTATTATATCAATATTAAGCCACTAAATAAAAAAAATGAACTTGCATGAAATATTAACGTAATTACAAATTAAAGTAAAATAATCATTGTTTGAAACAACTTAGAAAACTGAGTAACTAAATCATGGACTCAATCACAAGTAATGTGTCCTACCAAAAGATTCATGATGGTATTACAAATAAATATGATAGGAGGGAGCGTACACAAAATATAGAGGAAGATTGTAGGCAATTTTTTGCAAAAGAAAGTAACATATGGGTGTATCTAAATGTATTAATTCAAACAAACCTGAAAGGAGACATAAACAAAATTGAACAATGAGAGCTTCATTATAAGGTTAGAAGGTCAAGAATTACAACAATTCTTTTTTAAATAGGATAGAATATAATCCATACAATTTCAAAATAATTATAGTTATCAATGCTAGAAGAAAATTAACCTTTTTCATTTTGACTAAAATAAAGTATAACGAAGATAAGGTAATAAAAAAATAGAATAAATATATATTGATCATGAAAAATAATGCATAGAATAGATATAATTCAATAAATAATGTTTGGGATTACAATCATCTATCATAGAGGTGGGAGAAATATACTTCAGTATGTAGCTTACATATCAAATATGAAAAATATAGAAGTTTTACCTTCATTTATAGATCATAAATTTATGATTAAAAGACATAAAATATGCTCAATAATCTCATTTCTAATTATAATTAGACTAATTATAAAAACACAAAATATATAGCTATGAAATTAGATAATAGTATAATATCACGAATATATTGGTTACATATTAATGATGATAATATAGAAGTTTTACCTTCATTCATAGATTATAAATTTATAATTAAAAGATATAGATTATTCTCAATGATCTCATTTCTAATTAAAATTTTACTAATTATGAAAACACAAAATATATAACTAAGAAATTAGATAATAGTATAATCTCACGAATTTATCACTTATATAGTACTTTATATATTAATGATGATAATATAGAATTTTTACCTTCATTCATAAATTATAAATTTATAATTAAAATATATAGAATATTCTCAATGATCTCATTTCTAATTAAAAGTTTACTCATTATGAAAATACAAAATATATAGCTATGAATTCGATGATAGTAAATTCATGAATTGCAAAAGCATCTTAAAACTTAAAATACAAACATAAGATTTTGAATAAAGATACAACTTTCAGTAGACTCAACTAACTCTATATAAGAAAGTGCCAAGCTAAAAGCAAATGTCAAGATAATCAGTTTTAGTAAATCCTCAATATAGAATGAACAAGCAACCCAATAAAAAAAAGTTAAAATTATGAAGACTTGCAAGGGATGCAAATGAAAAACAATTTAAGTTGAATTACCTTAGAATAACCATTAGGCACATCTTGAATAATGCAACCAGAAGGGAGCCTTCAACATTTTTCAATTTTATTTTGTTCCGAACCTTCTTTGATTGTGTCGATAGAGACATCCACAATAATTCAAGTACCTTCAGCATTTTTTGACAAAAACGTAGAAATTGTATTTCACGAACAAGACCCACATTTGAAATAATTTGTAATTCAGCTTCAATCTACAAATTAATAGTTCCTAGTTATTAGTCCCAAAACTACATACCCCCGTCAGTTTATAGGTCCCATATGTGGGCATTAGATTTAATGATCATGCCAGTCATGCCTTTATACCCTAGCAAGGTATAGTAGGACCTCTCAATTGGGCATATACATCGGACTCCACGTTTAGCTCACGTAGTTTTATATCAGTTAATAGTATCTCACACGGTCAAACTCTAGTGTATTTGACTAGGTTTTTAGATATACTTCCATATTCAGTCTCATCATGTTATATACTTGGTCATTGCATTCAATTTAGTTCATATTCAGTATATTTCAGTGTGTTTATCATGTTTAGATTATATCATTGTTGAGTATGCTTTGTTCAGTTATATGTTTGTTCAGTTTTATCCTATCCTTCATGCTCAGTACCTTTCAAGTACTGACGTATACTCTGCGCTACATTTTTCCATGATGTAGGTGTAGGTCCTCGGCATTCAGATCATGTGTAGATCATTTCACGATCCGTATTCATCATGATCAGTGGTGAGTGTTCACACTTCAAGGACATTAGACATGTTTTCTATTTCAATCTTTCATTTTAGTTTTAGTTTTTACTAGAGTTAGCTAAGGGCATGTCCCAGTATCTCTAGTTAGTTAGAGGCTTATTTCAGACATAAATAGATTCAGTTTTACTATTTTGAGTTATAGTCCAGTATCATTAACTTTTCTTTAGTATTTATATATTCAGATCTATTTTGGGTATTCCCCCATCATTCAGTTTATCTCATATTTTAAGCTTCCACATGGTATATTTATTCAGTTGTTTAAGTTTACTTTTGATATGCCAGCTTAGAGTTAGGTTGGGGTCACTCGTGATCCTAGGTCCCATGTTTACATAAAGGGGGTAGCCTTGGGGTGTGAAAAAATTGGTTTCACAGAATTAGGTTTAAGAGTCCTAGGATGTCTGAAAAGCCGCACTAAGTAAAGTCATTTCATGAGTGTGAAGTGTGCCACACATTTGATGGGGAGGCTTTGAAGTGTTTTAGGAAAGAACTTCACTTTCTTATTATTCGTATCGTGCGTGGGTATGATCTTCTTTCTAATTCGACGCTATCCATTTCAGATCATGCCTCCTCGTAGAGCTTATGCAAGGAATGCTAATGCCCTCAACTCTAACGCAGTTCCTCCAGTCCTAGACCATGAGGTTCCAAATGACAATTTTCGAAATGCTATCTAACTTTTGGTTCAAAGTGTGGCCAATCAGAACAACCAGCAGGTTTTAGTTCTTACAAATACTAGTGGTAGATCAGTGGCAGATTGGGTCCAAGATTTTGTTCGAGTGAATCCACCTGAGTTTCTAGGGTCGCAAGATGGTGAAGACCTTAAGAATTTAATTTTTTAGGTCAAGAAGGTCATTGGAGTGATGCAATATACTCGAAATGATAGGGTAGAGTTGGCATCCTACCAGCTTAAGTCTATGGCTCATATTTTGTTTGCGCAGTGAAAGGAAAATAGGGGTGAGAATGCAGCTCATGTGACTTGGGTGTGTTTTACCCGAGCTTTTCTAGATAGGTTCTTCCCTAGAGAGTTAAGGGAGGCTAAGGAGTAGGTATTTATGAATTTTACACTAGGTTCAATGTCCGTCCAGGAGTACGGACTCAAGTTCATCCAACTCTCAAGGTATGCTCCGCATAAGGGTGGGGTGCCGATCCCAGGGCCCTAATGAGTAAGTTTGGGGTATTTGACTTGGTAAAAACAGAATGCAGAAATGCTATGTTGTTAGAGGACATTAATATATCTAGGCCTATGACTCATGCTCACCGGCTTGAGATAGATAAGCTTAGAGAACTAGCTAAGTAAAATGAAAAGGCTAGAGCAAGGGTCTTCAGCTCCAGTACCTTTATCATCTAGTACTCCGTCCCCTAGGTTGCGACGACATCTAAAGGTAGGGCATCAAGCTCTAAGTCTCAAGGGAGTGTTTCAGGTAACAAGACCTACCGAACTTGTCCAAAGTGTGGTAAGAACCACACGGGAGAGTGTCTTCCAAGAATGGAGGGATATTTTGGGTGTGATCACTCTGTCCATAGGTTAAGAGATTGCCCTTTTTTCTAAATAGGGACAAGGAGGTAACAATAGTAGGGCTCAGTCTATAGTCCCAACAACTCCAGCGGGTCACCTTACTCAGTAGGGTGCTTTATCTGGTACAGGTGGCAGTCAGCACCAGAATAGGTTGTATGCTCTCTAGGATCGCCAGGATTAGGAAGATTCTCCTGATGTGGTTACTGTATATTACAAGTCTTTCATTCAGATATTTATCCTTTGATAGATCCAGGGCTACTCTGGCCTTTGTTAACCCCGTATATGGTAGTGAACTTCACTGTTAATCGAGAAACTCTCTCTAAACCCTTCTTAGTCTCTACTCCAGTTGGTGAACCAGTTATGGCTAGACGAGTATACAGAAATTGTCATGTCACAGTCTCTCAGAAATTCACCTCAATAGATCTTGTAAAGATAGAAATGGTAGACTTTGATATCATTCTAGGCATGGATTAGTTACATTCCCATTGTGCCTCAATCGATTATAGAACTAGGATCGTTCATTTTCTGTTTCCAAGTGAACCAGTGTTAGAATGGAAGGGTAGTAGCTCAGTTTCTATGGATCGATTTATCTCGTACTTAAGGCTAGAAAGATGATCTCTAAAGGGTACATCTACCATCTTGTTTGGGTTAAGGATTCAAATTCTAAAACCCCTACTCTTGATTCAGTTCCAATAGTAAATGAGTTCCAGAAGTGATTGTAGAAGACATTTTTGGAATTCCTCCCAAAAGGGAAATCGACTTCGGAATAGATCTCCTTTCAGATACCTAGCCTATTTCAATTTCTTCTTATAAAATGGCTCTAGCTGAGCTTAAGGAATTGAAGGAACAGTTGAAACACCTTCTAGATAAGGGCTTCATCATACATAGTATCTCTCCATGGGGTTCTACAATGTTGTTTGTGAAAAAGAAAGATGGTTCCCTCAGGATGTGAATTGAATATCGGCAGTTAAACAAAGCCACAATCAAGAATATTTACCCTCTATCGAGGATTGATGAATTTTTAAAACAACTTCATGGTGCTAGTAATTTTTCAAAAATAGACCTTAGATTCGATTATCATTAGCTCATAGTCAGAGATAGTGACATCCCAAATATACCTTTCAGAACTCGGTATGGTCATTATGAATTTGTAGTTATGTCTTTTGGACTAACCAATTCTCCTGCAACGTTCATGAATTTGATAAACTGGGTGTTCAAAAAGTATTTGTACTTGTTTGTCATCGTCTTTATTGATGATATCCTCATTTACTCTAGGAATGAGTAAGAACATTCAACTCATTTAAGGGTTGTTATGCAAACTCTCAAAGATCACCAATTATTTTCTATGTTTAGCAAATGTGATTTTTGGTTACAATCAGTTGCTTTCCTTGGGCATATATTGTCCAACGAAGGGATCCAAGTGGATTCTCCGAAAATAGTGGCTGCAACGCAATGGCCCAGACCAATATCTCCTCGAGTTATCAGGAGTTTCTTATGTTTAGCTGGTTATTACAAAAGGTTCATGGAAGAATTTTCATCCATAGCTCCTTTATTGACTAAGATGGCCTAGAAAAAGGTTGAGTTTCAATGGTCAGATGAGTGTGAGAAGAGATTTTCAAAATTGAAAACTAGGTTGACTACAACTCCGCTTTTGACTCTACCAGAGGGTTCAGATGGTTATGTGATCTATTGTGATACATCCACAATCAGCTTTGGTTGTATGTTGATGGAGAGAGGTAAGGTTATAACTTATGCTTCTAGACAACTTAAGGTGCATGAGAAGAACTATCCCACTCATGACCTCGAGCTTGTATGGTGTTCGCGTAGATATGTGCACAGACCATAAGAGCCTTCATTATGTGTTCACCCAGAAGGAGTTGAATCTTTGCAAGAGAAGATTGCTTGAATTCCTCAAGGACCATGACATGAATGTGCATTACCATCATGGTAAGGCCAATGTAGTAGCCGATGCTATTAGTAGACTATCTATGGGTAGTGTAGCACATGTTGAGGGAGAAACGAAGGAATTAGCAAATGATGTTCACTGGCTTACCCGCTTAGGAGTCTACCTTATGAACCTATCAGATAATGGTGTGATAATACAGAATGGGTCAAAATCTTCATTGGTAGCGGAGGTTAAGGAAAAACAAAGCAGTGATTTTGTATTGCTTTAATTAAAGGGTGCAGTTCATCTGCAGAAAGCTGAGGTTTTCTCCTAAGGGGAAGATGGTGTGCTTAGCTACCTGGGTCTTTTATGTGTTCCTAATGTTGGTGAGTTGAGACAACAGATCCTTACACAAGCCCATAACTCTAAGTGTTCTATTCATCCAGGTGCAACAAAGTTGTGATGTGCTTTGCATGAAGTCTTTTGGTGGAATTGCATGAAGAGGGATATAGCATATTTTGTGGCTAAGTGCCTTAATTATCAACAATTAAAGGTAGACATCAGAAACCAGGACGTATGACTCAAGAGATTAACATTCCTACAAGGAAATGTGAAGTGATTAATAATGACTTCATTACAGATTTACCACATAAGCGTAGACAACATGACTCCATTTGGGTAATAGTAGATAGAGTTACTAAGTCCGCTCCCTTCTTGGTTGTCAAGCCTAAAGATTCAGCAAACGACTATGCTAAACTCTAAATCCATGAGATAGTCAGGTTGCATGGGGTTCCTTTTTACATTATCTCAGATAAAGGTCCTTAGTTCACCTCTAATTTCTAGAGTTCATTTCAAAAAGATCTTGGTACCTAGGTAACTCTCACCACAACATTTCATCCACAGACTGATGGTCAGGCAGAGTGTATCATTCAGACCATAGAGGACATGTTGAGAGCTTGCGTGAATGACTTCAACGGTAGTTGGGATGATCACCTTCCTCTTATGGAGTTTGCCTACAATAATAGCTACACTCCCGTATTAGATATCCCCTTATGAGGTATTATATGGGCGTAGATGCAGATCTCCAGTTGGTCGGTTTGAAGTAGGTGAAGCAGCCTTGATTATGCCAGATTTGGTTCATGATGCTATGGAAAAAGTTCAGTTCATCAGAGATAGTCTTTAGACAACTCAGATTCGTCAGAAGTCCTATACAGATATGAGAAGGAGGGACTTAGATTTTGAGATCGATGATTGGGTTTTCCTAAAAGTGTCACCTACATAGGGGTGATGAGATTAGGCAAGAAAGGGAAGCTCAGTCCAAGATTTGTAGGTCCTTATAGAATCGTGAAGAGGGTTTGAAATGTGGCTTATGAGTTAAAGTTACTAACAGAACTAGCAGCGGTTCATCCAGTCTTTCACATTTCTTTCTTTAAGAAGTGTGTGGGTGATCAGGAATCTGTTGTACCATTAGAGAGTGTGGCTGTGAAGGATACTCTTACTTATGAGGAGGTGCCAGTTCAAATTCTTGATCATCTGGTTTGAAGGTTGAGAAATAAAGAAGTCGTTTCAGTTAAGGTGTTGTGGAGGAGTCTATTCGTAGTTGGGGTTCGTGGTTGGTAACGCCAACTCCACCCAAAATTTCAGAAAGAGTCCAGAACCACGCCAAGACCTACGGACCGTAGGTGGGACCACAGTCCCTAGTTCACATCCTAGTTCCCAACTCTCTAAAGCCAAATGATGAGATGACAAGATGGACCGTAGGTCCATCCACGGTCCTTCACTCAGGCCCGTCGTTGGTCCCGATAACTTTTATGTTTGGGTTATTATGGTCTTTTCTTTTATGTGTTGGACACCTAAACTACGTCATTTAACCTCTAAACTACATAGTATTGGTTAGTATAAGCCAAGTAACTTAATAAGATCTTTCCCTAAGCATTTCATTAGCAAAAATAGATCAATGTAAAGCAAAGGGAGAAGAAACAGTCGACCCTAAACCCTCCAAGAATGTATCAAGTTTTCTTCAGTTCCAGCCCCAAAATTGAAATATTTCTCCTTAAAATTCATCAGCAGGTATGTGGGATTTTACTAGTGGGTTCCTTTCACCCATTAGGTTCCTATTGAAAGATTTCTCTGTGAAATTCATCACTCTCTAGCGGGTTCCTTTTACCCATTAGTTCCCTAAAATTCAAACAGATTCCTGATTCCTTACATATTGTTTAGACCTAGTGTTTCTTGAAATTTAGAGAATTGTTGTGATTTAATTGTTGTAATGTTCTTAATTAGATTATTAGGTTTTCGTAGCATTGTTGCTTAGTTCCTTTCATGAAACTTAGAACCCTACTGGTGTAGATTAGTTTAGTTTATGAATTACACTAGCTAGGATAGATAAACAAATATACATGCCTCAAATTTCAAATGTTTCATTATCAGTACTTAAATGTTGCATTTTTAGTTAGATGATACGCTCAAATTACACCTATTTTCAGAAGCATAAGCGATAGTTCTCACGTTAAGAACCCAACTTGTAGGTTGTGATCGATCCCACGAGGAAAATGGTTTAGTCTTAAGTTCAATAACTATTATATTCATTTAGCCAATATATTTTCGAGACAAATCAATAAAAGGTGGGGAATTTGTGTAACAAATTTTGGAAATTATGAAGGTAATTAGTAAGCAAGATTCAAACTTTTGTTGTTATCAAATTGAGAAGGAAACTAGGGCGTACGTGTTACCCATAAGCTCATAACTCCGTCATCCTAGTAATAGCAATCCGTTCCTAGTGTATTAAATGCAAAGCGATAAGTTATGTTTCTCTAAATCCTTGGTCCAGTATCTAAAGAATTTCACCCTACACCTTGGTTCGGCCACGTGTATATAATTTACTAACCCTTACCATTACCTCATATTAGACATCACATCGATGTATGGCTTAGTTTTCACCCTCACACCAATCGACATTAATTCTATTAGATAATATCACACTAAATCTATGTTGATAATTCTTTTCTTACTAACTACCTCCTTGGTCCGGCAAGTAGCAATTAGGCGAGTTCTAACATTGCTCACCATTAAAAAGACTTCTAGACGAAAGAATTATCAATGCATGCAAAAGACTATTTGGGAATTACTTAGTTACTATTCATACTTTGTTAATCGCTTATGGTTCCCACAACCCTAGTTGTGGGTTTAGTTACCCATATTAGCAAGAAAACAATTCATAATGTTAGAAGAATAAATCATGAACTTACGTAGTAGAGTAGAATAATCCCACAATTTCAACTTGAATTTCAAAGTAAAAATCACCAAAACGCGCTTAGTAAATTAAGAATTGCTAAAGTTGCAAGTTAATCTCCCAAGAAAAAAACTAGAACAAATATAATAATGTCTCACCTCCAAAAATGAGGTTTACATACCCTATATATAGAAAAATAAGTCCTAACCAAAAAGGAAACGAAATATTTTGAGCTATATTTTGAGACCGTGTTAACCCAGTAATAAAGTCCATATTGATCATCTCCCACTTTCATTTCGGAAGCTCTATATTTTGAGCCATACCACCGGGCCTTTAGTGCTCTACTTTAACTTGTTGACAATTAGAACACCTAGCAATAAACTCTACAATGCCCTTCTTCATACTACTCCACCAATAAACTTCTCTAAAATCACGATACTTCTTTGTGGAACCCGGATGGATAAAATATCTAGAGCTATGAGCTTCCTCCATGATTCTGTCTTGGAGTTCATCCACACTTGGTACACATAATCTACCTTGATACCTCAATACACCATCTCCCCCTTCTTCAAAAGCCATTACTTTTTGCTTATGAACATTTGCTTTCAATTCAAGAAAAATAGGGTCTTAGTCTTGCTTCTCTTTCACTTTTGACACTAATGATGATTCAGCCTCATTCATCATCACTACTTCTCCTTCTGTGGAATCCATTAGTCGAACTCCTAATCATGCAAGTCTATGCTCATCTCTTGCTAGATCTTTCTTATCTTCCTTAAAATGGGCGGTATTACCCATAAACAACCTGATCAATGCATCAACATCATTATTACCCTTACATAGGTGATATAGAATACTCTTGTCATAATTCTTGAGTAACTCTAACCACCTTCTCTGTCTGAGATTAAGATCTTTTTAACTAAATACATACTGAGGACTCTTGTGATGGGTGAACACATCCACATGAACACCATAAAGATAATGGCGCCATATTTTCAAAGAAAATACTATGGTAGCCAACTTTAGATCATGTGTTGGGTAATTCCTTTCATGAACTCTCAATTGTCTGGAGTCATAAGCAATAACTTTGCTATTCTGCATTAAAACACAACCCAAACCAGCTTTGGACGCATCACAATATAAAACAAAGCCTTGCGTACCCTTTAGTAAGGTCAATACTGAGGCAATAGTCAACCTCTTTTTCAATTCCTGAAAGGTTTTCTCACAAGCTTCAGACCATTGAAACTTTACTGTTTCTGAGTCAACTTGGTCAAAGGGGATGAAATAGATGAGAACCCCTCTACGAACCGTGTATAATAGCCATCCAAACCCAATAAACTCTTAATATCATTTGGAGATGTGGGTCTAGGCCAATTCTGCACTGCCTCTATTTTCTCAATGTCAACTTTAATTCCATCACCAGAAACAATGTGGCCTAAGAATGCCACAGACTCAAGCCAAAACTCACACTTGGAGAAGTTTGCATACAACTGTCTATCCTTAAGTATTTGGAGAACTATTCTAAGATGGCTAGCATGAGCTTCCTCATTCCTCAAATAAATTAGCATTTTATCAATGAATACGATAACAAACATATCTAAATAAGGATTCACTATTCATAAGGTCCATGAATGTTGTAGGTGCATTAGTTAAACTGAACAACATGACCAAAAACTCATAATGACCATATCGGATCCTGAAAGTTGTCTTTGGAATATTACATTCCCTTACTCTTCACTAATGGTAGCTAGATCTGACGTCTATCTTACAGAAACAAGTTGCACCCTGAAGTTGATTGAAGAGATCATTAATTCTCGGAAGGGGAATACTTATTCTTGATCATAACCTTGTTAAACTGACGGTAATCTATACACATTCTAAGGGAACCACCCTTCTTCCTCACAAAAAAGACTGGAGCGCCCCAAGGTGAGACACTTGGTCAAATGAAACTTTCTCTAGGAGATCTCTCAACTAACTTTCTAACTCTTTTGACTCTGTTGGGGGCATCCTATAAGATGGTATAGATATAGGATGAGTATCTAGAAGAAGGTCTATACCAAAGTCTATTTCTCTCTCAGGAAGGACTCTAGGAAAATCATCTTGATAGACTTTTAGAAGCTCTTTTACTACTAGAACTGACTGAATAAGAGGTATCTTAACACTAGAGTCATTAACTCAGACTAAGTGATAGACACACCCCTTGGAAACGAACTCTCTTGCCTTCAGGTGAGAAATAAAATGACCCTTAGGCACTACTGAACTACATTTCCACTCTATAACTAACTCATTAGGAAACTGGAACTGACAACTCAAGTTTTACAATCAACTAAGGCATAATACATGAAACCAGTCCATAAAAAGAATAACATTAAAATCTACCATGACTAACTCAACTAAATCGGCCATGGTGCTCTTGTGAGTGATGGAAATGGTACAATCACTGTAGACTCTCTCTACTAGAATAGACTCACCAATAGGTGTAGAAACACTGAAGAGCTCACTAACTTTTTTAGGAAGAATATCAAAATTCACCGCATTATACAGAGTTATAGAGGATAAACTCACTCCTGGATCTAGCAAAGCATAAACATCAAGGTTAAAGACTTGGATCATACTAGTGACAACATATGGAAAATCCTCTTGCTCTTGGCGACTGCTGATAGCATAAAGACGATTTCCTCCTCTCCCTACCCTAGAAGTAGCTCCTCTAGATACAACTCTGTCTAGTGGAAAAACTGTAGAATACTGGGCTCTATTTCCCCCATTACCGTTACCCTACTTGTTCTTTGGACACACTCTCCTAAAATGATCATTATGGCCACACTTAAAGCAACAAGTGGAACCATCACGACACATCCCTGAGTGGTTCCTACAACACTTAGCACATGTATGAGGCTTACTACCCCCTTCTGCTATACTACCTTGAGAATAGGTAGGTTTAGCTATGAAAATTTTACTACTGTACTCACTTTTTTTCATGGTGAAGGTGCACTAGCAAATGATGGAGCAGGTCCCTTCTGTTTCTGTTGGAAGGATGACTGGTTGGCATTACTGTTCTACTATCTGGACTCATTCCCTGAAGTCTTAACTCTCTTATTTTTAAACTCTTCTCTATCCCTTTACTTGTCCTCCTCAACTTGTTGCACGTGGATCACTAGCCTTGCTATGTCTATATCCCCTAGCAGTATAGTTGCCTTGCCTTCCTTGCTTGACAGGCGAGACAACCCAGCAACGAATACACTCATCTTGCACCTCATGTCAGCAACCATCTCAGGAGCATATCGAGAAAGTTGTGTGAACTTCAGATTGTGCTCATGAATTCTCAAAGAATCCTACATAAAAGTGAGGAACTCTCGTCCCTAGCCTCTCTCAGTTCTCGGAGAAGGAAATGCTCCAAGAAGTCCTCCTTAAAACAAGCCCAACTCACCAATGGTGCTCCTTTAGCTCGGTTCTTTTTCCACCGGTCGAACCATATCCTACCGACACCTTTCATTTGGTATGCAGCTAGTTCCTCCCTCTCAGTATCATCAACATGCATGATCTGAAAAATATTCTGAAGCTCTTTAATAAAATTCTCTGGATCCTCAATAACACTTGAACCTGTGAAGCTTGGTGGTTTCATCCTTAAGAACTCATGGATCCTTGAAGTGTGAGAAACTTCCTATCGATTCCCTCTCTGTTGCACAGCTTGGTTGGTCACAACTTGGCTCAACATCCGGATAGTTTCACGAACTTCAGCGTTGGTGACCTTTTATTGGGGTTGCTTTTCTTGTGCATAAGGTACCCCTTGTTCCTATTGTTCAGTATTTCTTCTAGTCGGACGACCTTTGACAGCTCTTCGTGAAGGCATGATCTGAAGACACGCACAACTAGAAGTTAGAAGGATACTTTATAGAGATACACTCTATCGTACGAAATGAGTATGAAAGAATTGTGAATATTCCTAAGTGTCACAGCGTCCTAATTATAGATGTGGCACGCTTTACATCGTTAACTAGGACTCTATAGACATGGCTTCATAGACTCCATAGGACTCTTGAACTCTATGCTCTGATACGAATTTTGTCACACCCCGAGCCTATACCCTAGGCAAGACTAGCACTCAAGAACCATTGCTTCCCCCAAGCATACCCTTGGCCTGGCTTACTTACTCAGTGGAAGACTTTTACTCAACAAAGATAAGTCTATGTAATAAACTATAATGTTATAAAGGAACATTCAACTAGCCAATAAGGCATACTAAAGTCTCAAAACATAAGCCAATAACAAGGTAAAGACAAATAAACTAACTGACTGTTTATCTATGAAGACTCCAATAACTAAGATGGATGTAGGGAGAAGACTCACGACATCCTAATGAACTAAATACTGAAAGCAATAAAAATGATCCTCCGGAAGCAAGGAGGCCCACTAACAACTCTGGAGCTCAACTAGAATCAATGATACATTGGATGCTAATCATGGTTACTTGTATCTGCATCAATAAAAGATGCAGGACAAAACACGTTAGTACGTTGAATGTACGAGCATGCGAGGGGAATTTTAAAACAAGACATAAGCTTTGAAGGAACTGAAGAACAAACCTAGTCTCAACTCAACTCAACTTAACTCATTTCAATATAAAGCAATAATATAAATGCAATATAAGGAAAAGCTTTAAAAATATGGATAAGACTCTGTGTATTTAAAAATACAATTGTAACTCTGTATGTATGCAAGGATACAATGTAAATTTTGAACGTATATAAAAAAATACAATTAACTCTGTGTATATATGAATACAAAATTCTCTAACCGACAACCATCACTTGAGAGTTATTATCATGATATAGCATTTTGTCTCACGCTGTCTGGGCCGTTCTATATCTTGACGAGGCTATAGAACCTGATTACTAAGTAGATCCACTAGTCTATTCTAAAAAGCACTAAGAAATCATCTAAAAAATATGTCCCTTTTCTACTAATTATGGCTACATGGTACATGGGGGCTGAGAGTTATCTAAACTCTCCCCCATATCGATGCTTAATAATACTCCCAAAATATAATACTAACTCTTATGTTTAAAAGCATAACTTCTTTTTGTGGTTTGAGATAATTGCTCAAAACTTAGCTCAAAGGCACTTCTTGGAAATCAAAGTTTCCTCTCTTGCTTAATTGTGAAAGCATTTACTCTTTAACTGAAAACTAGCTCAATGGCTCTTTTGGAAATCAAATTTTCCTCTCTTGTTTTAAATGTGAAAACATTTTAAACTCTTTCAGAATACATAGTCCCCATATACTCTTTCGGAATACATAGTCCCCATATACTCTTTTAAAGAAAATGCACTTCAACCTTTTATTTTTACTCAACTCAAAACTCAAGTATTACAACAAAGTTAAAATGTTTGTAAAAGACTTTTGGAAGACTCCATGAACTTCTCTTGACTTGGCTCTTAACTTTCCTTGAATTTGAATTTATGGATTCAGGGATTCCGATTTGTGATAGGAAAGATGTCACGATGTTTATGAGTGTTTTTAGATAATTAAACATGAGAATTGATCAAGAAATCACTGTTTGGAAACAAGTCTGCAACGCGGATATGCATTTAAATATTTTGTTGCGAAATTAATTTTGAGGCAGAACGGTCCTTGACTACTCCGCGACACAAAGAACATTTTTCAAATCCCTAAGAATGGGTCTGCGATGCAGACCTGGTACCCAGATTTTCCCAACTTGTTCCTTCTTCGTTTTCTAACTCCAATTTGCCTAAATTAGATTCTTTTTCTCAATTCCTCTTTAGATTCAGATACCAGCATATGTACAAAAGATTCTAATCAAACACAACTTTAAAATCGACCTTAAACTATCAAGAACTCCTCAATCTCATCCCAAATTAAAGAACGAAAGCAATTCAAGAATACAACTCAAGAACATCAAAGTTTCAATCTTCTAGGACGAAAATCATACTGAAATAAACATGTTTGGTACGTGGGTGAATGAACCCAACGCTATGTGAACTCAAAAACCTTGTAGGATTGAATCCTTGGTAAAATCCGCAATTAATTCCTCACGAAGCTGACGAGTCTAGACCTTTTCTTTTCCTTTCTCCTTTTGAGTTCTTTCTCCAAAAACCCTAGCGTAGTTTGGTAAAGTGTAAACTGATCTAATTCTTTTTGGACTCCTAAGTAATTACCAAAAACAATTAAGATGATTGGGTAGTGAAAAGACCATAATACCCTTCTAAAATCCGGTTTTGACTTGCCTTATATAGATAGCCCAACTTCAAATGGGCATATCTCACTCATACGAACTTGAAAATGATCAAACTCGGTGTCGTTGGAAAGATAATTCAAAGATCTTTCCTATGGTATCTTGTATAACACATAACGCATCATGATCTAGGAATTATGGTTGTTTCAAGTTGACCCAAAACTCATTCTTAACTTAACTTTGTCAAATTTCCAGATATTTCATTCTTTCCAAAAATGACTCTTTCTAAGTCTAGCTCTTTCTAGTTGTGGGGTGTTAAAATTCACTCTGATGAACAAGACTCTACTGGATGTGGATTGTGATACATCCCAGGACCTCTCTAAACCTTGTGCTCTGAATACCATGTTTGTCTCAACCCAAAGTACACCCTAGGCGTAACATGGCGTATAGAACTCCAAGAGGACCTATACAAGACACTTAGGATACACCATACAAGATAATAGAAATACAAATTTCAAAATAATTCTTATATCATAAGAGAGTTTGAAAAAATAGAAGTCTACACATACTCTCAACAAACCATCTATTACATCATAAGGAAAGTGATTGACACATAACCCATACATCATATACAAAGTCTGAAAAATGAAATAAAGAAAGAAATAAGAGCTTATCAGTCCTCAAAACATGAGGACTCACCAATCCTTTAGCTCCAAAAGATCAACTAGCCACGAGTGTGAGAGTGTAACACCCCAAAAAAAATTTGAGCTAAGACTCAAACCGTCCTTCGTAGTGAGTAAGTTTTTACCAAGGAATTTAAATTTTCCTAAGCGTTAAGGTCACAAGATGTAACAACTTGAGTTCCAAGAAGAACTAAAGAGATTTCATTCAATTCATTCCTAATTTTTTCTTAAATTTTTGGTTAACTTCAAATGACCATAACTCCTAGTACAAGATAAGTTTGGTGAGCTACAAGATGCAAATTTAAAGCCCTTTAAGTCCTCTTTCCAACGCCACTGAGTTTGCAAAATTTTGAGCTCTGAGTAAAATGTTATGACTGATTTACTAACGACACACAAACCTAGCAGCAGCTCCGCGATGGCTCCACGTTACAAAGCCAATACGGACCACACTTCTTGATGAAAAATTATTCCTACTCCCAGCTCATTTTATTTATCTCTTTAAGTGTATTTTAGTCCTTAAAACCCTTAGGAGGTCTTCTAAATGGCCCTAAACGTGTAGAAAATCAGCTTTCTTATATCAAACCCTCTCATCCACTCCAAAATTCTACGCTCAAGGAATTCAAGAAACGCTAAGGCTAGGGCTCATCTTTCAAGATTTTCCTTCAAGTTGCTTCAAGAAGATGGTTCTTTCAGGTATGTAACCTTCCATAGTATTGGGTTTGTTAACCCACACGCAAATCATGTTAATTTCAGCGTTAAATTGGTTCTACAAAGTTGAAGCTTTCATGTTTTTTATATGTATTCTTGAATTTGCTTTGGTTCTTGAATTGGGCTGAGACTGAGGAGCTCTTGAGATTATTGTGTCGATTTAAAGAGTTGTTAGAGTTAGATTCTAGTGTACATGTATTGGGCTTCTGAATCTACAGAAAGGTTGAGCAAAAGAATCAAATTTAGGCAAGTTGGTGTAAGAAAATGATAAAGGAAAAAGTCGGGCAAATCTGGCAGCTTACTCTACATCATGGACCTGCCTTCCCCTTTCTCAGAAATTTTCTTCGCGTCATGGAGAGGTCACGGACCCCTCTGCCTCAAAAGTTATTTTTTTACCAAATATTAAAATGCATCTCCGCATCGTAGACTTGCTTCCGAACAGTGATT
Source organism: Solanum commersonii (assembly GCA_029007595.1). Lineage (NCBI taxonomy): Eukaryota > Viridiplantae > Streptophyta > Magnoliopsida > Solanales > Solanaceae > Solanum > Solanum commersonii. Next base: position 634,978 of record JAJTWQ010000010.1, on the reverse strand, counting down.
TCTTGCTTGTTTCTCATGTTTAACAATTTAAAAACACTCCTAAGCATAACGAGATCTTTCCTATCACAACCTTGAAGTCATAATTCAAATTCAAGGTAGAGATAAGAGTTATGTTTTGAGAGTTCTTTCGAACATTTTGGGAAAGTCCCTTTGACTCTTTTTGAGGAATCTTCTACACTTTCTAGTAACTTGTTTCTAGACTCGAGCAAGTGAGTATGAGAGTGAGGAGAATGTATTCATTAGTCTATTTTATCATTGAAATATCCTTTATATTATGAACCATAACTCTTGAATTCATAAGTCACATTCAAGAAAGAGTTAAGAGTAGAGTACAAGAAAGCTTTTGAGTTCAATTGTGAATCATTTGAGATCAACTATCGATTTGAACTAAATTATGAGAAAGTAAGTAAGAGAATGAGAATAGTCGTATACATTAGTTCCTTATTGATATTTTAACTCCTGAGTCGAGTGGCTCATGCCCATAACTTCCGCATGAACTCCATCAGTTGAGTACCTTTGAGATGAGTAGTACCTTCAAGTTCTAAGTCTTGAGTATTGGGTTCCTAATCCCCTTTGAGATTATATTTCTAATCATGGGACTATAACATGTGACCCATGAAGTGCATGAGTTGAATTTTTCATGCCCATAATTTTGCATGAACCCGATAAGTCTAACAATCTTGAGATGAGAAGTATCTTCGAGTCCTTGAGTTGAGTAGTTCATGCTCATAATTCTTCAAAAGAGTAGAGCATTCTTGAAATGACTAGTATCATTGATGTTCTTGAGTTCCAAGTATTGATTTCTATCTATGCTTATCGAAAACCTTGCATTGAGTCCTTCACGTCCATAATTCGGCATGAACCACATTTGAAAAAGTCTTTTACAAATGTTTAAACTTTGTTTTAAGACTTAAGCTTTGAGTTGAGTAAAGAGTAAGAGTAAAGTTCATTTTCTTTAAAATAATATATGGGAACTAAGTATTCCCAAGAGTAAATGTTTTCACATTTAAGATGAGAGGAAACTGAGATTTCCAAAATAGTTTTGAGCAAGAAAGGGAGCATCGATTCCAAGAGAGATTTTAAGTTAATTTTTGAGTAATTATCTTAATCCAAAGAAAGAAGTTATGTTTTTAAACATATGAGCTGAGTATTTTGGGAGTAGTATTGAGCACCAATATGGGGACAAGTATGAGTTCAGATAACTCATGTCTCCATAAACCATGTAACCATCATGGGTAGTAAAGGATCATAATTTTTAGATGATTCCTTAAGTACTTTTTAGCATGGATAAGTGGATCCACTAGGCTAAGGCGTTCTATATGACGACAAAGTATAGGACAGTTCTGACAGTGTGGGGAAGACGTTGTATCATCACTTAAGCTCATAGTGGTGGTTGTCGGTTAGAAAAACACCCACAAAGTTGTATTGTATTTTTATATATACAACGTTATTCTATTGTATTCTTTAATACATTGAAGTTTCTTTCTATTGTTTTAAAATCTTTCCATAAATTGCATCACTTATTGTTGCTTATCTTGAGTTGAGTATCTTCAATTGATTTGTGCTTCATTGTGTCGAGTACCTTATTGTTAAGTTTTACTTAGTTGAGAACCTTATTTATGTGTTGAATATCTTATCCTTGAATACTTTTGAGTTGAGTAACTTTGAGTAGTTTTGAGTATTCTTGAATATTCCTTGAGTTGAGTAAATTTGGGAAGAGGTAAGTATGTTTTCTTTTTGTCAAGTTCAAGATTATTTTATGCTTTAAAATTCCCGTTACATGCTCGTACATTCCACGTACTGGGTCATTTGGCCTGCATCATTTCATAATGCAGATTCAGGTATTCAAGATCATCAATAGGAGCTTCGTTGATACCACATGGAGTTCAAGTTATCTATGGTGATCCTCCTTGCTTCCGGAGGATTTCATTTACTTTTCAATTTTTTCAGGATGTCGTGGGTCTTATCCCGACTTCCATCTTTATCATTTAAAGGCTTCATAGATAGATAGTAGATTTTCAGAAGTTTGTTCATTTATTTTATTTAATGTTTTAAAGACTTAAGTTGCCTATTTAATGGCGAGTTGAATAATTTATTTTTATTCAGAGTTTCTCATTTAAGTTAAAGTTTTGTAATTGAGTTTCAATTAATTTTATTCAGTTTTTAAGCTTTTACATGCTTAAGTTAATCATCTGCTTGTAGTCAGCCAAGATGAGAGTTCACTTGGGAACCAACAATGGTTCTTGAATGTCGGTCACGTCTAGGTCATGACAAACTTGGTATCAGAGCACAGAGTTCAGGAGTCCTAGTGTGTCTATGAAGCAGTGTCAGTAGAGTCTTGTTTATGGTTGTGAGATCCCCACTTCTAGAAACGAGGAACTACAGGCATTTAAGAAAAATTTCCCTTCTTTCATACTATAGATCATTCAATAGAGCTAAGTCATATAGATTTATTCATACTCGTGTGTTTCTCAGATTTATTCATTCGACTACCCATCATACTAGAGGTTGTTGAATAGAAAAGTCAGTCCTTAGTCGATGAGTTGTTCCTATAACAGTATTGAGAAAGTCATGATATTCTAGAGGGTCTTAAGAGAAGCCCAAGAGTAAGTTAAGAGTTCAGTTTCAGAGGAATGCACCCATAATTATATGAATCGTGCAGTCGAGCTATAAGTGAATTGTATTCTCTTCTCTAAGTCATATTTTAGCTGAGATCCTTATGAGAAAGTATGTTTAGGACTTGGGTAGTATTTTCACCCTAAAAGATAGTATGAATGACGAGATCATAAGTAGTAGTAGTGAAAGAACCCAGAGTTATAGGAAAGTATGCAAAGGTTTAGTAATCCAAGAAAGGGAGATAGTGATTAGGAAATCTATGCTATTATAGTCATGCATCCAGCAAGTTGTTAATGAGGAGTTTTACCTTATGGGTAGACTAAGAAGTGATGAGTTGTGAAAAGCTCAAGATAGGAGGTAGAGTATGAGTTGCAAGTAAAGATGAGTTAGAGTATACCTTAACTAGAAAGGTGTTATGATGATGTTTCATTGCGTTACTAATGACCAAGTATAAGTGGTGAATAGAAGAGAAAAAGTATTTATGAGGTGATAGCTCTAAGATAGGCTTACGATATTTAAGGGAAAGCCCGTAATATTCAAAGTGTTATAGAACTAATTAGGCATTGATGTATAGTGAATGAGTAAATAGTACTCAAGTTGTGAAGGGAAATGTGATAGTAAATTGTAAGTATGAATACTAAGAGGTGACGATTGACTATGTGTCATGAATCTTTAGTGGGAGAATGATTATTAACTTTGCATCTAGTAGTTGTAAGTTAGTACAGTAAACGAGCAATCATATTGATATTCGGGTTTACTCATAAATATTAAGCTTGAATTTGAGATGAGTGTCATGATCAAAGGAATGGCAATATGAAGGTGATGATGCTAGTCTTTATATTTGATCTAGAAGACTTGACATAGAGTAGGCGAGGAATTGAGGTGATTAGTTGCAATAGATATGAGTGGTACAAGTGAGAGACCCTAACGTTTAGATAAGGGCAGTGAAGTGTGGCTAAGTCACAAGAGTAACAAGAGCATTAAGAGGTGTGCTAATATAGTATGCTATCATATGAGGTTCCAATTAAGTTATAATTCTCCATGTGTGCCTAGATAGCATAATTGAGTCATCAATGTGGAATAGGTCTATGTCTTTCAAGTGTTAGATTTAGACCTAAGGGGGAGATGATAAGAGAATAATCAAGTCCACTGTTGAGAATTTCTTAAGGAGCTAGTTAGTAGGAGTCTATGGAGTTGTTAGAGTACTATGTTTGAATGTGGTGTTGTTAAACTTTAGGTGGTTCCTTATATGATCCCAGTGTGGCGGTAAAGAGTAATATTCTTGGGATGAGATTCCATATAAAGAGGTATAGAACCTGAACCTAAGGATTTGGTCTAAGCTTTAATATAGTAAGATCATACCATTAGACGTAAACCTTAGTAAGAGTAACCCATTCCATAACCAGTCCAGTCGTCATTCGAGGACGAATGATCCCAAGGGGAGATAATGTAACACCCCAAAAACAATTTGAGCTAAGACTCGAACCTTCCTTCATAGTGAGTAAGTTTTTACCAAGGAATTTAAATTTTCCTAAGCATTAAGGTCACTAGATGTAACACCTTGAGTTCCAAGAAGAACTAAAGAGAGTTTCTTCAAGTCATTCCTATGTTTTTCTTAAGTTTTGGGTCAACTTCATCTGACCATAACTCCTAGTATAGGATTATTTAACTGAGCTACAAGATGGAAAATTAAATCCCTCCGAGTCCTCTTTCTAACGCTATAGAGTTTGATAATTTTTGAGCTCTGAGTAAATAGTTATGAATGATTTACTAACAACACCTAAACCTGGCAGCAGCTTTGCGATGGCTCCACGATACGGAGCCAATACGGAGCTCACTGCCTGGTGAAAAATTATTCCTACTACCAGCTCATTTTATTTATTTCTTTAAGGGTATTATAGTCCTAAAAGCCCTTAGGAGGTCATCTAAATCACCCTAAACGTGTAGAAAATTAGTTTTCTTAAATCAAACCCTCTCATCCACTCCAAAATTGTACGCTCAAGGAATTCAAGAAACACTAAGGCTAGGGTTCATCTTTCAAGATTTTCCTTCAAGTTGCTTCAAGAAGATGGTTTTTCAGGTATGTAAGCTTCCATAGTGTTGGGCTTGTTCACCCACACGCCAATCATGATTATTTCAGCATTAAATTCATTCTAGAAAGTTGAAGCTTTGATGTTATTGATATGTATTCTTGAATTTTCTTTAGTTCTTGAATAGGGCAAATATTGAGGTGTTTTTGAGATTATTCTGTCGATTTATAGAGTTGTTAGAGTTAGATTCTAGTGTACATGTGTTGGGTATCTGAACCTAGAGAGCGGTTAAGAAAGAGAATAGAATTTAGGAAAATTGGGGTTACAAAATGAAGCAGGAAAAAGTCGGCCGAATTTGGCACCTTGCTCCACATCGCGGACCTGCCTTCCCCTTTCTCAAAAATTTTCTTTGTGTCGTAGAGACGTCACGGACCTCTCTATCTCAAAATTTATTTTTCGATCAAATATTAAAATGCATCTCCACATCGCGGAGTTACATCCAAATAGTGATTTCTTGATCATCTGTCAAGTTTAACTATCTAAAAACACTCTAAGCATAACGATATCTTTCCTATCACAAATCACGACCTTGAAGTCATAATTCAAATTCAAGGTAGAGCTAAGAGTTATGTTTTGAGAGTTCTTCCGAACAGTTTGGGAAAGTCCCTCTGACTCTTTTTGAGAAGTCTGCTACAATTTCTACTAACTTGTTTCTAGACTCAAGCAAGTGAGTATGAGAGTGAGGAGAATGTATTCATGAGTCTATTTATCATTACAAGATCCTTCATATCATGAACCATAACACTTAAATTCATAATTCACATTCAAGAGAGAGTTAAGAATAGAGTCCAAAAAAGCCTTTGAGTTCAATTGTGAATCATTTGAGATCAAATATTGATTTGAACTAAATTCTAAGAAAGTCAGTAGGATAATGAGAAGAGTCGTATACATGAGTTTCTTATTAATATTTTGACCCTTGGGTCGAGTTGTTCATGCCCATAACCTCCGCATGAACTCCATCAATTGAGTACCACTGAGAGGAGTAGTATCTTCAAGTTCAAAGTCTAGAGTATTTAGTTCCTAATCCCCTTTGAGATTATATTTCTAATCATGGGACTATTACATGTCACCCATGAAGTCTATTAGTTGAATTGTTCATGCCCATAATTTTGCATGAACCTGATAAGTCTAATAGTCTTGAGATGAGAAGTATCTTCGAGTTCTTGAGTTGAGTAGTTCATGCTCATATTTCTGCAAGAGAGTTGAGCATTCTTTAAATGACTAGTATCATTGAATTTCTTGAATTCCAAGTATTGAGTTCTATCTATGGTTATTGAAAACCTTGTATTGAGTCGTTCACGTCCATATTTCGGCATGAATCACATTTGAAGAAGTCTTTTACAAATGTTTTAACTTTGTTTTAAGACTTAAGCTTTGAGTTGAGTAAAGCGTAAGAGTAAATTTCATTTTCTTTAAAATGATATATGGGAACTAAGTATTCCCAAGAGTAAATGTCTTCATATTTAAGATGAGAAGAAACAGAGATTTCCAAAAGACTTTTGAGCAAGAAAGGGAACATCGATTCCAAGAGAGATTTTTAACTAAGTTTTGAGTAATTATCTCAAACCAAAGAATGAAGTTATTTTTTTAAACATATGAGCTGAGTATTTTGGAAGTAGTATTGAGCACCGATATGGGGACAAGTATGCGTTCAGATAACTCACGTCTCCATAAACCATTAGCCATTATGGGTAGTAAAGGATCATAATTTTTAGATGATTCCTTGACTTCTTTTTAGCATAGACAAGCGGATCCACTTAGCTAAGGCGTTCTATGTGATGACAAAGTATAGGACACTTCTGACAGTGTGGGGAAGACGTTGTATTATCACTTAAGCTCATAGTGGTGGTTGTCGGTTAGAAAAACTCTCACAAAGTTATATTGTATTCTTATATATACAAACTTGGTATATTGTAATCTTCAATACATTGAAGTTGTTTTCTACTATTTTAAAAGCTTTCCATATATTGCATCACTTATTGTTGCTTTATCTTGAGTTGAGTACCCAAAGCTGAGTATCTAGAATTTAGTATCTTGAGTTGAGTATCTTCATTTCAGCTGTGCTTCATTGTATCGAGTACCTTATTGTTGAGTTTCACCGAGAACCTTATTACTGAGTTGAGTATCTTTTCTTTGAGTACTTCTGAGTTGAGTAAGTTTGAGTAGTTTTGAGTATCCTTGAGTATTCCTTGAGCTGAGTAAGTTTGAAAAGAGGTAAGTATGTTTCCTTTTTATCAAGTTCAAGCCTATGTTATGCTTTAGAATTCTCCTTACATGCTTGTACATTCCACGTACTAAGCCATTTGGCCTACATTCTTTCATGATGCAGATTCAGGAATTCAAGATCATCAACATAAGCTTCATTGATGCCACATGGAGTTCCAATTAGCTATGGTGAACCTCTTTGTTTTCAGAGGATTTCATTTACTTTTCAATTCTGTGTTGTGGGTATTGTCCCGACTTTCATATTTTTCATTTAGAGGCTTTATAGATAGACATTAGAGTTACAGAAGTCTGTTCATTTATTTTTTAAATGTTTTAAAGACTTAAGTTGCCTATTTTATGGCGAGTTGAATAATTTATTTTTATTCAGAGTTTCTCATTTGAGTTAAAGTTTTGTAATTGAGTTTTATTGAATTTTATTCAGTTTTTAAGCTTTTGCATGCCTAAGTTAGTCTTTTGCTTGTAGTCAGCCAGGATGAGGGTTCGTTTGGGGACCAGCAATGGTTCTTGAGTGCCGGCCACGTCCAGGATGTTGGCTCGGGTCATGACAGAGAGGTTGGCGCATCTAACCCTATAATAGTGAAAAAATGTAGGCACCAATATGCATTAGTACTTAAATGTACTAAGTATGATAGCAATGCATAACAATTATGAAATCAAGCTATAAATGACTTTACATGACATTTAATGACCAAGCTAAATTATAAGATGAGAGGTTAGAAACCTAAGTCATAATCATGGTCAATGCAATGTTAACATTTTAAAAAACTCTCTGAGATACTTTAAAAGTAACCTTAAATCATTAATATGTGAAGTTTATGATTTAACCGACATAGACCATGTGAGCTATAACATGAAATCTAGTGTACTGCTCACATACTGAAAAGAGAGTGTCCTACTTTCCAAGGTAATGACCATGAGTCTGAGCTTAAGTAGATCTACTAGATAATGTCGGTCATAGAGAATATTCTACGGTAGCACATAGTTAACGCCAAGGAGATTGCTACTAGAGACCCGACCTCTACAACGGGAGAACCTCCATCTCAAAATCCTATCGATGCTAAGTAAAATCCCATTGAATAGTCATTAATCATATTCATATTATCATCCAAGGAAAAGTACAATTAAGATACTAATCCAAGCTAGAAACATCATAAAGTAGCTCTTTACACCAAGAGTTAGAAAACCTTTCACTATCTATGAACTTTTCATAATTCCTTTATAAAACCCATAGTCTTTAAATTAATACTAAAAGCGCCATACCACTATTAATATTAGTTTTAAAAACTTGATCAATGATTATTGATGGCATATATGGATACCATACTAATCAAGACCTAATATAGGAAGATAATCAAAATCATTAATGAAAAATTTCTATGTCATTCATGTCATGTGGCCTAGCTTCTTAGAATATATAGATACCTTCGTCTATAAACTTACTTGAGTCATAAACAATGCTTTCATAGAACATGCATAATTTCTATAAATCACAGTTCATAAGCTTCATCATGTGTTCATAGTAAAAATTCATGGATCATGCATGGGTTCATTATCACTTGTATTACTTAAAGGCATGTTTTAGGACTTATCATTGTTTGTGTTCACATTATACATGTTAATAATGGAAATAAATTAAAATAGAGATGAGTTAAATTTGAAATTAGAAGAATCTAAATTAAGAAGCAAAAACTATTTTTTTGCATGCATGAATTAAATAAACTTTTCACTTTACAAGAAGAATTAAATTTATGTAATTAAAAAGAATTTCTAGAATACATACCATAAATAGTGAAAAGTAAAATTAAGAGAATATATTCATAAAATTCCTAAAAAAATAAAATAATATCTTTTCTAAAAAAGACAAGAAACTAATTTAGTTGCAAGATCTTTTGGTTAAAATTATGAGCTAAAATAATATGATAATTCGGAAGATTCTTTATTTTGAATATCGAGTTTTTGGTACCGATGCAATAACATTTTCTATATCACTTGTATTTTGAAATATTTAATCATAAAAATCATACAAAAATGTTAGTTGAAATGTATTTGGCTACTAGTTCACAAGTAATTTTAAATCACGAGACATTAATTTTCTTCCAATCATAATAAGAATATTAGCAAAAATTGGGAATGATATTATCTTTCAAAGTTTTGGTAATGAAAAGGCTTAATATGTAATGTAGAGATTCAAACTTGTCGATATAGTGGAAAGTATCTTTTTTTCCATCTTAAAATTCATCAGTTTTAATCATTTTATATTACAAGAATATTTTTACACCAACAGCTTCTTAGTGTACTTATTTTTGTGTGAGCATAAGTTGTTTTCCTTAATAACAATTTCAATTCATTTCGATTATTTTAATATTCAAAATGTAAACCTTAAAATTATTATAATTTTCAAGACATCGCTTGCAAATGTTAGTACTTACAACTTAATGTGGGATTCATACCTTTGTTTATTTAACTCATTGTATTATCAAGTAAGCTTGAGATTAAAACTATTCATAATAGAAAATTAATAATTAAACAAGCAATAAATCATCAAAAAAAATACTTCCTACATAAACTCAAAATAGCATAATACAATATTGTCATATATACTATTATTGACATCAAAAACATTGTATTGTTATTCAAGATTCTAGACAAAAAAAGAAGAATGATTCAATAATATCTCATTACATGAAAAAAAAAAATGATAAATAGGAATCAAGAGCTAGCTCTTAATATCCAAAGAAACTGAGTTGATACCAAACCATTACTTGTTTATTGTTATATAGTTTCACACACAAGTTTGATATTGAATATCCCTCTTATATGAACCAAAATAAGAAAAAATAAGAAGAGTAAAAAAGAATTAATGGTTGATCAATGGATAACAATTCATCTTGTAGAATCACTTGCATTTGAGAGTAGTTTTGATCTTATGAATTGTATGAGAGATGATGTCATTTGTGTCTATGATTAACTTCTCTCAAAGATCTGTTGTGGAAAGATTGCCCACCAACATTTGAAACCTGATGATCCACTACAAAATTCATTATTATTTCCACCGTTGTTATTATTTGCAGAATAATCTTGAGATAAATCAGGAACTATCGAAATTCCATTGGGAAAGAGTTCCACACAAGAAGAGTCCCCCCCCCCCCCTTTCATCACTGTGTTCATTTTTGAAGAATCAACTATTGCATAGACTAAAAGAGAACTTGTTGCATCTGTGCAACTGTTTTGAAAGATCAACATACTATTTTGATTAGCAATAATGTCATCTCCCTACATTTTCAAATCAAAATAAAATATTTCTAATACATCAACAATAAGATAAAAGAACAAACTCTGTCATGTTTCTAAAATAAGCAATAATTGATTACTTACATTATCACATAGCAAGAGACGCAACTCTCAAGATTTTGACCCTTAGTAATATGGATAATATTTTTCATGGGACCATTATAGGATAAGATATCTCATTGGATCCTCATATTTTTATCAGTGAAGAATTCAAAAAAACATTGTGATTTTATCGATACTTGAATTTTCTTTGTTGCACTTAAAACCACACTGATAGGTTCGCCAGGGTCACTAATATTCTTCCTCATCATGAAACTTGCATCTTTTCCACTTTCAATTTGAATTGTTTTCCACTTGTAAGAGATTGCAAAAATTCCCGCACAAAAATTGCGAGTCATGCGTTGAGCCAATATTTTCATACCTATCTAACTCTTTGAATCAACTGCCTAAGATAAAAATTTATCAAATTTTTATTTTTAATTGGTATTCAAATGTGTAAGGACTTAGCCCAATAATAAAATATTTATGATTATTTGTGGAATCGACAAATGATGCCATCACTCACAAGATCTCAGATTGCCTTTGCAAAGAGGACATCCTCCTTTGTGCGCCAAATCCTAGACTGGCTCTGATCAAAGGGCGATACAAATGATGAACAAAAATTTCATCATATTCCATATGCTAGATCCAAATAACCTGAAAAATACTATATCATTATTAAGCCACTAAATATACATATAAACTTGCATGAAATATTAACCTAATTAGCAATTAAAGTAAAATAATCATTGTTTGAGATAACTTAAAAAACTGATTAACTAAATCATGGACTCAATCACCAGGAATGTATCCTACCAAAAGATTCATGTTGGTGTTACAAATAAATATGATAGCAGGGAGCATACACAAAATGTAGAGGAGGATTGTAGGCAATTTTTTGCAAAAGAAAGTAACATATTTGTGTATCTAAATATATTAATTCAAACAAACCTAAAAGCAAATATAAAAAAATTGAACAATGAGAGCTTCATTATAAGGTTAGAAGGTCAAGCATTAAAACAATTCTTTTTAAAGAGGATCGAATATACTCCATACAATTTCAAAATAAAAGGAGTTATCAATGCTAGAAAAAAAAAGCAACCTTTTTCATTCTGAATAAAATAAAGTATAAGGAAGATAAGGTAATAAAAAATAGAATAGTTATATGTTGATTATGAAAAATAATGGAAAGAACATATAATCCAATTAATAATGTTTGGGATTAGAATCTTATTTCATAGAGGTGGGAGAAATATACGTCAGTATGTATCTTATATATCAAACATGAAAAATATAGAAATTTTACCTTCATTTATAGATTATAAATTGATGATTAAAAGATATAAAATATGCTCAATAATCTCATTTATAATTAAAACTAGACTAATTATAAAAACACAAAATATACAACTATGAAATTAGATAATAGTATAATTTCACAAGTATATCGCTTATACTAATGATGATAATATATAAATTTTACCTTCATTGATAGATTATAAATTTATAATTAAAATATATAGAATATTCTCAATGATCTCATTTCTAATTAAATGTTTACTAATTATGAAAACACAAAATATATAACTATGAGATTAGATAATAGAATAATCTAACGAATATATCACTTATATATTAATGGTGTTAATATAGAAGTTTTACGTTCATTCATAGATTATAAATTTATAATTAAAAGATATAGTATATTCTCAATGATTTCATTTCTAATTAAAAGTTTACTAATTATGAAAACACAAAATATATAGTTATGAATTCGATGAAAGTAATTTCATAAATGGCAAATGTCACACCCTAACCCTAGTGAGGCAGAGAAGTACCATATGAACATATGCTTCGCAAGTCACCTAACATGAGAAAGTAAACTATTACTATGCAGATATATTTACTAATGAAGTTTCATATACAACACATGTTGACTAGCTGAACCGATACATGTGACAAGTGAAACTATGAATTCAGATGATAGCTTTACAATGTCTACAAATTCTCTATTGAATCCATGATTGTACCACTATGAAATATGCATAGTAAAGACTCAATAAAGCCTCGAATCAATGTGGGGCCCACCAACAACCGCTAAGTATCATGTACTACTATTGGGGATATCAACTAGTCGAGTACATGTACATGCAACATGAAATACAACGTCCCCTATAAGGGACGTTAATATGAAAGAATGTACTGAATATGTAAGGCATAATACAACCATATGTAAAATGAGAGCTCAAGTGAAACCAAATACCAATAGATAAGGATTATAGACCACATTTTCTTATACATGTGGAATCATGTATGTTACATTATTTTCTTTACTTTTCTTTGCAGTATAATATTTATAAGGCATATGATACAAATGACCAGCTGATCAGCGATAGAAGAGGATGACCCATGCTAGGCATTTTAACCCCTGTGATGTTATCCTCATAATTCCACAAACTAGGATCGGACCATGCTAGTCTTTCTCACCTGAGCTGCCACCCTCTTATACCAATTAGGATTAGCCCATGCTAGGCTTTCGCCCCTGAGCTGCCACCCTTCTATACAAGTTGGGATCGACCCATGCTAGGCATTTTCCGCTACGCTGCCACCCATATTTATACATATTGCTTCACCTAAATTATTTAATCTTTTATATAGTTGTTTTGATGTTCATAACTCTTTCGATATTGTTCTTTTGATGATCATAACTCTTTCGAGATAGCTTTTTGGTGGTCATAATCACTGTTGAGATTTGGAACTATGGACCAGTAGTATACGACATATGAATATGGAATTACGATAATAACAATGGCATGGGAAGAAAATATGACATGAACGTTTAATACTTAGGAGCTTATATGACTCAGTAAGCATTTTGGCATCTCAAATTAAAGCACATATCTAGTGAAGACATTTAATATTCAGCCATTTGAACTGTATATTATAGCCAAATACTCACTAACTAATATCAAATACAAGGTATATATGAACGTGGAACCAAGAGAGAACGTGGGCAGATTCAGCTTTAGGACGGATACATATTCTAAGTAAGTACATATAAAATGTACCATAGGGCAAGTAGGGAAGATGTAAGTTAACATTATAGTCTAACACAATGGGAGTAATAACCAATAAAGGGAACATATGAACATGTGAAAAGATGGCATATATGATGGAATAGACAATTGAAGCAAGTTGGCAAGATATGGGCAGATTGTATATCCAACATATAAACATATGTACCATGTGTAATCTAGGATCATTTTGATTTATTTAAGGGGAATAGCTGCCAAGGGTACTTTGACGATATTAGAGTACTCACTTTAATCAGTCACTACCAAGGATACTTAGAAATCTTACTTTGTAATACAAGTGCTGGATTCATACCAAAGAAATTAGAAATTCAATAGCCTTACCGACCTTATCCTCTGACCAATACATCTATCACGATTCAGCCTCCCCTTTTAGGTTTTTAATCAACAATATAAGTCATGATAAACTAAAATTAGCAGCTATCACATAAGGAACCCCGTAAAACAATAGTTAGCATTCACGTATAATGAGCCATACAACCCTTGAAATAATCTGTATCACCACACCCTCCTTCTCTACCCAATACATACATTATATATCCTTTTCAAAGATTACACAAGATGCACCAACCACAATACACATAAAACATCATCAAATATTCTTTATCATACAACCAATTATTGAACTCACCACCCCCTTGAGTTCTTTTATGACAGCACACCCATAATTCATCACTCAAACTCATACATGATGAGGAAGAAAATAGAGCAATCACCTTACCTCTATTTCTGCAACTTCTCCTTATAACTTGAATTCCTCTAGAATTTCAACTTCCCTTCACACTTAAACCAAACAAGAAAAGAAAAATATCTTAATAATTAAGGAAAGTGAGCAGTAGCTTGTGTGAACTTTTTCCTTCTATTTATAATTGACCATGAATAATATGTTTTCTAGTCTTCCATGGGAAAATTAAGCTAAATCCATAAGTGTTTCTCTTACCTTTGTTTGCAGATATGAGGATTTCTTCAAGAACCGTAGAAAGAACTTTAAGGAGAATGTTTTAATACTTAGGAGAAAAGAGAGGACAGAGAGAGTTGCAGTTAATTCTAAATATTTTGTGTTAAAAATGAGTGAGAATAGCAGCCAATATATCATATATTGAGCTTTCTTCACCTGTAAGAATATCCTCTAGAACCTCCATCAAGCAGCTCAACAAGTCAAACTAGGTGATGCACCTACTGGCTTTCACATAGGCTGAAATATATTGGGCCTTGGCAGATTTGGCTGCTGGGCTTTAATTTGATTTTCATTTTATTCAACCTAGCTTGGGCCTAAAGTGAGTCTATTAGCATAGGCCCAAATCTGATCTATAAACTTTGACCTTTTTAACTAGATCCATATAGCTCAAGTAGGTGATACACCTACTTGGTCCTTTGGACTGGTCAATTAGTCAAAGTAGGTGGTGCACCTACTTGTCAAGCAAGCATCTCACTTATTCTATTCCATTTTCTAAATATTAATCTCATTTTCTTTAACTTAGCACTTAACTTCCAACTTTAAGCTCAATTACCACCATACCGTCTCGAGTTTAAATACTTCTATCGACGTCAACTTAATCGAGTCGCATCAAAATCTATGAGCAGTTCACCTTAAACCAATTCTATTGTCAGTAGTTGTATAGGAAACCGAGTCCATAACTATACCACAAGGCAATTTCTAAGCATCATATAAATAGAACTAGTACATGTAAAGTACGGGGTGTTGCATCCTCCCCCCCTATGATCATTCATCCTCGAATGATAGGTTAAGCTAATAGTTTGGTAAACCTTGGAATTTCATTTGGAGATTTTCTAGAGTTCCCTTTGTAAATAGGACTATCCAAAATACATAGACTAAACTAAAACACGTACAGACAAGTCTAGCATAACGTCTCAATATAGATGGTTCATGAAATAATAATATGACAAATTTACCCCTTTCTTGACCATGTAATTTACTGAAGATACACAAATAGAATTCATAGAAATAAGGACTTAAATATACATAAACACAAGACATGCAAATGACATATCAAATGAACAACTGCTTGTAGGATTTATGATCATATAAGGGGACCACATTATCTCAGATCCTTATGTTGATATTTAGAATGAAGATGACCATTTAGGATCTCTACCATCTTCTATACCCAAGTATTTTATGTTATATTCTATTCCTTCCACAATAAACCTTTTGATCTTAGCTTCTGGGCCTTAACAATCAAGAATAACTATGGTATCTCCGAAATTTTCATATATGGAATGAACACAAAATCATAGGCCTAACCTATCGGGGCTCTACTTTCCCTTCTCTTTTATCTCATGACACTTTTTAGGGGTGAGACTTGTAAGAACGCATAGCTGTTAATATAAAATCTAAAGTTTTATGCCGCACCTTCGAATAAGGCATTATGCTAAGTTATTTATCTATGGTTGTGATAAAATTTACATATATGCCCAACATTTTCTTGTCAGAATCTTCACTATATAATGATACATGGAAATGTTTTCCCAAAATGTTCAAAAATCAAGTCAGTAATCACAAAGGGTCAAAGTGTAAAAATAAATAAGTCACATTAGGTATGACACATAGGTAGATTAGCAGAAAAGGGAGCAGATATTATTTGAGCGTTAAGTTAAAGAAACATATGGTGTACACGCATATGGCTCATAGGGTAGCGTGTGACCAAATGAACTATAAGGAATGTAGGAAATGTACTAGATGAGCACATGATGCATGAGTACTAAAGCTATAAAATATATAATACATAGGTAAGTAGATTATATGAAATATGAGCTACAGAACACAAATCACCTTGATCAAGTGCGTTATATCGTATAGATTGGTGACCTAACATGTTAATAAGTACACTAATGAAATATGAGCAAGTGAACACATGACACATGGATAGAAAAGATATGAGGCATGTAATGTTTGAGTAAGTAGGCTGCGAGGCATCTAATATACATAGAAATGGTTTATGATGCATATAACATGTAAACAAGTGATATGCGAGTCATATAACCCACGAGCACTAATTTTGCTCATAGCATATAATCAATTAGCATGCAGTACCCACTCAATATGGAGAAGTAACATGTGGAAAGTAACCAGTGCAATAAATAACATGTAAGGAAAAGGTTTTATTCAAACATATAACAGTAAACAAGGGTACTCTGAAGCGGATAATACTTACATGCAAGTATTCTATGACATTATGTAACCTGTGAGAAGGTAATCCACAAAGGGCAAATGGCGTACAAATAGATAAGTTATAGAACATGCATCATATATAATTATATAATAAACCATCTTTGGAAACTATGAGATATCCTATAGAACCACTCTACCATAATAAGGGCAAACACATTGTCTTAAACGTTAAGTCACAGGTGGGATAGTTCTACTCATATTCCTTACTCACCTCAAAACACATACAATTGATTTCCCTATCTACTCTCTTCAATCTCCTAAGAATTCTTATAGGTGTTCTTCTATTGGGACTTGGCTTCCGTCTAGGTCAATATAAATACTACAGTCAAGATATAAAAAAAAAATCCTCAATAGTTCATCTTTTAGAGTAGGAGGCCGAGGTCAACTTTGCCTTCATTACTAGCTTGTGTTATATTACGCTCAATGCCTGGTGCCCTTTGAACGTCGAAATAGAAAATAAATAGTGAATCTTGAACGCACCATAAAACATGAACTCTAATAACATGTATCAGGTACCTATAAAGTTATATCATGATTCATACACTCTTAAAGTTAACCCTTTTGGGTTAACTAGATATGTCTTGCCAAACTAATAGATTTAAAAAAAAAAACAAGTGAGGGTTCTCCGACTCTTTTCCCATGCAAGATAGCAAATAATAACAACTAGCATTTGATCAATTTTTCCTCTCCCTTAACTGCACTATGAATGACGAATTACTGCAGGCATATATTAAATGAACCCTATAGTAGCTTTATTCAAATTGATGGAAGTCTATACATGTGAATAATGCTCTACTTCTCTTTTGTACTATTAATGTAGATGAACTAGGTCCATGTATCTTCTTTCTAGGTAACCTTTCTACTCCTTTTTTTTTTCTTGTTGTTATCAGGACCGAATATCAAGACTTGAATGAATACTAAAATAACTTGTTAGGATTGAAGAGTTGATACCTTTTGAGTGCCTCATACACTTAACAACCTCTCTTCCATAATCACCTATCTCACTCCTCTATAGCATCCTCATATCACCCCTACTCCTATGTTTAGGGAATTTGATATATCCCATCTCTTTCTAACAAGAAGCTCTACGTACATATTCGGCCCGTGTAATTCAAACTTCATTCTCACATGCTTCCTATCTAACAAATACCTTTTAATCAAAACTAGTAGATTCATGTACTCTAATCCCACCATGTACAACCTGACTAATAACAACTTAGGTCTAACCAATCAATTATTTTTCCTTTTGTTAAACTTACCCGTTAGTCGCATACTAATCCTCCATAGCCAAAACATAGATCATAATAGGAACTACCATACATATATCATTTGCAAAAATTGGCACACTTATCCCTAAGTTTTATAACCATGAAAAGAATACAAATGTTATTAGTACTTATTCAGGGTTTTTGGTACAGACCGTATAAAAGCCAAATATTAACATAGTCAAGATAATATATGGTAAGAATTTGGGCCTTGTCAGCCAATTAGGGTTATCTATAGTAACACTATTGCACTGATACATCCACTATCAGATTGTCCACTGCCTTTTTCCGAAGAAGAAACTGGTTCAACAACATCAATTTCGAGAACATGTGTAATGCTGAAAATTCTATGTATATCACAGACGAAGAACAAGTGTCCTCTATAGGAATAGATCCTACAAATATGAAGGAAATATAAAAACCAAGAGTTGGATACATCCTCCTAAGAAGATGTGTTTAGAAATGCTACAACTCATATATAGATAACCATACTATTTCTTTCTCAATTGAACCAATGTGATACATATGTTTAAAATGCAACTTAAAATGCATATAACATAAAAGCCTTTACATACCTTGCGGAGTGGGACGGTCAAATAAAATGAGCTCAATGTAGTCTAAAATTTGATAACTTCATATCCTTTTTTGTAGATTGCATGTTGACATTTACCATTAACCTTAACCGTTGTAAGCATAATATGAATAGTATGATCAGGTGAGAGTGGAAATTGACTTCTTAATTTTGCTCTATCGCACGATCTCGATTACGAAGGAAGGTAAATTTTGCCAAATGTCTAAGAAGAGCCCTAACTATAAATGTGGAGTGCAACACATTCATAAGTAAGGCTCTACTAGATACAGCTTTGTAGACTCCCTACGACGGATTGCCCTGATATCACTTTTGTCATACCCCAACACTAGTGAGACAGATAAATACCATATGAACATATGCTTTGCAAGTCACCAATCATGGGATTAATAACCAATAAAGGGAGCATATGAACATGTGAAAAGATGACATATATGATGGAATAGACAATTCAAGGAAGTTGGCAAGATATGGACAGATTGTATATCCAACATACACACATATGTACCATGTGTAATCTAGGATCATTTTGATTTATATAAGGGGATTACGTATCAAGGGTACTTTGATGATA
This sequence comes from Solanum commersonii, assembly GCA_029007595.1. Taxonomy (NCBI): domain Eukaryota; kingdom Viridiplantae; phylum Streptophyta; class Magnoliopsida; order Solanales; family Solanaceae; genus Solanum; species Solanum commersonii. Next base: position 616,003 of record JAJTWQ010000010.1, on the reverse strand, counting down.
TTAGCGTACTCACTTTAATCAGCCACTACCAAGGACACTTAGAAAGCTTACTTTGTAATACAAGTGTTAGATTCATGCCAACGAAATAGGAAATCGAATAGCCTTACATACCTTATACTCTGACCAATACAACTATCATGATTAAGCCTCCCCTTTTAGGTTTTTAATCTACAATATAAGTCATCATAAATGAAAATTAGCAGCTATCACACCATGATCCCCGTAAAATAGAAGCCAACATTGACAGATAATGAGCCCATACAGCCCTTAAAATAATGAGTATCACCACACCCTCCTTCTCTGCCCAATACATACATTATATATCCTTTTCCAATATTACACAAGCTGAACCAACCACAATACACATAAAACAGCATCAAATATTCTTTATCATACAACAAATTATTGGACTCAACACCCCCTTGAGTTCTTTTATGACAACACACCCGTAATTCCTCACTCAAACTCATACATGAGGAGGAAGAAAATGGAGCAGTCACCTTACCTCTATTTCTGCAACTTCTCCTTATAACTTGAATTCCTCAAGTACTTTAACTTCCCTTCACACTTAAACCAAAGAAGAAGAGAAAAATATCTTACTAATTAAGGAAAGTGAGCAGTAGCTTGTGTGAACTTCTGCCTTCTATTTATAATTGACCATGAATAACATGTATTCTAGTCTTCCATGGGAGAATTAAGCTAAATTCATAAGTGTTTCTCTTACCTTGGTTTGCAGATATGAGGATTTCTTCAAGAACCCTAGATGGAACTTTAATGCAGCTGTTTTAATACTTAAGAGAAAGACTGAGAGCTCGAGTTAATTCTCAATATTATGTGTTAAAAATTAGTGAGAATAGCAGCCAATATATCTCGTATTGAACTTTCTTCACCTTTAAAAATATCCTCTAGAACCTTTCGTTTTTTTCTCCATTTTCAACCACTAATTGGTCAAGTAGGTGATGCACCTGCTTATGTACATCAAGCAGCTCAGAAGGTCAAACTAGGTGATGCACCTACTTGCTTTCACTTGGGCTTAAATATATTGGGTCTTGGTAGATTTGGCTGCTGGGATTTAATTTCATTTTCATTTTATTTAACTTAGGTTGGGCCTCAACTGAGTCTATTAGCATAGGCCCAAATTAGACCCTTAAACCTTGACCTTTTAAACTAGATCCATATAGCTCAGGTTGGTGATGAACCTACTTGTCCTTTGGACTGGTCAATTAGTCAGAGTAGGTGACGCACCTACTTGTCACCTACTAGCTTAGTTAAGTCAAGCAAGCAGCTCACTTATTTTATTCCATTTTCTAAATATTATTCTCATTTTATTTAACTTAGCACTTAACTTCCAACTTTAAGCTCAATTACCAGCTTACCGTCTACAGTTTAAATACTTCTGTCAACGTCAACTTAATGGGTCGCATCAAAATCTATTTGCAGTTCACTTTAAACCTATTATATTGTCACTAGTTGCATAGTAAACCAAGTCTATAACTATACCACAAGGCAATTTATAAGCATCATATAAATAGGACTGGTACACGTAGAATATGGGGTGTTACATCCTCCCCCCTATAATCATTCGTCCTCGAATGATAGGTTAAGCTAATAGTTTGGTAAACCTTGAAATTTCATTTGGAAAATTGCTAGAGTTCCCTCTATAAATAGGACTATCCAAAATACATAGACTAACATAAAACACGTATAGACATGCCTAGCTTGATATATCAATAGATATGGTTCATGAAATAATAATATTACAAATTAACCCCTTTCTTGACCATGTAATTCACTGAAGATACGCAACTTGAATTCATAGAAATAAAGACTTTAATATACCTAAACACAAGACATGCAAATGACATATCAAATGAGCAATTGCTAGTAGGATTTATGATCATATAAGGGGACCACAATATCTCAGATCCTTATATTGATGTTTAGAATGAGGATGGGCATTTAGGATCTCTACCATCTTCTATTCCCAAGTATCTTATGTTATATTCTATTCCTTCCACAATAAACCTTTTGAGATTAGCTTTTGGGCCTTAACAATCAAGAATAACTATGGTATCTCCCAAATTTTTGTATATGGAACGAACACAAAATCATTGGCCTAACCTATCGGGGCTCTACTTTCCCTACTCTTTTATCTTATGACACTTTTCAGAGGTGAAACTTATAAGAACGCATAGTTGTTAATATAAAATCTAAAGTTTTATGCTGCACCTTCGAATAGGGGATTATGCTAAGTTATTTATTTATGGTTGTGATAAAATTTACATATATGCCCAACCTTTTCTAGTCAAAATCTTCACTATATAATGATACAAGGAAATGTTTTCCCAAAATGTTAAAAACTCATGTGAATAATCACAGATGGGCATAGTGTACAAATAAATAAGTCACATTAGGAATGACACATAAGCAGATTAGCACAAAAGAGAGCACATAATATACAGGCATTAAGCTATAGAAATATATGGTGTACGCATGCATATGGTTCATAGGGTAGCGTGTGAGCGAATGAACAATAAGGAATGTAGGTAATGTACTAGATGAGCACATGATGCATGAGTACTAAAGCTATAAAATATATAATACGTAAGCAAGTAGATTATATGAAATATGAAGTACAGAACACAAATCACATTGATCAAGTGCGTTATATCGCATGGATTGGTGACCTAACATGTCAATAAATACACTTATGAAATATGATCAGGTGAACACATGACACATGACTAGAAAAGCTATAAGGCTTGTAATGTTTAAGCAAGTAGGCTACGAGGCATGTAATATACATAGAAATGGTTTATGATGCATATGACATGTAAACAAGTTATATGCGAGTCGTATAACCCACGAGCACTAATTTTGCTCATAGCATATGATTAATTAGAATGCAGTACCCACACAATATGGACAAGTGACATGTGGAAAGTAACCAGTGCAATAAATAACATGTAAGGAAAAGGTCTTATGAAAACATATAACAATAAACAAGGGTAATCTGAAGCGGACAATACTTACATGCAAGCATTCTATGACATTAGGTAACCTGTGAGAAGGTAATCCACAAAGGGAAAATGACATACAAATAGATAAGTTATAGACCATGCATCATGTATAATTATATAACCAACCATCTTTGGAAACTATGAGATATCCTATAGAACCACTCTACCAAAATAAGGGCAAACACATTGTCTTAAACGTTAAGTCATAGGTGGGATTGCTCTGCTCATATTCCTTACTCACCTCAAAACACAAACAATTGATTTTCCCATCTACTCTCTTCAATCTCCTAAGAATTCTTATAGGTGTTCTGCTATTGTGACTTGGCTTCCGTCTAGGTCAATATAAATACTACAGTCAAGGAATAAAAAGAAAATCCTCACTAGTTCATCTATTAGAGTAGGAGGCCGAGGTCAACTTTGCCTTCATTACTAGCTTGTGTTATATCACGCTCAATGTCTGGTGCCCTTTAAAGGTGGAAATAGAAAATAAATAGTGAAGCTTGAACGCACTATAAAACATGAACTCTAATAACATGTAACATGTACCTATAAAGTTATATCACGATTCATAAACTCTTAGAGTTAACCCCTTTGGGTTAACTAGATAGGTCTGGCCATACTAATAGATTTTTTTTTAAAAAAACAAGTGAGGGTGCTCTGACTCTTTTCCCAGGCAAGATAGCAAATAATAACAACTAGCATATGATCAATTTTTCCTCTCCCTTAACTTGACTATGACTAACGTATTACTGTAGGCATATATTAAATGAACCCTATAGTAGCTTTATTCAAATTGATGGAAGTCTATACATGTGAATAATGCTCTACTTCTCTTTTGTACTTATGATGTAGATGAACTAGGTCCATGTCTCTTCTATCCAGGTAACCTTTCTATTCCCCTTTTTTATTTGTTATTGTTATCAGGACCAAATATCAAGAATTGAATCAATACTAAAATGACTTATCTGTCTAACAAAGGTTCATGAAGTTGTTCCCGGTGCGCCAATATAACTCGTTAAGATTGAAGATTTGATACCTTTTTATTGCCTCGTACACTTAGCAACCGCTCTTTCATAATCACCTAGCTCACTCATATCACCCCTACTCCTATGCTTAGGGAATTTGACATATCCCATCTCTTTCTAATGAGAAGCTCTACGTACATATTCGGCCCGTGTAATTCAAGCTTCATTCTCACATGCTTCCTATCTAACTAGTACCTTTTAATCAAAACTAGTAGCTTCATGTACCCTAATCCCACTATGTACAACCTAACTAATCACAACTTAGGTCTAACTACTCAATGTTTTTTTTCCTTTTGTTTAACCTTACCCTTTAGTCGCATACTAATCCTCCATAGCCAAAACATATATCATACTAGGAACTACCATAGATATATCATTTGCAGAAATTGGCACACTTATCCCTAATATTGTAACCATGAAAAGAATAAAATGTTATTAGTACTTATTCGGGGTTGTTAGCACATACCATATAAAATCCAAATATTAAAATATTCGAGATGATATATGGGGAGAATTTGGTCATTGTCAGCCAATTAGGGGTATCTATAGTAACACTATTGCACTGATACTTCCACTATCAGATCGTCCACTGCCTTCTTCTGAATAAAAAACTGGTTCAACAACATCAATTTTGAGAACATGTGTAATGCTGAAAATTCTATGTATATCACAGACTAAGAACAAGTGTCCTCTATAGAAATAGATCCTATAAATATGGAGGAAATATAGAACCCAAGATTTTGATACATCCTCCTAAGAAGATGTGTTTAGAAATGCTACAACTCATATATGGATAACCGTACTATATCTTTCTTAATTGAACCAACGTGATATAAATGGTAAAAATACAACTTAAAATGCATATAACATAAAAACCTTTACATACCTTGTGGAGTGGGACGGTCGAATAAAATGAGCTCAATGTAGTCTAATTTTTGATAACTTCAGATCCTTTTTTGTAGATTGCATGTTGACATTTACCGTTAACCTTAACCATCGTAAGCATAATATGAATAGCATGATCAAGTGAAAGTGGAAATTGACTTCTTAACTTCACTCTATCACTCGATCTAGTTTACGAAGAAGGGTAACTTTTGCCAAATGTCTAAGAGGCCCCCTAATTTTAAATGTGGCGCGCAACACATTCATAAGTAAGGCTCTACTAGACACGGCTTTGTAAACTCACTAGGACGAACTGCTCTGATACCATTTTTGTGACACCCCAACACTAGTGAGGCACACAAGTACCATATGAATATATTCTTTGCAAGTCACCTATCATGAGAAAGTAAACTACTATTATGCAGATATATTTACGAATGAAGTTTCATATACCACACAAGTTGACTAGCTGAACCGATACATGTGACAAGTGAAACTATGAATTCAGATGATAGCTTTATAATGTCTACAAAGCCTCTACTGAATCCATGATTGTACCACTATGAAATACACATAGTAAAGACTCAGTAAGGCCCCGAATCAATCTGGAGCTCACCAACAACCGCTGAGTATCATATGCTTCTATTGGGGAGATCTACTAGTTGAGTACATATACCTGCAACATGAAATACATCGTCCATAATAAGGAACGTCAGTACGAAAGAATGTACTGAATATATAAGGCAAAATATAACCATATGTAAAATGAGAGATCAAGTGAAGCCAAATACCAATAGATAAAGATTAGAGACCACCTTTGCTTATACCTATGGAATCATGTATGTTACATTCTTTTCTTTACTTTTCTTTGCATTATAATATTTATAAGACATATGATATAAATGACCATCTGATTAGCGGTAGAAGAGGATGACCCATGCTAGGCATTTTAACCCCTGGGATGATGTCCTCATAATTCCACAAACTAGGATCGACCCATGCTAGGCTTTCTCCCCTGAGCTGCCACCTTTTTATACCAATTCGGATCGGCCCATGCTAGGATTTCACCCTGAGCTGCTACCCTTCTATACCAATTGGATCGACCTATGCTAGGCAATTACCCCTGGGCTGCTACCCATAATTATACAGATTGCTTCACTTAGATTCTTTAATCTTTTATATTGTTGTTTTGATGTTCATACCTCTTTTGAGATTGTTCTTTGGATGATCATAACTCTTTGGAGATAGTTTTTTGGTGGTCATAATCATTGTTGAGATTTGGAACTATGGACTAGTAGTAAAAAACATATGAATATGAACTTACGATAATAACAATGACATGGGAAGCAAATGTGACATGAACGTTTAATACTTAGGAGCTTATATGACTCAGTAAGCATTTTGACATCTCAAATTGAAGCACATATCAAGTGAAGACATTTAATATTCAACCAAGAGATTTGAACTCTATATGATAGCCATGAACGTGGAACCAAGGGTGTGGGCAGATTCAACTTTAGGATGGATACATATTCCAAGTAAGTACATATAAAATGTACCATAGAGAAAGTAGGGAAGATGTGAGGTAACATTATAGTCTAACACAATAGGAGTAATAACGAATAAAGGGAACATATGAACATGTGAAAATATGACATATATGATGGAATAGATAATTGAAGCATGTTGGCAAGATATGGGCAGATTGTATATCCAACATATAAATAAATGTACCATGTGTAATCTAGGATCATTTTGATTTATATAAGGGGATTACGTGCCTAGGGTACTTTGACGATATTAGAGTACTCATTTTAATCAATCACTACCAAGGACACTTAAATAGCTTACTTTGTAATACAGGTGTTGGATTCATGCCAATGAAATAGGAAATTGAATAGCCTTACATACCTTATCCTCTGACCAATACAACTATCACGATTCAACCTCCCCTTTTAGGTTTTTAATCTACAATATAAGTTATGATATACTAAAATTAGCAATTATGACACCCTGATCCCCGTAAAATAGTAGCTAACATTGACGGATAATGAGCCCATACAACCCTTAAAATAATATGTATCACCACACCCTCCTTCTCTACCCAATACATACATTATATATCCTTTTCCAAGATTACACAAGCTGCACCATCCACAATACACATAAAACAACATCAAATATTCTTTATCATACAAATAATTATTGAACTGACCACCACCTTGAGTTTTTTTATGACAACACACCCATAATTCCTCACTCAAACTCATACATGAGAAGGAAGATAATGGAGCAGTCACCTTACCTCTATTTCTGCAACTTCTCCTTATAACTTGAATTCCTCTAGAACGTCAACTTCCCTACACACTTAAACCAAAGAAGAAGAGAAAAGTATCTTAATAATTAAGGAAAGTGAGCAGTAGCTTGTGTGAAGTTCTGCCTTCTATTTATAATTGACCATGAATAACATGTTTTCTAGTCATCCATGGGATAATTAAGCTAAAACCATAAGTGTTTCTCTTACATGATTTCTTCAAGAACCCTAGAAGGAACTTTATGGCTGTTGTTTTAATAATTAAGAGAAAAGAGAGAGAGAGCTGAAGTTAATTCTCAATATTATGTGTTAAAAATGAGTGAGAATAGCAGCCAATATATCTTATATTGAGCTTTCTTCACCTTTAAGAATATCTTCTAGAACCTCCCTTTTTTTGATCCATTTTCAACCACTAATTTGTCAGGTAGGTGATGCACCTACTTATGTACATCAAGCAGCTCAAAAGGTCAAACTAGGTGATGCACTTACTTGATTTCACTTGGGCTTAAATATATTGGGCCTTGGCAGATTTGGCTGCTGGGCTTTAATTTCATTTTCATTCTATTTAACTTAGTTTGGGCCTCAAGTGATTCTATTAACATAAGTTCAAATCTGATCCATAAAACTTGACCTTTTTAACTAGATCCATATAGCTCAAGTAGCTGATGCACCTACTTGGTCCTTTGGACTGGTCAATTAGTCAAAGTAGGTGATGTACCTACTTATCACCTACTAGCTTAGTTAAGTCAAGCAAGCAAAAGCATAATTCCATTTTCTAAATATTAATCTCATTTTATTTAACTTAGCAATTAACTTCCAACTTTAAGCTCAATTACCACCTTACCGTCTCGAGTTTAGATACTTCTGTCGACGTCAACTTAGTCGGGTCGCATCAAAATCTATGGGCAATTCACTTTAAACCTATTCTATTATCACTAGTTGCATGGGAAATCGAGTCCATAACTATACCACAAGGTAATTTATAAGCATCATGTAAATAGGACTAGTACACATAGAATATGGGTTATTACAGCAAAAGCATATTAAAACATAAAATACAAACATAAGGTTCAGAATTAAGATACAACTTTCAGTGCACCCAACTGACTCATTATAAGAAACTGTCAAGCAAAAATAAAATCTAGAAGCAAATGTAAAGAGAGTCAGTTTTAGAAATTCCTCAATATAGAATGAATAAATAACCTAATCATTAAAAATGTTTGACTGTTGCCAGCCACTACCAAATGACCTTGTGGCTTTTGTTGTGAAATGGTTAGGTTTTATGCCAATAATTGGAATAAAAGATCTAGCATATTCTTCTATATTTAATATTTCTCCATCTCCATTCATGCTTCTAACCCAAAAAGGTTCATTACTCATTGCCAACTTAAGCAACTCATTGAAGGCATCTGAAACGAGATTTAATACCATTGATTAATCAAGTGTTAAATCTTTGTTAACTAAGTTTGTGGGTAGAGGACTTGATAAATAGTTTCCAAAATCAACCTCATTTAATGATAAATCATCCACCACATTTATACCACTAGTTTCATCTCTTCCTGTAAGTAATTCCAACCCAAAATTTTCCATCATGGAAGTTAATGATCCCTCTAAGAATGTAGAAGGCCCCAAAAATTTGTCTACATGGATAGCAATCCTTATAAGTTCATTTTTCAAGCGGGCATGCTCATTCAATATTTCCTTCTCATCAACATTTTCGTTCCTTATAGTATCTTTATTACGACACAGATCACAAATTGAATTTTTCATGACTTCCTTCATTGAGGCATATTCTATGCAAAGTTTTTCATTCTCTTATCATGTCATTCCAATTGCGTCTGAATAAATAACTTCATTCACTTTCATAAGTTTTAGAAAAAAAATTAAACAAGATTAACATGAATGAATAAAAAGATAGCATATGAAGATCACCTTCAATATGGATCTTTTATTTTGGAACCAAAATTGCACTTGTTTTTTGCTCAAGAAAATTGTATTGTGAGTTCCAGTCTTGTTTTTTTGTCAGGATGTGAATTTTCTTTGAATACACTAATACCACAAGGAAAATAAATTGAATAGAATGTTAATCAACATAAAAATAGTAATATATGTAAAGCAATTGGAATGATACATGTAAACATCAAGCTCTTGAATTTGATTGACATTGTATTTATGCCTCTTTGATGAAACCCATGTGGAGTATTCAATTCATCTCCAAATGAACCACCATATCTATTTTTAGTAACAAAGTTGTTCTCATTTTGATTCTCTCTAGGTCCTCTTATCATATGATTAACCAAATTTTCTCTTCTCTCAGTCATATCAGTATGATCTTCCATTGTTGACTTCTGCACTAATATATTATGTATCAATTGAATCGAATATCACATGTGACAACAGAAACATCAATATTTATAAACTTTTTAAAATTGATAAAGTTATGAAAAATCAAAATTAAATGCTTTTTGAGATATCCTAAAGAGACCCCAAATATCTCTAATTTAGGTAAAATAAAATAAAATAATTCGTTGATCTTATTAAACCTACATACCTAAATTTTGTAGAATATATTAGATAGAGCTAAGTCACAAACTAATAAAGAACTACATTTTAGAAAGAATTGAACACATAGACTATTCCAACTCATTGACTTATATAATTTAATTAGTTTCACGCTGTAAAAGCTTATAAATCGATAAAATGTTATTAAATCAAAGATTCACTTATTCTTGAGTCTTAAATTCATGTCTCACTTTTTATCATTTTATCAGATATTTTCTCAATATACCTCATATCTATCTAATTAATTTATTTATATATAAAATCCAATGATCTCATAAAAACTACATCTATAACTCTAAAGGATCTGTAATCATAGAAAAAAGTCCTAAATTCATTTTTTTTTTTTAGAGAAAACAACCATGCTGATTTTCAGCAAACTAAATCTTTTCTACTTTTTCACAGTGCTTAAAAAAAAGACACACCATCTTTTTAATTTGATAAATGTCAAATGCTATAATTAAAAAAGAACTTTTTAACATGAATAACTTGAGACTTTGAAGCCTTTCAAATGTTGATGTTTGAGAGAGCTATGGATAATAAGAAACATGGTAAGAAACATACTAGTAGAAAATTAAGAAAAATAAGAAGAAAATTAAACAAATTATATCCGGAATATAAACAACTTAATATCACAAAAATTGATAACGAAAAATTAAATCAATTAATAGATAATATATCTAAAGTAGAATATAAATATATTCAATATTTAAAATTACAATGAATAACGAGAATAACGAATATAGACAAAAATTTAATGAAATAATTATAGCAAAACGACAAGAATTAGCACATAGGCAAAGTAAACGTAACAGTAATATATTTGCAGGAATTTGTCACAAATCTATAATAGCACAAAGAAAGACTATTTTATATCTAGAAATACAAATAAATAACTTAGAATATAAACTTCAACAGAATCTATAAATGAATAAGGAAGAATACGCAATAGATGAAAAAACATATGAAAACTATGACGAATTAAAAATAAAGATAATATTTTCTAATCTAGGAAGAAGATATAAGAAAATAGGTGACAATATAAGTCTAATGTTAGAAAAAGAAACGGTAAAACTAGAAGATAGTTTAACTCCTATGATAAGAATAACAAAAGAAAATGAAGAAATAGATAGAAAAACAAAAATTGAAAAAATAAAACAACAAGCAAAAAAGGAAGTACAATAATTAGAAGAAATAAAAAATACCAAAATAATAGAGCTAGAAAAAGAGCTAGCAATATTAAAAGAAATGTATGAAATAAAACAAAAAGAAAAAGAACAAAAAACAAAATTAACAAATGAGATAATTAAATTTAAAGAAAAATTGCAACTAGAAGATGAATTAGAAGAAAAAGAAGAAAATAACCAAGATAATCTACCCGAAATAAGAGTTGATGAAATAAACGACGATGATCTAGAACAACATTCGAAAACAAGCGAAACATATACGAAACTTTTAGCAAACATAGAAAATACAAGAAATTTAGAAATAAATACATGAGACATAGACATAGATGAAAAACCTAGCACATCAGGAGGAAAAAACCCAAAAGATTTAAATCAAAAATATTATAATAAAAACTATGAACAATATGATAGAGAAAAAACTATATGGGATAAAAGATTAAATAAAAAATGGACACCTAAACCAATAATTGAACGACGTGATTTTTTAAATTTAGACTGTGTAGCAGAAATAAATAAAACAATCCAATTATGGATAGGATATATATCAAAACAATTAATAGATAACAAAATAGTAATAACAGAGACACCAGGATATATAGAAAGAACGCTTATAGGAACAGTAAAATTATGGCTACAAAATTTATCAGATGAAAGTTTAAAAACTCTAAGAAGTAATAAAAAATCTAATGGCGAATTAGCTACTACAACTATAGAAATATTATATAAATATGAAGTAGCTATAAGAAATGAATTTAGTAGTATGACAACAGAAGTAGAAGAACAAAATAAAGAAAAAATCATAAATCAGAATCTAATGACAAAATTAACAATATGTAATATGTGTTACATAGATGAATATACATGTATATTTAGAGAATACTATTATAAAGGAACATATAACACAGAAGAAAGTAAAGAAATAAGAAAATTATATTATACAAAATTACCAGAACCTTTTAATTCAAAAATAATAAAAAGTTGGAATGAAGCAGAATTAACAGATACCTTAGGAGCTAGAATGAAATTCTTGCAACGATGGTTTATGGAACTATGTGAAAAACATAAAGAAGAAATAAAAATGGAAAAAATATTAGTAAAAAATTTGGTATGTTGCAAAAATAAAACAACACCTAAATTTGGTTGTACGGATAGGTATTATAAAAACAGAAAGAAATATAATAAAAAATACAGATCAAAATATAAATATAAAAAAGTAAGAAGAAGATACTATGTAAAAAAACTACAAAACCAAAAGACCATATAGACCAAAAAGAAAACTAACGGAATATACTTGTTATAATTGTGGAAAATTAGGACATATAGTTAGAAATTGTAAATTACCTAAAAATCCAAAGAAAAAACAAATATCAGAAATAATAATAGACAATGAAAAATATACACAAATAGAATGTGTAGATTATGAATTAGAAAGTGAAGATAGCATATATGAATTATCAGAAAACGAAAATAGACGAAATGGAAAATAATTCATTAATAGAATAAGATAATGAAAACTATATAAATGACCGAAACAAATATACAAATAATAACTAAAGAAAAATATCAAGATGAAGAATCGGCAGAACAAAAAATAATATTTGATAATAATATATTTGAACAAATAAAAGGAAAATAATTAGATCTAAGCGTAGCAAAAATATTCGAAATACCAACAATAAGAAACTGGTTTAAACGACAAAGAAGGAGAATATTATGTAGTAAGTCAAAGAGAACATATCATAGATTGCAAATACACCAAAGGAAAGGCTAAAATACCAATAATAAACAAGAGAATAATAAATAAAGAAATACAGGATATTAAGGCTAAAAATCAAATTAAATATGTACATTTAGGAGGAACGGAAATATTAATAAAATCATGTTTTAGAGAAGGAATAAATACACCCATAGAAATATATTTAGCAGATGATAGGATCATACAACCTATAGAAAAAAGTATAATAAGTGCAGTAAAAGATAACCTCGTATACCAAAAATTTAAATTTATAATAAGTGCTAACTACTCAGTAGCAATAAATGACAAAAATATAGATAAATTATTAGTATTGTATTGGAAAATGCCAGGAACAGAACTAGCCCCGGGAAGTAAAATATTTACAGCTAGATGTAAAAAGTAATATGTTTTAACAATAAAACATAAAATAACAGAAAAAAATAAAATAAGTAAAATAAAAATAGAAGATCCCTTTGAAAGAATAGTTACGGTCATAGATAAGAATGATTATAGTTATAATGAGATTGACATAGAAGAAGATTTAGAAATAGTAAAAGAAAGATTAAGCACATCAAAAAGAATAAACATGAAATACCACAAATATCATAAAAAATGAGTACCTCAAGAAAAATAGATAAAACTCCACAAAAATCAATGGAAGAAGAAAGAAAACCACATCATTACTACATAATGGGAATAATGGAACAACGAAAATATTTAATATTAATAAATACAGGACTAGAACAAAACTATATTACAATAGAATTAGTGACTGTCACGACCCAATTTCTCAGGTCATGATGGCGCCTACTATATGACCTACCAGTAGGCAAGCCAACCCATATCCCGGAACTCGAAGTAATGGGATGTTAGGGTAGAAAACCAACCAATCAACCTAAAATAGTAATAAATATAACAAGAACATGCAATGAACGGGCGGAAGCGACAAGACATATATACACAAAATGAATCCCTCCCAAAACCGAAAAGTCACAAGTACGTAGCTAACTAACAAAAAGTACAAGTCCCAAAAGTGGACTACAGAAACAAGCTGTCTCGAAAGGCAAAAGACAAGCAAAAGTAAATACAGAAGGAGACGGGCAAATTCAGGACGTTGTGTGCTCACCCTTGCCTTCGATCACGACCGCAGCTGACTCTAATCAACGTTGGTAGCTAATACTTGGACCTGCATCACGAAAATAGATGCAGAGTGTAGTATGAGTACCAAAATAACAGGTACCCAATAGGCATCACAGGCCGACTGAGCAAGATAAGCAAAGGTAAACTGAAATGCGAATAAAGGGTTACAATCAAGGACAAAAGAGTAGTAAATCTGGGTATGTACATGAGCGAACAGGCAACAAAGACAAGAAATCTATATAACTCCGCCGGGATCCCATAAACCCGACGGGTACGCTCGTGCACAATAAAAGAAACCACTTTTACGGACCCCCATATGCCCAGCAGATGCACTGGCAGGTGAAGTAAAAGAATGGAGCTAGAAGGTCTATCACAATATTACCAATTTTCGGACTTTAACTAAACCATTACCAATTATATTACAACATCCCACTACGTCCCGAACTTTAACCGGAACATCTCCAACCTCCAAAACCTCAACCTACAGATGAGAATAATCAGAGATTAAACTGAAGCTTCAGTAAGGAATTGGAAATGCACCACGTGCAAGCTGGACCACGGACTCGAACCGGGTACTGTAGCTAATGACTCAACCTATATGGGCTGGACCACGAACTCGAACTGGGTGCTATAGCCAAAGGTCGGGCACGGTGGGCTGGACCACGGCCTTGAATCGGGTACTGTAGCCAAAATCAAATCACAAGTAAGCTGGACCACGGACTCTAACCGGGTGCTGTAGCTAAGAATCTATATCCAACCATACGTTGCAGGAAATATCGCCAAACCTTTTACCATAAATAATTATTTTAGTCCGACCCTCATATACCCCAAATCGCCGAGGAAGTATCCAAAAGTGAGTAAGCTAGACCACAGACTTTAACCGGGTATTTGTAGCCGATAGAAAAACAGGGCATTATAGATACAAGGTCATAAGCTGAGTTACCGCCTAGCTAAGAGTCAGATTATCAGACTCAAGTCTGCTATATCAGTGTACAAGGAGCTAACCGTCCGAAACGACGTCCGAAAAAGTTCTACGGCCCAACGACATTCGAAACCTCGCAAGTCTTTGGCAACACTAGTCTAAGTCTAGAATAAGGCCAAACATACTTCAAATCATTATTATAATATACACCAGAAGGTCTGGATGTTCAATAAATATAAAGAGTCTTGCTTTCACAGTCCAACACTTTCCCGAAACAAGGTCTAAGGCTTGAATTATAGAAATTTAGCATGCTCGACACCCAAACCCCTCCATACTCAAGCAAATTAATAAACAATTACCTAAACATGCTCAATCCCACGAGGGGAAAACCATAGCCTACCGGAAAGCCAATCACGCGTGTTCCAACTCACGGTACCGGAGCTTTTCCCTTCCGAATGGTCTCCAAATGCTTCCACACTATAAAAAGTTTAATCACCTCGTCAATACGAATATGTTGACACTAAAATTATATTTTTCGGAGACAGACCCAAAATTGGGTCTAAAACGGGATTGTGGGACCCACAATAGGAATCCCAAATACCAATCCGTGAAAACGTTCCAAATATCCTACTAAACTAATACCCCAAAACTTAGCACAAATAGATGCCTAAAACATAGCAAATCATCCCCAACAATTAAAATCATCATTAAGTCCTAACTTAAGACTTGACATCCCCTTGATCATCAAATTCTGGAAGAACGAGACCCTTCCAACCCAAACAAATTATACCACAACGATCCTTGTGAAAAACTATACAAGTTAGACTCAAGAATGACCAAAAATGGAACTAAGATAATCAAGATCTAACCTTTCAAAGTTCAACAAAAATTCATTCCGAAAATCACTCTAGCAGTAGCTAAATTTGATTCCTTACCTCAAACTATGGCTCCCCTCGCGTTACTGAATTCACCGCTAGATTCCCCACGAAATTCTCTTGAAATTAGTCATTTGAATCACATAATTTGAGCTTAAAATGGAGGAGATATCTATGTTTAAAGATGAGGAAAAAAATGGACGAAAATCGTCCTTAAATCTGGAAATTTCCAGATGTCAACACTCTGCCACGTGGCGTCGCGTTGTTCAGCCACTTGAACACTGCGTTAGAATTCAACAACTCTTCAAACTTAAATTTTGATGTTCCGGACTCGTTCAAAGTCGAAAAAACACAAACCATATATGGAATCTAATTAGAAATGATATTTCAGACTCAACGGTGAAGTCGAAATTTCCATTGGAGATCGCTCCGACGAAAATTTGGTCCCACACCCAGTATCGTTTTGAGCTAGATTCCACAACGGGCATCTAAAGCCTCGGGAAGTGAACAAAGGGTCGTTTTAGACCAAAATCGATATTCCGAAACTAACAAAGCTGTCAGAATTTTCATCTGAGCACGTTTTGCAGGATGTTTGACCAAAGTCAACAATAGGCCAAATTTCCAGGGAAAAAATGTCAAATGGCCCTAAACTCGTACCGATTGCTTCGATACTCAAGTTGACCATGCTACAAGGCTAATTTGGCCATTTCGGAGCTGATGGAATCGTCAAAATTTTATTCTGAGGTAGTTTACCTGAATTTATGATCGAAGTCAACTTTTCAAGTTATAAAATCTCCAAAACAGGGAAACGGGCCTAAAACCCAACCGAACGACCAGGCGACCGAACAGTCAGTGCCAGCAAGTCATAAATGACTTGGGGTCACTACGGGAACGCTCTAAGGGATGGAATGAATGCTTTAAATTTAAAAATGACCTTGAGCATCATTACAATATCCACTACTAAAAAACTTTCGTTCGCGAAAGTAAGAGTCAAAAAGTACCTGAAGGCTCAAATAAGTTGGGGAACTGCGCCCGTATCTCATGCTCGGTCTCCCAGGTAGCCTCCTCAACTGGACGATGTCTCCAATGTACCCTAACCACAAAAATGGCTCTGGAACGTAACCGTTTGACATCTCTGGCCAAAATAGCAACTGGCTCCCTAATGTATCTCAAACTGTCATCCGAGTCAACTGCATCATACTGAATCACATGGGACTTATCCGGAACATACCGGTACAACATCAAAACATTAAAAACTAGGTGAATAGCTGAAAAGGTCGGGGGCAAAGCTAACTCATATGCAACCTCCCCAACTGTCCTCAATATCTCAAAAAGACCTATATACTTGTGGCTAAGCTTGCCCCGCCTTCCAACGAGTGGTAGCTGTTGTTGTACGCAAACTCTATCAAAGGCAAATACTGGTCCTACTGACCCCAAAATCCATAACAGAAGCCCGCAACATCTCCTCAAGAACCTCAATCGTGCGCTCCGACTGACCATCAGTCTGCAGGTAGAAAGCTGCGCTAAGGTCAACACGGGTACCCAACTCATCCTGGAAGGTCCTACAGAAGCTAAATGTGAACTGTGGTCCCCGGTTTGAGATGATGGAAACAGGCACACAATGAAGATGAACCACCTATCGAATGTAGATACGGGCTAACCTCTCAGCACCGTAGGAAGTATGGACAGGAATGAATTGCGCTGACTTGGTCAATCGATCCACGATGACCCAAATACTATAAAGACCATGGGAAGTGCGGGGTAATCCTACAACGAAATCCATGGTGATCCTTTCCCATTTCTACTCAGAATGGGTAATCTCTGAAGATCGCCACCAGGCCTCAAATGCTCGGCCTTAACCTGCTGACAACTCAAGCAATGCGATACGTAATCTGCAATATCTCTCCTCACGCCACTCCACCAGTAGTGCTGTTTCAAGTCCCAATACATCTTAGCTGTGCCCGAATGAATAGAATATTTGGAGTTATAGGCCTCGGTAAGAATCATCTGAATCAAACCCCCAACTCTTGGAACACAAAGTCGATCACCAAATCTTAAAACCCCATCTAAATCTAAGGTAGCCAGGCCAGTGTCACCTCCCAAAAATCGATCTCGAAGTGCCACTAAGTCCTCATCCTCAAACTGATGGCTGCAAATCCGATTCAGCAGGGATGACTGAGCATCCACATAAGCTAGTACACACTGGGAATCAGAGTTATCAAGCCGTATCATCTGGTTAGCTAAAGACTGGATGTCTAAAGCTAATGGTCGCTCCGTAATAGAAGGAAAGGCTAGACTACCCATACTCACCGCCTTCCGACTCAAGGCGTCCGCTACTACATTCGCCTAGCCTGGATGGTAGAGAATAGAGAGGTCATAGTCCTTCAGGAGCTCAATCCAACGGCGCTGCCTCGAATTAAGATCCTTTAGTCTCATAATGTACTGAAGGATTATGTGATCAGTATAGATCTCGCATCGAACTCCATACAGGTAATGCCTCTAAATCTTAAGCGCAAAAACTACCGCTGCCAACTCTAAGTCATAAGTGGGGTAGTTGCACTCGTGCGGATTAAGTTGCCTCGACGCACAAGCAATAACGCGGCCCTGCTGCATTAGTACACAACCCAAACCAATGTCGGATGCGTCACAATAAACAGTAAACCCCTGGCCCTTAATAGGAATAGTCAATATAGGAGCGGTGGTAAGCAACTCCTTAAGCCTCAGAAAGCTCCTCTCACACTCCTCCGACCACACAAATGAAACATCCTGGCGAGTCAACCGAGTCAAAGGCACTACTATAGTAGAAAATCCCTCAACAAAACGCCTGTAGTAGCCTGCCAATCCGATGAAGCTACGAATCTCAGTCACAGAGGTGGGCCTAGCCCAATCACGAATGGCCTCAATCTTATCGGGATCTACCATAATGCCATCCTTAGACACCATGTGCTCCAAGAATGCTACGGACTCAAGCCAAAACTTGCTTTTTGAGAACTTGGCATAAAGTCGCTGGCCTCTCAAAGTTTGGAGAACTATACTCAAATGCTGCTCATGCTCCTCCTGGCTTCGCGAGTATACTAAAATGTCATCTATGAAGACTATGACAAACTAATCCAAATACGGCCTAAACACCCTAGTCATCAAGTCCATGAACGTGGCAGGGGTGTTAGTCAACCCAAAAGACATCACTAGGAACTCATAGTGGCCGTAACGAGTCCTAAATGCAATTTTAGGGGCATCTGCTGCCCTAATCGTCAGCTAGTGGTAGCCGGATCTCAGATCAATATTAGAAAATACCACGGCACCCTGAAGCTGGTCAAATAGATCATCAATCCCAGGCATTGGGTAACGGTTCTTCACTGTCACCTTGTTTAACTGCCTGTATTCGATGCACAATTGCATAGTACCATTCTTTTTCTTCACGAAGAGGACTGGGGCACCACAAGGCGATACACTAGGTCGAATGAATCCCTTATCTAAGAGATCCTGAATCTGAACACTGAGCTCCTTGAGCTCTACGGGGGCCAAACGGTATGGTGGTATAGAAATGGGCTTAGTGCCCGACTCTACTTCAATAGGAAAGTCAATTTCACGATCAGGAGGGAGACCAGGTAGATCGACAAGAAACACATCTGTAAACTCTTGAACAATAAGTACTAAATCAACTGTAGGACCCTCCCTACTAACATCTTTAACATAAGCTAAATAAGCCAAACACCCGCTAGCTACCAACCTCTGGGCCCGAAAAAAAGATATCACCCCAACTGGTGTGCGACTACAAAAGCCTTGCCACACCACTGGTGGAATACCAGGCATGTCTAAAGTAATGGTCTTGGCATAGCAATCCAAGACCGCACGGTGGGGAGATAACCAATCCATACCCAAAATAAAATCAAAATCCACCATGTCAAGCAAAATGAGATCAACCCTAGTGTCTCACCTCTGAATAGTCACCACACAGGATCTAAATACCTGATCCACTAATAAGAATCACCTATCGGTGTTGAAACACGCAACGGCTCAATCAATATCTGTAGGCTTATACTCAATCGTGGAGCACAATAAACAGATATATAAGAATAAGTAGAGCCTAGATCAAATAAGTCGGATGTGGGCTGATGTCATAATAACACTGTACCTGTGATCACATCGATCGAGGTCTCAGCATCTGCTCTAGCTGGAGCTGCATAAAAGTGGGTGTGGGATCCCCTACCCTGTGCATTGGCTCTGCCCCCGACCTGCCTCTTCGGGGACCACCCTGTATACCTTGGTGACCACCCCTGCGTTACTATCCCTGGCTTCTGCCTCTAGCTGGAGGTGCTGGCGCTGGCACATGTCTAGCTTCCTGTGGAGCGGGTAAAGCTAACCTACGATGGGGACACTCGCGGGTGCAATGATCTAACTCCCTACACTTATAGCACCCCTAGGACTGTCGACTGTGAGCTGGAGGTCGGCTACCCCGGCCAGAAGAACCCATCTGTGAACTACCTTAGCCCTGATTCGGACCGGCACTAAAACCAATATGGCGGTGCTGATCACCCTCTGATGTTTGAAGAGAGGCCTGGATGGGGCTACTAGACTGACCCGACTGAAACCTCTGCTGAGATCTATCATAAGACTCTCGAGGTCTGAAACGGCACCTATCATGGCTATCCTCTTGTCTAGCTCTCTTGCCGCTACCCCATTGGGCCTCGTGATGGGGCTGCTCAATAGTGCGGGCATGGTCCACTACATCCAGAAATGAGCGGCCCGCTGAGACTAAAGACTGAGTCTCAATCTGTAACTGTAGTCTCAATCCCCAAACAAAACAATGAACTCTCTCCTCCTCAGTAGGTAATATCATGGCGGCTTGCCTGGAGAGCTCGTGGAATTGGGTCTCATACTCTGATACTGTCATGAAATCTTGCTCTAACCGAGAAAACTAATCTCTGAGCTGATCTCTGATGCTCCAGGGAATAAATTGGGCCAAGAAGGCCTCCGAATACTCAGTCCAAGTGATCGGTGGAGAGCCAGCTGGCCTGGTTTCTAAGTATGTACGCCGCTACTGCCTGGCAGGACGGTCTAGCTGGTAAGCGGTGAACTCTGCTCCTCTCGACCCCACTAAACCCAAAGTCTAAAGCCGCTTGCGGTAATTAAATAGAAACTCGTGGGCATCCTCACCCACAGTTCCAGAATAACTCGGCGGTGATAGTCTAAGGAACACCCCGAGTATGTTCTGCTCCCGAAGTGGCATGACGCCCTCCAAATCATCAGGGTGAACAATCGATGCCGCTGGCTGCTGAACAGCCAGTGCCGCTGGCTGTTGAACAACTGGTGTCGCTGGTGTAGGCTGGCCTTGCGGTACTGGAGCGGCTGGAGCTGGAGCCTGCTGCATACCCCAATGGCAGCTAGTATCTAGAAAAGCATCACTTGTATACTGAGCCGCCACTGTGCTCGGGTGGTGGGCGGTGGTCCCGGTCCCACCGAGCCCACCGACACCTTTTGGAGCTGCTGCTGGTGTCTCTATTACCGGCTCAGGAGTTTGCTCTCGGTCCTGGGCTAGTTCTGTAGCTCTGGCACAACCTTGAGGTCGGCCTCTACCCCTAGCTGGGGCCCTACCACGCGTGCAAGCCATCCTTGTAAACGAGTTGAATTAGTAAGCTTTTTAGAAACCGATAAAACACATAATGCACGATAGTGATACAAGAGAGACACGTTTCAAAAGACATCCCGTAGCCTCCCAAAGATAAGTAACGGATGTCTCCGCACCGATCTGCAGGACTCTACTAGACATTAGCTTTGTACAAGTGAGAGCGACGAATCTGGGGCTCTGATACCAATTTATCACGACCTAATTTCTCAGGTCATCATGGCGCCTCCTATATGACCCACCAGTATGCAAGCCGACCTACATCCCGGAACTCGAAGTAATGGGATGTTAGGGTAGAAAACCAACTAATCAACCTTAAATAGTAATAATTATAACAAGAACATGCAATGAACGGGTGGAAGCGACTAAACATATATACACAAAATGAATCCCTCCCAAAACATGGAAGTCATAACTACAGAGCTGCTAACAAAAAGTACAGATCTCAAATGTGGACTACAGAAACAAGCTGTCTCGAAAAGCAAAAGACAACCAAAAGTAAATACAGAAGGAGACGGGCAAATCCAGGACTTTGTGTACTCATCTTCGCCTCCGATCACGATCGCAGCTGGCTCGAATCAACGTCGGTAGCTAGTACTCGGACCTGCATCACGAAAATAGATGCAGAGTGTAGTATGAGTACCAAAACAACAGGTACCCAGTAGGCATCATAGGCTGACTGAGCAAGATAAACAAAGGTAAACTGAAATGCGAATAAAGGGTTACAATTAAGGACAAAAGAGTAGTAAATGTGGGTATGTACATGAGCGTTCAGGCAACAAAGACAGGAAATCTAAATAACTCCGCCGGGCTCCCATAAACCCGACGGGTACGCTCGTGCACAATAAAAGAAACCACCTGCACAGACTCCCATAAGCCCGACAGATGCACTGGCAGTTGAAGTAAAAGAATGGAGCTAGAAGGTCTATCACAATATTACCAATTTCTAGACTTTAACCGAACCATTACCAATTATATTCCAAGATCTCACTACGTCCCAGACTTTAATCGGAACATCTCCAACCTCCAAAACCTCAACCTACAAATGAGAGTAATAAGAGATTAAACTGAAGATTCAGTAAGGAATTGGGAACGCACCACGTGCAAGTTGGACTACGGACTCGAACCGGGTACTGTAGCTAATGAGTCAACCTATATGGGCTGGACCACGGACATGAACCGGGAGCTGTAGACAAAGGTCGGGCATGGTGGGCTGGACCACAACCTCGAACTAGGTACTGTAGCTAAAATCAGATCACAGGTAAGCTGGACCACGGACTCTAACCGGGTGCTGTAGCTAAGAATCAATATCCAACCATACGTCGCGAGAAATATCACCAAACCGTTTACCATAAATAATCATTTTAGTACGACCCTCATATACCCCGAATCACCGAGGAAGTATCAAAAAGTGAGTAAGCTAGACCATGGACTTTAACCGGGTATCTGTAGCCGATAAAAAATAAGGGCATTATGAATACAAGGTCATAAGCTGAGTTACCGCCTAGCTAAGGCTCAAACTATCAGACTCAAGTCTGCTATATCAGTCTACAAGGAGCTAACCATCCGAAATGACGTCCGAAAAAGTTCTACCGCCCAACGACATCCGAAACCTCGTAGGTCTATGGCAACACTAGTCTAAGCCTAGACTAAGGCAAAAAATACTTCAAATCATTATTATAATATACACCACAAGGTATGGATGTTCAATAATATCAAGAGTCATGCTTTCACAGTCCAACACTTTCCCGAAATAAGGTCTAAGGCATGAATTATAGAAATTTAGCATGCTCGACACCCAAACCCCTCCATACTCAAGCAAATCAATAAACAATTGCTTAAACATGCTCAATCTCACGAGGGGAAAACCATAGCCTATCGAAAAGCCAATCACGCGTGCTCCAACTCACGGTACCGAAGCTTTTCCCTTCCGAACGGTCTCCAAATGCTTCCACACTATAAAAATATTAATCACCTCATCAATACGAATATGTTGATACTAAAATTATATTTTTTTCAGAGACGGACCCAAAATTAGGTCTAAAACGGGATTGTGGGACCCACAATTGGAATCCTAAAAATGAATTCGTGAAAACATCTCAAATACCCTACTAAACTAATACCCCAAAACATAGCACAAATAGATGCCTAAAACATAGCAAATCAGCCCCAACAATTAAAAACATCATTAAGTCCTAACTTAAGAATTGGCAGCCCCTTGATCATCAAATTCTGGAAAAACGAGACCCTTCCAACCTAAAAAAATAATACCACAACGATCCTTGCGAAAAACTCTACAAGTTAGCCTAAAGAATGACCACAAACAGACCTAAGATGATCAAGATCTAACCTTTCAAAGTTCAACAAAAATTCATTCCGAAAATCACTCTAGCAGTAGCTAAATTCGATTCCTTACCTCAAACGAACGCTCCCCTCGCGTTTCTGAAAGCACCACTAGATTCCCCACGAAAGTTTCTTGAAATTAGACTGTTGAATCACGTAATTTGAGTTTAAAATGGAGGAGATATCTACGTTTGAAGATGAGGAAAAAAAATGGACAAAAATCGTCCTTAAATCTGGAAATTTCCAAATTTCAACACGCTGCCACGTGGCTTCGCGTCGTTTAGCCATGTGGCGTCACGTGGGTCCGCCACATCACCACCACGTTAGAATTCAACAAATCTTCAAACTTAAATTTCAATGTTCCGGACTCGTTCGGAGTCGGAAAAACACAAACCATATATGGAATCTAATTGGAAATGATATTTCAGACTCAACAGTGGAGTCGGAATTTCCATTGGAGATCGCTTCGAAGAAAAGTGGATCCCACACCCAGTATCATTTTGAGTGAGATTCCACAACGGGCATCTAAAGCCTCGGGAAGTGAACAAAGGGTCGTTTTAGACCAGAATCGATATTCCGAAACTAACCTAGCTGTCAGAATTTTTATCTTAGCACGTTTTGCAGGAAGTTTGATCAAAGTCAACTATAGGCCAAATTTCAAGGGCAAAAATGTCAAATGGCTCTAAACTCGTACCGATTGCTTCAATACTCGTGTTGACCATGCTACTAGCCTAATTTGGCTATTCCGAAGCTGATGGAATCGTCAGAATTTTATTCTGAGGTCGTTTACTTGAATTTATGATCGAAGTCAACTTTTCAAGTTATAAAATCTCCAAAACAGGGAAACGGGCCTAAAACCCAAACGAACGACCAGACGACTGAATAGTCAGTGCCAGCAAGTCATAAATGACTTGGTGTCGCTACAGGAACGCTCTAAATAGTGGAATGAATGCTTTAAATTTAAAAATGACCTTGAGGGTCCTTACAATATCCACTACTAAAAGAACTTTCGTCCGAGAAAGTAAGAGTCAAGAAGTACCTGAAGGCTCAAATAAGCTGGGAAACTGCGCCCGCATCTCATGCTCGGTCTCCCAAGTAGCCTCCTCAACTGGACGATGTCTCCAATGGTCCTTAACCACAGGAATGGCTCTGGAACGCAATCGTCTGACATCTCTGGCCAAAATAGCAACTTGCTCCTCAATGTATCTCAAACAGTCATCTAAGTCAACTGTATCATACTAAATCACATGGGACTCATCTGGAACATACCGGCACAACATCGAAACATAAAAAACTGGGTGAATAGCTGAAACGGTCGAGGGCAAAGCTAACTCATATGCAACCTCCCCAATTGTCCTCAATATCTCAAAAGGACCTATATACCGGGGGCTAAGCTTGCCCCCCCTCCCAAATATCATTACACACTTCATGGGTGACACACAGAGGAATACACTATCACCAACAGCTAATTTCAACGGTCGACGCCTACGATTTGCATAACTTTGATGTCTACTCTGGGCTGTCCTGAGCCTATCCTGAATCACCCTCGCATGATATAAAGCCTCTCGCATCAAAGTCTGTACTGCGCGGCTTGGGATCTGTAGAGTCAAACCAACCAACTGGAGAGCGACAACGTCTACCATATAAGGCCTCGAATGGGGTTACCGAATACTCGAGTGGTAGCTGTTTTTGTACACAAACTCTGTCAAAGGCAAATACTGGTCCCACTGACCCCAAAATCCATAACAGAAGCCCGTAACATGTCCTCAAGAACCTGAATCGTGCGCTTCGACTGACCATCAGTCTGCGGGTGGAAAGCTGCTCTAAGGTCAACACGGGTACCCAACTCATCTTGGAAGGTCCTCTAGAAGCTAAATATGAACTGTGGGGCCCGGTCTGAGATGATGGAAACAGACACACCATGAAGACGAACCACCTATCGAATGTAGATACGGGCTAACCTCTCAGCACTGTAGGAAGTATGGATAGGAAAGAAGTGCGCTGACTTGGTTAATCGATCCACGATGACCCAAATACTATCAAGACCACGGGAAGTGCGGGGTAATCCTACAACGAAGTCCATAGTGATCCTCTCCCATTTCCACTAAGGAATGGGTAATCTCTGAAGCTCGCCACCAGGCCTCAAATGCTCGGTCTTAACCTACTGACAACTCAAGCAACGCGATACGTAATCCGCAATATCTCTCCACATGCCGCTCCACCAGTAGTGCTGTCTCAAGTCCCAATACATCTTAGCTGTTCTCGGATGAATAGAATATTTGGAGTAATGGACCTCGGTAAGAATCATCTGAATCAAACCCCCAACTCTTGGAACACAAAATCTATCACCAAATCTTAAAACCCCATCTAAATCTAACGTAGCCAGGCAGTGTCACATCCCAAAACTCGATCTCGAAGTGCCACTAAGTCCTCATCCTCAAACTGATGGTTGCGAATCCGATCCAGCAGAGATGACTGAGCATCCACATAAGCTAGTACACACCGGGAATCAGTGATATCAAGCCGTATCATCCGGTTAACTAAGGACTGGATGTCCAAAGCTAATGGTCGCTCCGTAGTAGAAAGAAGGGTTAGACTACCCATACTCACTGCCTTCCGACTCAAGGCATCCGCTACTACATTCGCCTTGCCCGGATGGTAGAGAATAGAGAGGTTATAGTCCTTCAGGAGCTTAATCCAATGGCGCCGCCTCGAATTAAGATCTCTCTGGCTCATAATGTACTGAAGGCTCCTATGATCTGTATAGATCTCGGAACGAACTCCATACAGGTAATGCCTCCAAATCTTTAGCGCAAAAACTATCGCCGCCAACTCTAAGTCATGAGTGGGGTAGTTGCGCTCGTGTGACTTAAGCTGCCTCGACGCATAGGCAATAACGCGGCCCTGCTGCATTAGTACACAACCCCAACCAATGCCAGATGCGTCACAATAAACATTAAAGCCCTGGGCCTTAATTGGAAGAGTCAATATAGGAGCGGTGGTAAGCAACTCCTTATGCCTCAGAAAGCTCCTCTCACACTCCTCCGACTACACAAACGGAACATCCTGACGAGTCAACCGAGTCAAAGGCGCTGCTACAATAGAAAATCCCTCAACAAAATGCCTGTAGTAGCTTGTCAATCTGACGAAGTTACGAATCTTAGTCAAAGAGGTGGGCCTGGCCCAATGACGAATGGCCTCAATCTTAGCGGGATCTACCATAACGCCATCCTTAGACACCACGTGCCCCAAGAATGCTACGGACTCAAGCCAAAACTCGAACTTTGAGAACTTGGCATAAAGTCGCTGGCCTCTCAAAGTCTGGAGCACTATACTCAAATGTTGCTCATGCTCCTCCCAGCTCCGCGAGTATACTAGAATGTCATCTATTAAGACTATGACAAACTAATCCAAGTAAGGCCTAAATACCCTAGTCATCAAGTCCATGAACGCGGAAGGGGCGTTAGTTAATCCAAAAGACATCACTAGGAACTCATAGTGGCCGTAACGAATACAAAATGCAGTTTTAGGGACGTCCGCTGCCCTAATCCTCAACTGGTGGTAGCCGGATCTCAAATCAATCTTAGAAAATACCACAGCACCCTGAAGCTAGTCAAATAGATCATCAATCCTAGGCATGGGGTAACGGTTCTTTACCGTCACCTTGTTCAACTGCCTGTATTCGATGCACAATTCCATAGTACCGTCTTTCTTCTTCACGAAAAGGACTGGGGCACCCAAGGCGATACACTAGGCCGAATGAATCCCTTATCTAAGAGATCCTAAATCTAAACACTGAGCTTTTTGAGCTCTACGAGGGCCATATGGTACGGTGGTATATAAATGGGCTTAGTGCCCGGTTCTACTTCAATAGGAAAGTCAATGTCACAATCAAGAGGGAGACCCGACAGATCGACAGGAAACACATTTGTAAACTCTCGAACAATAGGTACTGAATTAACGGTAGGACCCTCCCTACTAACATCTCTAACATAAGCTATATAAGCCAAACACCTGCTAGCCACCAACCTCTGGACCGAACAAAAGATATCACCCCAATTGGCGTGCGACTACAAGAGCCCTGCCATACCACTGGTGGAATACCAGGCATGGCTAAAGTAACGGTCTTGGCATAGCAATCCAAGACCGCACGGTCGGGGGGATAACCAATCCATACCCAAAATCAAATCAAAATCCACCATGTCAGGCAAAATGAGATCAACCCTAGCGTCTCGCCTTTGAATAATCACCACACAGGATCTAAATACCTGATCCACTAATAAAGAATCACCTATCGGGGTCGAAACACGCAACGGCTCAATCAATATCTGTGGGCTTATACTCAATCAAGAAGAATAATAAACACATATATAAGAATAAGTACAGCCTGTATCAAATAAGGCGGATGTGGGCTGATGGCATAATAACACTGTACCTGTGATCACATCGTCCGAGGTCTCAGCATCTGCTCTAGCTGGAGCTGCATAATAGTGTGCGTAGGCTCCCCTACCCTATGCATCGGCTCTTCCCCCGCACCTGGCTCCTCGGGGACCACCCCGTATACCTTGGTGACCACCCCTGAGGTCCTGTCCCTGGCCTCCACCTCTAGCTGGAGGTGATGGCGCTGGCGTATGTCTAGCTGTCTGTGGAGCGGGTATGGCTAACCTACGATGGGGACACTCGCGGGCCCAATGATCTAACTTCCCATACTTATAGCATCCCTGGGACTGTCGTTTGAGAGCTGGAGGTCGGCTACCCTAGCCAGAAGAACCCATCTGTGAACCACCTCAGCCCTGACTCGAATCGGCACTAAAACCAATATGGCGATGCGGATCACCCTCTGATGTCTGGAGAGAGGCCTAGAAGGGGCGACTAGATTGACCCGACTGAAACCTCTGTTGAGATCTATCGTAAGACTCTCAGGGTCTGAAACGGCACCTATCATGGATATCCTCCTGTCTAACTCTCTTGCCGCTACCCCATTGGGCCTCACAACAGAGCTGCTCAATAGTGCGGGCATGGTCCACTACATCCAGAAATGAGCGGCCCGCTGAGACTAAAGACTGAGTCTCAATTCATAACTGTAGTCTCAAACCCCGAACAAAACAACGAACCTTCTCCTCCTTAGTAGGTAATATCATGGCGGCATGCCTGGATAGCTCGTGGAATAGGGCCTCATACTCTAATACTGTCATAGAGCCCTGCTCTAACGGATAAAACTGATCTCTGATGCTCCTGGGAATAAATTGGGGCAAGAAGACCTCCGAAAATTCAGTTCATGTGATCGGTGGAGACCCAGCTGGCCTGGTCTCTAAGTATGTATGCCACCACTGCTTGGCGGGACCGTCTAGCTGGTAAGCGGTGAAGTCTACTCCTCTCGACCCCACTAAGCTCAAAGTCTGTAGCCGCTCGCAGCAAATAAGTAGAAACTCGTAGGCATCCTCACTCACAGTCCTAGAAAACCTCGACGGTGATAGTCTAAGGAACACCCCGAGTATCTTCAGCTCCCGAAGTGGCATGACGCCCTCCAAATAGCCAGGGTGAACAACCAGTGCCGCTGGCTGTTGAACAACTGGTGCCACTGGTGTAGGCTAGCCCTACGGTACTGGAGCGGCTAAAGCTGGGGCCTGCTGCATACCCCCAATGGCAACTAGTATCTAGACAAGCATCGCCTGTACACCTGGAGCTGTCACAGCCTCGGGCGGTGGCTGGGCTGATCCCGGGCCCATCCGTTACTGTCGTGCTCGAGCTGCTGGTGGCTCTATCACCGGCTTCAAAGTTTGCTCTCAGTCCTGGGCTGGCACTGTAGCTCTGGCACAACCCCGAGGTCGGCCTCTACCCCTAGCTGGGGTGGTACCACGCATGCGAGCCATCCTATAAAAGAGTTGAACAAGTAAGATTTTCAGAAACCGATAGGACATGATACGCTCAAATTACACTTCCTTATAGAAGTATAAGCGATCGTTATCAAGTAAAAAACCCAACTTGTAGGTTGGGGTCGATCCCACATGGAAAAATGGTTTAGACTTTACTTTAACCGACAATTATATTCAATTAGTCAAAGAACTTCCAGAAATAGATAATTAAAAGGGGGGTTTGTGTGTATGAAACAAATAATAAGAATTTAGTAAAGGAATCGATGTCCGACAAAAATCAATTTTTGGTTGTTATCAAGATGAGAGAAATAACTAGGGCATACGTGTTCCCCATAAGCGCATAACGCAATAATCCTAGTAACAAAAATCCCTTCCTAGTGTATTACATGCAAAGTGATAAGTTAGGTATCTCTAAATCCTTGATCCGGCATCTAGAGAATTTCACCCCGCACCTTGATCCGGCTACGTGTGTATACTTTACTAACCCTTACCTTTACCTCATATTAGACATCATAATCGATGTTTGGCTTAGTTATTACTTTGCACCAATCGACACTAATCTATTAGATAGTATCACACTAAATCTATGTTGATAATTCTTTTCTTGTTGATTACCTCCTTGATCCGGCAAGTAGCAACAAGGCGAGTTCTAACGTTGGCCACCGTTAAAAAGATTTCTAAACGAAAGAATTATCAATACATGCAAAACACTATTCACAAATTGCTTATTTACTATTCATATTTTGTTAATCGCTCATGGTTCCCACAACCCTAGTTGTGGATTTAGTTACTCATATTAGCAAGAACACAATTCATAATTTTAGATAAAGAAATCATGAACTTACGTAAAGAGAATAATAAATCCAGAAATTCAACTTGAGTTGCGAAGCCAAAATCTTCAAAACGAACTTGTAAAATTAATAATTGCAAAAATTGTAATTCAATCTCCAAAGTCAAAAGTAAAACTAGAATAACAATGTCTAACCCCCAAAAACGAGGTTTACATGCCCTATTTATAGAAAAACAAATCTTAATTTAAAAAGAAAACAATTTAAGGAAAGTCTGTTTAGGTACGCGTCTTCAATCCACGAGACTGACTTACGGACCGTCGATGGATCTACGGTCCGTAAGCCAGGACTTAGAAAATATTTTAGCCCCCAAAACTCATCTTCTCTGACACAAACGACGGAATGGCAGTACGGTCCATAGATTGATATACGGTCCGTCAATCCCCTCCGTAGCTCCATACTTAGAATCTTCAAAAATCAGGTACTGGAACCCTCGCAGTCTCTTTCTACGGTTTGACAGTACGGTCCGTAGATTGATCTACGGACCGTCGATTTACACCGTGGTTCCACACTTGGTTAGATTTCCCTGATTTGTCATCCGTCCCTTGGCTGCTGATTTACGATCCTAACCTACGGACCGTCAATGGACCTACGGTCCGTAGATAGGCTCCGTGAATGCTCTTTTTCTGCAATTTGATCAATTGTCTCAATACTTTTACGCCTGAACATCTTTCCTGCAATAACATAATAAAACACATAAAAACCAATACGATAAGGCCCTAGACACACACAACTTGTAAGTTAAATGTATTAGAAATACCGTAAACTCACGGTATATCAACACCCTCAACTTAAATTCGTTGTTTGTCCTCAAGCGACGCAATACAACTCTAAACGACTCTTGTGTAGAAGCAAGCATTTCAAATCCAAGCAATCACATGGCTCTCTACCCCCCCTTACTTTTTAGATGCAACTTCGTTATTTTAGACTCGACAAGCTAATTAATGCAGATCAAACTCTGACACAAATCGACCAACTAGCACACAACCTGCACCTTATCACTATCACCAAGACACCAACTTTCCGACAATGTAACTTCTGCCCTTACTTCAAACGAAATCCTTCCTTTCAAAAAAAATGAATGTTATTTATGGTGTAAGGAGTTATTCAACACTCACGCTCAGAAGTAATTTCAAATACAGTTAGTGTTTTATGCCATAAGCTTGCCCTTGTTTTCACTGCTTAGACTCTCCAAACTAGATTCTAGGATCACTATAGGACTTTATTGGCTTGTAACGTAGGCTCAGGGTCAGTTGTGGTACATTTGGGTACTGATTAGTGACTTTCTGCCCTCCTTGACATTACACTTTGGCCTTTAACCTCTTTTTGCCCTTTTTCTAGCATCACACAGTTTTACCTTTTTTCGCTTGATTTCCTTCAACTAAGGATATGAATTCGGAATTTGTAACACTTTATTTTCTTCTCATTCATCTTTGTTTTCTTTTCTCTTTTTATTTTATTTTATATTTTTAGCTTTCAACCAATCACATCCTTTCCACATGTTTTCTCTCTTCTTCACCTCACTCTTTTCATACCCATTTTTTCTCAGACTCTTCTTTCATAGCCACCCTCAATTTATAGATTTTTCATTAGTTGAGGTGCACAATACCCGATGTCGGGTCAGGGCCAAAATTTGAAGTTACTGTTACATTAGCCACCCTCAACTTAGGCTTTTGGCCTAAATCGAAGTGCACATGTCCAATGAGGGACCAGGGCCAACGTATTAGATTATGGGAAGGTGAGTTTGGGGTTTTATAAATAAATGGTTTATTTAAGGCTCAAAGCTGGATCAAAGGGAACAATTATTTCATTTGGTTGACTCCTTCTAGGCAATTTACTAACTTTTCAGAACAATGGCCTATGATCACTTCCTATCTTCTAGATTGAGTTGTCTTAGCAGGACTAACCGGGCAAGTTCTAGCTTTGCACAAAACTGGTTGAACACAACAATTCTCACCCACTCTTGGTACATAGTTTCATTATCAGATTATTAAATTGCTTAGTTCAAGTTTCAGCTCAAGTCATACCATCAAGTTGATTTATTATGTCGTACTCAGAATCAGCACAATCAACTAATCATAGCCTAAAACATCTAGCACACATCCTAAAATTCTGACGGGTATCATTTTTTATAAGCCATCATGCTTCATTCTGTATCATACTTCTACACATACAATCCTAAGACATGCCGGTTTAACAGAAATTAAATAGTCCTTTGGGGAAAAAGAACACAGGCAAGAAAACCCCAAAGGAGGATTTATGAGTTGGGTTATTCAGATTTCACCCTATCACTCACAATCCATTTGCCCCACCCCCAACAAAAATAGATGCAGTTGTCCCCAACGCATATAGAAATAGTAAAAGAAAATGGATTGGGTAAAGCAAACCTGTGGCGCAAAGCGCCGGCGAATCCCTAACAAGCAGGGGGGTCCGGTTGCCCGGAACCCGCTGGAACATCAGTGGGTGCACCCTCAGTAGTGCCCACATCATCAGTTGTAGCACCCTCAGTAGTGCTCTCTCACAATCTCTCGGCGTTTCTAGAAACAGGTGGGGCTGCTGCAACTGGGGCAGAGCTCGACGCCCCTGCTATTCTCTCACGCTCCCTCTGCTGGCGAAACTCCTCATCGACTATCGACGCCCTCCTAGCCTCCTTCTCCTGCCCGTGTCTCTCTTGAGGCTTTCTCCTCCTCAGTGCGGTGAGATCGGTGCCGCTTGCCTCTGGCCTGTGTAAGTGCAAGTCCCTCCTCGGCGGTCCCACTGAATATAGCATCTAGCACTGTATCATCAGCCAGTGCAGTGGGGGAAACCTGGGGCTCAACAACAGGTGTAGCAAGAATGGCCTCAACGTCAGACCGGAGGCTAGCTATGTCGGCCTGCAAAGCAGATAGGTCAATGGCCGGGACTGGTCGCTCGAGGACTCTCAGCTCGAAGGCATCTAGGCAATTGTTGACAGCTTGGACCTTTCGGTCTATCATATCCTCCATCCTGCGCTCCACTCTAGCCTCTGACTCGGCGATCGACTTTTGCATCCAGGGCTGGATGTGGTGTAGTAGTGTGGCCATCTGCGCCTCTAATTTCTGAACTCTGGCCAAGGGAACAACAGCAGCGCCCAACTGCGGTGTGGACCGGGAAGAGCTAGGGCCCATGCTAGCTGCCTGAGAAGAGGAGCCCGGGACATTATCGGTGTGATCGAGGGCGCTGAAGTCATCGCCCTGTGCCTGCCCCACTGTGTCTGCAAGATCGGTACCCAAAGGAGGTACCTCAACCTGAGGCTCTCTGCGAGGTGCTGCTACATTCGCCTCATCTCGAATGAGGCTGATATCCAATGCGCCTGTAGGGTGGACTAGTCTATCACAATGCCAGATCGGCACTCCAGAGTCCCTGCACAACTGAAAAATAAGGCAAGGAAAGAGGTAAATCGTGGAGGTCCTGAATGCCCTCTCGTGGATCTCTGCCAGCAGCATGCGGGCAAAGTCGATCTCTACTCCCGCTACCAATGCCGCTACCATGACTGCTCTATCCCACGTGACTTGATTATCCGCTTTAGTCGGCGACACCCTGTTACGCACCAGTAACCAGAAGAACTTGGCCACAAAAGTCAATGTCGCCTTCCTGATGCCCAAACGTGAGCAAGAACCCGGTCCGCACGCTCACCGTCCGCAAAGCAATGTACTTGGCCAACCGGTGTATAACGGCCTCTCGCCTCGGTAATTCCTCCTCGGGAATGCACCACTCCGCACAATGTCCCATCCGTAATCAAACTCAGTATTGAGGGACCAAGAGTGACCCGCAGTGGGACCATAGAGAAACCGTCGGATGGTGGCAGGGGATATGTCTACCGGGCACCCTCGGACCAATGTGGAAGTCAGTGGGTCCTGAGCTAAGGGCTTTGACCTCTTAGAAATGGAGCCTCGGAGAGTGGCTGCATAAGAAGCATAGAACTCCCGCACAATCTCCTCACTGTACGTCCCTGGTTCTCGAGCCATCCAGTTACACTTGTGAAGATTGAACAACCGGTGAATGTCTGGAACCGTGTGCAAGCTCCCCGTGAGAACTCTCCGCTCTTCTGTGATCAGTCGGGCCATTTTCTTTTTGTCATTTACCATCTTAGCATCCCTGTATATTTGCCATTGGCCGTCGACACACCACCTATTTTGCTCGCCAGCTACAAGAGTGGGAACATCATTCGGGGGTACGGGTATGGACTCCGAACTAGTAGCCTCGTCAGATGAGGCTGCTGATCCTGTCCCCCGACCCGATGGAAGATTTAGCATGGGACCTAGTAGCCTGGGCAGACTCAGATCGTGAAGAATGGGCTGACTGGGAGCCTGAAGCATGGTCAGATCCCGATCCTGATGCAGACTCCCTCGCGAAGCAGCCCCAGTTGGTGACCCGATCAGTGTGTGCTCCTCATCGGAGACAGAGACTACGTCGGGAATCACCTTTCGGGGTGTACCTCTGGCGCGAGAAGTCCTAGTGTTGAGAGGCACGTACACTGGATCAATGTCGGTGTCTGTGTCCTCATCAATCAATCGGAAACTAAGGGCAACAGATTTGGACTTGCCCCTTTTTGAATAGGTGACCATCTTCTTAGGTGCCATTGTACCTTCGGGAACGATTTTAGTGTCCAAAACTAACCAAAACTATACTACGAAAAAGTAAAACGATAAACAAACAATAACAAAGTCTAGAAAAAAATTGCAGAAACAGGCCACTGTGATCATCCACAGAAGGTACCTACGGTCCGTAGACTAATCTACGGTCCATGGAACTCTGTCGTGGATCAGGGGACCAGAAACATAAGTTGCAGATGAAAACCACGGATGTGCAGAACGGTCCGTAGATCGATCTACGGACCATAGTCCACTTCCGTGGTTTTACACTTGGCTAATTTTTTGTGTATGCATCCAATGACGAACCTCATCGACGGTTCGTAGATGGATCTACGGTCCATAGACGGGGTATCGTGGATGCCATTTGTGCCCAGATTTTACCCTATCTTGCTAAGTAGGCATACAAGGTCCCAAATTTCAACATTAACAAGCCTCATCATGCATTTCAACACTCAATTATGCTAGTTCTTCATTCTTATGATTCCGAGTAGTTATTTTGATACATAATTTAGATAATTTCGGGCACCCTAAGTCGAAACTTACATAGAGGCTTACAATCACATATACTCAAACTACACAAACACTATCTATCATTCCAAGGGTATTGTAACTTGTAAATTAATCATGTAATTACATTAAACAATAACCCTAAGTTAAGACCAAATTCCCAACTTCCTATATTCAGGCTATGAATCGAAATTCAGAGTGAAGGGCAAATTCATTACCTTGCAAGCAACGAGAAGTGGGGGATTTTGTGATGACGCTTCCGAGCACAACAATTGGAACACCGCTATTGCTTCTAACCCAACACCGGACCTTAAAAGAGTGAAGTATGGGATGGGGAGTAAAGTTAGAAAATTTTAGGGACTTACCTTGGATCTACGGACACCATTGACGGTTCGTGGATCAATCGATGGGATGTCGATGGTCTCCGTAGACCTTTGCACCAGACCAAATTCTGCAGATTCAACAGGTGGTATACCTGCACATGTAGCAACCATTAAGCTGTTCTTTTTGTACATTTTCTTTACACTTTTTAGACACGAACCCTATACTAATTCTAGCCAACACTAAGAACTAAATTAATACAAAAATGCAAGTAAACGGAGCAAATTAAACCACTAATTGGAAAATTTAACCCTATCATTGACTAGATTGTACATCTTGGGTTGCCTCCCAAGCAGCGCTTGATTTAACGTCGCGGCACGACGCAGATGTCTTGATTACTCAGACTTCATCAAGATTGTAGGCCTCAATCACTTTTTGCACAGTTTCAGCATTCCCCAGATAGATCTTAATCCTTTGCCCGTTTACCATGAACCTTGTTCCATCCTTTTTCTCAAGCTCAACCGCTCCATGCGAGAGCACTTTTGTGAGCAAAAAGGGTCCTGTCCACTTGGACTTGAGTTTGCCTGGAAACAAGCGCAGCCTAGAGTTGAATAACAGCACAAGATCACCAACCTCAAATTTGCGCTTTTCAATTCTTTGGTCATGATACCTCTTCATCTTTTCTTTGTACAAGGCTGAACTTTCATAAGCTTGTAGGCAAAATTCATCAAGCATATTCAAGTCATTCATCCTTTGGTTAGATGCTGCGTTCCAATCCAAATTTAACTTCTTCATTGCCCACATAGCCTTATGCTCTAGCTCTACTGGTAGATGACAAGACTTCCCATATACAAGTTGGTAAGGAGACATACCTATGGGGGTCTTGTATGCAATGCGATATGCCCATAGAGCATCATCAAGCTTCCTTGACCAATCCATTCTATTAGCATTTACAGTCTTTGCCAATATCTGTTTGATCTCTCTGTTGGATACTTCAACTTGGCCACTAGTCTGTGGATGGTAAGGAGTGGCTATATTGTGACGGACACCATATTTCTCCGGTAGTGCTTTGAATAACCTATTACGAAGTGAGAACCTCCATCGCTAATTATGGCCCTCGGTGTACCAAATCTGGAGAAAATATTCTTTTTCAAGAATGCGATGACACTTTTACCTTCATTGTTGGAGAGTGCAACTGCTTCTACCCATTTCGATACATAATCAATCGCAACAAGAATATACTTCATCCCATATGAACTCACGAATGGACCCATAAAATCAATGCCCCATACATCAAACAACTTTATCACCAAAATAGGATTCATTGGGAGCTCTTGCCTCTTTGAAATTCCTCCTTCTCTTTGGCAACGATCACACGATTTGGTGAAGTCATGAGCATCTTGGTGAATGGTGGGCCAATAGTACCCACATTGCAAAATCTTATGTGCAGTCCGAATACCACTATGATGCCCACCAACAGGTGATGAATGGCATGCTTCAAGTACACTCAACATCTCTACCTCAGGCACACATCGACGAATAATCCCATCAAAGACAATTACGATACAAGTAAGGTTCATCCCAAAAGAATCTCTTCACATCATGCATAAATTTTCTTCTTTGGTGAAAAGACAAATCGGGGGGCACAATGTCGCTTGCCAAATAATTAGCAAAGTCGGCGAACCAAGGAATTAAATCATGAGAAGCAGCCAATACCTTTTCTTCTGGAAAAGCATCATTGATTTCAGCCCTATCTCCTAGCTTTAGCATAGCCTCTTCCTTTAATCTTGACAAGTGGTCGGCGACTTGATTTTCGGTCCCCTTTCTGTCTTTTACTACAAAATCAAACTCTTCTAGCAGCAATACCCATCTAATCAATCTCGGTTTTGCATCCTTTTTCGCCATCAAATACCGTAATGCAGAATGGTCAGTATGCACTATGACCTTAGTACTAAGCAGGTATGATCGAAATTTCTCGAATGCAAAAACCACTGCAAGAAGCTCTTGTTCAGTCACAGTATAGTTCTTTTGAGCCATATTTAGAGCTTTACTGGCATAGTAAATAAGGTGAAGAATTTTCTCTCGCCTTTGACCCAATACTACACCAAGCGCCAATCCATTCGCATCGCACATTACCTCGAACGGTTGTCCCCAATCTGGTGAAATAATGATTGGTGCTGTAACCAACTTCTTCTTCAACTCTTCAAATGCTCTAAGACAGTCATCATCAAAATAGAACTTACACTCCTTCTCAAGCAGTTTGCATAATGGATGCGCAATTTTGGAGAAGTCTTTGATGAACCTTCTATAAAAGTCTGCATGCCTAAGAAAACTTCTAACACCTTTTACAGAGATAGGTGGTGGAAGCTTTTCTATTACCTCAACTTTAGCTCTATCAACCTCAATACCTTTCTCAGAAATGCGATGACCCAACACTATACCTTCTTTCACCATGAAATGACACTTCTCCCAATTCAGCACCAAGTTGCAGTCTTCACATCTTTTAAGCACTTCGGCCAGATTATCTAGACAATGGTCAAAGGAATCACCTACAACTGAAAAATCATCCATGAACACTTCAATAGCATCCTCCACCATATCTGAAAATATCGACATCATACACCTCTGGAAGGTTGCTGGAGCATTGCACAACCCAAAAGGCATCCGTTTGAAAGCAAAAGTCCCATATGGACAAGTGAAGGTGGTCTTCTCTTGGTCTTCTGGAGTTATGGAAATTTGATTGTAGCCAGAATACCCATCAAGAAAACAATACCAACCCCTTGCTGCAAGTCTATCCAACATCTGGTCCATGAATGGCATGGGGAAGTGATCTTTTTCAATCCATGCATTCAACTTCCTATAATCCATACAAACTCGCTATCTAGTAACGGGCCTCATTGGAACAAGGTCATTCTTTTCATTTGGAACAACGGTCATACCTCCCTTCTTAGGCACACACTGCACAGGACATACCCAACTACTATCTGCAATGGGATAAATGACTCATGCATCCAGCTACTTTATGATCTCCTTTTTAACTACCTCTTGCATAGGTGGATTTAATCTTCTCTGGTGCTCAATACTGGGCTTATGCTCTGGCATGAGTTGGATTTTGTGAGAGCAAATACCAGGGGGGATCCCAATAATATCTGCAATAGTCCACCCAATAGCTCGCTTGAATCTCTTTAATACAGTCACCAAACACTCTTCTTGCCTTGAACTCAAATCTGCTGCAATGATGACCGGCAAAGTATTTTCTTCGCCCAAGTATACATACCTCAAGTGCGGTGGTAGAGCCTTAAGCTCCAATTTTGGTGCCTCCTCAATAGATGGTCTTGTGGGTGGGGACTCGCGATTCTTCATGTCAAGCTCATACTTCTTTGGTTTGGACCGGTATTCATGCTTATCAAGTGCAGCCACCAACTCATTATATTCTTCAATATCATCACTGTCGAAATTCATCATAACCGCTGCAAGTGCCTCAACACCTAGTCGCTCTTCAATCTGTACTTCTGACCCACTCTCCACTCTGTAGGTGATGGCAGATACTGTTTGGAGCTCCTCATTCTGCTTCATGGACCTACAGATGTTGAAAGTCGCTTCTTCATTGTTCAATCTGAACTTCATCTGGCCCTTTTCCATATCAACCAATGCACGCCCTATAGCAAGAAATGGTCTCCCAAGGATGATGGGGACCTCAAAATCAACCTCACAGTCAAGAATCACAAAATCTGCCGAAAAGATGAAGGACTCCACTTTCACTAGCACATCGTGGAGCACGCCAATGGGCCTCTTCACAGTTCGATCAGCCATTAATAATCGCATTGCAGTGGGCTTTGGGTCCCCTAGCCCCAACTTCTTGTAAATAGACAAAGGCATGAGGTTGATGCTAGCACCAAGATCACACAATGCCTTAGCAAAGTGTAGCAACCCTATAGTACATGGGATCGTGAAAGCACCAGGGTCTTCCTTCTTCTGCACCAGAGATCTTGTAGCAATAGCACTACAATGCTGCAATCTGTCATCATCTTCCAAACTCACAGACCTTTTCTTTGTCACCAGATCTTTCATAAACTTGGCATACCCAGGCATTTGCTCCAATGCTTCTATCAGAGGGACATTGATAGAAAGCTGCTTCAACATAGTGATAAACCTGCGATATTTACCATCTTCAGTCTTCTTCACTAACCTCTGTGGAAAAGGTGGTGGTGGTCTAGGTATGGGGACCACTTTCTGAGGTATCTCAACTTCTTGTTCTGTCGCAGTCTCAGACTCCTCTCTAACTTTTACTGCATCATCTGCTTTTCTAATCTCAGTCTCCACCATAGACGGCATAGGTGGATCTATGGTTTTCTTACCTCCTCGAGTAGTGATTGCCATGCAATGACCATCATTCTTGGGATTCTGGATGGTATTGCTAGGAAAAGTGCCAGGTTGACGTGGGTTCACTATAGTAGACAATTGAGTCATCTGCTGCTCCAGATGCTTTATTGACACTGCATGGGCATCAACCTTTTGACCAATGCCAGATAAGTCATTTTGCATCTCCTTCACGTTCTCATCAGTTGCATCAAACCTTCTCATCATCTTCTGCATCATATCTTTAATCCGCGCCAAATTACCTCCAGCTTCCCTAGCACCAGAATCCCAATTTTGAGGGGGAACATAGGGTCCAACCCAATCGTTTCTGTTGCCCTAATTGTTCCTGTTATAGTTGTTGTCGCGATTAAAGTTCCCATCCCGTACATAATGACCCTCTCTGTTGTAATTTCCATAGTTCCGACCTTGGTTTCCTTGACCTTGGTGCCAATTTTCCGTGTTGGATCCTTGGGCATTTGGTCGGAAACCCCCTGTCTGATCATTCACCGCATAAGTGTCTGTTTCATAGTAACACTCCTCAACTGGTGGTGGAGTTCTTGTCAAGTAGTTCACAACATTTACCTTTTCTGCTCCTCCGCTCACATGCTTCAGTACCAACCCCAACTCTGTCCTCATCTGAGCCATCTCCTCACGAATATCATCTGCAGAGTTGACAGTTGCATTATGAATGGCAAATGTGTTTCTCCCAGTATCTGCTCTCCTAGTGCTCCATGCTTTATTGTTGCGAGAAATTCTTTCCAATTTTTCAGAAATTTGTGCATATGAACAATCACCATATGAACCCCCAGCAATAGTGTCAAGGACCGCTTTATTGTTATCATCCTGTCCTCGATAGAAGTACTCCTTCAGCGACTCATCATCAATGCGGTGATTTGGAACACTTCTAACGAATGAAGTGAAT
Source organism: Solanum commersonii (assembly GCA_029007595.1). Lineage (NCBI taxonomy): Eukaryota > Viridiplantae > Streptophyta > Magnoliopsida > Solanales > Solanaceae > Solanum > Solanum commersonii. The sequence goes on along the minus strand of JAJTWQ010000010.1, from coordinate 574,929 downwards.
CTGTCCCAAGAGCTGCTCACAGACACTCCAGGTAATGCTACAAAATTGTTGACCCTGTCTTTGTGATTGAGCTTCTTGAACATTGGATAGTACTTTGCTTTAAACACCTTTGCCAATTGGTCCCATGTAAATATTGAGTTATAAGGAAGCTCAGTGAACCATACTGCAGCATCGCCTGTGAGTGATAGAGGAAACACTCGTAGCCCAATGACGTCCATATCTAGGTCTGGTCTACCCACACAACTCTTGCAAACTACTCTTAGCTTGGCTAGGTGAGCATGTGGGTCCTCTGATGGCAATCCTGAGAATAAGCCTCTTGCTGTAAGCATCTGCATCAAACTGCTCGTCACCACAAATGTGTGCCCTGGAGGTAAAGGAGGTAGGACAATGGGTCCATCAGAGTTTTCTATGTTCAAGTCGCCCCGATAGTTGTCATATTGTCGTGGGCCTAGTGGATCTTGCGCCCTCAGTGGATCTTCCAATCGATTTTCAGCTGGAGCCTGGTTGTCACCACCTACTACCCTTTGCTGTTGTAATTCCTCTGCATCATCCAGATTTCCTCCAATAGGATTAATTTGACCTTTTGGATTATTCATTCTTCGTAAAGTGCAGCTTAGCTCTGGATCGTAAGGAGTAAGTGGTCACCCTGACTCCGTGTACTTGGCATACACTAGAGGTAGAACCTGAGAGAGACAAAAACAAAAATTAAAAGTAAAATACGGAAAATATTTGACTAATGTTCAATACTGTAGTTAAAATAAATCTAAAAGCCAAAATTTCCCCGGCAGCGGCACCAAAATTTGATACGCTCAAATTACACTTCCTTACAGAAGTATAAGCGATCGTTATCAAGTAAAGAACCCAACTTGTAGGTTGGGGTCGATCCCACAAGGAAAAATGGTTTAGACTTTACTTTAACCGACAATTATATTCAATTAGTCAAAGAACTTCCAGAAACAGATAATTAAAAGGGGGGGGTTTGTGTGTATGAAACAAATAATAAGAATTTAGTAAAGGAATCAGTAATCAGACAAAAATCAATTTTTGGTTGTTATCAAGATGAGAGAAATAACTAGGGCATACGTGTTCCCCATAAGCTCATAACGCAATAATCCTAGTAACAACAATCCCTTTCTAGTGTATTACATGCAAAGTGATAAGTTAGGTATCTCTAAATCCTTGATCCGGCATCTAGAGAATTTCACCCCGCACCTTGATCCGGCTACATGTGTATACTTTACTAACCCTTACCTTTACCTCATATTAGACATCATAATCGATGTTTGGCTTAGTTATTACTTAGCACCAATCGACACTAGTCTATTAGATAGTATCACACTAAATCTATGTTGATAATTCTTTTCTTGTTGATTACCTCCTTGATCCGGCAAGTAGCAACAAGGCGAGTTCTAACGTTGGCCACCGTTAAAAAGATTTCTAAACAAAAGAATTATCAATACATGCAAAATACTATTCACGAATTGCTTATTTACTATTCATATTTTGTTAATCGCTCATGGTTCCCACAACCCTAGTTGTGGATTTAGTTACTCATATTAGCAAGAACACAATTCATAATTTTAGATAAAGAAATCATGAACTTACGTAAAGAGAATAATAAATCCAGAAATTCAACTTGAGTTGCGAAGCCAAAAATCTTCAAAACGAACTTGTAAAATTAATAATTGCAAAAATTGTAATTCAATCTCCAAAGTCAAAAGTAAAACTAGAATAACAATGTCTAACCCCCAAAAACGAGGTTTACATGCCCTACTTATAGAAAAACAAATCCTAATTTAAAAAGGAAACAATTTAAAGAAAGTCTATTCAGGTACGCGTCTTCAATCCACGAAACTGACTTACGGACCGTCGATGGATCTACGGTCCGTAAGTTCCTTCCGTAAGCCAGGACTTAGAAAATATTTTAGCCCCCAAAACTCATCCTCTTTGACACAAACGAAGGAATGGCAGTACGGTCCGTAGATTGATCTACGGTCCATCAATCCCCTCCGTAGCTCCAAACTTGGAATTTTCAAAAATCAGGTACTGGAACCCTCGCAGTCTCTTTCTACGGTTTGACAATACGGTCCGTAGACTGATCTACGGACCATCGATTTACACCGTGGTTCCACACTTGGTCAGATTTCCCTGATTTGTCATCCGTCCCTTGGCTGCTGATCTACGATCCTAACCTACGAACCGTCAATGGACCTACAGTCCATAGATAGGCTCCGTGAATGCTCTTTTCCTGCAATTTGATCAATTGTTTCAATACTTTTACGCCTGAACATCTTTCCTGCAAAAACATAATAAAACACATAAAAACCAATACGATAAGGCCCTAGACACACACAACTTGTAAGTTAAATGTATTAGAAATACCGTAAACTCACGATATATCAGGACACACAATGCACGATAGTGATACAAGAGAGTCGTTTTAAAAGACATCCCGTAGCCTCCCAAAGATAAGTAACGAACGTCTCCGCATCGATCTGCAGGACTTTACTAGATGTTAGCTCTGTACAAGTGATACCGACGAATCTGGGGCTCTGATACTAATTTGTCACGACCTAATTTCTCAGGTCATGATGGCGCCTACTATATGACCCACCAGTAGGCAAGTCGACCCACATCCCGGAACTCGAAATAATGGGATGTTAGGGTGGAAAATCAACCAATCAACCTAAAATAGAAATAAATATAACAAGAACATGCAATAAACGGGCGAAAGCGACTAGACATATATACATAAAATGAATCCCTCCTAAAACCTGGAAGTCACAACTACAGAGCTGCTAACAAAAAGTACAAGTCCCAAAAGTGTACTACAGAAACAAGCTATCTCGAAAGGCAAAAGACAAGCAAAAGTAAATACAGAAGGAGACGGGCAAATCCAGGACTTTGTATGCTCACCCTCGCCTCCAATCACAATCGCAGCTGGCTCGAATTAATGTCGGTAGCTAGTACTCAGACATGTATCACGAAAATAGATGCAAAGTGTAGTATGAGTACCAAAACAGCAGGTACCAAGTAGGCATCATAGGCCAACTAAGCAAAATAAGCAAAGGTAATCTGGAATGCGAATAAAGGGTTACATTCAAGGACAAAAGAGTAGTAAATGTGGGTATGTACACGAGCGTACAGGCAACAAAGAAAAGAAATCTAAATAACTCTGTCAGGCTCCCATAAACCCGACGGGTACGCTCGTGCACAATAAAAGAAACCACCTGCACGGACCCCATAAGCCCGACAGATGCACTGGCAGTTGAAGTAAAAGAATGAAGCTAGAAGGTCTATCACAATATTACCAATTTCCAGACTTTAACCGAACCATTACCAATCATATTTCAAGATCTCACTACGTCCCGGACTTTAACTGGAACATCTCCAACCTCCGAACCTCAACCTACAGATGAGAGTAATCAGAGATTAAATTGAAGCTTTTGTAAGGAATTGGGAATGCACCACGTGCAAGCTGGACCGCAGACTTGAACCGGGTACTGTAGCTAATGAGTCAACCTATATGGGCTGGACCACGAACTCGAACCGGGTGCTGTAGCCAAAGGTCGGGCACGGTGGGCTGGACCATGGACTCGAACCGGATACTATAATCAAAATCAAATCACAGGTAAGCTGGACCACGGACTCTAACCGGGTGCTGTAGCTAAGAATCAATATCCAACCATACGTCGCGGGAAATATTGCCAAATCATTTACCATAAATATTCATTTCAGTCCGACCCTCATCTACCCCAAATCACTGAGAAAGTATCCAAAAGTGAGTAAGCTAGACCACGGACTTTAACCTGGTATCTATAGCCGATAGTAAAGCAGGGCATTATCCATACAAGGTCATAAGCTGAGTTACCGCCTAGCTAAGGCTCAGACTATCAGACTCAAGTCTGCTAAATTAGTCTACAAGGAGCTAACCGTCCAAAATGACGTCTGAAAAAGTTCTACGGCCCAACGACATCTGAAACCTCGCAAATCTATGGCAACACAACTCTAAGCCTAGACTAAGGACAAACATACTTCAAATCATTATTATAATATACACCACAAGGTATGAATGTTCAATAATATCAAGAGTCGTGCTTTCACAGTCCAACACTTTCCTGAAACAAGGTCTAAGGCATGAATTATAGAAATTTAGCGTGCTCGACACCCAAACCCCTCCATACTCAAGCAAATCAATAAATAATTGCCTAAATATGCTCAATCTCATGAGGGGAAAACCAAAGCCTACCGGAAAGTCGATCACGCGTGTTCCAACTCACGGTACCAGAGCTTTTCCCTTCCTAACGGTCTCCAAATGCTTCCACACTATAAAAAGGTTAATCACCTCGTCAATACGAATATGTTGACACTAAAATTATATTTTTCAGAGACGGACCCAAAATTGGGTCTCAAATGGGATTGTGGGATCCACAATTGGAATCCCGAAAACGTCCCAAATACCCTACTAAACTAATACCCCAAATCATAGCACAAATAGATCCCTAAAACATAGCAAATCAACCCCAACAATTAAAATCATCATTAAGTTCTAACCTATGACTTGGCAGCCCCTTGATCATGAAATTCTAGAAAAAGGAGACCCTTCCAACCCAAACAAATTATACTACAACGATCCTTGGGAAAAACTCTACAAGTTAGCCTCAAGAATGACCAAAAACGGACTTAAGATGATCAAGATCTAACTTTACAAAGTTCAACAAAAATTCATTCCGAAAATCACTCTAGCAGTAGCTAAATTCGATTCCTTACCTCAAACGAAGGCTCCTCTCGCATTTCTGAAATCATCACTAGATTCCCCACTAAAATCCTCTTGAAATTAGCCTGTTGAATCACGTAATTTGACCTTAAAATGGAGGAGATATCTATGTTTGAAGATGAGGAAAAAAATAGACAAAAATAGTCCTTAAATCTGGAAATTTCCAGATTTCAACACGCTATCACGTGGCATCGCTTAGTTCAGCCACGTGGCGCCACGTGGCTCTGCCACGCCACCACTGAGTTAGAATTCAACAACTCTTCAAACTTAAATTTCTATGTTTCAGAGTCGTTCGGAGTCGAAAAAATACAAGCCATATATGGAATCTAATTAGAAATAATATTTCTCACTAAACGATGAAGTAAGAATTTCTATTAGAGATCGCACCGATGAAAAGTGGGTCCCACACCCAGTAACATTTTGAGCCATATTCCACAACTCATAGTGGTCGTAACAAGTCCTAAATGCAGTTTTAGGGACGTCCACTGCCCTAATCTTCAACTGGTGGTAGCCGAATATCAAATCAATCTTGGAGAATACCACGACACCCTAAAGTTGGTCAAATAGATCATCAATCTTAGGCATGGGGTAACGGTTCATCACCGTCACCATGTTCAATTGCCTGTATTCGATGCACAATCGCATAGTACCGTACTTCTTCTTCACGAAGAGGATTGGGGCACCCCAAGGCGATATACTAGGCCGAATGAATCCCTTCTCTAAGAGATCCTGAATCTGAACACTGAGCTCCTTGAGTTCTACGGGGGCCATACGATACGGTGGTATACAAATGGGCTTAGTGCCCGGCTCAACTTTAATAGGAAAATTAATGTCACGATCAGGAGGGAGACGAGGCAGATCGACAGGAAACACATCTGTAAACTCACGAACAATAGGTATTGAATCAACGGTAGGACCCTCCCTACTAACATCTCTAATATAAGCTAAATAAGCCAAACACCCGCTAGCCACCAACCTCTGGACCCGAACAAAAGATATCACCCCAACTGGCATGCGACTACAAGAGCCCTGCCACACCACCGGTGAAATACTAGGCATGGCTAAAGTAATGGTCTTGGCATAGCAATGCAAGACCGCACGTTGGGCTGGGCCATGGACTCTAACCGGGTGCTGTAGCTAAGAATCAATATCCAACCATACATCGCGGGAAATATCGCCAAACCGTTTACCATAAATAATCATTTAAGTCCGACGCTCATATACCCCAAATAGCCGAGGAAGTATCCAAAAGTGAGTAAGCTAGACCACGGACTTTAACAGGGTATCTATAGCCGATAAAAAAGCAGGGCATTATGGATACAAGCTCATAAGCTGAGTTACCTCCTAGCTAAGGCTCAGACTATCATAATCTAGTCTGCTATATCAGTCTACAAGGAGCTAACCATCCGAATTGACGTCTGAAAAAGTTCTACAGCCCAACGACATCTGCAACCTCGCAAGTCTATGGCAACGCTAGTCTAAGCCTAGACTAAGGACAAACATACTTCAAATCATTATTATAATATACACCAAAAGGTATCGATGTTCAATAATATTAAGAGTCATGCTTTCACAGTCCAACACTTTCCCGAAATAAGGTCTAAGGCATGAATTATAGAAATTTAGCATGCTCGACACCCAAACCCCTCCATACTCAAGCAAATCAATAAAAAATTGCCTAAACATGCTCAATATCACGAGGAGAAAACCATAGCCTATCGAAAAGCCGATCACGCGTGCTCCAACTCACGGTATTGGAGCTTTTCCCTTTCGAACGGTCTTCAAATGCTTCCACACTATAAAAAGGTTAATCACCTTGTCAATACGAATATGCTGACAATAAAATTATATTTTACGGAGACGGATCCAAAATTGGGTCTAAAATGGGATTGTGGAACCCACAATTAGAATCTCAAAAACGAATCCATGGAAACTTTCCAAATACCCTACTAAACTAATACCCCAAAACTTAGCACAAATAGATGCCTAAAACATAGCAAATCATCCCCAACAATTAAAATCATCACTAAGTCCTAACTTAAGACTTGGCAGCCACTTGATCATCAAATTCTGGAAAAACGAGACCCTTCCAACCCAAACAAATGATACCACAATGATCCTTGCAAAAAAATCTACAAGTTAGCCTCAAGAATGACGAAAAAACGATCTAAGATAATCAAGATCTAACCTTTCAAATTTCAACAAAAAATCATTCCGAAAATAACTCTAGCAGTAGTTAAATTGGATTCCTTACCCCAAATTAAGGCTCCCCTCGTGTTTCTGAATTAACCACTACATTCCCCACGAAATTCTCTTGAAATTAGCCTTTTGAATCACGTAATTTGAGCTTAAAATCAAGCAGATATCTATGTTTGAAGATGAGGAAAAAAAATGGACGAAAATCGTCCTTAAATCTGGAAATTTCCAGATTTCAACACGCTGCCACGTGGCGTCGCATCGTTCAGCCACGTGGCTCTGCGACATCACTACCACATAAGAATTCAATAACTCATCAAACTTAAATTTTGATATTTCGAACTCGTTTGGAGTCGGGAAAAACACAAACCATAAATGTAATCTAATTGGAAATGATATTTCGGACTCAACGGTGAAGTCAAAATTTCCATTGGAGATTGCTATGATGAAAAATGGGTCCCACACTCAGTATCGTTTTGAGCCAGATTCCGCAATGGGCATCTAAAGCCTCGGGAAGTGAACAAAGGGTCGTTTTAGACCAAAATCGATCTTCCGAAACTAACCAAGCTGTCAGAATTTTCATCTGAGCACGTTTTGCAGGAAGGTTGAACAAAGTCAACTATAGGCCAAATTTCAAAGGCAAAAACGTCAAATGGCCCTAAACTCGTACTGATTGCCTCAATACTTGTGTTAACCATGCAACTAGCCTAATTTGGCCATTTCGGAGCTGATGGAATCGTCAAAATTTTATTCTGAGGTCGTTTACCTAAATTTATGATCGAAGTCAACTTTTCAAGTTATAAAATCTCTATAACAGGGAAACGGGCCTAAAACCCAAACGAACGACCAGACGACCGAACAGTCAGTGCCAGCAAGTCATAAATGACTCGAGGTCGCTACAGGAACGCTTTAAACGATGGAATGAATGCTTTAAATTTAAAAATTACCTTGAGGGTCATTACAATATCCACTACTAAATGAACTTTCGTCCGAGAAAGTATGAGTCAAGAAGTACCTGAAGGCTCAAATAAGCTGGGGAACTGCACCCGCAGCTCATGCTCGGTCTACCATGTAGCCTTCTCAACTGGACGATGTCTCCAATAGACTTTAACCACAGGAATGGCTCTGGAACTCAACCGTCTGACATCTCTGGCCAAAATAGCAACTGGCTTCTCAATGTATCTCAAACTGTCATCCAAGTCAACTGCATGATACTTAATCACATGGGACTCATCTGGAACATACCGGCGCAACATCGAAATATGAAAAACTGGGTGAATAGCTGAAAAGGTCAGGGGCAAAGCTAACTCATACGCAACCTCCCCAACAGTCCTCAATATCTCAAAAGGACATATATACCTGGGGCTAAGCTTGCCCCGCCTCCCAAATCTCATTACACCCTTCATGGGCGAAACACGGAGGAATACTCTACACCAATAGAAAATTTCAACGGTCGACGCCTACGGTCTGCATGACTCTAATGTCTACTCTGGGCTGTTCTGAGCCTATCCTGAATCACCCTCGCATGATTTAAAGCCTCTCGCATCAAGTCTGTACCGCGCAGCCTGGGCTCTGTAGACTCAAACCAACCAACTGAAGAGCGACAGCGTCTACCATATAAGGCCTCGAATAGGGCCAACTGAATACTGGAGCGGTACCTGTTATTGTACGCAACTCTGTCAAATGCAAATACAGGTCCCACTGACCCCAAAATCCATAACAGTAGCCTGCAACATGTCGTCAAGAACCTGAATCATGCGCTCTGACTGACCATCAGTCTGCGGGTTAAAAGCTGCGCTAAGGTTAACAGGGGTACCCAACTCATCGTGGAAGGTCCTCCAGAAGCTAGAAGTGAACTGCGGGCCCCGGTCTGAGATGATGGAAATAGGCACACCATGAAGACGAACCACCTATCGAATGTAGATACGGGCTAACCTCTCAGCATTGTAGGAAGTATGGATAGGAATGAAGTGCGCTGACTTGGTTAATCGATCCACGATGACCCAAATACTATCCAAACCACGAGAAGTGCGGGGTAATCCTACAATGAAGTCCATGGTGATCCTCTCCCATTTTCACTCAGGAATGGGTAATCTCTGAAGCTCGCCACAAGGCCTCAAATGCTCGGCCTTAACCTGCTAACAACTTAAGCAACGCGACACCTAATCCATAATATCTCTCCTCATGCCGCTCCACCAATAGTGCTATCTCAAGTCCCAATACATCTTAGCTGTTCCCGAACGAATAGAATATTTGGAGTCATGGGCCTCGGTAAGAATCATCTGAATCAAACACCCAACTCTTGGAACAGAAAGTCGATCACCAAATCATAAAACCCCATCTAAATCTATGGTAGCCAGGCCAATGTCACCTCCAAAAACTCGATCTCGAAGTGCCACTAAGTCCTCATCCTCAAACTGACTGCTGCGAATCCAATCCAGCAGAAATGACTGAGCATCCACAAAAGCTAGCACACACCAGGAATCAGAGATATCAAGCCATATCATCCGGTTAGATAAGGACTGGATGTCAAAAGCTAATAGTTGCTCCGTAGTAGAAAGAAAGGCTAGACTACCCATACTCACCGCCTTCCGACTCAAGGCATTCGCTACTACATTCTCCTTACCCGGATGGTAGAGAATAGAGAGGTCATAGTCCTTCAGGAGCTCAATCCAACGGCGCTTCCTCGAATTAAGATCCCTCTGGCTCATAATGTACTGAAGGCTCCTGTGATAAGTATAGATCTCGCATCGAACTCCATACATGTAATGCCTTCAAATCTTAAGCGCAAAACCTACCGCCGCCAACTCTAAGTTATAAGTGGGGTAGTTGCGCTCGTGCGGCTTAAGCTGCCTCAACGCATAAACAATAATGCAGCCCTGCTGCACCAGTACACAACCCAAACTAATGTCGGATGCATCACAATAAACAGTAAACCCCTGGCCCTTAACTGGAAGAGTCAATTACAGGAGCGGTGGTAAGCAACTCCTTAAGCCTCAGAAAGCTCCTCTCACACTTCTCCGAGTCAAAGGAGCTGCTATAGTAGAAAATCCCTCAACAAAATGCCTGTAGTAGCCTGCCAATACGACGAAGCTACGAATCTCAGTCACAGAGGTGGGCCTGGCCCAATCATGAATGGCCTCAATCTTAGCGGGATCTACCATAATGCCATCCTTAGACACCACGTGCCCTAAGAATGCTACGGACTTAAGCCCAAACTCGCACTTTGAAAACTTGGCATAAAGTCACTGTCTTCTCAAAGTCTGGAGCACTATCCTTAAATGCTGCTCATGCTCCTCTCGGCTCCGCGAGTATACTAGAATGTCATCTATGAAGATTATGAAAAATGAATCCAAGTACGGCCTAAAGATCCCAGTCATCAAGTCCGTGAACGTGGCAGGGGGGTTAGTCAACCTAAAAGACATCACTAGGAACTCATAGTGGCCGTAACGAGTCCTAAATGCAGTTTTAGGGACGTCCGCTGACCTAATCCTCCACTGGTGGTAGCGGAATCTCAAATCAATCTTAGAAAATACCACGGCACCCTGAAGCTGGTCAAATAGATCATCAATCCTAGGGAAAGGGTAACGGTTCTTCACCGTCAACTTGTTCAACTGCCTGTAGTCGATGCACAATCGCATAGTACTATCCTTCTTCATCACAAAGAGGCCTAGGCACCCTAAGGTGACACACTAGGCCAAATGAATCCCTTACCTAAGAGATCCTGAATATGAACACAGAGCTTTACGGGGGCCATACGGTACGGTGGTATAGAAATGGGCTTAGTGCCCAGCTCTACTTCAATAGGAAAGTCAATGTCACGATCAGGAGGGAGACCAGGCAGATCGGCAGGAAACACATCTGTAAACTCTCGAACAATAGCTACTGAATCAAAGGTAGGACCATCCCTACTAACATCTCTAACATAAGATAAATAAGCCAAACACCCACTAGCCACCAACCTCTGGGCCCGAACAAAAGATATCACCTCAACTGACGTGCGACTACAAGAGCCCTGCCACACCACTGGTGGAATACTAGGCATGGCTAAAGTATAGGTCTTGGCATAGCAATCCAAGACCGCATGGTGGGGAGATAACCAATCCATACCCAAAATCAAATCAAAATCCACCATGTGAAGAAAAATGAGATCAACCCTAGTATCTCGCCTCTGAATAGTCACCACACAGGATCTAAATACCTGATCCACTATTAAAGAATCACCTATCGGGGTTGAAACACGCAACGGCTCAACCAATAGCTCTAGGCTTATACTAAATCGAGGAGCACAATAAACAGATATATAAAAATAAGTAGAGCCTGTATCAAATAAGGAGGATGCAGGATGATGGCATAATAACACTGTCCCTGTGATTACATCGTCCGAGGTCTCAGTATCTGATCTAGCTGGAGCAGCATAAAAGTGGGTGTGGGCTCCCTTACCCTATACATCGGCTCTGCCCCCTAACCTACCTCATTGGGGACCATCCCGTATACCTTGGTGACCACCCCTGTAGTCCTGTCCTTGGCCTCCGCTTCTAGCTGGAGGTGTTGGCGCTAGCGCATGTCTAGCTGCTTGTGGAGCGGGTAAGGCCAACCTATGATGGGGACACTCGTGGGCCCAATGATTTAACTCCCCACACTTATAGCACCTTTGGGTCTGCACACTCAGAGCTAGAGGTCGGCTACCCCGGCCAGAAGAACGTATCTGTGAACCACCTCGGCCCTGACTCGGGCTGGCAATAAAACTAATATGGCGGTGTTGATCAACCTCTGATGTCTGGAGAGAGGCCTAGAAGAGGCGACTAGACTAACCCGGCTGAAACCTCTGCTAAGATCTATCATAAGACTTTCGGGGTCTGAAACGGCACCTATCATGGCTATCCTCCTGTCTAGCTCTCTTGCTGCTACCCCCTTGGGCCTCGCGACGGAGCTGCTCAATAGTGCAGGCATGGTCCACTACATCCACAAATGAGCAGCCCGCTGAGACTAAAGACTGAATCTCAATCCGTAACTATAGTCTCAAACCCCGTACAAAACAACGAACCCTTTCCTCCTCAGTAGGTAAAATCTTGGCGGTATGCCTGGAGAACTCGTGGAATTAGGCCTCATACTTTGATACTGTCATAGAGCCCTGCTCTACCTAAGAAAACTGATCTCTGATGCTTCTGGGAATAAATTAGGCCAACAAGGCCTCCGAAAACTCAGTCCATGTGATAGGAGGAGACCCAGCTGGCCTGGTCTATAAGTATGTACGCCACCACTGCCTCGTCGGACTGTCTGGCTGGTAAGCGGTAAAGTCTATTCCTCTCGACTCCTCTAAACCCAAAGTTTGACGCCGCTCGCGGCAAGTAAGTAGAAACTCGTGGGCATCCTCACCCACAGCCCCAGAAAACCTAGGCGGAGATAGTCTAAGAAACACCCCGAGAATCTTCTGCTCCCGAAGTGGCATGACGCCCTCCAAATCGTAAGGCTGAACAACTAGTGTCGCTGGCTACTGAACAATCGGTGCCGCTTGATGTTGAACAACCGGTGCCGCTGGTGCAGGCTGGCCCTGTGGTACTGGAGCAGCTGGAGGTGGGGCCTACTGCATACCCCCAATGGCAGCTAGTATCTGGACAAGCATCACCTGTATACCTGGAGCTGCCACAGGCTAGGGCGGTGGCTGGGCTGGTTCCGGGCCCATCGATTACTGCTGTGTAGGAGCTGCTGGTGGCTCTATCACCGGCTCCTAAATTTTCTCTCAATCGTGGGCTGGTGCTGTAGCTTTGAAACAATCTCGAGGTCGGCCTCTACCCCTAGCTGGGGCGCTACCACGCGTGCGAGCCATCCCTGTAAAAGAGTTGAACAAGTAAGATTTTTAGAAATCGATAAGACACACAGTGCACGATAGTGATACAAGCGAGACATTTTCCAAAAGATATCTCGTAGCCTCCCAAAGATAACTAACGGACATCTCCACACCGATCTGCAGGACTCTACTAGACGTTAGCTCTGTACATGTGAGATCAACGAATCTGGGGCTCTGATACCAATTTGTCACGACCTAATTTCTCAGGTCATGATGGCTCGTATTATATGACCCACCAGTAATAAAGTCGACCCACATCCCGAAACTCGAAGTAATGGGATGTTAGGGTAGAAAACCAACCAATCAACCTAAAATAGTAATAACTATAATAAGAACATGCAATGAATGGGCTGAAGCGACTAGACATATATACACAAAATGAATCTCTCCCAAAACCTGGAAGTCACAAGTACATAGCTACTAACAAAAAGTACAAGTCCCAAAAGTGGACTATAGAAACAAGCTGTCTTGAAAGGAAAAAGACAAGCAAAAGTAAATACAGAAGGAGACGGGTAAATCCAAGACTTTGTGTTCTCACCCTCACCTCCAAACACGACCGTTGTTGGCTCGAATCAACGTCGGTAACTAGTACTCAAACCTGCATCACAAAAATAGATGCAGAGTGTAGTATGAGTACCGAAATAACATGTACCCAGTAGGCATCATAGGCCGACTGAGCAAGATAAACAAAGGAAAACTGAAATGCAAATAAAGGGTTACAATCAAGGACAAAAGAGTAGTAACTGTGGGTATGTACACGAGCGTACAAGCAACAAAGATAAGAAATCTAAATAACTCCGCCGGGCTCCCGTAAACTCAACGGGTACGCTCGTGCACAATAAAAAAAACCACCTGCACGGACCCCCATAAGCCCGACAGATGCACTGGCAGCTGAAGTAAAAGAATGGAGGTAGAAGGTCTTTCACAATATTACCAATTTTCAGAATTTAACAGAACAATTACCAATTATATTCCAAGATCTCACTAAGTGCTGGACTTTAACCGGAACATCTCCAAGTTCCAAAACCTCAACCTACAGATGAGAGTAATCAGAGATTAAAGTGAAGCTTCAGTAAGGAATTGGGAATCCACCACGTGCAAGCTGGACCGTGGACTCGAACCGGGTATAGTCTATAATGAGTCAACCTATATGGTCTGGACCACGAACTCGAACTTGGTGTTGTAGCCAAAGGTCGTGCACATTGGGCTGGACCACAGACTAGAACCGGGTACCGTGGCCAAAATCAGAGCACAGGTAAGCTGGACCACGGACTCTAACCGATTGCTATAGCTAAGAATCAATATCCAACCATACGTCGAGGGATGTATTGCCAAACCGTTTACCATAAATAATCATTTCAGTCGGACTCTCATATTCCCCAAATCACCAAGGAAGTATCCAACAGTGAGTAAGCTAGACCACAAACTTTAATAGGGTATCTGTAGCCGATAGAAAAGCAAGGCATTATGGATACGAGGTAATAAGCTGAGTTACCACCTAGCTAAGGCTCAAACTATCAGACTCAAGTCTGCTATATCAGTCTATAAGAAGCTAACCATCCAAAACGACGTCCGAAAAAGTTCTACGGCCCAACGACATCCGAAATCTCGCAAGTCTATGGAAACACTAGTCTAAGCCTAGACTAAGGCCAAACATACTTCAAATCATTATTATAATATACACCAAAAGGTATGGATGTTCAGTAATATCAAGAGTTATGCTTTCACAGTTCAACACTTTCCCGAAAAAAGGTCTAAGGCATGAATTATAGAAATTTAGCATGCTCGACACCCAAACCCCTCCATACTCAAGCAAATCAATAACTAATTGCCTAAATATGCTCAATCTCACAAGGGGAAAATCATAGCACAAATAGAGGCCTAAAACATAGCAAATCATCCCCAACAATTAAAGTCATCATTAAGTCCTAACTTAAGACTTGGCAGCCCTTGATCATCAAATTCTGGAAAAATGAGACCCTTCCAACCCAAACAAATTATACCACAACGATCCTTGCGAAAAAATCTACAATTTAGCCTCAAGAATGACCAAAAACGGACCTAAGATGATCAAGATCTAACCTTTCAAAGTTCAACAAAAATTCATTCCGAAAATAACTCTAGCACGAGCTAAATTCGATTCCTTACCTCAAACTAAGGCTTGTCTCGCATTTCTGAATTCACCGCTACATTCCCCACAAAATTATCTCGAAATTAGCCTTTTGAATCACGTAATTTGAGCTTAAAATGGAGGAGATATCTATGTTTGAAGATGAGGAAAAAAATTGGACGAAAATCGTCCTTAAATCTGGAAATTTCCAGATTTCAACAAGCTGCCACGTGGCATTACTTCGTTCAGACACGTGGCATTGCTTCGTTCAGCCACGTCACCACCGCGTTAGAATTCAACAACTCTTCAAACTTAAATTTTGATGTTCCAAACTCATTCGGAGTCGAAAAACACAAACCATATATGGAATCTAATTGGAAATGATATTTCGGACTCAACGGTGTAGTCGGAATTTCCATTGGAGATCGCTTCGATGAAAAGTGGGTCCCACACCCAGTAACGTTTTGAGCCAGATTCCACAACGGCCATCTAAAGCCTCGAGAGTGAACAAATGATCGTTTTAGACCAAAATCGATATTCCGAAACAAACCAATTTGTCAGAATTTTCATCTGAGCACGTTTTGCACAAATTTTGACCAAAGTCAACTGTAGGCCAAATTTAAAGGGCAAAAACGGCAAATGGCCCTAAACTCGTGCCGATTACCTATACACTCATGTTGACCATGCTACTAGCCTAATTTGGTCATTTCGGAGCTGATGGACTCGTCAAAATTCTATTCTGAGGTCGTTTATCTGAATTTATGAACGAAGTCAATTTTTCAAGTTATAAAATCTCCAAAATAGGGAAACGGGCCTAAAACCCAAACGAACGACCAGGCGACCGAATAGTTAGTGCTAGCAAGTCATAAATGACTTGGGATCGCTACAGGAACGCTCTAAATGATGGAATGAATGCTTTAAATTTAAAACTGACCTTGAGGGTCATTACAATATTCACTACTAAAAGAACTTTCGTCTGAGAAAGTAACAGTCAAGAAGTACCTGAAGGCTCAAATAAGCTGGGGAACTGCGCCCGCATCTCATGCTTGGTCTCCCAAGTAGCCAACTCAATTGGACGATGTCTCCAATGGACGTTAACCACAGGAATGGCTCAGGAACACAACCGTCTGACATCTCTAGCCAAAATAGCAACTGGCTCCTCAATGTATCTCAAACTGTCATCCAAGTCAACTGCATCATACTGAATCACATGGGACTCATCTGGAACATACCGGCGCAATATCGAAACATAAAAAACTAGGTGAATACTTGAAAAGGTCGGGGGAAAAGCTAACTCATTTGCAACCTCCCCAACTGTCCTCAATATCTTCAAAGGACCTATATACCTGGGGCTAAGCTTGCCCCTCCTCACAAATCTCATTTCACACTTCATGGGCGACACACGAAGGAATACTCTGTCACCAATAGCAAATTTCAACGGTCGACGCCTTTGGTTTTCATAACTCTGATGTCTATTCTGGGCTGTCCTGAGCCTATCCAGAATCACCCTCGCATGATGTAAAGCCTCTCGCATCAAGTCTGTACCGCGCGGCCAGGGCTCTGTAGACTCAAACCAACTAACTGGATAGCGACAACGCCTACCATATAAGGCCTCGATTGGGGTTACTAAGTACTTGAGTGGTAGCTATTTTTGTACGCAAACTCTGTCAAAAGGAAATACTGGTCCCACTGACCCCAAAATTCATAACAGAAGCCCACAACATGTCCTCAAGAACCTGAATTGTGCGCTCTGACTAACCATCAGTCTGCGGGTGGAAAGATGCGCTAAGGTCAACACGGGTACCCAACACATCCTGGAAGGTCCTCCGGAAGCTAGATGTTAATTGTGGGCCCCGGTCTGAGATGATGGAAACAGGCACACCATGAAGAGGAACAACCTATCGAATGTAAATACGGGCTAACCTCTCAGCACTGTAGGAAGTATGGATAAGAATGAAGTGCGCTGACTTGGTTAATTGATCCACGATGACCCAAATACTATCAAGACCACGGGAAGTGCGGGGTAATCTTACAACGAAGGCCATGGTGATCCTCTCCCATTTCCACTCAGGAATGGGTAATCTCTGAAGATCGCCACCAGGCCTCAAATGCTCCGCCTTAACCTGATGCCAACTCAAGCAACGCGATACGTAATGCGTAATATCTCTCCTCATGCCACTCCACTAGTAGAGCTGTCTCAAGTTCCAATACATCATAGCTGTGCTCGGATGAAAAGAATATTCGAAGTCATGGGCCTCGGTAAAAATCATCTGAATCAAACCCCCAACTCTTGGAACACAAAGTCGATCAACAAATCTTCAATCCCCATCTAAATCTAAGGTAGCCAGGTCAGTGTCACGTCCCAAAACTCGATCTCGAAGTGCCACTAAGTCCTCATCCTCAAACTGACAGCTGTGAAACTGATCTAGTAGGGATGACTGAGCATGCACATAAGCTAGTACACACCGGGAATCAACGATATCAAGTCGTATCATTCGGTTAGCTAAGGACTGGATGTCCAAAGCTAATGGTTGCTCCGTAGTAGAAAGAAAGGCTAGACTGCCCATACTCACCGCCTTCCGACTCAAGGCGTCCGCTACTATATTTACCTTACCCGGATGGTAGAGAATAGAGAGGTCATAGTCCTTCAGGAGTTCAATCCAATGGCGCTGCCTCGAATTAAGATCCCTCTGGCTCATAATGTACTGAAGGCTCCTGTGATCAGTATAAATCTCGCATCGAACTCCATACAGGTAATGCCTCCAAATCTTAAGCACAAAAAACTACCGCCGCCAACTCTAAGTCATTAGTGGGGTAGTTGCGCTCGTGTGGCTTAAACTGCCTCAACGCATAAGCAATAACGCGGCCCTGCTGCATCAGTACACAACCCAAATCAATGCCGGATACGTCACAATAAACAATAAACCCCTGGCCCTCAACTGGAAGAGTCAATATAGGAGCGGTGGTAAGCAACTTCTTAAGCCTCAGAAAGCTCCTCTTACACTCCTCCGAACTCACAAACGGAACATCCTGGTGAATTAATCGAGTCAAAGGCGCTGCTATAGTAGAAAATCCCTCAACAAAACGTCTGTCGTAGCCTACCAATCCGATGAAGCTACGAATCTTAGTCACAGAGGTTGCCCTAGCCCAATCACAAATGGCCTCAATCTTAGTGGGATCTACCATAATGCCATCCTTAGACACCACGTGCCCCAAGAATGCTACGGACTGAAGCGAAAACTCGCACTTTGAGAACTTGGCATAAAGTCGCTGGCCTCTCAAACTCTAGAGCACTATCCTCAAATGCTGCTCATTCTCCTCCCAGCTCCGTGAGTATACTAGAATGTCATCTATAAGGACTATGACAAACGAATCCAAGTACGGCCTAAACACCCTAGTCATCAAGTCCATGAATGCAGCAGGGGCTTTAGTCAACCCAAAAGACATCACTAGGAACTCATAATGGCCGTAACAAGTCCTAAATGCAGTTTTAGGGACGTCTGCTTCCCTAATCCTTAACTGGTGGTAGCCGAATATCAAATCAATCTTAGAAAATACCACGACACCCTGAAGCTGGTCAAATAGATCATCAATCCTAGGCAAGGGGTAATGGTTCTTCACCGTCACCTTGTTTAATTCCTTGTAGTCGATGCACAATCGCATAGTACCATTCTTCTTCTTCACGAATAGGACTGAGGCACCCCAAGGCGATACACTAGTCCGAATGAAACCCTTATCTAAGAGATCCTGAATCTGAACACTAAGCTCCTTGAGCTCTACGGGGGCCATACGGAACGGTGGTATAGAAATGGGCTTAGTGCTCGGCTCTACTTCAATAGGAAAGTCAATGTCACGATCAGGAAGGAGATCGGGAAGATCGACAGGAAACACATCTGTAAACTCTCGAACAATAGGTACCGAATCAACGGTAGGACCTTCCTTACTAACATCTCTAACATAAGCTAAATAAGCCAAACACGCGCTAGCCACCAACCTCTGCGCCCGAAGAAAAGATATCACCCTAACTGGTGTGCGACTACAAGAGACCTGCCACACCACTGGTGGAATACCAGGCATGGCTAAAGTGATGGTCTCGGCATAGCAATCCAAGACCGCACGGTGGGGAAATAACCAATCCATACCCAAAATCAAATCAAAATCCACCATGTCAAGCAAAATGAGATCAACCCTAGTGTCTCGCCTCTAAATAGTCACCACACGGGATCTAAATACCTAAGCCACTACTAAAGAATCACCTATCGGGGTCGAAACACGCAACGGCGCAACCAATAGCTCTAGGCTTATACTAAATTGAGGAGCACAATAAACAGATATATCAAAATAAGTAAAGCCTGTATCAAATAAGGCGGATGTGGGCTGATGGCATAATAACACTGTACCTATGATCACATCGTCCGAGGTCTCAGTATCTGATCTAGCTGGAGCAGCATAAAAGTAGGTGTGGGCTCCCTTACCCTATGCATCGACTCTGCCCTCTGACCTGCCTTCTCGGGGACCACTCCATATACCTTGGTGACCACCCCTACGGTCCTGTCCCTGGCCTCCGTCTCTAGCTGGAGGTGTTGGCGCTGGCGCATGTCTAGCTGCCTGTGGAGCGGGTAAGGCCAACCTATGATGGGGACACTCGCGGGCCCAATGATTTAACCCCCCACACTTATAGCACCCTTAGGTCTGTCCACTGAGAGCTAGAGGTCGGCTACCCCGGCCAGAAGAACGTATCTATGAACCACCTCAGCCCTGACTCGGGCTGGCACTAAAACCAATATGGTGGTGTTAATCACCCTCTGATGTCTGGAGAGAGGCCTAGAAGAGGCGACTAGGCTATCCCGACTGAAACCTCTGCTGAGATCTATCATAAGACTCTCGGGGTCTGGAACGGCGCCTATCATGGCTATCCTCTTGTTTAGCTCTCTTGCCGTTACCCCATTGGGCCTCACGATGGCGCTGCTCAATAGTGCAGGCATGGTCCACTACATCCAGAAATGCGTGGCCCGCTGAGACTAAAGACTGAATCTCAATCCGTAACTGTAGTCTCAAACCCCGTACAAAAAAATGAACCCTCTCCTCCTTAGTAGGTAAAATCTTGGCGGTATGCCTGGAGAACTCATGGAATCAGGCCTCATACTTTGATACTGTCATGGAGCCCTGCTCTAACCAAGAAAACTAATCTATGATGCTATTGGGAATAAATTGGGCCAAGAAGGCCTCCAAAAACTCAGTCCATATGATCAGAGGAGACCCAGCTGGCCTGGTCTCTAAGTATGTACGTCACCACTGCCTGGCCGGACTGTCTAGCTGGTAAACGGTGAATTCTTTTCCTCTCGACTCCACTAAACCCAAAGTTTGAAGCCGCTCGTGGCAAGTAAGTAGAAACTCATGGGCATCCTCACCCATAGCCCCGAAAAACCTCGGTGGAGATAGTCAAAGAAACACCCCGAGAATCTTCTGCTTCTAAAGTGGCATAACGCCCTCCAAATCGTCAGGCTGAACAACCAGTGCCGCTTGATGTTGAACAACCAGTGCCGCTGGTGCAGGCTGGCCCTGTGGTACTGGAGCGGCTGAAGCTGGGGCCTACTGCATACCCCCAATGGCAGCTAGTATCCGGACAAGCATCGCCTGTATACCTGGAACTTCAACAGGCTCGGGGGGTGGCTGGGCTGGTTCCGGGCCCATCGGTTACTGTTGTGCAGGAGCTGCTGGTGGCTCTATCATCGGCTCCGAAATTTGCTCTCAATCGTGGGCTAGTGCTGTAGCTATCACACAATCTCAAAATCGGTCTCTACCCCTAGCTAGGGCGCTACTACATGTGCGAGCCATCCTTGTAAAAGAGTTGAACAAGTAAGATTTTCAGAAACCGATAAGACACAAAGTGCACGATAGTGATACAAGAGAGACACTTTCCAAAAGACATCCTGTAGCCTCCCAAAGATAAGTAACGGATGTCTCCGCACAAATCTGCAGGACTCTACTAGATGTTAGCTCTGTACAAGTGAGACCGACGAATTTGGGGCTCTGATATTAATTTGTCATGACCTAATTTCTCAGGTCATGATGGCTCATACTATATGACCCACCAGTAGGAAAGTCGAACCACATCCCGGAACTCGAAGTAACGGGATGTTAGGGTAGAAAACCAACCAATCAACCTAAAATAGTAATTACTATAATAAGAACATGCAATGAACGGGCGGAAGCGACTAGACATATATACACAAAATGAGTCCCTCCCAAAACCTGGAAGTCACAAGTACAGAGCTGCTAACAAAAAGTACAAGTCCTAAAAGTGGACTATAGAAAAAGCTGTCTCGAAAGGAAAAAGACAAGAAAAAGTAAATACAGAAGGAGACGGGTAAATCCAGGACTTTGTGTAATCGCTCTCGCCTCCGATCACGACCGCAGCTGGCTCGAATCAACGTCGGTAGCTAGTACTCGAACCTGCATCACGAAAATAGATGCAGAGTGTAGTATGAGTACCGAAATAACAGGTACCCAGTAGGCATCATAGGCCGACTGAGCAAGATAAACAAAGGTAAACTGAAATGCAAATAAAGGGTTACAATCAAGGACAAAAGAGTAGTAAATGTGGGTATGTACACGAGCGTACAAGCAACAACGATAAGAAATCTAAATAACTCCGTCAGGCTCCCATAAACCCGATGGGTACGCTCGTGCACAATAAAAAAAACCACCTTCACGGACCCCCATAAGCCCGACAAATGCACTGGCAGTTGAAGTAAAAGAATGGAGGTAGAAGGTCTATCACAATATTACCAATTTTCAGAATTTAACAGAATAATTACCAATTATATTCCAAGATCTCACTAAGTCCTGGACTTTAACCGGAACATCTCCAACCTCCAAAACCTCAACCTACAGATGAGAGTAATCAGAGATTAAAGTGAAGCTTCAGTAAGGAATTGGGAATCCACCACGTGCAAGCTGGACCATGGACTAGAATCGGGTGATGTAGCTAATGAGTCAACCTATATGGGCTGGACCACGGACTCGAACTGGGTGTTGTAGACAAAGGTCGTGAACATTGGGCTGGACCATGGACTCGAACCGGGTACTGTAGCCAAAATCAAAGCACAGGTAAGCTGGACCACGGACTCTAACTGGGTGCTATAGCTAAGAATCAATATCCAACAATACGTCGCGGGAAGTATTGCCAAACCGTTTACCATAAATAATCGTTTCAGTTGGACCCTCATATTCCCCAAATCGCCAAAGAAGTATCCTAAAGTGAGTAAGCTAGACCACGGACTTTAATCGGGTATCTGTAGCCGATAGAAAAGCAGGGTATTATGGATACAAGGTAATAAGCTGAGTTACCGCCTAGCTAAGGCTCAGACTATTAGACTCAAGTCTGCTATATCAGTCTAGAAGAAGCTAACCGTCCGAAACGACGTCCGAAAAAGTTCTACGGCCCAACGACATCTGAAACCTCGTAAGTCTATGGCAACACTAGTCTAAGCCTAGACTGAGGCCAAACATACTTCAAATCATTATTATAATATACACCAAAAGGTATGGATGTTCAGTAATATCAAGAGTTATGCTTTCACAGTTCAACACTTTCCCGAAATAAGGTCTAAGGCATGAATTATAGAAATTTAGCATGCTCGACACCCAAACCCCTCAATTCTCAAGCAAATCAATAACCAATTGCCTAAATATGCTCAATCTCACGAGGGGAAAACCATAGCTTACGGGAAAGCCGATCACGCGTGTTCCAACTCACGGTACCGGAGCTTTTCCCTTTCGAACGGTCTCCAAATGCTTCCACACTATGAAAAGGTTAATCACATCGTCAATACAAATATGTTGACACTAAAATAATATTTTTTGGAGACGGACCCAAAATTGGGTCTAAAACGGGATTGTGGACCTACAATTGGAATCCCGAAAACGAATCTGTGAAAACATTCCAAATACCCTACTAAACTAATACCCCAAAACTTAGCACAAATAGAGGCCTAAAACATAGCAAATCATCCCCAACAATTAAAGTCATCATTAAGTCCTAACTTAAGACTTGGCAGCCCTTGATCATCAAATTCTGGAAAAATGAGACCCTTCCAACCCAAACAAATTATACCACAACGATCCTTGCGAAAAAATCTACAAGTTAGCCTCAAGAATGACCAAAAACGGACCTAAGATGATCAAGATCTAACCTTTCAAAATTCAACAAAAATTCATTCCGAAAATATCTCTAGCAGCAGCTAAATTCGATTCCTTACCTCAAACTAAGGCTCCCCTCACGTTTATGAATTCACCACTACATTACCCACAAAATTCTCTTGAAATTAGCCTTTTGAATCATGTAATTTGAGCTTAAAATGGAGGAGATATCTATGTTTGAAGATGAGGGAAAAAATGGACAAAAATCGTCCTTAAATCTAGAAATTTCCAGATTTCAATAAGCTGCCACGTGGCATTGCTTTGTTCAGCCACATGGTGTCGAGTGGCTCTGCCACGTCACCACCGCGTTAGAATTCAACAACTCGTTCGGAGTTGAAAAACACAAACCATATGTGGAATCTAATTGGAAATAAAATTTCGGACTCAACGGTGTTGTCGGAATTTCCATTGGAGATCGCTCCGATGAAAAGTGGGTCCCACACCCAGTATCGTTTTGAGCTAGATTCCACAACGGGCATCTAAAGCCTGGGGAAGTGAACAAAGGGTCATTTCAGACCAAAATCAATATTCCGAAACTAACCAAGTTGTCAGAATTTTCATCTAAGCACATTTTGCAGGAAGGTTGACCAAAATAAACTATAGGCCAAATTTCAAAGGCAAAAATGGCCCTAAACTCGTACCGATTGCCTCGATACTCGTGTTGACCATGCCACTAGCCTAATTTGGCAATTTTGGAGCTGATGGAATCGTCAGAAATTTATTCTGGGCTGTTTACCTGAATTTATGATCGTAGTCAACTTTACAAGTAATAAAATCTCCAAAACATGGAAACGGGCCGAAAACCCAAATGAATGACCACGCGACCGAACAGTCAGTGCCAGCACTTCATAAATGACTTGGGGTCGCCACAGGAACGCTCTAAACGATGGAATGAATGCTTTAAATTTAAAAATGACCTTGAGGGTCATTACAATATCCACTCCTAAAAGAACTTTTGTCCGAGAAAGTAAGAGTGAAGAAGTACCTGAAGGCTCAAAAAATCTGGGGAACTGCGCCCGCATCTCATGCTACGTCTCCCAGGTAGCTTCCTCAACTGGATGATGTCTCCAATAGATCTTAACCACAGGAATGGCTCTGGAACGCAACCGTCTGACATCTCTGGCCAAAATAGCAATTGGCTCCTCAATGTATCTCAAACTGTCATCCCAGTCAACTGCGTCATACTGAATCACATGGGACTCATCTGGAACATACCGACGTAACATCGAAACATGAAAAACTCGATGAATACCTGAAAAGGTCGGGGGCAAAGCTAACTCATATGCAACCTCCCCAACTGTCCTCAATATCTTCAAAGGACCTATATACCTGGGGCTAAGGTTGCCCCGCCTCCCAAATCTCATTTTCACACTTCATGGGCGACACACGGAGGAATACACTATCACCAACAGCAAATTTCAACGATCGATGCCTTTGGTCTACATAACTCTGATGTCTACACTTGGCTGTCCTGAGCCTATCCAGAATCACCCTCGCATGATCTAAAGCCTCTCGCATTAAGTCTCTACCGTGTGGCCTAAGCTCTGTAGACTAAAACCAACAAACTGGAGAGCGACAATGCCTACCATATAAGGCCTCGAATGGGGTTACTGAATACTCGAGTGGTAGCTGGTTTTGTACGCAAACTCTATCAAAAGCAAATAATGGTCCCTAAACTTGTACCGATTGCCTCGATACTCGTGTTGACCATGCTACTAGCCTAATTTGGCAATTCCGGAGCTGATGGAATCGTCAAAATTTTATTCTGAGGCCGTTTACCTGAATTTATGATCGAAGTCAACTTTACAAGTAATAAAATCGCCAAAATAGGAAAATGGGCCGAAAACCCAAACAAACGACCAGGAGACTGAACAGTCAGTGCCAGTACTTCATAAATGAGTTGGGGTCGCTACAGGAACGCTCTAAACGATGGAATGAATGGTTTAAATTTAAAAATGACCTTGAGGGTCATTACAATATCCATTAATAAAAGAACTTTTGTCCGAGAAAGTAAGAGTCAAGAAGTACCTGAAGGCTCAAATAAGTTGGGGAACTGCACCCGCATCTCATGCTCTGTCTCCGAGGTAGCCTCCTCAACTGGACGATGTCTCTAATAGACCTCAACCATAGGAATGGCTCTAGAACGCAACCGTCTAACATCTCTGGCCAAAATAGCAACTGGCTCCTCAATGTATCTCAAACTGTCATCTAAGTCAATTGCATCATACTGAATCACATGGGACTCATCTGGAACATACTGGCGCAACATCGAAACATGAGAAACTGGGTGAATACCTGAAAAGGTCGGGGCCAAAGCTAACTCATATGCAATCTCCCCAACTGTCCACAATATCTCTAAAGGACCTATATACATGGGGATAAGCTTGCCCCGCCTCCCAAATCTCATTACACACTTCATGGGCGACACACAGAGGAATACTCTATCACCAACAGCAAATTTTAACGGTCGACGACTACGGTCTGCATAACTCCGACGTCTACTCTGGGCTGTCCTGAGCCTATTCTGAATTACCCTCGCATGATCTAAAGCCTCTCGCATTAAGTCTGTACCGCGCGGCCTGGGCTCTGTAGACTCAAACCAACCAACTGGAGAGCGACAAATGCCTACCATATAAGGCCTCGAATGGGGTTACTGAATACTCGAGTGGTAGTTGTTTTTGTACGCAAACTCTATCAAAAGCAAATACTGGTCCCACTGACCCCAAAATTCATAACAGAAGCCCGCAACATGTCCTCAAGAACCTGAATCGTGCGCTCCAACTGACCATCAGTCTGCAGGTGGAAAGCTGCGCTAAGGTCAACACGGGTACCCAACTCATCCTGGAAGGTCCTCCAGAAGCTAGATGTGAAATGTGGACCTCGGTCTGAGATGATGGAATCAGGTACACCATGAAAATGAACCACCTATTAAATGTAGATACGGGCTAACCTCTCAGCACTGTAGGAAGTATGGATAGGAATGAAGTGTGATGATTTGGTTAATCGATCCATGATGACCCAAATACTATCAAGACGACGGGAAGTGCGGGGTAATCCTACAACGAAGGTCATGGTGATCCTCTCCCATTTCCACTCAAGAATGGGTAATCTCTGAAGATTTCCACCAAGTCTCAAATAATCGGCCTTAACCTGCTGAGAACTCAAGCAACGCGATACATAATCCATAATATCTCTCCTTATGCCGCTCCACAAGTAGTGTTGTCTCAAATCCCAACATATCTTAGCTGTGCTCGGATGAATAGAATATTTAGAGTCATGGGCCTGAGTAAAAATCATCTGATTCAAAGTTCTAACTCTTGGAACAAAAAGTCGATCACCAAATCTTAAAATCCCATCTAAATCTAAGGTAGCCAGGCCAGTGTCACCTCCCAAAACTCAATCTCGAAGTGCCACTAAGTCCTCATCCTCAAATTGAAGGCTGCAAATCCGATCCAGCAGGGATGACTGAACATTCACATAACCTAGTACACACCGGGAATCAGAGATATCAAGCTGTATCATCCGGTTAGCTAAGGACTGGATGTCCAAAGCTAATGGTCGCTCCGTAGTAGAAAGAAAGGCTAGACTACCCATACTCACCGCCTTCCGACTAAAGGCGTCCGCTACTACATTCGCCTTACCAGGATGGTAGAGAGTAGAGAGGTCATAGTCCTTCAGGAGCTCAATCCAACGGCGCTGCCTCGAATTAAGATCCCTCTAGCTCATAATGTACTGAAGGCTCTTGTGATCAGTGTAGATTTCGCATCCAACTCCATACAGGTAATGCCTCTAAATCTTAAGGGCAAAAATTACCGCCGCCAACTCTAAGTCATAAGTGGGGTAGTTGCGCTCGTGCGGCAGTACACAACCCAAACCAATGCCGGATGCGTCAGAACAAATAGTAAACCCCTGGCCCTCAACTGGAAGAGTCAACATAGGAGCGGCGGTAAGCAACTCCTTAAGCCTTAGAAAGCTCCTCTCACACTCCTCCGACCACACAAACGGAACATCCTGGTGAGTCAACCGAGTTAAAGGCGCTGCTATAATAGAAAATCCCTCAACAAAATGCCTGTAGTAGCCTGCCAATTCGACGAAGCTACGAATCTCAGTCACAGAGCTGGGCCTGGCCCAATCACAAATGGCCTCAATCTTAGCGGGATCTTCCATAATGCCATCCTTAGACACCACTACCACAAGAATGCTACGGACTCAAGCCAAAACTCGCACTTGGCATAAAGTCGCTGGCCTCTCAAAGTCTGGAGCGCTATCCTCAAATGCTGCTCATTCTCCTCCCGGCTCCGCGAATATACTAGAATGTCATCTATGAAGACTATGACAAACGAATCCAAGTACGGCCTAAACACCCTAGTCATCAAGTCCATGAACGCGGCAGGGGCGTTAGTCAACCTAAAGGACATCACTAGGAACTCATAGTGGCCGTAGCGAGTCCTAAATGCAGTTTTAGGGACGTCCGCTACCCTAATCCTCAACTGGTGGTAGCCGAATCTGAAATCAATCTTAGAAAATACCACGGCACCCTGAAGGTGGTCAAATAGATCATCAATCCTAGGCAAGGGGTAACGGTTCTTCACCGTCACCTTATTCAACTGCCTGTAGTCGATGCACAATCGCATAGTACCGTCCTTCTTCTTCATGAAGAAGACTGGGGAACCTCAAGGCGATACACTATGCCGAATGAATCCCTTATCTAAGAGATCCTGAATCTGAATACTGAGCTCCTTGAGCTCTATGGGGGCCATATGGTACGGTGGTATAGAAATGGGCTTAGTGCCCGGCTCTACTTCAATAGGAAAGTCAATGTCACGATTAGGAGGGAGACCAGGCAGATCGACAGGAAACACATGTGTAAACTCTCAAATAATAGGTACTGAATCAACGGTAGGACCCTCCCTACTAACATTTCTAACAAAAACTAAATAAACCAAACACCCGCTAGCCACCAACCTCTGAGCCCGAACAAAAGTTATCACCCCAACTAGCGTGCGACTACAAGAGCCCTACCACACCACAGGTGGAATACCAGGCATGGCTAAAGTATAGGTTTTCGCATAGCAGTCCAAGACCGCACGGTGGGCTGGACCATGGACTAAAACCAGGTACTGTAGCCAAAATCAAATCACAGGTAATCTAGACCATGGACTCTAACCGGATGTTGTAGCTAAGAATCAATATCCAACCATACGTCATGGGAAATATCGCCAAACCATTTACCATAAATAACCATTTCAGTCCGACCCTCATATAACCCAAATCATCGAGGAAGTATCCAAAAGTGAGTAAGCTAGACAACGGACTTTAACCGGGTATCTGTAGCCGATAAAAAAGTAGGGCATTATGGATACAAGGTCATAAGCTGAGTTACCGCCTAGCTAAGGCTAAGACTATCAGACTCAAGTTTGCTATATCAGTATACAAGGAGCTAACGGTCCGAAACGACGTTCGAAACGACGTCCGAAAAAGTTTTATGGCCCAACGACATCTGAAACCTCGCAAGTCTATGGCAACACCAGTTTAAGCCTAGACTAAGACCAAACATACTTCAAATCATTATTATAATATACACCACAAGTTATGGATGTTAAATAATATCAAGAGTCGTGCTTTCACAGTCCAACACTTTCCCAAAATAAGGTCTAAGGCATGAATTATAGATATTTAGCAAGCTCGACACCCAAACCCCTCCATACTCAAGAAAATCAATAAAAAATTGCCTAAACATGCTCAATCTCACGAGGGGAAAACCATAGCCTACCGGAAAGCCGATCACGCGTGTTCCAACTCACGGTACCGGAGCTTTTTCCTTCCGAACGGTCTCCAAATTCTTCCACACTATAAAAAGGTTAATCACCTCATCAATACGAATATGTTGACGATAAAATTATATTTTACGGAGACGAACCCAAAATTGGGTCTAAAACGGGATTGTGGGACCCACAATTGGAATCTCGAAAAATGAATTCGTGAAAATGTCCCAAATACCCTACTAAACTAATACCCCAGAACTTAGAACAAATAGATCCCTAAAACATAGCAAATCATCCCCAACAATTAAAATCATCATTAAGTTCTAACTTAAGACTTGGCAGCCCCTTGATCATAGAATTTTGGAAAAGCGAGACCCTTCCTACCCAAAAAAATTATACCACAACGATCCTTGCGAGAAACTATACAAGTTAGCCTCAAGAATGACCAAAAACGGACCTAAGATGATCAAGATCTAACTTTTCAAAGTTCAACAAAAATTCATTCCGAAAATCACTCTAGCAGTAGCTAAATTCGATTCCTTACCTCAAACTAACGCTCCCCTCGCGTTTCTGAATTCACCACAACATTCCCCACGAAATTTTCTTGAAATTAGCCATTTGAATCACGTAATTTGAGCTTAAAATGGAGGAGATATCTACGTTTGAAAATAAGGAAAAAAAATGGACGAAAATCGTCCTTAAATCTAGAAATTTCCAGATTTCAACACGCTGCCACGTGGCTTCGCGTCGTTCAGCCACGTCACCACCGCGTTATAATTCAACCACTCTTGAAACATAAATTTTGATGTTCCGGACTCGTTCGGAGTCGGAAAAATTCAAACCATATATGGAATCTAACTGGAAATGGTATTTCGGACTCAATCGTGCAGTCGGAATTTCCATTGGAGATTGCTCCGATGAAAAGTGGGTCCCACACCCAGTATCGTTTTGAGCTAGATTCCACAACGGGCATCTAAAGCCTCAGGAAGTGAACAAAAGGTCATTTTAGACCAAAAGCGATATTCCAAAACTAACCAAGCTGTCAAAATTTTCATCTGAGCACATTTTGCTGGAAGTTTGACCAAAGTCAACTATTGGCCAAATTTCAAGGGTAAAAACATCAAATATCCCTAAACTCGTACTGATTGCCTCGATACTTGTATTGACCATGTTACTAGACTAATTTGGCCATTCTGGAGCTGATGAAATCGTCAGAATTTTATTCTGAGGTCATTTACCTGAATTTATGATCGAAGTCTACTTTTCAAGTAATAAAATCTCCAAAACCAGGAAACGGGCCTAAAACCCAAATGAACGACCAGGCGTCCGAACAATCAGTGCCAGCACGTCATCAATGACTTGGGGTCGCTACAGGAACGTTCTAAACGATGGAATGAATGCTTTAAATTTAAAAATGACCTTAAGGGTCATTACAATATCCACTACTAAATGAACTTTCATCCGAGACAGTATGAGTCAAGAAGTACCAGAAGGGTCAAATAAGCTGGGAAACTGCGTCCGCATCTCATGCTCGGTCTCCCAGGTAGCCTCCTCAACTGGACAATGTCTCCAATGGATCTTAACCACAGGAATGGCTCTGGAACGCAATCGTCTGACATCTTTGGCCAAAATAGCAACTGGCTCCTCAATGTATCTCAAACTATCATCCAAGTCAACTGCATCATACTTAATCACATGGGACTCATCTGGAACATACCGGTGCAACATCGAAACATAAAAAATAGGGTGAATAGCTGAAAAGGTCGGGGGCAAAGCTAACTCATATGCAACCTCCCTAACTGTCCTCAATATTTCAAAAGGACCTATATACCTGGGGCTAAGCTTGCCCCGCCTCCCAAATCTCATTACACACTTCATGGGCGAGACACGTTGGAATACTCTATCACCAATAGTAAATTTCAACGGTCGACGCCTACGATCTGCATAACTTTGATATCTACTCTGGGTTGTTCTGAGCCTATCCTGAATCACCATCGCATGATCTAAAGCTTCTCGCATCAAGTTTGTAATGCGTGGCCTGGGCTCTGTAGACTCAAACCAACCAACTGGAGAGCGACAACGCCTACTATATAAGGGCTCGAATGGGGTTACTAAATACTCGAGTGGTAGCTGTTTTTGTACGCAAACTCTGTCAAAAGCAAATACTGGTCCCACTGACCCCAAAATCCATAACAGAAGCCCGCAATATATCCTCAAGAACCTGAATCATGCGCTCCGACTGACCATCAGTCTGCGGGTGGAAAGTTGCGCTAAGGTCAACACGAGTACCCAACTCATCCTCGAGATCCTCCAAAAGCTAGATGAGAATTGTGGGCCCCGGTGTGAGATGATGGAAACAGGTACACCATGAAGACGAACCACCTATCGAATGTCAGTATGTCTGTACACGAGCGTACAGGCAACAAAGACAAGAAATCTAAATAACTCCTTCGGGCTCCCATAAACCCGACAGGTACGCTCGTGCACAATAAAAGAAACCACCTGCAAGGACCCCCATAAACCCGACAGATGCACTGGCAGTTGAAGTAAAAGAATGGAGCTAGAAGGTCTATCACAATATTACCAATTTCCAAACTTTAACCAAACCATTACCAATTATATTCCAAGATCTCACTACGTCCTTGACTTTAACCGGAACATCTCCAACCTCCAAAACCTCAACCTACAGATGAGAGTAATCAGAGATTAAACTAAAGCTTCAGTAAGGAATTGGGAATGCACCATGTGCAAGCTGGACCACGGACTCGAATCTGGTACTGTAGCTAATGAGTCAACCTATATGGGCTGGACCACGGACTCGAACTGGGTGCTTTAGCCAAAGGTTGGGCATGATGGGCTGGACCATGGACTTGAACCGGGTACTGTAGCCAAAATCAGATCACAGGTAAGCTGGACCACGGACTCTAATTGGGTGCTGTAGCTAAGAATCAATATCCAACCATACGTCGCGGGAAATATCGCCAAACCGTTTACCATAAATAATCATTTCAGTCTGACCCTCATATACCCCAAATTG
Source organism: Solanum commersonii (assembly GCA_029007595.1). Classification (NCBI taxonomy): domain Eukaryota; kingdom Viridiplantae; phylum Streptophyta; class Magnoliopsida; order Solanales; family Solanaceae; genus Solanum; species Solanum commersonii. The sequence continues at coordinate 542,988 of JAJTWQ010000010.1, read as the reverse complement.
CTGAGAAACTTTTGAAAAGTGAGTAAGCAAGACCACGGACTTTAACCGGGTATCTGTAGCCGATAGAAAAGCAAGGCATTATGGATACAAGGTCATAAGCTGAGCTACCGCCTAGCTAAGGCTCAGACTATCAGACTCAAGTCTGCTATATCAGTCTACAAGGAGCTAATCGTCCGAAACGACGTCCGAAAAAGTTCTACGGCCCAACGACATCTGAAACCTCGCAAGTCTATGGCAACACTAGTCTAAGCCTAGACTAAGGCCAAACATACTTCAGATCATTGTTATAATATACACCAGAGGGTATGGATGTTCAATAATATCAAGAGTCATGCTTTCACAGTCCAACACTTTCCCGAAATAAGGTCTAAGGCATGAATTATAGAAATTTAGCATGCTCGACACCCAAACCCCTCCATACTCAAGCAAATCAATAAATAATTGCCTAAACATGCTCAATCTCACGAGGGAAAAATCATAGCCTACCGGAAAGCCGATCATACGTGTTCCAACTCACGGTATCGGAGTTTTTCCCCTCCGAACGGTCTCCAAATTCTTCCAAACTATAAAAAGGTTAATCACCTCGTCAATACGAATATGTTGACACTAAAATTATATTTTTCCGAGACGGACCCAAAATTGGGTCTAAAACGGGATTGTGGGACCCACAATTGGAATCCCAAAAATGAATCTGTGAAAACATCCCAAATACCCTACTAAACTAATACCCCAAAACTTAGCACAAATAGATGCCTAAAACATAGCAAATCAGCTCCAACAATTAAAATCATCATTAAGTCCTAACTTAAGACTTGGCAGCCCCTTGATCATCAAAAATTCATTCCGAAAATCACTCTAGCAGTAGCTAAATTCGATTCCTTACCTCAAACAAAGCTTCCCCTCACGTTTCTGAAATCACCACTTGATTTCCCACGAAATTCTCTTGAAATTAGCCATTTGAATCACGTAATTTGATCTTAAAATGGAGGAGATATCTATGTTTGAAGATGGGAAAAAAATGGACAAAAATCGTCCTTAAATCTGGAAATTTCCAGATATCAACACACTGCCACATGGCATCGCGTCGTTCATCCATGTGGCATCACGTGACTCTACCACGTCACCACTGCGTTAGAATTCATCAACTCTTCAAACTTAAATTTTGATGTGTCGAACTCGTTCGGAGTTGGAAAAATACAAATCATATATGAAATCTAATTGAAAATGATATTTCGGACTCAACGGTGAAGTCGGAATTTCCATTGGAGATCTCTCCAATGAAAAGTGCATCCCACACGCAGTATCGTTTTGTCCCACATTCCACAACGGGCATCTAAATCCTCGAGAAGTGAACAAAGGGTCGTTCTAGACCAAAATCGATACTCCAAAACTAACCAACCTGTCAGAATTTTCATCTGAGCATGTTTTGCAAGAAGTTTGACCAAAGTCAACTATAGGCCAAATTTCAAAGGCAAAAATGTCAAATGGTCCTAAACTTGTACCGATTGCCTCGATACTCATGTTGACCATGCTACTAGCCTAATTTGGCCATTCCGAAGCTGATGGAATCGTCAAAATTTTATTCTGAGGTCGTTTATCTGAATTTATGATCGAAGTTAACTTTTCAAGTTATAAAATCTCCAAAATAGGGAAACGGGCCTAAAACCCAAATGAACGACGAGGCGACTGAACAGTCAGTGCCAGCAAGTCATAAATGACTTGGGGTCGCTACAGGAACATTCTAAACGATGGAATGAATGCTTTAAATTTAAAAATGACCTTGAGGGTCATTACAATATCCACTACTAAAAGAACTTTCATCCGCGAAAGTAAGAGTCAAGAAGTACCTGAAGGATCAAATAAGCTGGGGAACTGCGCCCGCATCTCATGCTCGATTTCCCAGGTAGCCTCCTCAACTAGACGATGTCTCCAATGGACTTAACCACAGGAATGGCTCTGGAACGCAACTGTCTGACATCTCTGGCCAAAATAGCAACTGTCTCCTCAATGTATCTCAAACAGTCATCCAAGTCAACAGCATCATACTGAATCACATGGGACTCATCTGGAACATACCAGCACAACATCGAAACATGAAAAACTGGGTTAATAGCTGAAAAGGTCGGGGGCAAAGCTAACTCATATGCAACCTCCCCAACTGTCCTCAATATCTCAAAAGGACCTATATACTTGGGGCTAAGCTTGCCCGGCCTCCCAAATCTCATTACACCCTTCATGGGCGACACATGAAGGAATACTCTATCACCAATAGCAAATTTCAACGGTCAACGCCTACGGTCTGCATAACTCTGATGCCTACTCTGGGCTGTCCTAAACCTATCCTGAATCACCATCGCATGATCTAAAGCCTCTCGCATCAAGTCTGTACCATGCGGCCTGGGCTCTGTAGACTCAAACCAACCAATTGGAGAGCGACAACACCTACCATATAAGGCCTCGAATGGGGCCTTCTGAATACTCGAGTGGTAGCTGTCGTTGTACGCAAACTCTGTCAAAGGCAAATACTGGTCCCACTGACCCCAAAATCCATAACAGAAACCCGCAACATGTCCTCAAGAACCTGAATCGTGCACTCCAACTGACCATCAGTCTGCGGGTGGAAAGCTGCGCTAAGGTCAACACGGGTACCCAACTCATCCTGGAAGGTCCTCCAGAAGCTAGATGTGAACTGTGGGCCCCGATCTGAGATGATGGAAACAGGCACACCATGAAGACGAACCACCTATCGAATGTAGATATGGGCTAACCTCTTAGCACTGTAGGAAGTATGGATAGGAATAAAGTGCGCTGACTTGGTTAATCGATCCACGATGACCCAAATACTATCAAGCCCACGGAAAGTGCGGGGTAATCCTACAACGAAGTCCATGGTGATCCTCTCTCATTTCCACTCAGGAATGGGTAATCTCTGAAGCTCGCCACCAGGCCTCAATTGCTCGGCCTTAACCTGTTGACAACTAAATTAACGAGATATCTCTCCTCTTGCTGCTCCACTAGTAGTGCTGTGTCAATTCCCAATACATCTTAGCTGTGCCCGGATGAATAAAATATTTAGAGTCATGGGCCTCGGTAAGAATCATCTGAATCAAACCCCCAACTCTTGGAACACAAAGTCGATCACCAAATCTTAAAATTCCATCTAAAGCTAAGGTAGTCAGGCCAGTGTCACCTTCCAAAACTCGATCTCGAAGTGCCACTAAGTCCTCATCCTCAAACTGATGGCTGCGAATTCGATCCAGCAGAGATGACTGAGCATCCACATAAGCTAATACACACCAGGAATCAGAGATATCAAGCTGTATTATCCGGTTAGCTAAGGACTGGATGTCCAAAGCTAATGGTCGCTCCGTAGTAGAAAGAAAGGCTAGACTACCCATACTCACTGCCTTCCGACTCAAGGCGTCCACTACTGCATTCGCATTGCCCGGATGGTAGAGAATAGAGAGGTCATAGTCCTTCTGGAGCTCAATCCAACGGCGCTGCCTCGAATTAAGATTCATCTGGCTCATAATGTACTGAAGGCTCCTATGATAAGTATAGATCTCGCATCGAACTCCATACAGGTAATGCCTCCAAATCTTAAGCACAAAAACTACCGCCGCCAACTCTAAGTCATGAGTGGGGTAGTAGCGCTCGTGCGGCTTAAGCTGCCTTGATGCATAAGCAATAACGCGGCCCTGCTACATCAGTACAAAACCTAAACCAATGCCAGATGCGTCACAATAAACAGTAAACCCCTGGCCCTCAACTGGAAGAGTCAATATAGGAGCGGTGGTAAGCAACTCCTTAAGGCTCAGAAAGCTCCTCTCACACTCCTCTGACCACATAAATGAAACATCCTGGCGACTTAACCGAGTCAAAGGCACTGCTATAGTAGAAAATCCCTCAACAAAGTGCCTGTAGTAGCCTGCCAATCCGACGAAGCTACGAATCTCAGTCACAGAGGTGGGCGTGGACCAATCATGAATGGCCTCAATCATAAAGGGATCTACTATAATGCCATCCTTAGACACAACGTGCCCCAAGAATGCTACGGACTCAAGCCAAAACTTGGACTTTCAGAACTTGGCATAAAGTCGCTAGCCTCTCAAAGTCTGGAGCACTATCCTCAAATGCTGCTCATGCTCCTCCCGGCTCCGCGAGTATACTAGAATTTCATCTATGAAGACTATGGCAAACTAATACAAGTACGGCCTAAACACCCTAGTCATCAAGTCCATGAATACGGCAGAGGCGTTAGTCAACCCAAAAGACATCACTAGGAACTCATAGTGGCCGTAACGAGTCCTAAATGCAGTTTTAGGGACGTCCGCTGCCCTAATCCTCAATTGGTGGTAGCCGGATCACAAATCCATCTTAGAAAATACCACGGCACCCTGAAGCTGGTCAAATAGATCATCAATCCTAGGCATGGGGTAATGGTTCTTCACCGTCACCCTGTTCAACTGCCTATATTCGATGCACAATTGCATAATATTGTCCTTCTTCCTCACGAAGAGGACTGGGGCACCCCAAGGCGATACACTGGGCCGAATGAATCCCTTATCTAAGAGATCCTAAATCTGAACACTGAGCTCCTTGAGCTCTATGGGGGCCATATGGTACGGTGGTATAGAAATGGGCTTAGTGCCCGACTCTACTTCAATAGGAAAGTCAATGTCACGATCAGGAGGGAGACCAGGCAGATCGATAGGAAACACATCTGTAAACTCTCGAACAATAGGTACCAAATCAACGGTAGGACTTCCCTACTAACATCTCTAACATAAGCTAAATCAGCCAAACACCCGCTAGCCACCAACCTCTAGGCCCGAACAAAAGATATCTCCCCAACTGGCGTGCGACTACAAGAGCCCTGCCACACCACTGATGGAATACCAAGCATGGCTAAAGTAATGATCTTGGCATAGCAATCCAAGACCTCACGGTGGGGGGATAACCAATCCATACCTAAAATCAAATCAAAATCCACCATGTCAAGCAAAATGAGATCAACCCTAGTGTCTCGCCTCTAAGTAGTCACCACACAGGATCTAAATACCTGATCCACTACTAAAGAATCACCTATCGGGGTCGAAACACGCAACGACTCAATCAATATTTGTGGGCATATACTCAATCGAGGAGCAAAATAAACAGATATATAAGAATAAGTAGAGCCTGGATCAAATAAGTCGGATGCGGGTTGATGGCATAATTACACTGTACCTGTGATCACATCGTCTGAGGTCTCAGCATCTGCTCTAGCTGGAGCTGCATAAAAGTGGGCATGGGCTCCCCTATCCTGTGCATCGGCTCTGCCCCCGACTCCGCCTCCTCGGGGACCCCCCCATATTCCTTGGTGACCAGCCCTGCGGTCTTGTCCCTGGCCTCTGCCTCTAGCTGGAGGTGCTGGCGCTGGCGCATGTCTAGCTGCCTGTGGAGTGGGTAAGGCTAACCTACGATGGGGACACTCGCAGGCCCAATGAACTAACTCCCCACACTTATAGCACCCTTGGGGCTGTCGACTGAGAGCTGGAGGTCGGCTACCCCGACCAGAAAAACCCATCTGTGAACCACCTTGGCCCTAACTCGTACCGTCACTAAAACCAATATGGCGGTGTTGATCACCCTCTGATGTCTGGAGAGAGGCTTGGAAGGGGGGACTAGATTGACCTGACTGAAACCTCTGCGGAGATCTATCATAAGACTCTCGGGGTCTGAAACGGCACCTGTCATGGCTATCCTTCTGTCTAGCTCTCTTGCCGCTACCCCATTGGGCCTTGCGACGGAGCTGCTCAATAGTGCGGGCATGGTCCACTACATCCAGAAATAAGTGGCCCGCTGAAACTAAAGACTGAGTCTCAATCCGTAACTGTAGTCTCAAACGCCAAACTAAACAACGAACCGTCTCCTCCTCAGTAGGTAATATCATGGCGGCATGCCTGGAGAGCTCACGGAATCGGGCCTCATACTCTGATACTGTCATGGAGCCCTGTTCTAATCGAGAAAACTGATCTCTAAGCTAATCTCTGATGCTCCTGGGAATAAATTGGGCCAAGAAGGCATCCGAAAACTCAGTCCATGTGACCAGTGGAGACCCAGCTGGCCTGGTCTCTAAGTATGTACGCCACCACTGCCTGGCGGGATCATCTAGCTGGTAAGCGGTGAAGTTTACTCCTCTCGACCCCACTAAACCCAAAGTCTGTTGACGCCGCGGCAAGTAAGTAGAAACTCGTGGGCATCCTCACCCACAGTCCCAGAAAACCTCGGCAGTGATAGTCTAAGGAACACCCTGAGTATATTCTGCTCCCGAAGTGGCATGATCCCCTCCAAATCATCAGGATGAATAACCGGTGCCGCTGGCTGCTGAACAACCGGTGTCGCTGGCTGTTGAACAACCGGTGTCGCTGGTGCAGGCTGGCCCTACGGTACTGGAGCTGGGGCCTGCTGCATACCCCCAATGGCAGCTAGTATCTAGACGAGCATCGCCTGTATACTTGGAGTTGCCATAGGCTCAAGCGGTGGTTGGGCTGGTCCCGGCCCCATCGGTTGCTGCTGTGCTAGAGCTGCTGGTGGCTCTATCACCGGCTCCGGAGTTTGCTCTCGGTAATGGGCTAGTGTTGTAGCGCTGGCACAACCTTGAGGTTGGCCTCTACCCCTAGCTGGGGCCCTACCACGCATGCGAGCCATCCCTGTAAAAGAGTTGAACAAGAAAGATTTTCATAAATCGATAAGATACACAATGCACGGCAGTGATACATGAGAGACACGTTCCTAAAGACATCCCGTAGCCTCCCGAGGATAAGTAACGGACGTCTCCTCACCAATTTGCAGGACTCTACTAGACGTTAAATCTGTACAAGTGAGACCGAGGAACCTGGGGCTCTGATACCAATTTGTCACGACCTAATTTCTCAGGTCATGATAGCACCTACTATATGACCCACCAGTAGGCAAGCCGACCCACTTCCCAAAACTCGAAGTAATGGGATGTTAGGGTAGAAAACCAACCAATCAACCTAAAATAGTAATAAATATAACAAGAACATGCAATGAACGGACGGAAGCGACTAGACATATATAGATAAAATGAATCCCTCCCAAAACCTGGAAGTCACAACTACAAAGCTCCTAATAAAAAGTACAAGTCCCAAAAGTGGACTACAGAAACAAGCTGTCTCGAAAGGCAAAAGACAAGCAAAAGTAAATACAGAAGGAGATGGGCAAATCCAGGACTTTGTGTGCTAACCCTCGCCTCCGATCACAACCGCAGCTGGCTCGAATCAACATCGATAGCTAGTACTCGAACCTACATCACGAAAAAAGATACAGAGTGTAGTATGAATACCAAAACAATAGGTACCCAGTAGGCATCATAGGCCGACTGAGCAAGATAAGCAAAGGTAAACTGAAATGCGAATAAAGGGTTACAATCAAGGACAAAAGAGTAGTAAATGTGGGTATGTACACGAGCGTACATGCAACAAAGACAAGAAATCTAAATAACTCCGCCGGGCTCCTAGAAACCCGACGGGTACGCTCGTGCACAATAAAAGAAACCACCTGCATGAACCCCCATAAGCCCGGCAGATGCGCTAGCATTTGAAGTAAAAGAATGGAGCCAGAAGGTCTATCACAATATTACCAATTTCTGGACTTTAACCGAGCCATTACAAATTATATTCCAAGATCTCACTACGTCCCGGACTTTAACCGGAACATCTCCAACCTCCAAAACCTCAACCTACAGATGAGAGTAATCAAAGATTAAACTGAAGCTTCAGTAAGGAATTGGGAATGCACCACGTGCAAGCTGGACCACGGACTCGAACCGGGTACTGTAGTTAATGAGTCAACCTATATGGGCTGGACCATGGACTCGAACCCAGCCAAAGGTCGGGCACGGGTGGGCTGGACCACGAACTCGAACTGGGTACTGTAGCTAAAATCAGATAACAGGTAAGCTGGACCACGGACTCTAACCGGGTGCTGTAGCTAAGAATCCATATCCAACCATACGTCGCGGGAAATATCACCAAACCATTTACCATAAATAATCATTTTAGTCCAACCCTCAATATTATAATAGACTAAGGCCAAACATACTTCAAATCATTATTACAATATACACCACAAGGTATGGATGTTCAATAATATCAAGAGTCATGCTTTCACAGTCCAACACTTTCCCGAAATAAGGTCTAAGGCATGAATTATAGAAATTTAGCATGCTCGACACCCAAACCCCTCCATACTCAAGAAAATCAATAAACAATTGCCTAAACATGCTCAATCTCACGAGGGCAAAAACCATAGCCTACCGGAAAGCCGATTATGCGTGTTCCAACTCTCGGTACCGGAGTTTTTCCCCTCCGAACGGTCTCCAAATTCTTCCACACTATAAAAAGGTTAATCACCTCGTCAATACGAATATGTTGACACTAAAATTATATTTTTCGGAGACGGACCCAAAATTGGGTCTAAAACGGGATTGTGGGACCCATAATTGGAATTCCAAAAACGAATCTGTGAAAACATTCCAAATACCCTACTAAACTAATACCTCAAAACTTAGCACAAATAGATGCCTAAAACATAGCAAATCAGCTCCAACAATTAAAATCATCAGTAAGTCCTAACTTAAGACTTGGCAGCCCCTTGATCATCAAATTCTGGAAAAATGAGACCCTTCCAACCCAAAAAAATTATACCACAACGATCCTTGCAAAAATCTCTAGAAGTTAGCCTCAAGAATGACCAAAAACGGACCTAAGATGATCAAGATCTAACCTTTCAAAGTTCAACAAAAATTCATTCCGAAAATCACTCTAGCAGTAGCTAAATTCGATTCCTTACCTCAAACGAAGGCTACCCTCACGTTTCTGAACTCACCACTTGATTTGCCATGAAATTCTCTTGAAATTAGCCTTTTGAATCACCTAATTTGAGCTTAAAATGGAGGAGATATCTTTGTTTGAAGATGAGAAAAAAAAATGGACGAAAATCGTCCTTAAATCTGGAAATTTCCAGATTTCAACAAGCTGCCACATGGCGTCGCATCGTTCAACCACGTGGCATCATGTGGCTCTGCCACGTCACCACCGCATTAGAATTCAACAACTCTTCAAACTTAAATTTTGATGTTCCGGACTTGTTCGGAGTCAAAAAAAACACAAACCATATATGAAATCTAATTGGAAATGATATTTCGGACTCAACGGTGAAGTCGGAATTTCCATTAGAGATCGCTCCGATGAAAAGTGGGTCCCACACCCAGTATTGTTTTGAGCCAGATTCCATAACGGGCATCTAAAGCCTTGGAAAGTGAGCAAAGGGTCGTATTAGACCAAAATCGATATTCCAAAGCTAACCAAACTGTCAGAATTTTCATCTTAGCACGTTTTCCAGGAAGGTTGACCAAAGTTAACTATAGGCCAAATTTCAAGGGCAAAAACGTCAAATGGCCCTAAACTAGTACCGATTGCCTCGATACTCGTGCTAACCATGCTACTAGCCTAATTTGGCCATTTTGGAGCTGATGGAATCGTCAGAATTTTATTCTGACGTCGTTTACCTGACTTTATGACCGAAGTCAACTTTTCAAGTTATAAAATCTCCAAAACAGGGAAACGGGCCTAAAATCCAAACGAACGAACAAGCGATCGAACAGTCAGTGCCAGTAAGTCATAAATGACTTGGGGTCGCTACAGGAACGCTCTAAACGATGGAATGAATGCTTTAAATTTAAAAATGACCTGTAGGGTCATTACAGTGACGGAAGATGAAATAATATCTACTGAACAATCATGCCCCGAACTACCAAAAGCATTAACATATACCGAAGAAATTACGGAAAAGAAAATAATCATTGGAGGAATACCAATAATAATAAAGTTTAATGTATATCAAGGAGATGAAAATATTACTTTAGGAATAAAATGGCTAGAACAAGTAAAACCATATAATCTAGAAGATAAACAATTGACAATAAGTTATGAAAATAAAAGAGTAATAATAAAAAGGACTTTAGTATGATAAAAATATAAAAATATATATACTTGCAAAGATAATAATAGAAAGATATTACAACAGATATTTTACACCAATGATAGATACGGGAGCAGAAGCTAATATATGTAAATACAATTGTTTACCAGAAGATAAGTGGAAAAAATTAAAAACATCGATAGTAGTAACAGGATTTAATAATGAAGGAAGCATGATCACATATATGGCAAAAAATATAAAAATACAAATATGGGATAAGATATTAACTATATAGGAAATATATAACTTTGAATTAACTACAAAAGATATGCTATTACGGATGTCATTTTTAGAAAAATTATACCCACATATAATAACAAAAACACACTGGAAGTTCACAACACCGTGTAAACAAAAAATTTGAGCAAAAAGAGTAAATAATAAAAAACGAAAAAAACAGAATGGATAAAAGGAAGCGAAAAAATTACACAAAAGTTAGAAAATATAAAAGAAGAAGACCCTAGAATAGAATTAATTATATTCTCCATATATAAAGTAAAAATAATCCAAGATAAGTTAGAATTATTATATTATATAGTGAGGATCCTTTACAAGGATGGGAGAAACATAAAACAAAAGTAAAAATTGAACTAATTGATAATAATAGTATAATAACCCAAGAATCATTAAAGTATAATTTTAATGATTTAACCGAATTTAAGATACATATAAATGAATTACTAGAAAAAGGATATATACAAGAAAGCAATAGTAAGCACACAAGCTCGGCATTTATCGTAAATAAACATAGTGAACAAAAAAGAGGAAAAAGCAGAATGATTATTGATTATAGGAATTTAAATGCAAAAACTAAAACATATAATTATCCGATACCAAATAAAATACTAAAGATAAGACAAATACAATGATATAATTATTTTAGCAAATTTGATTGTAAATCAAGATTTTATCACTTAAAACTAGAAAAAGAATCTAAAAAACTAATAGCATTCACTGTACTACAAGGATTCTATGAATGGAATGTATTACCATTTGGATATAAAAATGCACTGGGTAGATATCAACACTTTATGGATAACTACTTTAAACAATTAGAAAATTGTGTAGTATATAGTGATGATATATTACTATATTCTAAAACCCAAGATGAACACATAAGATTATTAGAAAAATTCATATATATTATAGAATATTCAGGCATAAGTCTAAGTAAAAAGAAAGCAGACATAAAGAAAAACCAAATAGAATTCCTAGGAATACAAATAGATAAAAATGGAACAAAAATGCAAACGCATATAGTACAAAAAAAAAATAATTCAAATGAACAGCTAGATACAAAAAATAAATTACAATCATTTCTAGGACTAATAAACCAAGTAAGAGAATACATACCAAAATTAGCAGAGAATTTAAAATCATTACAACAAAAATTAAAGAAAGATGTAGAATATCAATTTGATAAGAAAGATCAAACACAAATACAAAAAATAAAATTATTATGTAAGAACCTACCTAAACTATATTTTCCGGATGAAAATAAAAAATTTACTCATATAGTAGAATCAGACGTCAGTGAAAAAAGTTATGGAGGAGTATTAAAATATAGGTATGGAGAAGAAAAAATAGAACATCATTGTATATATTATTCAAGAACATTTACTAATGCAGAAATAAGATGGAAAATAAATAGGAAAGAATTATATTCGATATATAAATGTTTCTTATCATTTGAACCATATATTGTATATAATGAATTTATTATAAGAACAGATAATACACAAGTAAAATGGTGGCTAACAAGAAAAATACAAGATTCGGTAACAACAGAAGAAATAAGGAGATTGGCATTAAATATATTAAATTTTACTTTTACATTTACAATTGAAGTAATAAAAACTGATAAGAATGTTATTGCAGATTACCTATCACGACAAAATTACTCAGACTGAGACTGAGGAAGAAGATACAATTGAAAAGATACTCAAAACTATTACTACACTTTGTACAAAAGTGGATAGTATGGACAACGAGATACGAAAGCTAAAGACTAATGAAGATAATCTGAAGTCTAAAGCTAGTATAAGTCAACAGCATGACTATAAAAAAACGGAGCTATGTCGATCGGAAGACAGAAAAAATCCAGAGCTAAAAGGTGACGTTGAGAAACACCTAAAAACTCATAACATTTGTTTAAATACAGCTGCAAGTACAAGCCAACGAGTTAGTGAAAAACATAAGAACTCAAACTTAAACCAGTTATTCGAAAAACCATTTACCCCAAGGCCAACACCAAAAAATATATAGACTATAGAACCACAAACTTCTACATATGCGGATAGCATACACCATGACAAAAGAACATATATCCATATTCGCGAACCTATATAGAAAATATATACAAAATTCAAACATTTTTAAATCTTAAACCCAAATCTACTACAACCCAAGAACCCAACCAAGATTATTTAACCCAAATATTACAAGGTTATAATAAACTGATTGCACTACCAAAAACTAACGTCAACTTAGTAAGAACATGCTACAACTATGGACTATTAAATACAGTATATACATATGACGGAGAGGAACTAAGTGGGATACCGAAACTACATAAAGCATTCATTACATATAAGAGAGTTACTAAGGAAAATTTATTCTATGTAAAGTTTTATACGGCAACAACAGAAATATTATACGAGGAAATAAAACCTCCGATACAAGTGGTAAAGATAGGACTAACAAAAGATATAATAATACCGAAAAATATCGAATAGCAACCAGAGATACAAAAAAGCGAGATACCCAGTTTTTATGCCAATAAGAGAATAATTGGTATATCAACCATTATACAAGAACTAGCAAATAATTATTTAAACGGAAACGCTATATGAAGCTACTATGCAAGAGATCAGTTAATGATTTATTCCAAGTCAAGGGAGTTAAGGAAAACAGATATGGATGAAGTCCAAAGATGGATTTTATCATTACTCAAGCCAGAAGAACAACCTACAACACGAGCACTTAAAGTAGGATTTATTTCGGCAGAGTTATTGACCAGATATTGCAAGCTAATTGGTCACAAATACCCTGACCACATATGTTCGAAATGCAACGAAGAAGATAATACAATTCCAAACGTCCAGCTGGAATAAGAGATAGAGACGAAAGCCTAAAAAATAAGATAAGAAGATAATGAGAAGATAAAGACAAAAAGAAGACATATAGTATTAGTGTGTAAAAAGTCGTATAAAGTGGGTGCACATTATTGTCTTTATTATTATTATAGTATAAATAGGAATGCATTATTAAGAAGTAGTAGATATGTGTCATAAAGTAGGTATATTATATATGTAAAAAGTCATTAAGTGTGTCATTGTGTCATAAAGTAGGTAGATGTGTTATACTGTATTATTAGGCACATTATTATATTATATAGGTACATTATTAAGTAGTATGTACGTGTAGTATTGTGAAAGGTTGAGCAATTCCTTTCTATATAAAGGAAGGCATATGTAAATGAAAAGGCAGGCAATGCCTAATAAATAAAACTCTCCTTTCAAAAACTCTCTCAAGGTACTAAATACTTAAACGTTAATGGATAAATCTGAAATCCAATCAGATATTTCAGATAGCATGGCTAAGCAAGAAACAAAGGTATATTGTTCAAAAAATATGTAGAACTAATTTCATATATTCCTGAATATTATATATATGATTGAATAAATTTTGGTTTAGTTATTATGTATTAGAATTATTTGAATCATGTTCTCTAGTTTATTAGCACACTAGAAATAAGGAGAAAAACTTTTATACTATGCCATCCTAATGCTGAAACAGGTAGGCGAGGAAAGTTGTTTAAGAGAGTAAACAAAGTTGAGGCGCTGATAAAAAGGAAGTATCTACTAAAGTACGATGCTAGTAGTGACAAGGAAAACATGATAAAGATAATCTAGTTCATAATGATCTAATATGAATTTAATGAATTATGAATATGATAGGAAGGAATAATTTGAAATAAAAAACCTGCATGATAAATAACATGACTACATACGTTCATGATGAAATGATAAAAAACTATGAAACTTTAATCTTATATATATTTAAAGATATAAAAATAATTGAATTAAAAAGAATCATATGGGAAAAAATATTTAATGATAACGAATCAGAAGATATATTGAACCAACAATGGTATGAAATAGACCTACATGATTTAGACTACGAAAGAATAGAATGGTACGATTTAGAAATAAATTCAGACTAAAATGAACTACGAATATTTATAATATTGGACAGAATCTATGAAAGATATAAAACTATTAGAACAATTAATGGAGGAAAATTTATATATGTACCAAAGAACCTGTAATATCTAGAATATATCATAAATAATATTAATGAAATATTCAGATTAAAACAACTATCGAAAGAATATTATAATAAATATTATTACATTTTACCATGAATTCTGCAATCCCAAAAAATAATATTAAAAAAATATCAAGATTAAGACAGTTAGCAAAAAATAAAATCTTTAAAATAAATTACTCACCTACCACACTACCAAGAATATGAATTCACCAACTACCAATTCCTCACCTACCAGTAAAATGAATTTCGCACCCAAAAATGGAATTGGTAGTTGGTGAATTCATATTCTTGGTAGTGTGGTAGGTGATAATTTATTTTAAAGATTTTATTTTTTGCTAACTATCTTAATCTTGATATTTCTTTAATATTACTTTTTGGGGTGCAGAATTCATGGTAAAATGTAATAATATTTATTATAATATTCTTTCGATAGTTGTTTTAATCTGAATATTTCATTAATATTATTTATGATATATTCTAGATATAACATATCTTGGGTTCTTTGGTACATATATAAATTTTCCTCCATTAATTGTTCTAATAGTTTTATATCTTTCATAGATTCTGTCCAATATTATAAATATTCGTAGTTCATTTTAGTCTTAATTTATTTCCAAATCGTACCATTCTATTCGTTCGTAGTCTAAATCATGTAGGTCTATTTCATACCATTGTTGGTTCAATATATCTTCTGATTCGTTATCATTAAATATTTTTTCACATATGATTCTTTTTAATTCAATTATTTTTATATCTTTAAGTATATATAAGATTAAAGTTTCATAGTTTTTTATCATTTCATCATGAACGTATGTAGCCATGTTCTTTATCATGCAGGTTTTTTATTTCAAATTATTCCTTCCTATCATATTCATAATTGATTAAATTCATATTAGATCATTATGAACTAGATTATCTTTATCATGTTTTTCTGTCACTACTAGCATCGTACTTTAGCGGATACTTCCTTCTTATCAGCGCCTCAACTTTGTTTACTCCCCTAAACGGCTTTCCTCGCCTACCAGTTTCAACATTAGGATGACATAGTATAGAAGTTTTCTTCCAATTTTCAGTGTGTTAATAAACTAGAAATCATGATTCAAATAATTCTAATACATAATAACTAACATAAATTTAGTCAATCATATATATGATATTCAAGAATATATGAAATTAGTTCTGCATATTTTTTGAGCAATATACCTTTGCTTCTTGCTTAGCCATGCTATCTGAAATATCTGATTGGATTTCAGATTTATCCATTAACTTTCAAGTATTTAGTACCTTGAGAGAGTTTTTGAAATGAGAGTTTTATATATTAGGCATTGTCTGCCTTTTCATTTACATATGCCTTCCTTTATATAGAAAGAAATTGCTACTTTACAACCTTTCACAATACTACACGTACATACTACTTAATAATGTACCTATATAATATAATAATGTGCCTAATAATATAGTATGACACATCTATTTATGACACACCATACCTACTTTATGACTACTTTACATCTTTTTACTATTCTTACTTTACACATGTCTACTACTATTTCTAATAACTTAAATAACTTTATGACTTTTAGATCTTTTCAATAATACGTAGATGACTTTAGCTTTCTTGACTTCTTTTTCTTTTATCTTTTTCCATGCTTATCTCCTTCTTCCCTTTGGATTATTCTAAATGGACATCTGGTATCACATTATCTTCTCCATCGCATTTTGAACATATGTGATTTGAATATTTGTGTCCAATTATCTTGCAATATCTGGTTAATAACTCTATCAAAATAAATCCTGCTTTTAGTGCTCATGTTGTAGATCGTTTTTCTGGCTTAAGTAATAATAAAATCCATCTTTGGACTTCATCCATATCTTCTTTCCTTAGCTCCCTTGAATTGGAATAAATCATTAACTGATCTCTTGCATAGTAGCTCCATATAGCGTTTCCGTTTAAATAATTATTTGCTAGCTCTTGTATAATGGTTGATATACCAATTATTCTCTTATTGGCATAAAAACTGGGTATCTCACTCTTTTGTATCTCTGGTTGCTGTTCAATATCTTCCGGTATTATCATATCTTTTGTTAGTCCTATCTTTACCACTTGTATCGGAGGTTTTATTTCCTCGTATAATATCTCTGCTGTTGCCGTATAAAATTTTACATAGAATAAATTTTCCTTAGTGACTCTCTTATATGTAATAAATGTTTTATGTAGTTACGATATTCCACTTAGTTCCTCTCCGTCATATGTATATACTGTATTTAATAGTCCATAGTTATAACATGTCCTTACTAAGTTGGCATTAGTTTTCAGTTGTGCAATCAGTTTATTATAACCTTGTAATTTTTGGGTTAAATAATCCTGGTTGGATTCTTGGGTTGTAGTAGATCTGGGTTTATGGTTTAAAAATGTTTGGATTTTGTATATATTTTTTATATAGGTTTGCGTAATATGGTTATATGTTATTTTGTCATGGTGTAGGCAATCCGCATATGTAGAAGTTTATGGTTCTATAGTTAATGTATTTTTTGGTGTTAGCCTCAGGGTAAATGGTTTTTCGAATAACTGGTTTAAGTTTTAATTCTTATGTTTTTCACTAACTCGTTGGCTTGTACCTGCAGCTGTATTTAAACAAATATTATGGGTTTTTAGGTGTTTCCCAACGTCACCTTTTAGCTCTAGATTTTTTCTGTCCTTCGATCGACATAACTCCGCATTTTTAAAGTCATGCTGCTGAATTATACTAGCTTTAGACTTTAGATTATCTTCATTAGTCTTTAGCTTTTGTATCTCATTATCCATACTATCCACTTTTGTACAAAGTGTAGTAATAGCTTTGAGTATCTTTTCAATTGTATCTTCTTCCTCAGTCTCAGTCTGAGTAGCTTTGTTGTGATAGGTAATTTGCACTAACATTCTTATCAGTTTTTATTACTTCAATTGTAAATGTAAAATTTAATATATTTAATACCAATCTCCTTATTTCTTTTGTTGTTACCGAATCTTGTATTTTTCTTGTTAGCCACCATTTTACTTGTGTATTATCTGTTCTTATAATGAATTTTTTATATACAATATATGGTTCAAATGATAATAAACACTTATATACTGAATATAATTCTTTTCTATTTATTTCCCAATTTATTTTGGTATTATTAAATGTTCCTGAATAACCTACAATGTTGTTCTATCGTATTGCCATCATACCTGTATTTTAATATTCCTCCATAACTTTTTTCACTCGCATCTTATTCTATTATATAAGTAAATTTTTTGTTTTCATCTGGAAAGTATAGTTTAGGTAAGTTTTTACATAATAATTTTACCTTTTGTATTTGTATTTGGTCTTTTTTATTAAACTGGTATTCTATATCTTTCTTTAATTTCTGTTGTAATAGTTTTAAATTCTCTACTAATTTTGGTATGTATTCTCTTACTTGATTTACTAGTCCTAGAAATGATTGTAATTTCTTTTTCGTAACTAGCTGCTCATTTGAGTTAATTATTTTTTGTAATATATGTGTTTGCATTTTTATTCCATTTTTATCTATTTGTATTCCTAAGAATTCTATTTACTTTTTCATTATGTCTGCTTTCTTTTTACTTAGATTTATGCCTGAATATGCTATAATATGTATAAATTTTTCTAATAATTTTATATGTTTATTTTGTGTTTTGGAATATAGTAATACATCATCAATATGTACTACACAATTTTCTAATTGTTTAAAGTAGTTATCCATAAAGTGTTGATATCTACCTGGTGCATTTTTATATCCAAATGGTAATACATTCCATTCATAGAATCCTTGTGGTACAGTGAATGCTGTTAGTTTTTTAGATTCTTCTTCTAGTTTTAAGTGATAAAATCCTGATTTACAATCAAATTTGCTAAAATAATTATATTCTTGTATTTGTCTTATTTTTAATATTTTATTTGGTATTGGGTAATTATATGTTTTAAATTTTGCATTTAAATTTCTATAATCAATAACCATTCTACTTTTTCCTCTTTTTTATTCACTATGTTTATTTACTATAAATGCTGGGCTTGTATGCTTGCTATTGCTTTCTTGTATGTACCATTTTTCTAGTAATTCACTTATATGTATCTTAAATTCTGTTAAATCATTAAAATTATATTTTAATGATTTTTGGGTTATTATACTATTATTATCAATTAGCTCAATTTTTATTTTTGTTTTATGTTTTTCCCATCCTTGTAAAGGGTCTTCACTATATAATAATTCTAACTTATCTTGGATTATTTTTACTTTATCTATAGAGAATATAATTAATTCTATCTTGGGATCTTCTTATTTTATATTTTCTAATTTTTGTGTAATTTTTTCACTTCTTTTTATTCATTTTGTTGTTTTTCGTTTTTTGTTATTTACTCTTTTTGCTCCTATTTTTTGTTTACACGGTGTTGTGAACCACCAGTGTGTTTTTTGTTATTATATGTGGGTATAATTTTTCTAAAAATGGCATTCCTAATAGCATATCTTTTGTAGTCAATTTAAAGTTATATATTTCTTTTATAGTTAATATCTTATCCCATATTTGTATTTTTATATTTTTTGCCTTATATGTGATTATGCTTTCTTCATTATTAAATCATGTTACTACTATCGGTGTTTTTATTTTTTCTCACTTATCTTCTGGTAAACAATTGTATTTACATATATTAGCTTCTGCTCCCGTATCTATCATTTGTGTATAATATCTGTTGTAATATCCTTCTATTATTATCTTTGCAAGTATATATATTTTCATATTTTTATCATGCTAAAGTCCTTTTTATTATTAATCTTTTATTTTCATAATTTATTATTAACTGTTTTTCTTCTAGATTATATGATTTTACTTGTTCTAGCCATTTTATTACTAAAGTGATATTTTCATCTCCTTGATATATTTTAAATTTTATTACTACTAGTACACCTCCAATGATTATTTCCTTTTCTGTATTTTCTTTGGTATACATTAATGCTTTTGGTAGTTTGGGGCATAGTTGTTTAGTAGTTATTAATTCATCTTCCGTCACTAATTCTCTTGTAATATAGTTTTCTTATAGTCCTATATTTATTAATATTAAATATTTTCGTTGTTCCATTATTCCCGTTATGTAGTAATGATGTGGTTTTCTTTCTACTTCCATTGATTTTTGTGGAGTTTTATCTATTGTTATTGAGGTACTCATTTTTTATGATATTTGTGGTATTTCACAGTTTATCCTTTTTCATGTGCTTAATCTTTCTTTTACTATTTCTAAATCTTCTTCTATGTCAATCTCATTATAACTATAATTATTCTTATCTATGACCGTAACTATTCTTTCAAAGGGATCTTCTATTTTTATTTATTTTATTTTATTTTTTGTTGTTATTTTATGTTTTGTTGTTAAAACATATAAGTCTTTACATCTAGCTGTAAATACTTTACTTCCCGGGGCTAGTTCTATCCCTGACATTCTCCAATATAATACTAGTGATTTATCTATATTTTTGTCATTTATTGCTATTGAGTAGTTATAACTTATTATAAATTTAAATTTTTGGTATATGAGGTTACCTTTTACTGCACTTATTATACTTTTTTCTATAGCTTGTATGATCCTATCATCTGCTAAGTATATTTCTATGGGTGTATTTATTCCTTCTCTAAAACATGCTTTTATTAATATTTTCGTTCCTCCTAAATGTACATATTTAATTAGATTTTTAGCCTTAATATCTTGTGTTTATTTATTTATTATTCGTTTGCTTCTTATCGGTATTTTAGCCTTTTCTTTGGTGTATTTGCAATCTATGATATGTTCTCTTTGACTTACTACATAATATTCTTCTTTTTGTCGTTTAAATCAATTTTTTATTGGTATTTCAAATATTTTTGCTACGCTTAGATCTAATTCTTTTCCTTTTATTTGTTCAAATATATTATTATCAAATATTATTTTTTGTTCTGTCGATTCTTCATCTTGATATTTTTCTTTAGTTATTATTTGTATATCTGTTTCAGTCATTTATATAGTGTTCATTATCTGATTCTGTTAATGAATTATTTTCCATTTCATCTATTTCGTTTTCTGATAATTCATATATGCTATCTTCACTTTTAAATTCATAATCTACATATTTTATTTGTGTATATTTTTCATTGTCTATTATTATTTCTGATATTTGTTTTTTCTTTGGATTTTTAGGTAATTTACAATCTCTAGCTATATGTCCTAATTTTCCACAATTATAACAAGTATATTCCATTAGTTTTCTTTTTGGTCTATATGGTCTTTTGGTTTTGTAATTTTTTACATAGTATCTTCTTCTCGGTTTTTTATATTTATATTTTGATCTTTATTTTTTATTATATTTCTTTCTATTTTTATAATACCTATCCGTACAACCAAATTGATGTGCTATTTTATTTTTGCAACATGCCAAGTTTTTTACTAATATTTTTTCCATCTTTATTTCTTCTTTATGTTTTTCACATAGTTCCATAAACCATCATTGCAAGAATTTCATTCTAGCTCCTAAGGTATCTGTTAATTCTGCTTCATTCCAACATTTTATTTTATTTTTGAATTAAAAGGTTCTAGTAATTTTGTAAAATATAATTTTCTTATTTCTTTAATTTCTTTTGTGTTATATGTTCCTTTATAATAGTATTATTTAAATGCACATGTACATTCATCTATGTAACACATATTACATATTGCTAATTTTGTCATTAGATTCCTATTTATGATTTTCTCTTTATTTTGTTATTCTACTTCTGTTGTCATACTACTAAATTCATTTATTATAGCTACTTCATATTTATATAATATTTCTATAGTTGTAGTAGCTAATTCGCCATTAGATTTTTAATTACTTCTTAGAGTTTTTAAACTTTCATCTGATAAATTTTGTAGACATAATTTTACTATACCTATAAGCGTTCTTTCTCTATATTCTGGTGTCTCTGTTTTTGCTATTTTGTTATCTATTAATTATTTTGATATATATCCTATCCATAATTGGATTATTTTATTTATATCTGCTACACAGTATAAATCTAAAAAATCATGTCGTTCAGTTATTGGTTTAGGTGTCCATATTTTATTTAATTTTTTATCCCATATAGTTTTTTCTCTATCATATTTTTCATAATTTTTATTATAATATTTTGGATTTAAATCTTTTGGGTTTTTTACTCCTGATGTGCTAGGTTTTTCATTCATGTCTATGTCTCCTGTATTTATTTCTAAATTCTTTGTATTTTCTATGTTTGCTAAAAGTTCCGTATATGTTTCGCTTGTTTCCGAATGTTGTTCTAGATCATCGTCGTTTATTTCATCAACTCTTATTTCGGGTAGATTATCTTGGTTATTTTCTTCTTTTTCTTCTAATTCATCTTCTAGTTGCAATTTTTCTCTAAATTTAATTATTTCATTTGTTAATTTTGTTTTTTGTTCTTTTTCTTTTTGTTTTATTTCATACATTTCTTTTAATATTGCTAGCTCTTTTTCTAGCTCTATTATTTTGGTATTTTTTACTTTTTCTAATTGTTGTACTTCCTTTTTTGCTTGTTGTTTTATTTTTTCAATTTCTGTTTTTCTATCTATCTCTTCATTTTCTTTTGTTATTCTTATCATAACAGTTAAACTATTTTCTAGTTTTACCGTTTCTTTTCCTAACATTAGACTTATATTGTCACCTATTTTCTTATATCTTCTTCCTAGATTAGAAAATATTATCTTTCTTTTTAATCCGTCATAGTTTTCGTATGTTTTTTCATCTATTGCATATTCTTCTTTATTCATTTATAAATTATGTTGTAGTTTATATTCTAAGTTATTTATTTGTATTTCTAGATAGAAAATAGTCTTTCTTTGTGCTATTATAGATTTGTGACAAGTTCCTGCAATTATATTACTGTCAAGTCTATTTTGCCTATCTTCTAATTCTTGCCTTTTCGCTATAATTATTTCAGTAAGTTTTTCTTTATATTCGTTATTATCACTATTCATTGTATTTTTAAATATTAAATATATTTATATTATATTTTAGATATATTATCTATTAATTGTTCTAATTTTTCATTATCAGTTTTTGTGATATTAAGTTCTTTATATTTCGGATATAATTTATTTAATTTTCTTCTTATTTTTCTTAATTTTCTACTAGTATGTTTCTTATCATCCATAACTCTGATACCATAGTTTTTTATCATTTCATCATGAACGTATGTAGTCATGTTCTTTATCATGTAGGGTTTTTATTTCAAATTATTCCTTCCTATCATATTCATAATTGATTAAATTCATATTAGATCATTATGAACTAGATTATCTTTATCATGTTTTTTTGTCACTACTAGCATCGTACTTTAGCGAATACTTCCTTCTTATCAGCGCCTCAACTTTGTTTACTCCCATAAACAACTTTCCTCGCCTACCGGTTTCAACATTAGGATGACATAGTATAGAAGTTTTCTCCCTGTTTCCGGTGTGCTAATAAACTAGAAATCATGATTCAAATAATTCTAATACATAATAACTAACATAAATTTATTCAATCATACATATGATATTCAGGAATATATGAAATTCGTTCTGCATATTTTTTGAACAATATACCTTTGCTTCTTGCTTAGCTATGTTATCTGAAATATCTGATTGGATTTCAGATTTATCTATTAACTTTTAAGTATTTAGTACCTTGAGAGAGTTTTTGAAAGGAGAGTTTTATATATTAGGCATTGCCTGCTTTGTCATTTACATATGCCTTCCTTTATATAGAAAGGAATTGCTACTTTACAATCTTTCACAATACTACACATATACACTACTTAATAATGTGCCTATATCATATAATATAGTATAATAATGTGCCTAATAATACTGTATAACACATCTACCTACTTTATGACACAGTGACACACTTTATGACTTTTTACATATATAATATACCTACTTTATGACACATATCTACTACTTCTTAATAATGCATTCCTATTTATACTATAATAATAATAAAGACAATAATGTGCACCCACTTTATACGACTTTTTACACACTAATACTATATGTCTTCTTTTTGTCTTTATCTTCTCATTATCTTCTTATCTTATCTTTTAGGCTTTCGTCTCTATCTCTTATTCCAGCTGGACGTCTGGAATTGTATTATCTTCTCCGTTGCATTTCGAACATATGTGGTCAGGGTATTTGTGACCAATTAGCTTGCAATATCTGGTTAATAACTCTATCGAAATAAATCCTACTTTTAGTGCTCGTGTTGTAGGTCGTTCTTCTGGCTTGAGTATTGATAAAATCCATCTTTGGACTTCATCCATATCTTCTTTCCTTAGCTCCCTTGAGTTGGAATAAATCATTAACTGATCTCTTGCATAGTAGCTCCATATAGCGTTTCCGTTTAAATAATTATTTGCTACTTCTTGTATAATGGTTGATATACCAATTATTCTCTTATTGGCATAAATACTGGGTATCTCACTTTTTTGTATCTCTGGTTGCTGTTCGATATCTTTCGGTATTATCATATCTTTTGTTAGTCCTATCTTTACAACTTGTATCGGAGTGATCCAAATGGATCCTTCTTTTGTTGTGTTTGGAGAAATTGAAGGGCAATCTAAAAAAAAAATTAGTAATTTTTATTTAGATTAACAAGTAACTTTAGAATGGTAATAAAAAATGTATTAGTAATAGCTATATATATTACAACTTTGTATCAGATAGACTAGAAAAAATTGGCCCACTTTGAATTGTTACATACTTAGTTAGAAAAAAAAATAATGACCAAGATTTTTTTCCAGGATTCATTTGATTTTGGAAGTCAAACTATCAGTAACTTTTACTTAAATTCCATAAATGTATTAAAAAAATAGGGTTAGAATTATTTTAAATGAAGTAACTATAGAATGGTACTAAAAAATATATTAGTAATAGTAATGTATAGTAAAACTTAATATTTGATAGACCGAAAAAATTGGCCCACTTTAAAGTGAAATTAGTAAGTAATTATTATTTAGATTCTATATTTGTATTAAAAAATTAGCATGTAGATACTATTAGATTTTTTATTTGTATTAAAAATATTAGGATGAAGACCTAGAATCTTAGACGGGTTCAACAGAACTCAATAATTTTGACACAGTTCTATATTTTTGTTAAAATGTAGCATGATAATTTTAGCGAAGATCTAGCATCTAGCATCTAGAATCTAGCATCTACATGATAATTAAGATACTTTTATTTCGATATAATTAGGTTTTATACTTTTAGCATGTTTCCACTAAGAAAATTTTATTAATTTCGAATGGTTTTTATGATTGGTCAAAAAACTGAAAAAATAAAAGCTTAATCATTCTAAATATCAAGTACGATACAATTTTTTTTTATGCCAAGTACATTATATTTCTCTATTATTAAAACGTTAAATATGAACATTCTTGTTGATTGTGAAATAGTTTCAAAAAATGATTTCAATTTGATAAACATATAAAATCAATGGAAAACCCTATGTCATGACCCAGACCATCGTGATTGGCACCCAAACTAACCCTTCGGTGGAAGGACCATTTACACTAATTAGCTAACCAACTTAACAAAATATGCTAAGGCATTTAAGTTACAGAAGCATGTTAAATGGTAAGGAAAGAAATAGAGTAACCATAAACTCTAAACAAAAGGTGTAATAACAAACTAACATTGCGGAAGTAATGCCTAGAACCTGAAAGTCAATGTACCAAAACAACTAAAATCAACCATAAGTCAAACAGGAGGGAATACAACCCCAAACAAATGAACTAATTAACTAACTAGAAAGTCTAAGTCCGAAATGTGGACATAGACGAAAGGAGAACTTATCGCAGCCTGGAAAAACTGGCTCACCCTTGAATTCAATCAACGATCACTGATCTTCTAAACGAGGTCTGCCAATAGCTGCCTGAAGATGACCTGCACGCAACAAAGAAAGAGCAAGTGCAGTATAAGTACACAACCACAATGTACTAGTAGGATCACACAGCTATCCCACTAAGTGCAACATACATAAGTCAATACAACAACACAATAACATGCATACACCGAACATGTACAATATCATCATCATTTATGAACAACGAACAGTTTCACGATTCTCAAACATTATAGTTATATGAAGTCATTGGCCTCTCATGAAACAGAAACCCAAACTATTAGCATAGCAGAACGTGGTACCCAATCCAATGATTAGGCTGGAACGTGGCAACCGATTCTATAATTATGCTAGAATGTGGCAACCAATCCAAGTTAGTGTGTAGGAACGCAACACCTGATCCATTCAACAAGCCACAATCACAATCACAAAGTACATTCTCATAATCATACAATCAAGTCATGATTCATGGAGTTCATCATTCATATATCCTCATTTACGATTAATGTGATCAATAATGCAACATTCACATACATACACGTATTATAATGAAGCAATAACAAACATATATCACACAATCATTAAATCACAACTATCACCTACCTCAAAACAAGCTTGAAACCCCTATGAAACTTGGTTCTTACCTTTTCGGATTCGTTCCTCTTGTTCTTGATCTACAAACAATCATAATAACACGGAAATGAATAAACAATCACTAATTACTTGAATTACATACAATTCTATCAACCCTAGATCATACACATGATCCCACTACCCAAATTAGGGCTTTTCCACCATAATTCTCATATAAAAACTCTTTTCCATATATAATTACCCATTAGATTACGTTCTACGGATCGAAAAATGGATTCGAGGAGTTAAAATCTTATATTTAGCCTCAAGAGTGGTGGAAAACTATGAAGAAAACCCCTGGGATTGTTCCTTAGCTCTGAAGTTTGAAATTTGCAGAATAAAACATTTTTAGAGTTTAGTTCCGACTTAAAGTCACGTCTGCCCAACCACGGCAACACCCACCCTACTACAGCGGCCTCGCCCTGGCGACAGAAATCCCACCTTAGCGGCTTGCACAAAACCAGTGAGCAAAATTAATAATTCCAAGTCCCCATTTTGCAACACATCTTCAACCAACAACACTCAGAAAAAACCTGTTCACACTAACATCAATTCTGGGAGTTCTAATCGTCCGAATTCAATTCCTAAAGTCGTACGGGTTCCTTAACGACTTACATATCTACTCATGTGATCAAACTCAAAAATAGATCACCCAATTGCTACCAGATTTCCCTAGAAGTTAATGACTTTCATTTCTTTCAAATATGGACTAGGTTGGAAAATGTCAAGATACTATGAAAAAGTTTTTCGGCATAAAAATTTTCCCCATTGGATTTTCTATAATGACGAAACCCGGTCGTTACAATAGATACCAATTTACCCATCACTCATCCCCGGGTGACAAAACATAGGAAAATAGGCTAAAGAAAGAATGGAGTAGTACTTGAATCGACGAACAATTGGGGATACTTGTCTCGCATGTCCCTCTTAATTTCCTAAGTAGCTTCCTCAACTGGGCGATGCTTCCATTTAACTTTCACAGACTTAATCTCCTTGGTTCTCAGCTTACGCACAGCATAATCAAGGATTGCAATCGGTTCCTCCTCATATTGGAGGTCCTTGTCTAGTACAATTGAGTCCGACCTCATGATATAATCTCCGTCGCCACGATATCTCTTCAACATAGACACATGAAATATCGTATGAACTCCATATAGATTAGGAGGTAAAGCCAATCTCTAAGCTACTAGCCTTACTCATTCAAGAATCTCCAATGGACCAATGCATCTAGGACTAAACTTGCCCTTCTTACCAAATCTCATCACTCCTTTTATGGGTGATACCTTAAAAATAACATTATCACCACTCTGAAATGTTATGTCTCTCACCTTATGATTTGCATACTTTTTTTTCTACTCTGGGCTGCTAAGAGTTTAGTTTGGATGCTCCTCACCTTATCTTGAGCATCTTTCACTACATCAACTCCCAAAGATTTCACTTCTCCAGCCTCGAACCATCCTATGGGTGATCTACATCCCCTCCCATATAATGCCTCAAATGGTGCCATATCAATGCTGGAGTGAAAACTATTATTGTAAGAGAACTCACATAAAGGTAAGAACTCACATAAAGGTAAGAACTTATCCCAATGCCCTCCAAAATCAATCACACATGCCCTCAACATGTCTTCTAGCACTTGAATAGTCCTCTCCGATTGCTCGTCCATCTGTGGATGGAAAACGGTACTAAAAGTGAGTTGTGTGCCCAATTCTTCATGTAACTTCCTCCAAAACATGGATGTGAATTGGATACCATGGTCTGAGATGATGGAAAGGGGCACCCCATGCAACCTCACTCTCTCTTTCACATACACCTTAGCCAATTTTTAAGCATTATAATCTATTCTTACCGAAATAAAATGGGCTGACATAATCAATCTATCAACCACTACCCAAATGGAATCAAACTCCCCCTTGGTCTTGGGAAGACCAATTACAAAATACATGGCTATCCTCTCCCACTTCCATTCCGGAATTGGCATTCTCTGAAGTAAACATGTAGGCCTTTGGTATTCATACTTCACTTGTTGGCAATTTTGACACTTAGCCTCAAACTCCATTGTATCCTTCTTCATGCCCAGCCACCAATAAATTCCCTTCAAATCTCGGTACATCTTGGCCACCCCCGGATGAATGGAATATCGCAAACCATGGGATTTTGTCAATAATTTCTGAATCAAGTCATCAACTCGAGGAACACAAATCCTTCCTTTAAAACTGAGCACACCTTCCGCATCAAGAGTGGTCTCTTGTGCCTTACCAATCACATTTTTCTTCTTAAGTTCATTCAAATTTTCATCCTCAAATTGTTTGGCCTTGATCTCCTCAATGAATGTGGCCCTCACTTCAATGCTTGCTAACACCCCACCTCTTTCAGAGATGCCCAACTGCATGAATTTAGACTCCAAGGTCTAGATTTACTTATCCAAGGGTCTCTTGGATACACTTTAGCAAGCTAAACTACCCATACTCACCGCCTTTCAACTCAAAGCGTCTGCCACCACATTAGCCTTGCCCAGATGGTATTGAATGGTCACATCATAATCTTGAGTAACTCCATCCACCTTCTTTGTCACAAATTCAAATCCTTTTGAGTAAAAACATGCTGCAAACTACAATGGTCAGTTAATACCTCACACTTAACACCATATAGATAATGTCGCCAAATCTTAAGAGCAAACATTGCCGCTTCAAACTCCAAATCATGTGTTAGGTAATTCCTCTCATGCACCTTCAATTTACGCGAGGCATAAACTATAACATTTTTATCTGCATCAACACAACACCCAAACAAGATTGTGAAGCTTCATAACAAACAATAAAATATTTACCTTCTACCGGTAATGCTAGAATAGGTGCGGTGGTCAAGAGAGTTTTGAGCTTTTGAAATCTCTCCTCACATTTTTCAGTCCATTCAAATGATATCTCCTTTTTAGTCAAATTAGTCAAGTGAGTGGAAATAGAAGAAAAATTCTTCACAAATCAATGATAGTAGCTAGCGAGCCCCACAAAACTCCTAACTTCCTTCACCGAGCTAGGCTGAACCCAATTCTTAACTGCCTCAGTCTTTTGGGGATCTACCATTACCCTTTCTTTTGAAATTACAATCCCCCAAAATGTAACCGAAGTCAAGATAAATTCATACTTAGAAAATTTAGCATACAATCTTTGCTTCCTAAGAACACTCAGAAGAATATAACGATGGTCGGCATGCTCTTCCTTACTTTTCGAATAGACCAAAATATCATAAATGAAGACTATAACAAACAAATCAAGAAAGGGTTTGAACACCCCATTCAGCAAACTCATAAAAGTTGTAGGTGCATTAGTCAAACCAAAAGACATAGCAAGAAACTCATAGTGTCCAGAGCCGGTTCTAAACGTTATCTTGGGCACATCCTCAGGCCTAATTTTCAACTGATGGTAGCCTGACCTAAGATCAATCTTAGAGAAAAGTGATGCCTTGCAAGTGGTCAAAAAAATTATCTATTCAAGGCAAAGGATACTTGTTTCGAATAGTGACCCTATTCAATTGCCTGTAATCTATGCATATCCTCATACTACCATCCTTCTTCTTAACAAACAAAACTAGAGAACCCCATATGGAAGCACTAGGACGAATAAATCCTTTATCAAGAAGTTCTTGGATTTGAGCCTTAAGCTCTCTTAATTCTGCCGGAGCCATGCGATATTGAGGGATAGAAATGGGATGAGTATCAGGTTCTAAATCAATGCAGAAATCTATATCTCTATCAAGAGGCATACCAGGCAAATCATTAGGAAACACTTCTCTAAATTTTGACACCACAATAATAGACTCAATAGATGGAGACTCAACCTCAACATCCTGAATATGAGCCAAATAATCCAAATAAACCTACTCTACTAGTTTACTAGCCCAAATGGAGGATATGATCTTAACTTGCTTAAGCTTGTACACCCTTTTCCACTCTAACTTCTCCCTTCTCGGAATATCTAGAGTTATAGACTTAGTATTATAATTAAACACAACATAATAGGGGGACAACCAAGTTATGCCTCAGATTATATCAAAGTCAGTCATATCCAAAATCACCAAATCAACTCAAGTCTGAAAATCGTTAAACAAAATAGGAAAAGAACGATAAATATGGGTGACTATGACAGACTTTCCAACTGGGGTAGAAACATGGATACATATTAATAAGTAGAACCTCGATCAAATAACACATTATCCATCTAGTCATAGACAAAAATAGTACTTGTGATCACTACGTCAGACGCCTCTGCTTCATTCTTTCACGAAAAGGCATAACACTGAGCCCTATCATCTTGATGAGCTACTTCCCTGCCTAGTTGCACTGCACCTCTGCATGCATTACCATTTTTGCTACCCTTACGGCCTCGTTGATTACCTCCTTGCCCACCTTGTGGACACCCTTGACCATTATTACTATTTCCCGCGGGTACAACTGTTCTAGTCTGCTGTTGCGTGAAATCCATTATGCGTGGGTGGGGACAATCTCTCCTCATATGCCCAGGTTCACCACATTTGTAACATGTACGATCAAAAAATGGCCTTCTGCCCACCGAAGGTGTGACTCCCTGGATATCTTGAATCAAATTATGAGTGGGAGTTCCCAAGTAATAACCTGTAGAGGCGGGCATAGCGGACTGAATGGGCCTGACTACAAGTGTTGTCCTCCCTGATTCTCTGGAATAAGAACCTTGAAAGTTACCCAAGTTCTTGGCTCTTTTTGCCAATGTCTTAGCCTGACCGTCTCGCCTCACCCCCTCCAGTTTCTTAACAAAGTCTGTTACCTAATTAAAGCTCCTCCATGTAGAGGTCTTATGAACAAATAATACCTGTAACTCAGAATTTAGTCCCCTAATAAATAAATGGAATTTCTTCTCCTCAGTAGTCACCAATTGAGTAGCATATCTAGACAAGGCCTGAAACTTGGCCTCATAAGCAGCTACAGACATACCACCTTGCTCCAAGGCCATAAACTCATCCTTCTTGCGATCTCTCAAAGTCCTAAGCACATATTTTTCTAAAAACAAAGCACGAAATTGGGTCCAAGAGAGTTGGGGTAAAGTTGAAGATCTGCACTCCACATAAGCTCTCCACCACTACTTAGCCTCACCTTGAAGTTGAAAAGTCACAAACTCAACCCTATGCTGATGGACAATTCCCAACTTATGAAGCCTCTCATAGTAGTCTAAGATAAACTCATAAGCATCCTCACTCTTAGAACCAAGAAATACATGAGGCTTTAGGTTCAAAAACTTTATCAACATTTTATGCTCATTACCAGTCATAACAGAATCCAACAAAGGACAAAAGAAATCATTATTACCTCTAGTCCCTCCCACCTTGGGAGTAGTGATAGCAACAGGGGAATTAGTAGGAGCTTGCATTGCCTGAACAGAGAGAAGCACTCAAGGACAAACCAACCCTTTCAAGAATGACATTATCTGCTGAGCTAACACTAGGTCCAAAGGAGGAATACATTGTAGTTTCAGCCTGCACCTCTTCCTCTTGTCTAACCTCCTCAACATTCTCAACCTCAGCATTCTCCTCTATCTCTTCATAATGCACAGGAGGGGCCTCATTTCTGGGAACATTTTCTACCGATGCTCCATCCCCAGCAGGTGCCACCCTTCCTTGGCATCTACCCCTAGTTCTTTCTCTACCCCTGCCTCGACCGCGAACTCTCACTGCAGATTCCTCAGTTGGAGAATTGACAGAAGCTAAGGGCCTGACGCCATTGAATCTAGTGTTAACCATCTGCCTACAAAAGAGTGAAGGAGGGTAGATACAAATTTGAATCGCTAGATACTAATTGGAATCAAGTTATAGCACGAAAAGAGACAAGAGAAACTAAAGAAATTTCCTAAAGTCCTATAGCCTCTCGAAGAAAAGTACATACATCTCTGTACCATTTCACAAGACTCTACTAGACTCGTTTTGGTACATTGAGATCAATGAACCTAGGCTCTAATACCACCAACTTTGTCATGACCCAGACCATCCTGATTGGAAAACACACTAACCCTCCGGTGGGAGAACCATTTATACTAATTACCTAACCAACTTAATCAAAATATACTAAGGCATTTAAGTTACAGAAGCAAGTTGAATGCTAAGGAAAGAAATAGAGTTCCCATAAACTCCAAACAAAATGTCTAATAACAAACTAACATTGCAGAAGTAATGCCTACAATTAAAAAGTCAATGTACTAAAGTATCTAAGATGAACCATAAGTCTAACAAGAAGGGATATAACCCCAAACTAATGAACTAACTCTAAGTCCATAATGTGGACATAGATGAAAGGAGAACTCATGGCAGCCTGGAAGAACTGGCACACACTTGAATTCTATCGATAATCACTGATTTTCTAAACGAGCTCTGTCAATAGCCGCCTTAAGATGCCCTGTACTCAACAAAGAAAAAGCAAATGCAGTATCACTACACAACCATAGTGTACTGGTAGGATCAAACGACTATCCCACTAAGTGCAACATACATAAGTGAATACAACAATATAATAAAATGTATGCACCGAACATATACAATATCATCATCATTTATGAACAACAAACAATGTCACTATTCTCAAATATTACAATTATATCAAGTCATTAGTCCTCTCATGGAACTCAAACCCAAATAGTTAGCATACCAGAATGTGGTACCCAATCCAATGATTATACCAAAATATGGCAATCGATCCCATAATTATGCCAAAACATGTCAACCGATCCAAGTTAGTATGTCGAAACGCAACACCCGATCCATTCAACAAGCCACAATCACAATCACAAAGTACATTTTCATAATCATACAATTAGGTCATGATTCATGACATTTATCATTCATATATCCTCATTTACAATTGATGTGATCAATAATGTAACATTCACATACATACATATATTATAATAAAGCAAGAACAAACATATATCACACAATCATGAAATCACAACCATAACCTACCTCGAAGCAAGCCTGAAACCCCTAAGAAACTTGGTTCTTCCCTTTTTCAGATTCGTTCCTCTTTTTCTTGGTCTATAAACAATCATAATAACACAGAAAACAATAAACAATCATTAACTACCCCAATTACTAACAATTATATCAACCCTAGATCATATGCATGATCCCACTACAAAAATTAAGGCTTTTCCCACTGTAATTCTCAAATCAAAACTCTTTCCTATCGATAATTACCCATTAAATTATGCTCTACTGATCAAAAAACGGATTCAGAGAGTTAAAATCTTAACTTTAGCCTGAAGAATGGTGGAAAATGGTCAAGAAAACCCCTGGGTTCGTTCCTTAGCTTTGAAGTTTGAAAATTCCAAAATAAAACATTTTTGGGGTTTATTTTCAACTTTAAGTCGCGTCTGCCTCACCACGGCGGCACCCACCCCGCTACAACGGTCCCTCCCTGGCTGCAGAAATCTCTCCTTAGTGGCTTGAACGGAACCAGTGAGCAAAATTAATAATTCCAAGACCCCATTTCCCAACACACCTTCAACCAACAACACTTAGAAAATACCCATTCACGCTAAGATCAATTTTTGGAGTTCTACTCGCCCGAATTCAATTCTGTAAAGTCATATGGGTTCCTTAACAATTTACCTATCTACTGATGTGATGAAATTCATAATTAGATCACCCAGTACCACCAGATTTCCCTAAATGTTAATGACTCCGATTTTGACCAAATCTGGACTAGGTTGGGAAATCTCAAGATACTACGAAAATGTTTTCCGATCCAAAATTTTCCCCATTGGCTTTTCTATAATGACGAAACCTGGTCGTTACACCCTACTTCTTAGGGATGATAGATATAAGAAGGCATTTATTTTGGACTGGGCCTATTTGCTATTTTTTATTTTTATTATTTTATATTTATATTTGGGTTTAGTAGGCCTATTATGTATAGATTGAAGATATGAAAAATACCATAAATACACCACTTAAGATATCAAAATCTCTAAAGCTCTTTACCATTTTTAAAAATTACAAAAATCCCCTCTCGGATACATCCGTATCCCCCTCAGATAAGTCTCTATCCCCTCTCAGATGCATCCCTCCTATTAAGTAATGTATCATTGGCAATATTTCATAGAATCAATAAATGTATCCGAGAACAATGAAAATTTGAGATTCTTATTATTGGGGAAATTTTCAGAATAAAATATAATCAGCCTCAAATGTATGGGATTTATGTAAGTTATACTTTAATATACAAATAAATGGAGATTTTAGCTCCACAATTTTATTTTATTTTTAAAAGAGTCCATTATGTTGATAGATATGGCAAGGTAATAATTCTATCAAAAAACTAAGATTAAATAATCTATGTGGATTTTGACAATGGGATATTACTCTTTTGTCAAAAATAAATAAATAATGTTATATATTAAATTGTAACAGGCCGTTATTTTGTTATGCTTTTAAAAAAATGAGTTTATGATCGACGAGCCAAGTTATCATGTTTCGTATCAACCGTCGAAGAGATGTTAGGTGATTATACAAGAAAATATTTGTACACATCATTTAAATTTTTTTTAGACCAAACTTATAGGCCAAAGATAGCCTTGAAGCTAAAGCTAAAGTTCCATAGCTTTCTATGTGAGAGGTCAAAGGTGAGATTTTATATTGTTAAAGCTAAATTGCTGAAGCTAAATGAAGGAAGGATTACATTATTACATTTCCAAGCAATACATCCAGTAGGTATGAAAACTGATTTACTTATCCTGAAGAATGTTGTTGATGGGAAATGGAAGATTCCATGGAGAATTACTTCGGAGGAGAGGTGCATAGAGAAAGTCATAAAAGCAGGGAAAGTTACATGGTGTATACTTTCAGAGAAGGGAACCTAATGGCAGATTTTTTAATTTTGCAGGCACAATTACCTTTTCTTGATACAAGGAATTACCCAAAAGGTAAAACAAATAATACATAAGGACAAACAAAAAATCCCAAGCATGCGAATAAAGAGAGTTCAAAACACATAAGAGAATAAACATGTTCAAAAGACAGCACTCATCTAATACAAAAGGACACAAACATGGATAATCACATAGAGGAGGAATACATGGATATAATGGTCAAATCTAACAATTCTTTTCTACAATTTGGTCGAGATTTGACATATATGTGGACTGATTACCAGCCCGGTGTGGTCTCATCTGTTTACGCTTATGAAAATGAAATCTTGACTAGTGGTCTATGTTTAACAGTGATATTAGCTCCCGGGGCTTAGCCTGTTGACAATAATCACCAGTCAAATTGTAGATATAAGGGAACAGACTAACAAATCATAGACAACATGAAAGATTAGAACCTGTAAATGGATAGTTCCCGAAAGCTTTTCATCTCTTAATGCTAGAAGATGTCTTCATTGACTTGGATTTCATCGCATATGTGAGAATTTTAGGTGTCTTTTGTGAAATCTTTATCGGGCTTAAAGGAAAGGAGTGTCTTTGAGTATTTGTCGATCCAACTATCTTCCACCCCCGACCATAGTTCATTCTTCTTCGATGCAATCACTGCTGAATAATGCACTGAAGAGACTTTGGTATTTCTTAATTGATTGTTTGATCTTTAGTTCTTGTTTTTCTTTACGTTTCATTTTAGTGTTTTTGGGTTGAGTCTTTTTTTTTTATTTTTTATTATTTTATTTTGGTCTTCTGCCCATTTTATGTATAGTTATCGTTCTTATGTTTAATAAAAGGGGAAACTAAGCAATTTCCCCACAAATACAAAAAAATTATAAATATATACCCCATTATATTAATGCTCCCCTAAATAATTACAATAAATGCCCCAAGTAATAATTTTGCTTAACTGATCATAAATAAGTATTCATATATATACTGTGTTGATATCATTAAGGTTAATAATTTTATGCCACATTAAGCCCACGTTTAAGCCATAACGTTCTCTCACATATTTTTTTTTTTAAAAATTCTTTCTTCGAGTTGTTCTTGAATTTTTAATCTCTCGCTTCTCTCTCATGAATAGGTGCCGATTTTTTCCCCAAAAGTTAGAAAAAATATCCCAAAAGATATTCAGAATAGTTCCATTGATTCATGTATGTATATTTTTGCCTTTCTTAGGTATTTTACCGATTCTGTATTTTTTTTACATCTTTCAAAATATTTGTTTGTCTAGTTGCTTAGTAAATTCTCCAATTTCGATTAGGGTTTTATATAAGGAAAACCTCAAAGATTCCTTTCTAATGGCAGACTCAAAGAGGATTACAAGAGGTATCTCATTTAATCATCAATTTTCTAGAGATTCTCAATCTTTTGATCTATGTATTACTTAAGAAGTAGTCGATAATGTAGGTGTCACGACTCGAGCCTACACCCTGGACGTTTCCTGCACTTGAGAATCATTGCTGGTCCCCAAACGAACCCTCATCCTGGCTTACTACAAGCAGAAGACTAACTCAAGCGTACAAAGCTTAGAAACTGAATAAACTTCATGAAACTCAATTACAAAGCTTTAACTCAAATGAAAAACTTTGAATAAAAATAAATTATTCAACTCCCCATAAAATAGGCAACTTAAGTCTTTAAAACATTTAACAAAATACATGAACAGACTTCTGAAACTCTACTGTCTATCTATGAAGCTTCTAGATGACAAAGATGGAAATTGGGACAAGACCAAAGACATCCTAACAACTGATATAACTGAAAGTAAAAGTGGAACCCTCTGGAATCAAGGAGTCTCACCACAACTAACTCGAACTCCATGTGATACCAAGGAAGCTTCTGTTGATGACCCTGAATACCTATATCTGCAACATGAAATGATGCAGGCCAAATGGCTCAGTACATGGAATATACGAGCATGTAAGGGGAATTCTAAAACATAAACATAAGCTTGTACTGATGGAAAAGAAACATACTTACCTCTTCTAAAACAGACTCAACTCAAGGAATACTCAAGAATAGTCAACACTACTTAAACTTACTCAACTCAAAAGTACTCAAAGATAAGATACTCAACTTAGTAATAAGGTTCTTAACTCAGTTATAAGTTATTCAACTCAAGATACTTAAGATTAAAGCAATAATAAAAGATGCAATATATGAAAAGCTTTTAAAACAGTAGAAAACAACTCAATGTATTGAAAAATACTATAATACCTAAGGTGTATAAAAATATACAATTTAACTATGTAGGAGTTTCTTTAATCGACAACCATCACTATGAGCTATGTAATGATATAACGTCTCACCCACGCTGCCAGAACTGTCCTATACTTTTCCAAGGTATAAGACCTATCAACTAAGTGATCCACTAGTCTGTGCTAAAAAGCACTAGGGAATCATCTAAAAAGTATGACCCTTTCTACCCACGTCGGCTACATGGTTTATGGAGACTTGAGTTATCTGAACTCATCCCCATATCGGTGCTCAATACTACTCCCAAAATATACTTAGCTCATATGTTTTAAAAACATAACTCTTTTTGTGGTTTGAGATTTTTACTCAAAATCTTTCTCTAAAAAGAGATGTTACTCAACTGCTCAAAACTCTTTTGGAAATCTCAGTTTCCTCCTCTTTTAAATGTGAAAACATTTACTCTTGGTAATACTTAGTTCCCATATATCATTTTAAGGAAAAATGAACTCGACTCTACTCTTTCTTAACTCAATTGCTCAAGTCTTAAAACAAGTTTAGAAAAAATTATAAAAGACTTCTCAAAATAGGGTTCATGCCCAATGATGGACGTGAAAGACTCAATTCAAGGTTTTCAATAACCATACAAAGAACTCGATACTTAGAACTCAATAACTCAGAACTCAATAACTTCAATGATACTACTAATTTCAAGAATGCTCAACTCATAAGGTTCATGCGGCATTATGGGCATGAACAACTCAACTCAAGGACTCAAGATTTCTCGACTCATATTGTTCATGCGAAATTATGGACATGAACTACTCAACTTAAGGACTTCATGGGAACATGTAATAGTTCCATGATTAGGAATATAATCTCAGAAAGGTTAGGAACTCAATACTCAAGACTTAGAACTTGAATATACTATTCCTCTCAAATGTACTCAATTTATGAAGTTCATACATAACATATGGCATGAACGACTCAAGGATGTAATGACCCTAAAAATGAACTAGTGAAACTAGAGCCTCACATGTGAGTTTGGAGTTGAGAACTTGATGAAACGATGAGAAATGACCGTGACGTCCGGAAACTAGTCATTTGAACTAGTGAGTTGTAAGGGTCAACTTTAGATGGTCATATCTTTTAGATCAAAATGAATTAGGTGGATCTTTACCTATACAATTAAAGGTCTCTGAGTCCTCTTTCCAACGCCACCGAGTTTTCCCAATTCCGCCCTTGGAGTAAAAAGTTATGCCCGAAATATTGAAGCACTGTCAGGCTGAAGAAAAGGGCGAACCAAGGCGGGAAGGGGCAGAAATTTTAAGTTAAGACTTTATGGGTCCTTAGTCCTTTTCCAAAATTGACCCTATGCTATTTTATTCCTTTCCTAGCAAGTATAAGACCTTTTTATCACTTAATTCCTTTCATTTAAGTCACTCCTCTTAGAATTTAAAAGAAACCCATCTTCTTTCATATATTTCTTTCAAGTTCAAGGAAGAAGAAGGATGAATAACTAGGGTTTCAAATCGGAGGCTTCTTTCATCAATTTTCATGGGCTTTCTCAATAGTAAGGTATGGGGACTTTTTATCTTTGATTACTTTTTCAATCAAAGAGCCAATTCAAAGTATTTTCAAAGTTCTTCAAAAATCCTAAAGTCCTAATTTCGATTCTAGCATGGGTTCTTGCATATAAAGGTTTTAAATAATGATTTATATTGTTATTAATGATTATTAATGGTTTTTAAGAAAGAAATCTTCATGAACCCATGTTTTCTCAAATTCTCTAAATATCACCATAAAGTGGGTGTATTGATTTTAAGTAGATGATTATAAAAATTGTGTTTAGTATGGTATGGGCTGTTCATAAATGGTATTATATATGTGAATTGTTAAGAATTTTTATTGAATTGAAGGATGTGGGTTGTTAGCCTTGAAGGGCAAAAAAATTGTGAATTTACCTTCATGTTGATTATGGGCTTGTGCTTAGCTTAAATGGTATAGTTGAATACCATGATTACCTATGCTTTCTATTGTGAATTGTTTGATCATGAGAATGGTGATTGTGGCTTGGAAAGGATGGTAAGTTGACCTACTTTATGAATAATGTTGAATTATTAGGGAATTGAGTAATGTTGGTTATGGCTTTGGAGAATGGTGAGATGGCTTAATCTCTTAGTATTGATATAATTGTTATTTATTGGTTTGATCCACTTTTGGTGGAAGTGTTGCTTGTTGCTTTAGAATTATGATTGTGGCCACGAAGGGCATTGTATGAGTATTGTGGTATTGTTGTGTTATTATATATAAATGAGGCTATATGTAAATTCCTATATGAAGCTATATGTAAAGTTTTATGTGAAGGTATGATGTGAATGAGTTTTATGTGATCTTGTTGAAACAACCCAAAAAGTTTCAAAAAAAAAAAGTGCTACGGAAGTTACCGGAAACTTGTTTTAGCTATATCTAAAAATCTATTTCGTTTTTCGAAAATACAACTTCATATTCTTGTTTATGGGGTCAAATTGAGTGGGAAATGGGTCTAACCCAAATTTTAGAGCAACCGTATCAAAATCCAAAATTTTCAAGTGAAGCCTTTTTTGGGGGTCTACTTTGGAGGGTCATATCTCCTAGCACACAAATAATTGGGTGGCCCATAACATATCCATGGAAATCCCTTTGAGTTAGCTACCCAACGCACTTTGTTTCACCTCATTCGGAGTTCGGACGAAGAAGTTAAGCCCATTTTCGTAAACTCTGTCCGTGCAGGAAATGCAATTTCCAGAGAGCAAATTTACTGTTCATCCGCCTCATTTTTTTTTCTAAGTGTTGGACCCATTTTTCCAAGGGCATATTTTATTTCCTATATAGCATTAATTCAATTCCAATCTCTAAAACATTTCCCAAAACACCTCTCCCATACTTAGACACTTTTTCTCTCAAGAACCCTAATCCAAAACCTTCCTCAAGATTGAAGAGATTCTTGCTCCAAGTTCCAAGCTTCCATTGAAGACACTCTCAAGACCTTCATAAAAACCCAAGGTATGTGATGTTGAACTCATGGGTCCTTCCACCCATAGTGCCTAGTCTCTATTCTACTCACTAATTCATGGTTTAAGTTGAGAATTCATAAATTAGTCTAGTTCCTAGTATAAATTTCCTGCACAGTGAATTTTAAACATGAAAAGTGATTGTTTTGAGCATGTTGTGACTCTAGAACTTGAATCTAAATTTGGAATGGATGTGGAGATTTTTCATGTGGTCTTGTGGGTGTTAAAAGGCGTTATTGTAGGTTGTTCACTGGTTTTGCTGCATAATTACTACCCTATTTTCCATGCTCTTTGACCCCATTACATGCCTTCAAGGTGTTTGACAAAATGTCCAATTATGGAGAATTGATGAATTGATGCTTTAAGGCTTGAGTTATGAGATGTATGGCATTCCGAGATGTGTTGATGACAAACTAAGCTTGTGTGTATGTTCATTCCATACATGAGATTGCATTAGAGCCTAATGTGAATTTCCTATATAAAGTGTTACATGACCATGCCCAAATCGGGAAAAGAACCGGATAACCATGTGAGGGGTTTATACCTCACCACCTAGGATGCTTGGGGTGTGACCAACATCAACCATGTGAGGGGTTTATACCTCACCACCTAGGATGCTTGGGGTGTGACCAACATCAACCATGTGAGGGGTTTATACCTAACCACCTAGGATGCTTGGGGTGTGACCAACATCAACCATGTGAGGGGTTTATACCTCACCACCTAGGATTCTTGGGGTGTGACCAACATCAACCATGTGAGGGGTTTATACCTCACCACCTAGGATGCTTGGGGTGTGACCAACATCAACCATGTGAGGGGTTTATACCTCACCACCTAGGATGCTTGGGGTGTGACCAACATCAACCATGTGAGGGGTTTATACCTTGCCACCAGGGTGTCCGGGTGTGAACGGCATCCCCCATCCTAAGTTGGGGTTATAGATCGGTTGGATTATGTACACACATATGATATCTACTATTAGTATAGATTTACTTAAACATGTTTTGACTTCACTTTGATCATGCATCCTCATATTGTTATTCATTATGCCTATGAAACTATTTCTTGCATTTCGATTGTGTCCTTATCTAAGGTAATCTTGGGGAACACTTAAGTGTGCTTGAAGAGGTTGTATGGGCGGTCACTTCTTGTCTCACTCAAGTGTGTCTTAAGGTTGTATTAGGTAGAGGTCCTATGGTAATGAAATGACATGTGTTCTTTTAAAGTTAAGGATGGGTTGTATATGGACATATGTTGAGTATATGTATGGTTGGCTATGGTCTTATATGTTAATGTTGACTTGTATTATGTCTCTTATACTTGTAAAGGAAAGGTTTTATCAAATGATATGAAAGCATTTTACTTCCTTGAAAATGTCCTTTTTGGCATGTTTTTGCATGGTCTCCATACTTAGTACTTAATTGTGCTAACCCCTTTCTTTCCCTTTATGGACTAAAGTGTAGGGATTTGGAGATGATGATATGTCATGGCTATTTGATAGGTTTCTAAGTGTTGAATAAGAAGACTTGGTGAGTCCTCATATATTCGAGGACAATACCCAATATGTTCTTTTATGTCTTTTTAGTATTGTTTAAGTTGTGTATGGGATTAGTCCCGAATTTTGTACTCTAAAGTATTAAATG
Organism: Solanum commersonii; assembly: GCA_029007595.1. NCBI lineage: Eukaryota > Viridiplantae > Streptophyta > Magnoliopsida > Solanales > Solanaceae > Solanum > Solanum commersonii. The sequence goes on along the minus strand of JAJTWQ010000010.1, from coordinate 501,213 downwards.
GTTTTGAGACATCATGTATAAAGTCTAAAGTCTTCCGCTTGCTATATTTTTTTTTATGAAATGTTTTCTTGGTAAAGAAAGTTTTAATTCCTTATGGTTTTAGTGTCTATGCGATGAATGAATGCTAAGAGGCTTGTATTAGACCTCGTCGAGGTCGAGTACGCCGGTTACGACCAAGGGGTGCTCCCGGGTCGTGACAGAGGATCTACATAACAATATGGAATTCATGTATCCGACCTTTTTCATTATTACACACTTGCTCAAGTCTTGAAACAAGTTACTAGAAGTTGTAGAAGACTCCACAAAAGGACTCAAAGGGGCTTTCTTAGAATGTCCAAAAGAATTCTCAAACCTTAACTCTTAACTCTACCTAAAATTTGAATTATGAATTCAAGGTTATGATCATGTTATGAATGAATTCTATATGTCTAGAAGTAGCTTAGAGTAGTTAAAATCGAAAGGGAGTGAAGGTACACTTTAAAAGAACTCAAACGGAACAACCAACTGCAAACTGGACGGGGCAAGCAACCTTGGCGCACTGAGTGGCGTGGGGCGCCAGCCCTGAAACTTCAGAACATAATTTACGGCGCACCCCCAACCCACAAAACCCGACGAATTTCTTTGCTCGTTTTCTCACCCTAACTCACCAATGGTTTCTTCCCTTATAACTTTTATTCGATTACTTAACATAAGTACACCCTAATCTATCTAATACGGCCCTTAAAATACTCACTTCCATCTCAAAAAATCATCAAAACCTTAACACAAAAATATTTAGGATGGCTTTCAGAAACTCATCAGGAACTCTAATCTTTCAAGTTCAAGAGTAAAATTTTGCTGAAAATAACATGATTGACATGTGGGTGAACAAACCCAACACTATGAATGATTACATTTATCTTAGAGATAAACCCATGGAAAAAATATGCAACAAAACTCAAGAACCTCGACGAACGCTTTGATCCTATCCTCTTTTCTCTTATTTTCTCTACTTAAACTCTCAACTAAAGCCCTAAGCATATATTAGGATTATAAAACTGAGCCCAATAGGATTATACCCTTTAAACCATACTAAAAATGAATTAAATCTAATTGGGTAAGGAAAAGACCAAAATACATGTGAAGCCCCAAACTAAAGGGGTGCAACTGGCTCCTAATGCCAAAACTCAAGCCTTAGCCGACCCTACTGAACCATTTGCTACTAGCGCATGGCAGCCACACGCAATCAAGAAAATAGATAAGTATATCTCGACTTAAAACTAAGCCCTCGGTCGACAAGGCCCCTGTCAACTAATCTATAAAAGAAACAGCTACTCCAAGGAGATCATATAAATAAATAGCCAACTAGTACAAAAGTCATGATTGGGTTGTCGAGGCCACAATGATATCTATACCAAAACTAAAAGCTTGTATATATTAATAAAATATAGCAAACAGCTCACAAGCTTCACCAAACCAATAACATAGGTCAGTATGGCCATAATGTAGCTATACACCCAACACACTAGTGTAAGCCTCTAAGAGTAGTAAAGATTAGCGGGACAGGGCCCCAGCCTACCCATAGAGATATATACAACAAAAGTTAACAAACCTCCTAACTCTAGCAGCTCCAGAGGAAAGGGGCTAGCCAACCGAATAAAAGTTGATCCTGCTGCTAAGGAGGTCGACCCAGTCATCTATTAGGACTTGCATGCATGAATGCAGCGCCCCCAAGGCAATGGGGCATCAGTACAAAATAATGTATAGAGTATGAAAGGCAATAGACTATGAGGAGGTATCCTGATATACTGGAATAATCTCATAAATAAATCAAGGATTAGATAAGTGTTCTGATCTGCTCCTAAATCTAAACTTATCAAAAATAATAAAATAACAACCTAACCAAGCCCCCATAAGCTTGGCAGGTACAAACAACACAGAAAACCACATACTCAGGCCCTCATAAACTCGGAAGGTGCCAATCAACCTATATACCCCTATTGGTAGTCCCCTAGCCACGTAGGTAGTCACATAACCCTCTTAGGCATTAATATAGCCCCATAGACAGTACATAGCTCTCTTAGGCATCAACATAGCTTATAGATAACTCATAGCCCTCTTAGGCTACAACATGGCCCTGTAGGAATCACATAGCCTTCTTAGGCGTGAATATAGCCTTGTAGGAAACTCATAGCCTTCTAGGCATCAATATTGCCCCGTAGGCAACTCATAGCCCTTTGAGGCATCCATATAGTCCTGTAGGAAGAACATAACCCTTTTAGGCATAGATCATATTCGTGCAGCAATCCACAATAGCCCAAAGGGAAACAATAACAATCCAATCGTTAAAAGTGAGCAATTTAGTTATAAGAAACCTATACAAATAGCCTTTAAATCATGTCCAACATAGAGACGCTACTAATTGAATAAGAATCCTGACAAGGGAGGATTATATCAACTCAAGCAGCCAACAATCAACAATAATGGCTACAAGTGTAACAAGGATAACAACCCAATTGCATTTCACCTAAGCTTTAAGGAAACATGCCGTAAGTAGGGAATAGCCTTAACATACCTTTCCAATGATTGCTCGAAAGACCATTGTTCCTTCATGAAAGTCATTCCTAATGTCCTAAGCTTCGCAAACACTATATATACACAGCTGGTACACACCTATTAATAGTTCATAATTAATCTTAAATCGGTAAATTTTCCATATTGCTCCAACTTATCGAAACATATGTAGAAATTCATAAAAACAACCATAAAAGGATCGCGAGATGATTACCTTAGTTAACCGAGTGTAAACCTTAAAGAAACAGCTCCAAACGCAGCTAATAGAAGGGAAAAATGATTGACACATGTAGGGATTACGTTTTTAGGCGCCGGGGTAATGTTTAATGGTAGAAATCGTCAAAAACTAACCTTCATCATGCTAGAATTCTATATGAACCCTCACTTAAGCTTTCTCTCTGGTTTGGAACTAAAATGAAATGTTTTCATGGCTTAAAACGTTAAAGAAGCTGACATACCATATTTTTTACCTGACCCAAATTCTACCCCGGCATTGCAAACTAGACTCGTAGGACTTCGATTTAATGTGTGATAGGCCTTCTAACTCTTTATATATTGGGAGAAAACATCCAAGACATTTGAGTCAAATTTTAGAGAAATCTTTAAAAAGGAACTTACGATAACTTTTGCCAACTTTTATTTTGCCACTTACTTAACTTCAAAACTTGAGATACAACCCTTGAACACTTAAAATATGACATACCATATCATTTCTAATTTATTACTCACCCTCCTTGTCTTTCCACGAAGATACAAGTTAATTTAGATGTTTTGAAAAGTTGGGGTGTTACATCCGTACCCCCTTAGAAACATTCGTCCTGGAATGAAAAAATAAAAATCTGAGTCACGCGGTTAAGTCCGTAGAAGTTTCCAAAATTTAGGTAGAGTATCCTTTGGCGTTGTCACTATCCAGGAACCTAAAATGCAAAAAGTCTAACCTAGGCATCTCACATGACGACATAAATTGCTAAGCACTATAGCTCTACAATAACAGTGCGAGCAAATATACAATGACAACAACAATAATAATAAGCAACAATATAAAAAAAATCAGATAGGTATCTTACCTCACTGCACTAATATAAAATGATATGTCATCACCCTGGGTATGAAAGAAGTGAGGATATTTGGACCTTATGCCATCCTCAGCTTCCCATGTCACCTTTTCTCTATTTTTGTTTCTCCGTAATACTTTAATTGAACCACCTCTTTGGTTCTCAATTTACGGACCTGTCGATCTAATAAGGAAACTAGAGTTTCCTCGTAGGACAACTCCTCTGTGGTCTGAACATCCTCAACTGGGACAACCCGAGAAGGGTCTCTTACGCACGTAGCATAGATACATAGAAAACTGGATGAATAGATTCTAGCCCCGAAGGCCGTTCTAACTCAAAAGCCACTCGTCCTACCCTCTAAAGGATTTGATATGGCCCAATGAATCTTGGACTAGGCTTTCCTTTTTTGCCAAATCTCATAACCCCCTTTATAGGAGAGACTTTTAAGAATACCCAGTCATCGACGCAAAACTCTATGTCCCTTCGTCGCACATCTGAGTATGACTTCTATTGGCTTTGAATTGTTAGCAACCTCTCCCGTATGAGCTTTACTACTCTATTGTCTGCTGTACTAAGTCGGGTCCAATCAACCCTAACTCACCTACCTCAAACCATCTAATGGGGGATCTATATTTTTGCCCATACAAAGCCTCATAAGTTGCCATCCGGAAGCTTGAATGATAACTATTATTGTATGCGAACTCTATAAGAGGTAAATGGTCATCCTAACACCCCTTGAAGTCTAGCACACACGCTCGTAGCATATCATCGAGTGTCAAAATTGTGCGCTAAGTCTGGCCAACTGTCTGAGGGTGAGAGGATGTACTAAGATTAACCTGTGTTCCCAGTCCTTTCTGGAAGGACTTCCAAAAGTTGGCAGTGAATTATGCTCCTTTATCAGAGATAATAGATACTAGGACACCATGTAGCCTAAAAATTTCCCTATTATAGAGCTCTGCATAGTCTTCGGCCGTAAAAGTAGCCCTGGCTGGTAAGAAGTGGGTTGATTTTCTTAGTCTATCAACGATTACTCAAATAGAGTCAAACTTGCGACGCAATTGAGGTAACCCTATAATAAAATCCATATTAATTGCATCCCACTTCCACAAAGGAATGACTATCTCCTAAATTAGCCCAATAGGCTTTTAGTGCTCAACCTTCACCTGTTGGAAGTTAAGACACTGTGCCACAAACTAAGCAACATCCTTCTTCATCCCGTGCCACCAATAAATCTCCTTAATATCATGGTACATCTTCATCAAACCAGGTTGAATAAAATAACGAAATGATGTGCCTCTTCAATAATCCGATGCGGAAGCCCTGCTATATTCAGAACACACAATCGACCACTATATATAAGAACTCTATATCCTGCTATATCAAATGCTAAAGCCTATTGATTCTGAGCCTTGGATCTGAGCTAGGATCCTCTTGTTATCCTGATTTTACTTCTACAACTAGAGATGAAACAATTGTGTCCTGAAATGTTACCCCAGTATCTTCTGCCTTTAATAATCTGACTCCCAAACTACCTAACTGATGAAGCTCTAGCACTAGCTCACGCTTCTCAACACCTAAATATGATAAACTACCCATAGATCTTCGACTGAGGGAATCAGCTACCACATTTGCCTTTCCTGGATGATATAAAATGTCCATGTCGTAGTCTTTCAGTAACTCAAGCCATTGACGTTATCGCAGATTTAACTCCTTTATGTCTAAAGATATATTGAATGCATTTAGGATCTCTGAATATGTCAACATGAATGCCATACAAATAGTGTCTCCAGATCTTTAGCTCATGCACAACTGTAGCCAACTCTAAATCGTGGGTCAGATAGTTCTTCTCATGCTTTCTCAACTGCCTTAAAGCATATGTGATAACCTTACCAAGTTGCAATAGAACACATCCCAACCTAACACCAGAAGCATCATAATACACCGCATTGCCTTCTGAACCATCTGGCAATGCAAGAACTAGTGCTGATGTCAACTTGTCCTTCAGCTCTTGAAAACTATGCTCGCAAGCCTCAGTCCACTGGAACTTAGCTACTTTTTGAGTCAGCTTCGTTAATGGGGCTGAAATTGAAGAAGACCCCTCTACAAATCTTCTATAGTACCCAGCTAACCCTAAGAAACTACGAACCTCAATCGGAGTAATGGGTCTGGGCCAAGTATTTATGGCCTCAATCTTTTTTATATCAATCGCAATGCCTGCATCTGATACAATATGGCCTAAGAAAGCTACAGAGTCCAACCAAAACTCACACTTAGTAAACATTGCATATAGTTCTCGGTCTCGAAGTACTTGAAGGACAACTCGCGGATAATTTGCATGCTCATCTTTTGAACGTGCATACACCAAAATAATATCAATAAATACAATCACAAACAAGTTTAGATACGACCTGAATATACTATTCATCAGGTCCATGAACACTGTTGGGGCATTAATTAATCCAACAAACATTACCAAAAACTCAAAGTGTCCATATCTAGTTCTAAAAGCTTTCTTTGGAACGTCTTTCTCCCGAACTCATATCTGGTGGTACCCTGATCTTAAATCAATCTTTGAGAAACACTTACCACCTTGTAACTGATCAAACAAGTCATCTATCATCGGAAAGGGATACTTATTCTTTATAGTTGCCTTATTCAGCTATCGGTAATCGATACACATTCTTAGTGAGCCATCTTTCTTCCTTACAAACAACACTGGTGTACCCTATGGTGAAGCACGAGGCCTAATAAAGCCATTATCCAACTGATCCTTCAACTCCTTCAGCTTAGAAAGAAACATTCTATAAGGAGGGATAGATATAGGTTGTGTACTTGGTAGAATATCGATAACAAAATCAATTTTCCATTCTGGAGGGATACCAAGGAGTTCGTCTGGAAATACATTTAGAAACTCATTAACTACCAAAATAGACTGAAGAGTGGGTGGTTCTGCATCTATATCCCGAACATGAACAAGATGATAAATATAACCCTTGTAATCATCCTCCTCGCCATAAAATAGGAAATAAACCTACCTTTCAGCATTGCTGTATTACCTTTCCATTCCCGAACTGCCTCTCTTGGGAAGTGGAATCTAATAATCTTTGTTTGGCACTCAACATTAGAATAATAAGAAGCTAACCAGTCCATACCCATAATGACATCGAAATTGACCATCTTCAACTCTACAAGATCTACAGAGGTCTGACGGTCGATAATTTTTACCGTGCAACCTCGATAGACTCTCCTAGCAACAATGGACTCACCAACTGGTGTAGATACAATAAAGGGTCGATCTAATGACTCTGCTACTATACATAACCTCCCCGCAATAAATAGAGTAACATAAGACAAAGTAGATCCAGGATCTATCAAAGTATAAAAACAATGGGAGAAAACAATCAATGTACCTGCCATAACATCTGGTGATGACTCTGAGTCTAGTTGGCTGGTTAATGAATATGTACGGTTCTGTCCACTACCAGAACTAGATGCTCCCTCTCTGCCTCCGCCACTACCTTAACGTGCTTAAGTCTTGGTCCTGATGCCCGTGAACCCTCACCTGGGCTTGACTGTTCCTGTCGATCAAATCTACTACCCTGGAACTACTGTGGTGGAGGTCTAGGTGGCCTAATAGAATATTGGGGTCTGGGACCACCCTGAAAATCTCCCTGTGAACCAGCGCGCCTAGCCCTCTTCTCTCTCTCTCTCGACCCTCTCACTCATATACTATAAATGTCAGTGATACTCTATGACTTGTGCAAATGCCTGAATTCGTGAGATATCTATATTATCATTTAGTGCAGCAGTAGAACAAACATCGATATAGTCTGAGTCGAGCCCTCCCACAAATCTATGCACCCTATCATGCATTGTATTAATAAATGCTAGTGCATATCTAGACAATGAATCAAATCTCATCCCGTACACTTGGACACTCATGCTGCCTTGCTGGAGGTTCAGAAACTGGTCCACCCGGCCATCCCTAATCTCTCGAGGCAAATAGTGATCTAAGAAAGCTTCTGTAAAGCTATCATCAAGTGGGTAGGAATGCATCTTTTCCCGTAGATCTCTCCCAAATCTCGTACCATAATACTGCAACATCGCGCAATCAAAATGCTTCTAACTCAACTAACTAAGTCGTTGAGGCATGCGTGACTCTAAATATCCTACGAAGCTGATCAATAAAGTGTTGAAGGTCTTCTCTACAATTTGTCCCTATTAACTGTGGAGGATTAAGGGCATGAAATTCATGAACTCTTGAACTTCTTATCCCTTCAGAAGGTCTGGCAACATCTGGCGCAACTGCTTGGCACTGTGCAACTACTAACTGTGCTAACATACATACTACACTCTTGAAATCCTAATTAGATGGAATAGAAGGAACTAGAGGTGGTACTGCTTGTGGAGCCGGAAATCCTGTTACCCTCGGAGTCTCCTGAAGCGGTGGAGAAACTATAGGGGGCTGCGAAGATGTCCCCCCCGGGTTTCACAATGGGCTACGTCCACATGTGGTACCTTGCCGGTACCCTTGTTTGAAGTTGTATCTAGCCCCTGGCTAGTTGTGGTCTGTCTAGTGTCAGTCATTTCTATCTGCATACAAATATCAATTATAAGCCAAAAATCTCAACCCTTAAAACACCACTCTATAGCACGAGGTGATCAAATGAAGGATAGTCATTCTAACATGCTTGATAGGTTCTTGAATATCGGATGTGGTGCACAACACATTTATAAACAAGACTCTACTAGGCATGGCTTGCAGACTCCCTACGATACGATGTTGCTCTGATACCAAGTTTGTCATGCCCCAAACTTGAGGGGCGCAACTTGCTCCTAATGACAAAACTCAAGCCTGAGACGACCCTGTTGAACCATTTGCTACTAGCGCATAGAAGCCATACACATTCAAGAAAACAAACAAGTATATGTCGACATCAAACTAAGTCATCGGCCGGCAAGGCCCCTGTCAACTAATCTATAAATAAAACAGCTACTCCCAGGAGATCATATAAATAAATAGGCAACTAGCACAAAAGTCCTAATTGGGCCGTCGAGGCCCCCAGGATATCTATACCGAAACCAAAACAGGTATATATCAATACAATACATCAAACAACTCACAAGCTTTATCAAACAAACAACATAGGCCAGTATGGCCATAACGTAGCTATACACCCCACACACTAGTCTGCAAGCCTCTAAGAGTAGTAAAGATTAGCAGGACAGGGCCCCAGCCTAACCATAAAGATATATACAATAAAAGGTTACAAACCTCCCAACTCTGGCAGCTCCGGAGGAAAGGGGATAGCCAACCGGATAAAAGTCAATCTTGCTGCTGAGGAGGTCTACATGGTCATCTGTCAGGACCTGCATGCATGAATGCAACACCCCCAAGGCAATGGGGCGCCAATACAAAATAATGTACAGAATATGAAAGGCAGTAGACTATGAGGAGGTATCCTGATATACTGAATAATCTAATCAATAAATCAGGGATAAGATAAGTGTATTGACCTACTCCTAAATCTAAACTTATCAAAAATAATAAAACAACAACCTAACCAAGCCCCCATAAGCTCGACAGGTATAAACAACACACAAAACCACATACTCTGGCCCCTATAAGCCCGTAAGGTGCCAAACAACCTATATACCCCTATCGATAGTCCCCTAGCCACATAGGTAGTCACATAGCTCTCTTAGGCATTAATGTAGCCCTGTAGGAAGCACATAGCTCTCTTAGACATCAACATAGCTTATGGACAACTCATAGCTCTCTTAGGCAACAATATGGCCCTATAAGAAGCACATAGCCTTCTTAGGCGTCAATATAACCCTTTAGGCAACTCATAGCCCTTCAAGGCATCGATATAGACTCGTAGGCAACTCATAGCCCTTTTAGGTATCCCTATAACCCTGTAGGTAGAACATAGACCTTTTAGGCATAAATCACATTCTTGCACCTAACCATAATAACCCCAAGGGCAACAATAACAATCTAATCACAAAAAAGCGAGCAATTTAGTTATAAGCAACCTATACAAATAGCCTCTAAGTCGTGTCCAACATAAGGACGCTACTAACTGAATAAGAATCCTGACAAGGAAGGATTATATCAACTCGAGCAGCCAACAATCAACAATAATGGCTGCATGTGTAACAAGGATAACAACCCAATTAGATTGCTCCTAAGCTTTAAGGAAACATGTTGTAAGTAGGGAATAACCTTAACATACCTTTCCAATGAATGCTCAAAAGACCATAGTTCTTCCACGAAAGTTGTTCCATATGTCCTAAGCTTTGCAAACACTATATATCCACAACTGGTACGCACCTACAAACAATTCATAATTAATCTTAAATCGGCATATTTTCCATATTGCCCTAACTTGTCGAAACATCTGTAGAAATTCATAAAAACAGCCATAAAAAGGTCTGGAGATGATTACCTTAGTTACCCAAGTGTAAACCTTAAAGAAACACCAATAACTAAAAATTTATATCTTCAAAAACCATCTCAAAATGCATCTAATAGAAGGGAAAAGCTATTGCCACGTGTAAGGATTACGTTTATAGGCACGGGGGCAATGTTTAATGGTAGAAATCGTCAAAAACTAACTTTCATCATGCTAGAACTCCATAGGAACCCTTGCTTAAGCTTTCACTCTAGTTTGGAACTGAAATAAAATGTTTTCATGGCTTAAAACATTAAATAAGCCGACATACCATATTTTTGACCCAACCTAGATTCGACGAGAATTCTGCCTCGACAGTTCCTAGTAAAACCCTCATAACTTTTTTACTCTAATGTCGATTTAATATGGTGGTTTGTGCGTTGCAAATTAGACGCGTAGGCCTTCAACTTAAGGGGTGATACGCCTTCTAAATCTTTATATATTGGGAGAAAACATTAAAGACATTTGACCCAAATTTTAGACAAATCTTTAAAGAGGAACTTACGATAACTTTCGCCAACTTTTATTTTGCGACTTACTCAACTTCAAAACTTGAGATACAACTCTTGAACACTTAAAATATGACATACCACATCATTTTTAATTTATTACTCACCCTCTTTGTCTTTCCATGAAGATACGAGTTAATTTAGACATTTTGAAAAGTCAGGGTGTTACAATACCCCTCATTATTTTTGGGTAATTTTTCTTAATTAGATAGCCTGACTTTAACAGGGCATATCTCACTCATCCGACCATGAAACTTAGCAAACTTTGCACCTTTGGAAAGATAATACAAAGACCTTTCATTAGCTATCTTGTAGCCCACCTGACTCATCATGTACTAAGAGTTATGGTCGTTTGAAGTTGATCCATGACTTAAAAGAACTTAAAAATGACTTGAATGAACTCTCTTTAGTTATTCTTGGAACTCAAGGTGCACATCTAATGACCTTAACACTTAGAAAATTTATAATTCCTTGGTAAAATCTCACTCACTATGAAGAACGGTTCGAGTCTTAGTTCGAAATTTTTTAGGGGTGTTACAGTAGGCTCAGTGACTAAAATTGCGCAAGAGAGAAGATCTAAGAGTATATATGACCCTATCCATATGCAAAATAGTTATGATCTGGTCGGTCATTTTTGGAAAGTTTTGTGAATTTACCATTTTTCCCCTCCCGATATCGACCCTGAGTGTTTTCTGATTGAGTTTGAAAAGTTAGTTTTGAACTTTGGGTTAAAAGATAATATTTTGGTAAGTTTGGGAGTTTTAAGGGTTAAGTTGTTAAGAAAGTACATTATGGGGTCTTTTGGAGTTTCGAGTGTCAGAATAAAAAGTTATTTTTCCCAAACAAGTTCCACTCTGACCGCCCAAAATGTGAAATTTGATCTGTGAGAGTTGTCGATTTCATATTTCACCCCTTTTCAATGATTTGAGGTCCTAAGTTGTAAAATTGTGGAAATTTAGCCTTTGGGTTTACTTTGGTCAACATTCGAGGTTCGACTACTTGAATCAGAATTTTGAGAGTTTCGTTGGATTTGGGGATGATTTTAGACCTAGGTGAGGTCTTGGTTGATTTTTGAGAGGTCTCGAGTTTGTATTAGCCCTTTTAATTGTTGAGTTAGTTTCTTGTTGTTTTCACGGATGTTGGATCAAGAAGACCTCATATTCGTGTTTTGACGATTCTATTGAGTGCGAAACGTCGAGTATAATTAATTTTCATATGTGCTTTTTGTGTATGAGGTTCCAAACGAATCCCGAGGGTCCTTTTGATGCTTTTGAGTTGGATGGTTTCTAGTTCTTGTGCATGATCATGTTGGTCATCATAATCGCGAGGCTCCCTCATCACGATTATGTAGCATCATATAAGGGTGCATCACGATAATGGGGGTCTCGACTCTAGCGCGATGGTCAACTTTAATGAATTGATTGTGTTCTTCATCGCGATCGCCTGACTATGGGTCGCGATGATCATTTGAGAGATGGGCAAAATGTCTTCAAAAAATTAGGGTTTCAACCCCATTTCACATTTTTTGAAATTTGAGAGCTTTGGGAAGGCGATTTAGACCAAGTTTTCAAGTAAAATCTTTTGGGTACGTTTCTTAATTCTAAACCTTCGGTTACCTATTATTATCATTGAATTTACAAGTTGAAATCAAGATTTTGGGTTGATAAATTGGGGTTCTTCATGAACTTTAGTTTTGAAGTAAAAGTGAGTTTATGAACAGATTTTAAGCCCATTTTTGAAATAATTTTCCCTAATGAGTTCCTAACACCTTGAGTAATGTTTCAAGTATTGTTTTCTGGATTGAAACCTTCATTTTGATATTTGGTTTTGAGTTGTTTGACCTATTTCTCTATATAATTGATACAAGAATTGTTGTTTTCGATGGGTGATTTTGAATAGTTGATTATTTTAGATTGTTTAGCTTCGGAATTGATTCAGAAGGGCGAAGACTCAACTTTTGGAGTGATTTATTCTTTGATTTAAGACAACTGGATTCCTAAACCTTGTATTCTAGTTGATTTCGTCTGCTTCCTTCCTTGCTTGTGTGTTAGGATTAATGAGTATGAGGTGAAGGGTTAAATCCACTTGTTACATCTAAATGAATTAAAAGGGGTTGAAACAAAAAAAGGATATGTACCAGAACTGATGATGTGAGTTGCCTTAATGTAACCCTTGTTAATCAATTGAGGAAATGTTTAAAAGCATGAATATGGACTTGAATTGTTGAAATTGATGTCTCTTTCTTGTGGTGTGATATTGCTTGTGTGCATATATTGTGAATACCGTGATGAGACATGTGATGAGGTCTTTGCCGGTGAGTACTATGATGTCGAAGTCTTTGCTAGCATATGTTGTGATACTGAGATAGTTTCCGACGAGTGTTATTATGCCGAGGTAATTGCTGGCAAGTGATATTGTACAATTGGGGAAATAGTTTCAGCAAGTGATTTGACTACTTGACTTTATACCTTGATGTTTACATGTTACATGCTTGATACTTGAGATTGATATACTTGTTATGTGTGACTAAACAACTTGACTTTGAGATTGACTTATTTAACTCATTTAATTGTTGAATTATGTCTATCAGACTGTGAATATTGGGGCTTGTGAGCTAGGCATTTTAGAATTGCTAGGTCGGGCTGATTTCTCTACATGTAGTTAGAGGAGGTTTGGTTGGAGAGTCAGAGGTATTCATTTTCTAGCTAGTTGCTTTATTTAGTAGGCTTCTTGCTGAGTACCATGTTGCTTGTACTCACCCCTTGCTACTACACTTGTGTAGATTTTGAGCCTAAACCCGCGTGATCTTTTATTTCTTTTGATAGTCAAGGCTAGTGAAGGAATCGAGAGGTCTCGTCATCCTGGTGGACTCTCTTTTCCTTTTCTATTTAAGCTTTGTTCTACTTGAGAAGCGAAGACTGAGGCTTGTAATTATATTTCCAATTCAGTATTTCATTAGTGGCTTGTACATGTGACAAACAAGTTTTGGGGTATTGTTTAGAATGATTAACTTTTCTGCCTTTGTCTTGTTCTGTTTTATTGCATTTCCGTTTTTTCTTTCGATTGAAGTTGACTTGTCTTGGTGAGAATAGAAAATTTCCATCATGTCCATTTTTGGGTTGTGAAAAAATGATATCAAAGCCCAGTTCAAAGGTTTCACGTGTGTACTAACCAAGTCCAAGTAGTGTCTTGAGAATCGGCACGGAGACGTATATACTTATCTTTGACAGGCTACAAGGATTGTTAGGAAACTTCCTTTTAGTCATCCTTTTTTATCGTGTGTGGTTACTTTCCTTAGTGCTGAGTTGCCGGATGTTGTTTTAGCAGATGGTGAGGACCGAAGCTTCTGTTTCCAATGGTAGAGGGAATGCAGTCCCCTAAGACTATTGTTGAGACCCTAGCTAGGGGGTAGAGGTAGGGCCCGAGCTAGAGGCTATGTTTGTGGAGTAGCACTTGTTAGAGGTCCTTCCCATGGAGCAGCACTAACTAGAGGTAGAGCTGGAGAGGCTTATCCAAAGCCACAGGTTGAGCTTGCTAAGGACAAGGTTCCTCCTGAGTTTGGAGATCCGTAGTTTAAGGAGAATTTGTTGTCACGACCTAGACCGTCGTGATTGGCATCCACACTAACCCTTCGATGGGAGAACCATTACTACAACCAATCAAGGACTTAACGAAAAACTAAGCATTTAAAGATACAGAAGCATGTTTAAATTACTAATGAAATATGGAGTTCCCACAAACTCCAAAGATTCAATAAAACAAAAAAACAGACTATTGCAGAAAACAACTCCTAGAACCTAAAAGTAATTGTACAAAAAAACTCTATGATTAGACAAGTCTAAGAAAATAAGGGATGCAACGCTCGAAACTAAACATAAGAAAATGTCGGAAAAGCATAAACACTCTTGAGTCCAAAAAGAGTAGACTAAACTAAGGATGGATGTAGCCTGAAAGAACTAGCCCACCCTTGAATTCGATCTCGATCAGTTATTCCCTAGCTGAGGTTTGTCAGTAGCCGCATGAAGATGCCCTGTAATCAACAAAGAATAAGCAAGTGCAGTATGAGTACACAATCACAGTGTACTGGTAGGATCACGCGGCCACTCCAATAATTGAAACATCGGCAAGCAATCACAACACTGTAAACACACATATACATAATAAATAGATCAATTATCATTTCAAGAGCAACATACAGTTCACAATAACAACGAATAGACATGAAGGTAATAATCAAAGTGATCCTCTTACGGAACCCACACCCAAGTTGTTAGTGTGTCGGAATATGACACCTGATCCAATATACTTGTGTCGGAACTGACACATACTTTGTCACGACCTAGACTATCGTGATTGACACTTATACTAACCCTCTAGTGGGAGAACCATTACTACAACCCAACTACACAACCTAAAGAAAAACTAGAACATTTAAAAATACGAAAGACGGTTCAAATGTCTGAAGAAATATAGAGTTCCCATAAACTCCGAAGTTTAACAAAAACAACTACCAAAACATTTGTGGAAAACAATTCTTAGAACCTGAAAGTCAATGTAGCAAAACTCTACTAACAACAAGTCAAAAAACAGGGGTGCAACCCCGAAACTAGCACAATAAATCTAACTATAAAGTCTAAGTTCGAAAGGAATAAACTAAACAATAGAAGACCCATCGCAGCCTGGAAGAATTGGCTCACCCTTGAATCCGGTCTCGATCAGTTATCCCCTAGCTGAGGTCGATCAGTAACCGCATGAAGATGCCCTGTACTCAACAAACAATGAGCAAGTGCAGTATCAATACACAACCAAAGCGTACAGGTAGGATCACGCGGCCACTCCTATAAGTGAAACATTAGCAAGCAATCACAACACTGTAAACACACATATACAGAATAAATAGATCAATTATCATTTCAATAGCAACATACAGTTCACAATATCAATGAATAGATATGAATGTAATAATCAAAGTGATCCTCTTATGAAACCCACACCCAAGTTGTTAGTGTGTCGAAATGTGACACCCGATCCAATATACTTGTTTTGGAACATGACACATAATTTTTCACAACCCAGATTGTCGTGATTGGCACCTACACTAACCCTCCAGTGGGAGAACCATTACTACAACCCAACTACACAACTTAAAGAAAAACTAGAACATTTAAAGATACGGAAGCAGGTTCAAATGTCAGAAGAAATATAGAGTTCCCATAAACTCCGAAGTTTAACAAAAACAACTATCAAAATATTTGCGGAAAACAATTCCTAAAACCTGAAAGTCAATGTAGTAAAACTCTACTAACGACAAGTCAAAGAATAAGGGTGCAACCCCGAAACTAACACATTAAATCTAACTATAAAGTCTGATTTCGAAAGGAATAAACTAAACAATAGAAAACCCATGGCTACTTGGAATAATTGGCTCACCCTTGAATCTGGTCTCGATCAGTTATCCCTTAGCTAAGGTCGATAAGTAATCGCCTGAAGATACCCTATACTTAACAAAGAACAAGCACGTGCAGTATCAGTACACAACCAAAGTGTACTGGTTGGATCACGCGGCTACTCCAATAAGTACAATATACACAAGCAAAAACCTTAAAACCAAGCTTGAATCCTCTTAAGACACTTGAGCCTTCCCTTTTCGGATTCTTTTCGCTTGATCATGGTGTATAAATGAATAATTTATGCAACGATCAATAAACAAGGTCTAAATTACCCAAAAAATAACACAATTATTAACCTAAGACCAAACCCAGATCCTAATGTTAAATTAGGGGTTTTCCCACCATCAACTTCAGGTCAAAACCCTCCCCAATGATAATCACCCAGGAATCTAAGTATTACGGATTGAAAAATGGATTAGGGGAGTAATAATCTTACCTTTTTCTCTAGAAGTTGTGGGAATCTGTCAATAAATAGCGTTGGGTTGTCTCTTAACTCTAAAGAATGAAGGTTTTCAGAAAATAACATTTTTGGGGCTTTTCCCCAATTTAAGTCGAGACTGTCCCACTGCGGGACCCAACCCTCCACAACGGCCCCGCCCTGGTGGAACTAACCCCGCTCTGGGGCTTGCATAGAGATAGAAAGTCAGAATTTGAGTTCCAAGCTCCCATTTCGCAACACACCTTCAACCCATGACGTTCAGAAACTACCCTTTCACTCAAAGATTAGTTTCGGGAGTTCTACTCGCTCGAATTCTATTTCGTAAAGTCGTAATAGCTCCTGAACGTCTTAGCTATTCACTCATGTGATCAAATTCACAGTTGGCTCCCCATTCATTAACATATTTCCCTTGACCTTACTTGGATCAAATTTCGTCCAAATCTTGACCAGGCTACAATTTTCCAAGTGACTACTCAAAGGTCTTATGGCCTAAATTCCTTCCCCATCGGCTTTTCCATAATGACGGGAACAAGTCGTTATAGTAGATACCAATTTACCCATCACTCGTCGCGGAGTGACAATATTGGAGAAATGGGCTAAGGAGAACATAGACTGGTACCTAAATCGTCGAATAATTGGGATACTTGTCTCACATGTCCCTCTCAGTTTCCCAAGTAGCTTCATCAACCGGACGATTCTTCCATTGAACTTTCACAGGCTTTATCTCCTTGGCCCTCATCTTCCGTATATCACGATCAAGAATTTCAATCGGTTTTTCCTCATACTGAATGTTTTTGTTTAACAAAATTGAGTACTAGTTAATGATGTAATCTCTGTCCCCATGATACTTGTTCAACATGGACACATGAAACACTGGATGAACTCCAGATATGCTAGAGGGTAAGGCCAATCTATAAGCCACTGGCTCTACATAGTCAAGGATGTCAAATTGTCTAATGTATCAAGGACTAAGCTTGCCCTTCTTGCCGAATCTCATCACCCCTTTAATGGGTGATGATTTTAGAAGAACTTGCTCACCAATCTGAAATGTTATGTCCCTTACCTTATGGTCTGCATACTTTTTTTGTCGACTTTAGACTGCTAGAAGCTTAGCTTGGATGCTTCTCACCTTATCTTGAGCATCTTTCACCAAAACAACCCCCTAAGGGTTTCACATCTCCAACTTCAGACTAACCAATTGAATACCTACACATCCTCTCATACAATACTTCAATGAAGTCATCTCAATCCTCGAGTGATAAATATTGTTGTATGTAAACTTAATCAACGACAAAAGCGATTCCCAACAACCACCAAAGTTGATCGTACACATGTCTACAACATGTTATCAAAGACCTTGACACAATCATCAAGACAAATTCTTTTGCATTGAAGCAAGATAAAATTCCAAATCAATACTCCCTACAATTAGAAGTGAACCTAAACCAACCAATAAACACTCATAATACCTAAAAAATCATAGATCTTAACAACATCTCCATCCCATAACATAAATTCCCATGAGCTTAAGTTATATAAATTTGTTCTTTAGACATTAGATACTCATCGAGGGATATGTCCAAGCATACAAACCCCTAAACAATACTATTGAAATGCTAGATTTAGCAATTGTGATTGTAGATTACCCTTAAGAATAGTAGAATTGGACCCAATGATATCCACATTCTACCAAGAGAATGTCACAAGAGTGGTACACCTGATCCACTAGGATCCACCCACGAAAGTGAAAACACCCATGAGCATAGCTAGTGAATCATGCACACAACCATGTACAAAATGAAATAGATGGTCACATAAGAATTTATGGAGTAATTATGGAATAGAACTAAGGGTTTTCTTTTGAAGAGCCGATACTAGCCCTTTCCATTCAGTTGACTCCACATACTCTTCATATCATTCCACTGAAGCCCACACTCTCAATACTAATAACCATCATAAATACTTCGACCATATACCTCACTATAAACCAACACTTTTAAATGAAGACCTTTCTTAGGTACTTAACAATTAACAGTAATACACTTTATGACTCAACCCAGGTGTAAGTCCCTTCAATTGCTCAATAACTGATACAATTGATCATTTCTCACCTTGCCAATTCATACCTTGACAGAATATATCACCACGTGTGTAGACTTACAATGAAAAATCTACATTGTAAATTCAATCGTATAACACAATTCCCTTATCTATCAACATTAGCTTGTACCTTGAACATTTTTATGAATTCATGGATGTTCGCTTATCATTGATTACATCTCCATTGATCTTACAATATCTTTTACTAAAAATTACTCATTACTAAACTCAAAAACTAAAACAAAGCACTTATCATCACACTCGAGCTAATGTTTGTACACTCCTTTCTCAAGTCTTTTTCAATAGTTTTAATCAATCTGATGGTCTAGTAACACTATTACCATAGCCACAACAAAACGAATGGAATCACGCGTCTCCAAACCTAATTATCTACCCCTATGAAGATATCTCTTTAGCCTTTTCAATCAAATAAAATGTTCTTGCTCTCGCCTCGCTCTAAAGGTTGTACTACATCCCACTATTTTGTTTCTTCATTATGACTCTAGCTCTTTTAAATTCTATTTGAGTGGTGTCCCACCATCTCTTAAAACTTTCCATACAACCACGTTACTCACCAAATATTAGAAAACCACAACCTTAGATACTCGCAAGTCGTAATTACTATACAAAATTCGCTTAACCAACAATTTTATAATATAGTTGCATCCCATCACAATCCATCACGAACTCTTATTACCATTATGCTCAGTCCGCCCTGACTATCACTACGAAGACAACCTTTTCATTGATATGACACCTCAAACTCAGGTATACTCATCAAATTCAAAGGACTAACCCAATTTTATACACACTTTCTTACTAAAATCTTCAATTTCCTTCATCCAAGTATACTCAATGGGACTTTCATTATCCATAAAATTATCATTCCAGTACCAATCCACTCCTTTATGTCTTAAGATAAAATCATCAGTCCTCATACTACCATCTTTCTTGTTAACAAACAAGATAGGAGCACCCCATGGGGAAGAAGTAGGACGGATGAAACCTTTATGAAGAAGCTTCTGCATTTGACCTTCAAGCTCTCTCAATTCTGTCAGAGCCATGCGATAAGGAGGGATGGAGATAGGGGGGAGTGCCCGATTCCAAGTTAATGCAGAAATCTATATCTCTATCCGAAGGCATACCAGGTAAATCGGTAGGAAACACTTCCTTGAATTCAGACATTACGAGAATAGACTCAATAAAGGGAGACTCAGCATCAACATCCCAAATATGAGCTAAATATCACAAACACCCCTGCCCCACTAAATCCCTAGCCCGCACAAAAGATATGATCTTAGCTGGCTTAGGCTTGTACACCCCTTCTCACTCTAATATTTCCCTACCTGGGATCTCTAGAGTTACTGACCTAGTATTACAATTAATCGCAACATAATAGGGGCACAACCAAGTGATGCGTAAAATTATATCAAAGTCAGCCATATCCAAATTCACTAAATCAGTCTAAGTCTGAAAACCCATAAACACCCAAAAACAGGACAGGACAAGTATGATATACCTGGGTGACTATGACTGACTATCCAAGTGGGTTAGAAACATGGATGAGGGCATCAAGCACATCACAAATCGCATCAAATCCCAAGGCAACTGGATTTACACATATGAATATGTAGAACCCGGATCAAACAAAATAGTATCCTTTCGGTCACAGACAAGAATAGCACATATGATCACTGCATCAGACACCTCAGCCTAGGTCTTGCCCGGAAAGGCATAAAACTGAGCCTTGTCATCATGACAGGCAATCTCCATGCCTGGTGGCACTGCTCCCCTATCGGCATTACCATTTCCCCGACCTCCATGGCCTTACTGATTTCCTCCTATATACCCAGGTTCTCCAAAATTGTAACAAGTGCGGTGAAAAGATAGTATGTTGCCCACCGAAGGTGCGACTCCCCAGCTATCCTGAATAAAATTCTATTGTGGAGTTCTCGAGTAACTACTTGTAGACGCGAGAAGGGTTGATTGAATTGGTTGGGCTACAAGTTTTGGCCTACCTGAACCTCTGGAGTAAGAACCATGAAAGTTACCATTACTCTTAGGCTTTTTAGCCAAAACCTTGGTCTGCCATCACGTCTAAACCCTTCCACTTTCTTCATAAAAATTTTCACCTCATTAAAACTTTTCCAAACGGAGGTCATGTGAATAGATAATATATGTAGTTCGAGGCTCAGTCCCTTGATGAATAGATGAATCCTCTCCTCTTCAATAGTCACCAATTTTTTAGCATATCTGCAAAGGATAGAACTTAGCCTCATAAGAAGCTACAAATATACCACCCTACTCTAAAGCCATAGACTCTTCTTTCTTGTGATCCCTCAATGTCCAGGGCACATACTTTTCCAGAAACATAGCATGAAATTGTGTCTAAGTGAGTGGAGGCAAAACTGATGATCTGAATTCCAGATAGGCTCTCCACCACTATTTAGCCTCACCCTGAAGCGAGAAGGCCACAAACTCTACTCCATGTTTATGTACAATACCCAACTTATAAAGCCTCTCATAACAATCCAAAAATGAACTCATAGGCGTCCAACGTCTCAGAACCATGGAACATAGGAGGCTTCAACTTTAGAAACTTAGTCAATATCGCATGATCATTAACTGTGATCACATGACCTAATAAGGGACGGAAGAAGGCATCAGTGCCTCATGCTTCATCTACCTTGGGATTAGAATTAGTAACGGGGCAGTTGATCGGACATTGAGCAGCTTGCACTGCGGGAAGGACTCCAGGGCCGACTAACCCTTTCAGGAAAGACATGATCTTCTGAGCTAACAGTGGGTCTAAGGGAGCAACGCCGGTAGTCCTAACCGGTGCATCCTCTTGCTGCTTAAGATTATGCTCGTCCTCAATCTCCACATTCTCTTCTATCTCTTCTTGAGATGTAGGGGGGGCTTCTTATTTTGGAACATTCTCAGTTGGGGCTCCACCCCTAGTGGGTTCCACTCTTCCTCTTCCCCTAACTCTTGCACTTTCCATGCCCTGCCTCTGGCTCTGGATGTGGACTCCTCACCTAGCTCATTGACTATAGCTACGGGCATGACACCATTGAATCGGGTGTTAACCATCTGCGGACAGAAGACTGAAGGAGATTATATACCAATTTGGATCACCAAATACCAATTGGAATAAAGTTATGGCACAAAATAACACAAGAAAAGACGGAGTGATTTTGCCAAAGTCCCATAACCTCTCAAAGAAAAGTATAGACATCTCTGTAGCATTATGCAAGACTCTACTAGACTAATCTTGGTACAATAAGACCAACAAACATAAGGCTCTGATACAAACTTTGTCACGACGTAGACTATCGTGATTGGCACCTACACTAACCCTCCGGTGGGAGAACCATTGCTACAACCCAACTACACAACCTAACGAAAAACTAGAACATTTAAAGATATTGAAGCATGTTTAAATATCTAAAGAAATATAGAGTTCCCATAAACTCCAAAGTTTCACAACAACAATTACCAAAACATTTGCGGAAAACAACTTCTAGAACCTGAAAGTCAATGTACCAAAACTCTACTAACGACAAGTCTAAGAACAGGGATGCAACTCCGAAACTAACATAATAAATCTAACTATAAAATCTGAGACCGAAAGGAATGTACTAAACAATAGAGGACCCATGGAAACCTGCAGGAATTGGCTCACCCTTGAATCTGATCTCGATCAATTATCCCCTAGCTGAGGTCGATCAGTAACTGCCTAAAGATGCCATGTATTCAATAAAGAACGAGCAAGTGCAATATCAGTACACAACCAAAGTGTAATTGTAGGATTATACGGCTACTCCAATAAGCACAATATACATAAGAAATCATAACACAATAAGCATACATATACAGAATACAACTCAGTCATCATTTTAGAGCAACATACAATCTCCCATTACCACTGTCAAGTAGGCATATCAAGAGCTATCACAAGTACTTCTCTCATGAAACTCATACCCAAATTGTTAGTTTTTCAGAACGTGAAACCCGATCCAATGTATATGTTGGAACATGACACCCGATCTTATATATGTCTTAGAACGTGACACCCGATCCAATACATGTGTTAAAACGTGACTCCTGATCAAATCAGCACTAACACAATCACAATCACATCTATAATGAACAATATTCAAATCATACAATAAAGTGATAGGTTCATGGCATGTACTGTTCACACATCGTCATTTCATTAGATTGGTTCATATTTCCCTGTTCACATACAAGCATGCAATACAATGTAGCAATTAACTAGAATGTATCACACAAACAGGAAATCAAACCATCACCTACCTCGAAACCAAGCTTGAATTCTTCTAAGACACTTGAGCCTTCCCTTTCTCGATTCTTTCCGCTTGATCTTGGTCTATAAATGAGTAATTTATGCAGGGATTGAAAAACAAGATCTAAATAACCCAAAAAATAACACAATTATTAACCAAAGACCAAACCCAAATCCTAATGTTCAATTAGGGCATTTCCCACCATCAACTTTAGGCCAAAACCCTCCCTCCATGATATCACCTAGGAATCTAAGTTCTATGGATCAAAAAATGGATTATGGGGACTAATAATCTTACCTTTTGCGCTAGAAGTCGTGGGAATCTATCAAGAAATAGCCCTGGGTTATCACTTAGATCTCAAGAATGAACGTTTGAAGAAAATAACATTTATGGGATTTCTCCCCGATTTAAGTCACGAATGGCCATCCATAGTAGGACCCAACCTGCCATGGTGGAACTAACTCTGTTGTGGCGGCTTGCACAGAGATAAAAAGTTGGAATTTGAGTTCCAAGCTCCCATTTTGCAACACACCTTTGATGTTTATCGTGACCAACGACACTGTCCTACGGTATGAGTGTCTATGATTGTCGATAATATAGTAAACCAACCAAGGGTTGGGGTCGTGTCCCAAGGGAGCGGTTTTGAGAATTAATAACCAATTAGAATTTTATTCAAGTTAGTCGTAGTTAAAGACATTTGCGATAAAAGACATTGTAATCTAAAGAGGGTGACACAAAAGTGTCAAATATCAAAGGGGTTTTTGTAACAAGTACTAAAACAGCAAAATAAATAAGAAAATCAGGTATGTGGAAAGGTTCTTGGGATGTGACCACAATACAAGTTGAGATAAATTGTTGGGTACATGCTTTCGATAGGAAATTTGTAAAAATAATAGTTACTAGGCTAAGTGTTAAATGGAAATAAGTTCCCTCTCAGGCAACTTACCCTGTTTCAAATGCATTCCTCTTAGACACCCATTTGTCACATGAAGACTAGCTTACGCCTTACCCCACTCATTCTCTCGAGATGAGTGTTAGGATATGGGACTAGGGCTCACCCTCTCGGGCTGAACCTCATGTTGACCCACTCCTTAGGCCACAGTCAAGTGGTTTTGGTTTCGCGACCTCCCTCTCGGGTAATCTGAAAACACATGGGTGGCTTTGTATTGGCAACTACAAACCTTTTAGATTAAACCATAAACACTAGGTGAAATCACCATTAAAATACATCTAACCTATCAACAAGAAAGACCCAACAAGAATATCAACCCATATTTGCTAAATCACACCCAAGAATGGGGTTTTTAGCAACACATCAAGAAATAAGAAATTATACCTAACGTGATAATGAAATCAACTAGGTATAAGAAATTAAACCTTGAATTAAGCAAAGGAAAATGAATAGAGAAGACCCACTCCCAACTTGGGGAAGAAGAATTCCTTTCTTCAAGTCTCCACAAAACCCTCTCCAAACTTGACAGAAAAATATCAGCTAAAGTATGTTCTAAAGTGAAAATAATAATAATAATTGTTCCACTCCCCAAAAATCTCTTAAGACTACAATTTTAAATAGTATTTATAGTTTTCAAAGATTGTGCTGCTGAGGATTATTCGGTGACATTAGTCGAGATCGCTGATGAACTCGGCGATCTGCCTTTTGGTCAGCTCATCACCTTCAATGTCTTGCCTTTAGCATCCTCACATTCTGGATCATTGGGAGGTACAGTACTACTTCACAGAACTGATCGGCGACTCACCGATTGCTTCTGTCCTCGCCTTTTGATCCACTTCCTTCAAGGCTTCGCGTACTAGAATGAAGGGCGGTTCATGTCATTTCGGTGACTCGCAAAGTTAGAATCGATGATCCGCAAGATTCCATTTCTTGTTCTTTTCATCCCTATTTGCTCCATTTTGCGCCTTAGTGTCCATGCTTCCACTAAAACTTCAAATACCTGAAACTTCAGCATTTTAATAAGGTATTGAGATAAAAGAAGCATTCAAGGATACTATTTCTATTAAAAAAAAGCCCTAAATAAGTCCAACTTGTGGACTCATCAACACCTTCAACTTAAAATTTTGTTTATCCTCAAGCAAACTCATATTTAGTTGTTCAAAAAGGGTGCCTCTAACAGTGCTACACAAGACTAAATCGTGAATGCATACAACAAGACTCAATTTACTTATGAAAGGATCAATTGGGTACTCAAAGATTCAAATTGCGACACACCATCACCAAAGATTCTCATACTCAGAATACTTCCTACTTGTACAAGTTCAAGCTCAACAAAAATATCTAAATGCCCTCCTACAAAGAATGATTCCATATTCACACACATATATGAGTCAATTTAAGATCAGGAATCAGATACAATGCTCGCACACAAAAAGAGGAACACAATGCATGTTTTCACCCATAGGTTTGCCCTTATTTTCCAATTGACTTTCGATCCAACTTACTAAAGATCAAAAAGGTCTTTCTAAGGCTTGTAATGGTGCTGAGTGAAAAGTATGGTCATTTAGGCTTAGTAACTTTTTCCTCATGAGTTGTGATATTCTCAAGGCATTCCCTTCTTTTACATTATCAATTCTTTTTCTAGTGCTTCTAAGTCACCCATTTTGTTTTATTCTCCTCCATGGATTGGTTGAAACTCGATTCCTTTTTTTATTGAATTAAATTAAAGGGGTTCCATTTTTATGCAATACCATGGGCTAAAGGGAACTTTTCTTGCACTTCCTGACTTCTCCTTTTCCCTTTCACCACACCCCCAACTTAGGCTTTTGGCCTAAGTTGGCTATTCACTAAACCACAAATCAAGAGGATTATAGGTAGCGAATCAAATATGGTCTAGGGTTTATCAAGGTTCTTCCAAAGAAAGGTAAGGCTCAAAGGTGTTCCAAAGATTTTCACACGCTCACAGGTAGGTCACAAAAAAGTGGTATATATCAAATTGACTCACACTCTTTAAAGTTGCCTAAGATCATCTCAAGAGTATACCTTTCTAAATCAATCAGACTAATCGAGCAAATTCTAGGTTGATTCATGCATGGTTCAAACTAATCTAATCACACAAGGCATCGATACTTCAGTCAAACAAGACTAGACACGTTCGCTAGCGTGCAAACGGTCCTCACAAGAAAATCAATTTGATAAATGGCTAGTCACAATGAGATGCAAAGAGTGCACATATTGGCTATGTAACTTCATTTGGTCTTGTCGTAGCCGTGCATTTATGTTTGTTAAATTGGGAGCACAATTCAAGTCATTGGTATTGATCAAAACCGAGACTTAAATTTTTGCAAAAGAACAACCACTTTCAACACAAGAGGTGGCAAATTTTTTTTCGAAAGGATCAAAAAATTATTTTGCAATTAAAAAAATAGGAGCCATAAGCTCAAACATCCACAGAAAAACAGTACTTAAAACACAAATTAAAGTAGACAAATCCAAATCTATACAAAACACAAGTATCTGAAACAAGCACATAAAAGGTGTGGGTCTCACCCCACCACAAATAAAAGCAGTTGTCCTTAAATGCGAATAAACAAAAATATATCGACAAGTAGGATAGGAAAAATAACAATGAGTCTGAAAGGTAGAGTAAAGAAAGACAAAGAGGGTGTTAAAGAGAGGATCCTGGCTACTTGGTCGACTTATATGTCTGGGCTTCAGTGCTGGGAGTAACCTCCAGAATGACCGACCCCACTAAATCCTGCAGCCGGAGCTTTGGCAAGAAAGCCTGCACAACAGCATCTATTATGATTTCCTCAGCCTGTACTATGTGATTTGTTGTAGCTCCCTCGAACATCTCTTCATCAGTCTCTGCTTCTGCTCCGAAATCTTCAGTCTGCTCCGCTCTATTCCCATATCCAGTAGTAATCTGAGGCCTCTCAGGCATGGCTGGAATTTCCACTGTCCCAAAGACCATGGACAAATCATTGTCCTTCAACTGATTCATATCTTCTCACAGCTTAGCAATGACAACTTTTAAAATTCTTATCTCACTAGTGGGTCCTTGCTTGTGCTCACACACCACTATTCTGGCCGCTAGGGATTCAATGGTAGTGTTCAGGGGTGTCACAACATCATTTAGGGCCGTCTAGATCATGCCTGGAATAGCTGCTTCTAAACAAGCAACCCAACAATCAGCAGAAAGGGCCATTTGTCCCAATCGAAGTAGGGAAGCATAGGTGAGTGGGGGCCTGGAAATAGCAGCAGAGGAACCTGGAGTATCAGTGAAAGTAGCAGTGGTAATGGATATACATAAAGGTCTAAAAGTTGGAGTGAGCAGAAGTGCTTCTATAGGTGTAGATCTAGTGGTCGCCACTTCAGTCTACTTCTTTTCTTCTTAATCCTTAGGATATTCAGCTTCGAT
The DNA here is from genome assembly GCA_029007595.1 of Solanum commersonii. Taxonomy (NCBI): domain Eukaryota; kingdom Viridiplantae; phylum Streptophyta; class Magnoliopsida; order Solanales; family Solanaceae; genus Solanum; species Solanum commersonii. Next base: position 473,966 of record JAJTWQ010000010.1, on the reverse strand, counting down.
CTTTTGGATATTGGTCGAGGTTGTGGGCATCACTTTTACATCCTTCTTGGCATCCAGAGTACTCAGACATTTATGCACAATGCAGTAATTAATACCAGAAAATGGAGAGATGTCTGGCTTTCCTTGGCACGCATATGGATTTTGAAAGCAATAATCGTTCCCAATTTTATCTTCATTTTCTTTATGATGCATCTAAGACATGTTGCTTTAGCGAGGCAAAAAATTGATTCATTCTATGATGGCATAATGGAGCTGCTGATAAACCCGTACCAATATCTTGCAGCTATGTTCAGATCTTTCTTTTCGATTGGGATTCCTTCTGCTAGCCATTTAGGAGTATTGTTATCTGAGATTAGCAGGCCCAACCACTATTTCATCGCATCCAGCTATTTTGTTCTGATCAAATGTTGATCGTGATCATTAATCTTATTGGACATACCCAAGGTTATGTTGATAGCCTCATTGTCACAAGCTACGTTCCTTCCTCTGACCACCACATAGTCAACTGCTTTGAAAGACGCGACTAGTCTCTTTCGCTGAGGTACCAATGCACTATATGCACTATAAAACTCTCTGAACCACATGGTTTCGTGAAAACTTGAAATTTTTGATAATTCAGGCACTCCATTATCTCAGGATACCTATCGATCACCCCATTTATGGACAACCATTTTTCTTCAATGATTGTTCATAGTCCATCAGACTTTAATATATTTGATGATCTAGGCGGGGGGGGGGGGGGGGGTTGTACTGGAGGTGCCAGTATTATTGCCTGTTCTGGAGCTAGAGGAGTTTGAGCAGTGCATCGAGAATTTCTAATCCGCAATGGGTCATAAAGCTTTTTGGATCGTAGCTCATTCCTCCGTGCCTCTATCAGTTCATCTTCATCAGAACTCATACTCTCACTATCGTATGTTGTTGGGTAATTGGTGTAAAAAACCATGCTATCGAGCTTGCATCTGATAGCTCAACGATTTTGTCTTTGTCCTTGCCTCTTATGCTCGCACTAGAAAGTTTTGTAACATTGCTTTTGGATGCAGCTGCATCATCGTTTATTGTTATCCCTTTTTTCTTGCTTTGAGTTGGCTTGCTGCTTCTTGTAACTTTGGGTCTGGCCATGTCTGCAGTCAATAAGGAGTAACTTAGAAATAAGTAAATCAGTGGTGCAGACCTTTGGTGGCTGACAGATGCGCCAAACTCATCGGTGAGTTGCCAAATCTCTTTGGCGAGTCGGGTCGAGTTCGCCTACGATTTTGCAATAATAGCTTTCACTAGTTGGCGATGAGAAAGTTCCATTCGCGAATTGCTGACTACTATCGGTGATCAAAGGTTCGTTCGCTGAAAGTTATAGTACAATAATGATTCAGGAATGCAAACAGAGGGCGATCGAAGCCACTTTAGGCGAGCCGCCTAGTTGTTTGACGAACCCGACCCAGTTCGCTAAACAACCTAACATGGATTCCTTCAATTCGAATTCAACCTCGCAAATTCCCAAAATACAATTAATAGTTGCAATAGTTAAATTAAATTAAGACCCATGACATTCATCCATCCAAAGCTTAAATCATTTCATGCACAAGCAAAGAGGGATTTCAAAAATTGAGATCAATTAGGCACGATTCTCAGATCGAATCTGGCATTTAGACAAGATAGGTTTATCAGAGAGTGGCCTAGCACATATCAACTCAACCAATTTTAATTTAATAAGAGAACAAAATTTTAGTAGTTTCGGGATTTGGGAGAAACCAACCTTTTATGCTGCTTGAACTATGTTGAAATGCTAGAATGCAATGTAATCCCATGCTTTAGCACTAATCGACAACTAAAATACCAGGAGCATAGAGATAATGAAAATTACTTACTAGGTGCGGTTTTTCGACAGTAGAAATTGAGTGGAAAATGAACATTTTTCCATATTTGAAACTATTGGCCTTTAAAAACTGTCCAGTAGTTTGTACCGCTGAATGATTCAGCGTTACGCCAAGTGATTGCCCTCGTCGCCAATTCTGTAGCTTGGATCTTGAGTGTGCCAGCAGTTTAGATCGAAGTCACTGAATAGTTTGGTTACTCGCCGAATGGGACTATCCATTACCAATCCACATTTTTCATTCATTCTCCACGTCTTCTCCTGCGAAATTAATACACCATTATTTTTAGAATAAAACTAAAGCTTGTAAAGGTTTTAGGTTGGTTCCCAAATAGCACCTTAGTTAATGTTGTGGCACGAAGCAAGTCAGCACTAAAACTACATTTTTGGGGTTAGCCATGGTATTACTAGGCAACCCCCTGTTTTGTTGCGGGTGGAGATAGTGACGCATAGCCCATGTGGTTCTCGAGCAACTGGACAACTCTGGAATGAGACCAAATCATCCGCTTCATTCCTTCAATGTCTTCCTTCATTCCTTTCAACTCTCTATCTTGCTCAGTCACCTTGTGGAGAATTATTGAGAGAATTCCCTCAAGGCGTTTAACCTCATTGTCCTTGAGACTTCTTCGCTCGTGAGGAGGGATGTATTTATCCTTCTTTTTACACTGGATTTCAATCTTCGCCATCTTTTTAGCCAACTTATCCATCTGAGCCATTAGGGTGGCCAACATGAAGTCCTTTTCTACTTCTTGGTTTGTTTCAACCATTTGCTTAAGCAGTTAAGCTGCTATCACATATGGTTGTTTTGTAATGCCTCCCGGAATGAGTTGGATGACCAACCTCTTGTTTCCAGGACCAAGACTTCTGTAGAAACAGTCAAGAAGAGCTATGTCGGTAATGTCATGATTTGGGAATTGATTGATTAGTTCATTAAACCACGCCCATGACTTGTGGATCCGTTCACCATCCAATTGCCTGAAGGTGAGCATACGCTCCCGAAATTTCATTACCTCTAATGGAAGAAACTCCATTATCTCCCTAGCGTTGCTTGCCATATTCACTTCCTCTACTTACATATAGAAAACAAAACAAAACTAAAAGTTAAGTTAGTAAACTACGACTAAGACGAACAAAAATTCTACTAATCTCAAAATTCTCAAATAACACCACTCCCCGGTAGCGGCGCCATTTTGATACTTATCATGACCTACAACACTATCCTATGGTATGACTGTCTACGATCGTCGATAATATATTAACCCAACCAAGGGTTGGGGTCGTGTCCCAAGGTAGCAGTTTTGAGAAATAATAACCAATTAAAATTTCATTCAAGTTAGTCGTAGTTAAAGACATTTGTGATAAAAGACATTGCAAATTAAAAGGGGTGACTAAAAAGTGTGAAATATCAAAGGGGTTTTTATAACAAGTATTAAAACAACAAAATAAACAAGAAAATCAAGTATGGGGAAATGTTCTTGGGATGTGACCGCAATACAAGTTGAGATAAATTGTTGGGTACATGCTTTCGATAGGAAATTTGCAAAATAATAGTGACTAGGCTAAGCTTTAAATGGAAATAAGTTCCCTCTCGGGCAACTTATCCCGTTTCAAATGTGTTCCTCTCGGACACCCATTTGCCGCAGGAAGACCAGCCTACGCCTTACCGCACTCACTCTCTCGAGCTGAGTGTTAGGATATGGGACTAGGGCTCACCCTTTTGGGCCGAACCTCATGTCAACCCACTCCTTAGACCATCAGTCTCCTGGTTTTGGTTTTGCAACCTCCCTCTCGGGCAAGCCAAAAACATATGGGTGGCTTTGTATTTGCAACTACAAACCCTTTAGATTAAACCACAACCACTAGGTAAAATCACCATTAAAATACATCTAACCTATTAGCAAGCAAGACCCAACAAGAATATCAACGCATATTTGCTAAATCACACCCCAAGGATGGGGTTTTTTAACCACACATCAAGAAATAAGAAATTATACCTAACGTGGTAATGAAATCAACTGGGTATAATAAATTAAACCTTGAATTAAGCAAAGGAAAATGAATTGAGAAGACCCACTTCCAATTTGGGAAGAAGAACTCTTTTCTTCCAGTCTCCACAAAACCCTCTCAAAACTTGAGAGAAAAATATCAGCTAAAGTATGTTTTAAAGTGAAAATAATAATAATAATTGTTCCACTCCCCAAAATCTCTTAAGACTACAATTCTAAATAGTATTTATAGTTTTCAAAGATTGTGTTGTGGAGGATTATTCAGCAACATTAGTCGAGATCGCCGATGAACTCAGCGATCTGCCTTTTGGTCAGCTCATTGCCTTCAGTGTCTTGCCTTTGGCATCCTTGCATTCTGGATCATTGGGTGGTACAGTACTACTTCGCGGAACTGATCGATGACTCACTGACTCGTTGACTGCTCCTTTCCTCACCTTTTCATCCACTTTCTTCAAGGCTTCGCGTACTGGAACGAAGTGCGATTCATTTCATTTTAGCTACTCACCAAGGTAAACTTGGTGATCCGTAGGATTCCATTTCTTGTTCTTTTCAGCCCTATTTGCTCCGTTTTGCGCCTAAGTGTCCATGTTTTCACTAAAACTTCAAATACTTGAGACTTCACCATTTTACTTAGGTATTGAGACAAAACAAGCATTCAAGGACACTATTTCCATTAAAATAAAGCCCTAAATGAGTCCAATTTTTGGACTCATCAATTCTTAACCCTTGACATTTAGAAACTACCTTTTCATGCCAAGATCAGTTTTGAGAGTTCTAATTGCCTGAATTCGATTCTGTAAAACCATACTGGCTCTTTAACGTCTTAGCTATCCACTCATGTGATAAAATTCATAGTTAAACCCTTCATTCATTACTATATTTCCCTATACCTCACCTGACTCGGATTTCTTCCAAATCTGGACTAGCCTACAATTTTCCAAGTCACTACTCAAAAGTTTTCTGCCCTAAATTCTTTCCCCATCGACTTTTCCATAATGACGGGAACATGTCGTTACATTTATTGAGGATGCTTGGTATGTTAGAGAACTTTTCTCAGGGACTTAGACCCCAGGTTAGCAGTAGATTCTAGGTGTTCATTTCAGGTGGGCTAGCCACCAATGGTTCCAACACCGACTGTTGGTGGACAGATTGCTCCAAAGGTTATTTTGACAGCAACACATCAATAGTTCTATGAAAGGTTTCAAAAGATAAAACCACCTCAGTTTCAAGGTGCTAAGAGTGAGGATGATTATGAGTTCTTGACCTTGTGCCATGAGATGCTTGAGGTAATGGGTAAGGTGGATGCTCCTGGTTTTCGATTTGTTGCACTTCAGCTTCATGGTCGTACTAAAGTATGGTGGAGGACTTTTGTGAGCTCTAGACCAGTTAGATCTCTTTTGGTGAAGTGAGATGTGTTTTCTAGTGCTTCTGAAGACCATTTCTTTCCTTAGAGCATATGGGAGAATAGTTGTTTGAGATTTGAGAGATTGGTTCAGGACAGTTTGTCTGGGAACGAGTATGAGATCTCAATAAGTTACATTGTATGTTAAATCAATAGAAAGTTATATCACGCCGACTATATCTTTGATACAATATAACACAATATTGTAAAAGATTATGAGAATATCAATTTTACGTCTATTAAACCATGCTAGAGTAGAAATAGTTATCAAGTGAAAAGTAGAAGAATACATCTTGATAAACGTAAATATTATTTGACTTGCAGTCTAGATACTAGAAGATGTCATACATTCAAGTTTGAATATTTGAAACTTGACAAAATTGATATGAAAATATCTTAAGGATTCAAAATGCATGAAGCATATATAAGTTATTGAAAAACTTGTTTATAATCCTCATATGGATTAAATCAATCAAGAATCTTTTATATTGTTATGCAAGTTAATAACTTGAGTTGAACTATTGAAGAGTTTTCAATAGGCAATAGATTTTTTGCATAAAAAGATTGAAGTGAGGAACTTGCAGAATTCCTTAATTATGAAGGATGATTCATAAAAGGAGATAGTTCGAAACACATTTTGCCAAAGCTTTTCTACCCACATAACTCCAAGAGAATGGTGATAAAAATGTGCATAATATTCTTTCAAGTGACAATGTGGTTGATTTATTCACCAAGTCTCTGCCAACAACAACTTTCAAGAAGATAGTGCACAAACTTGGAATGCAAATATTCATGTCTCTGGATTGATGTTCTCATTAGAGGGAGTTAATACATACGACTATTTTTCCCTTACGAGATTTTGTCCTATTGGATTTTCTTGTAAGATTTTTAATGAGGCAACAATTAGATGCGTATTATTAGATATGTGTACTGTTTTTCCTTCACTAGAATTTTCATTTTTTAAAGTTTTTCTAGTAAGGTTTTAATGAGGTACATCATTTATGAGCCAGACATTCAAAGGGGAATCTTATAATTATAATGAATGTTTATCTTTTAGAGAAAATTTAGGAACCCTAACTTTGGGACCAAGTCAATTTTCCCTATAAATAGAGGGGTTCCCTTCATGGTAAAACATCCAAGAGAAATAATAAGTCTTCTCTCTACTTTCTTCTCATTATTTTATATAGTTTCATAACAAAAATGTTTTTTTTAAAAGATAAACTAATAGATAAGAGAAAAAACTAAAATGTAGTTAAAGCTAAACTCATATCCAATTCCAACTATCTAGATGTGGGATATGTCCTTTTTTCTTCTTTTTGATAATAATAACTAATTTAACTAGGAGTATTGAATTGTAATGTAGCTGCAATTAGAGGTACTAGTTCACCATAAAATTATAGTTTCAAAATTTATTGAATCTCAAAGCAATTATTAAGTTATTATTTTTTAGAGCAACTTACATAAATGACTATAGTTTTAGGGTTATTAAATTGGAATAACCATAAGTGTGATATTTACATAAACCGACTATACTTGCTAACTTAATCTAGCAGTATTCTATGCCTACCAATACTTTTTAATGTAACGACCTATTCCCGTCATTTTGGAAAAGCCAATGGGGAAATATTTTGGGCCAAAAAACTTCTCAGTAGTAACTTGGAAATTTCTAGCCTAGGCCAGACTTGGACGAAATCTAAGTCAGGTGAGGTATAGAGATATATGGTAATGAATGGGGGATTTAATTATTAATTTGATCACATGAGTGAATAGCTATGATGTTAAGGAGCCTCTACGACTTTACGGAATCGAATTCAGGCGAGTACAACTCCCGAAATTGATCTTGGCATGAAAGGGTAGTTTTAGAACGTCCAAGTTCGAAGATGTGTTGTGAAATGGAAGCTTGGAACTCTAATCACGAGCTTCTGTCTCTATGCAAGTCGCCGGGTGGGATTAATCTCGTTAGGGCAGGGCTGGTGTTGCGGGATGGGGTCCATCCTGGTGGGCTAATATAATCGCGGATTAAATTGGGGAAAAACCTAATTTCGTTATTTTTTGCAAAACTTTGTTAAGAGCTAAGGGATGACCCAGGGCATTTTCTTGACAAATTTCCATGACTTCTAGTGTTAAAGACCAAAAACAACCTGAAAGACTCCAGAAAGGGAAAGCTCAAGTGTCTTAGGAGTAATCGAGGTTCGTTTCGAGGTAGGTGATGGTTCAATTTCGTGTTTGTATGATATATGCCAGTTAATTTCTTCATCGTATCTATGCATGTATGTGAATAGGGAAATGTAAATCAAATCTAATGAAATAAATGTGTGTGAACAATTACATGCCATGAACCTATTACTTGATTGTATGACTATGAGCACTATTCATTATGGGTGTGATTGTGACTGTGGTTGTGCTAACTGAAATGTGTGTCACATTCCGACACATATATTGGATCGAGTGTCACATTCCAACACATCTATTGGACTGGTGCTACGTTCTGACGCATGTATATTGGATCGAGTGTCACGTTCCGACACAGTAACAGTTTGGGTGTGGGTTCCATGAAAGGACCACTTGTGATGATTACATTCAAATCTAATTGTTATTAAAATTGGGAAATTATATGTTGCTCCTAAAATGATAACTGAATTATGCATTATATATATGTGTGTGTGTTTACTATGTTTGTAACACCCCATATCTGAAAACAAACCAACCACCGGATTTCCAGAAGTTGTAGGTGAAACCCACAGTTGCCACCCATGGACCGAAGGGTGATCCACGGTTCGTCTTGGTGGTCCATGGATGGTGACCTGCAACCCTCCCCAGAATTAGCCCATAAATTTCTCTAAGGCATTATCCACGGACCGTAGGTTAGACCACGGACTACGGTCCAGGTTCGTGGATCGATGCCCCATAGCCTATCCTCTAAAATCGATCAACGACTTGACACGACTGATCGTCGATCAATCCACAGACCACGATCAATCTCGTCGGTGGCTTCAGCATATTTTAAGTCATGAGTCATTTGGTCTTTTCCTTATGTGTTGGACCCTTAAACTACATAGTTTTGGTCAGTTTTAGCCTAGTAACTAACTAGAACCTAACCTATTCAATTATTCATCAAAAATCATCAGTCATAGAGCAAAAACAGGAGAAGAAGTTGAGCATCCCTAGTTCAAGAATACAAAGTGTTTTCTTCAGTTCCAGCCCCAAAATCGAAAGATTTCTCCGTGAATTTTGTCACCAGGTATGTGGGATTCACTAGTGGGTTCCTTTCACCCATTAGGTCCCTAGAATTCTTTCAAATTCTTGATTCCCTTCATATTATCTAGACGTAGGGTTCCTAGAATTTCAACAGGTTCTTATGAATTAGTTACTTTAATGTTCCTAATCAGATTATCATGATTTTAGTATTATTTTTTTGCATAGATTTTTTCATAAATTCAGAACCCTAGCTATGTAGTTCTTTTAGTTCATGAATTACACATGCTAGGTCAGTTATTTCAAATATACATTCCTCAGATTTGAATGTTCTATTATTAGTACATTAATGTTGAATTTTCAGTTAGCATGTCAATATTGCAAAAATTCAGTCATAAATTGTTAATCACAAAATCAATTGGAAGTAGCTTAATATTGAGTGGAATAGGGTCAGTCACCCTTAAGCCCCAGAGCTACGTGCCCCTGTACGTTGTAAGTACCCTTTGTAGGCATCAATTTAGTGATCACGCCAGCCATGCCTCTATACGTCTCGCAGGGTATATTGGGTCCTCTCAATGGGACGTATACATCAGACTCCACATTTAGCTCATATGATTTTATGTCGGTTATTAGTAGCTCCTTTACAATCAAATTCTATTGTATTGAACATGTTATTAGTTATACTCAAATTTCAATCTCAGCGTGTTATAAGCTTTGTCATTGCATCCAGTTAGTTCATGTTCAGTATTCTTAGTATAGTATTATGCTTATCTCTTATCATTTCTCAGATATATTCTTTGGTTTAGTTATGTTTATTGTTCAGCTTTATTCTATCATGCATGCTCAGTAACTTTCAAGTATTGATGCATACTCTACGCTACATCTTCTCATGATGTAGGTTTGGATTCTCACCTTCTAGATCACACATAGATGGGTTCCGAATCTTCAGCTCAACAGCATCAGTGGTGAGTCCTCATTGTCTAATGACAATAGGCATGTTTCCTTTGGTTTATGTCTTAGTTTCAGTTTTTCTAGATTTAGTTGGGGCATGTCCCAATACTTTTAGTCAGTTAGAGGCAATTTTCAGACATAGTTACTTTCAGCTTTAGCATTTGAGTTTGAATTTTCAGTCATTGTTAAACTCTCAGTTTATATATATATATATATATATTCAAATAGTTTTGGGTTTTCCCCATCATTTCAACTTACATGATGATTTAGCTTTTGCATAGTATTTCTTTACTTCAGTTTACCTTTGTATGCTTATGATGTGCCAGCAGGGTTAGCTTGGGGTCACTCTTGATCCTAGGTCATGTGTCCACGTCTTGGGGGTAGCCTTCGGGCGTGACAAACTTGGTATCGGAGCATTAGGTTTAAGAGTCCTAGGATGTCTGAAAACCCGCACTAAGTATATTCCTTTACATGGGAGTGAAGTGCACCGCATCTAATGAGAGGGAGGCTACGAAGTGTTTTAGGAAACCTTCATTTTCTTGTTATTCTTATCATGTGTGAGGTATGATCCAACTTCCTTGTTCTAATCCTTCGTTATGCGTTTCATACCATGCCTCTTTGTAGCACTTATGGAAGGAATATGAATGCACGCAATGCTAATGCAGCTCCTCCAATCCCAAACAACACCTTAGTTAATGTCGTGGCATGATGTAAATTCACCTTTAAACCTCACTCTTAGGGTTAGCCATGGTATCACTTGGCAAACCCCCTAGCTGTCTCAGATTTAGGTGAAATAAGATATGACCCATCTGGGTCTCTAACTACTTGATTGAAACTGAATGAGAGGTAACGGTCTGGCTAAGGGTAGACACATCATTTTTCATGGCTTTTAGTATTTTTTCTAACCCTTCCAGTTTGTTGAGGATGCGCGAGAGCATATCCTTGGACCTACCACCGTCCGAATTCTTTGGCTTTTGGCGCTCATGGGAAGGCACATATCTATCCTTCTCCCCATCCTTCCAATTTGGATTACGATCCTTCCATTCATGATCCCGGTCCTTCCAACCTTCGTCTCTAGACCAACCTTGGTTACCACCCTGCCTTGGGTAATTTGAGTTGTAGCCACCACCTTGGTTGGCTAGAAAATTTACCTCCTCGTTATATAGGGCTTCAAACTTCATCTCCTCAAGATTAGCACTGCCAACACCCACAACATTGACACTACGGGCACCAGCCCCCATGGCATTTTTAGATAAAATATCAAGTTGTGTCATGATTTTGACAATGTTTTGGTCTCTCTCATTGTCTTTTTCAATCTGCTCCTTAGATGTCTTAAAGGTGAGAGGGGAGACTTGGTCCTCACGAGTGTACCATGCTCTGTTGATGGTTGTCATGCCATCAAATATTTGAGTTGTTACTGCATATGGCTGCAGCATTAAGCCTCCCGGTGATAGTTGGTCGGCAACACCTTTGTTCACCGCATCCAAACTCCGGTAGAAGTTCTGAAGTAACACATTATCACTCAAGACATGGGTTGGGCATTGAATAACAAACTTTTTGAACCTTAGCCAAGTCTCGTGCAGAGGCTCTCCTTCTAGACGCTTAAAACTCTGGATGTTATCCCTAAGTGACATCATCTTCGAAGGAGGGAAAAATTACACTTAAAATGCGGTTACCAGTTCCTCCCAATAAGTGATGGCTTCTCGCGGCAACTCAACTAGCCATTTGCACGCCTCTCCCATCAACAAGAAAGGGAATAACCTTAATCAGACTGACTCCTGCGAGATGTTTTTTAACGAGAATGGTCTGCATACATCTACAGAGTTTTGAAGGTGCTCGTGAGGATCCTCATGAGCCAATCCATTGAAAAGTCCCTTTAGGTGCAGGAGTTGCAACATGGTGCTCGTTATGTGGAACACTGCATTACCCACGGTTGGGGGTAACTTGATGGCTCCAACACCTCCCATGAGATGGGGTTTATTGATGTTGGGATCTTGGACATTGTTGAGATTACCGATGTCATCCTGGTGGCCCACTTGGCTACCATTAACACTCATGCTTTCTGAAATTTTCACATAAGCAGACAAAACAAAATTAAAAATTAGGTGAATAAACTACGACTACGAATAACAAAAATTCCACTAAGCTAAAAATTTCTTCAAATTACACAAATCCCCGGCAGTGACGCCATTTTGATGTTTGCGTAATCAACGACACGTCTTACAGTTCGGGTGTCTACGATCGTGCAATAGTATAGTAACCCAACCAAAGGTTAGGATCGTCCCAAGGGAGTGGTTTTGAGAATTTATAGAAAAATAAAATTTTGTTTCAACTAGTCGTAGCAAATAATTAACGAGTAAAACATAGTAAATAAAGGGGGTGACACAAAAGTGTCAAATATCAAATTGAGGATTTTAACACAAGTAAGCAAAAAATTGCAAGATTAACAAGATATCTAACAATGAAAGTGGGATTCTTGGGATTTGACAGGAATACGGGTTAATCTAAAGTATTGGGTACATGCTTTTGATAGAAATTTTATAGAGTAATAGTGACTAGGCTAAGATTTATGTGGAAATCAGTTCTCTCTCAAGCAATTTACCCCATTTCAAATGGGTTCCTCTCGGACACCCACTTGCCGCATAAAGACCAGCCTACGCCTTACCCCACTCACTCTCTCGAGATGAGTGTTAGGATATGGGACTAGGGCTCACCCTTTCGGGCTAAGCCTCATGTTGACCCACTCCTTAAGCAATCAATCTAGTGGTCTTGGTTTCACGACGTATCTCTCTAGCAAGCCAAAAACACATGATTAAAATTGTATTCCTAACTACAAATCCATTAGATTCAACCACAACTACTAGATGAAATCACCATTAAACTACATTTAAACTATCAGCAAGCAAAACCCAACAATTATCTTAAGCCATATTCGCTAAATCACACCCCCAAGAATTAGGGGTTTTCGCCACATATTAAGAGATAGAAATTTATACCTAAATGAGCTTGCATTCAAATGGGTATGAAGATATAAGTCTTTTTACAGGCCAACAATGAAGAATCCAAGAGACCCAAGTCCAAATCCTTAGAGATTAAACCCTGTTTTTCTTCAAGTCTTCAAAACCCTCTCAAACTTAGAGCAAAAATATGAAGAGATAATATTCTAGACTAAAAATTACACTAATTGTTCGACCTCTAAAACTAAACCTCTAACTAGTATTTATAGCTTCCACAGATTTGTGTTGCAGCGGATCTTTCGGCGTCGTTAGTTGAAATTGCCGATCAGCCTTCACCATCATTGTGTTATGGGTCATTAGGTGACATGGTATTTTTCCACAGAACTGTTGGGCGATGCACTGACTGCTTCCTTTTTTTGCCGACTTGATCTTTTCCTTTAGGGCTCAGCAGACTGGAACAATAGGCGAAGTAAGACCCTTTGGTGACTCGCCAAGTGGACTCAGTGATTCTTAGGCCTTCATTTCTTCATTCTTTTCTGCCTTTTCCCTCCTTTTTGCGACGTAGTGTCCATGATTTCCTTCAAATATCAAATTCCTAAAACTTAAGGGTTTTTATCAGATATTGAGATAAAATAAGCATTTGACACAATTTCTATTAAAATATAGCCCTAAATGAGTCTAATTTATTTACTCATCAACACCCCCAACATAAACTTTTGCTTGTCCTCAAGCAAACTCAAGTTTAGCCGTTCAAAAAGGGTGTCTCAAACAGTGCTACACAAGGCTCAATTATGAATGCACACAACAAGACTCAATTTACTTATGCAAAGATCAAATGTGCACTCAAAGATTCAAGTGGTGACTCACCAATATCAACGAATCTCATTGATGAGTCCATAAATTGGACTCATTTAGGGATATTGGTGAGACACAACTTGAATCTTTGAGTGCACAATTGATCTTTGCATAAGTAAATTGAGTCTTGTTGTGTGCATTCATGATTGACTCTTGTGTAGCACTATTCGAGACATCCTTTTTGAATGGCTGAACTTAAATTTGCTTTAGAACAAGCAAAAGTTTAAGTTGGGGATATTGATGAGTCCACAAATTAGAATCATTAGGGGATATATTTTAATAGAAATTGTGTCCTTATATGCATATTTAATCTCAATATCTGATAAAACCCTTAAGTTTCAGGTATTTGAAGTTTCAAGGAAAGAATGGACATTATGTCGCAAAAAGTAATAAGAAGGCTGAAAAGAACGAAGAAACGAAGCCCTGAGGATCGCCAAGTCCAATTGGCGAGTCTCCAAAAGGTCTTACTTCGCCTTTTGTTCCAGTGTGCTGAGCCTTGAACAAAGGTTCAAATCGGTGGAAAAATGAAGCAGTCACCAAGCAGTTCCATGAAGCAGTACCATGCCACCCAATATCCTAGAGCACAACGATGTTGAAGGCTGGTGCAAGATGGAAATGTACTACACCAATGGGCGAATCTCCGAGTTGATCGGCGATTCTGACTAACGACGTCGAACAATCTGCTTCAGCATAAATCTGTGAAAACTATAAATACTAGTTAGAGTTTTATTTTTAGAATGAAACAATTATTATAATTTTCATATAGAATATTAATTTTTGATGTTTTTGATCTAAGTTTGAGAGGGTTTTGAAGACTTGAAGAGAAAGAGGGTTTCATCTTCAAGGATTTGGACTTGGGTCTCTTGGATTCTATATTCTTTGCCTATAACAACACTTAAATCTTCATACCCATTTGAATTCAAGCTCATTTAGGTATAAATTTCTATCTGTTGATGTGTGGCTAAAATCCCCAATTCTTGGGGTGTAATTTAGCGAATATGGGTTAAAGATAATTGTTGGGTATTGCTTGCTGATAGTTTAATCGTAGTTTGATTGTGATTTCGTTTAGTGGTTATGGATGAATTTAATGAATTTGTAGTTGCAAATACAAGTTTATTTATGTGTTTTTGGATTACCCGAGAGAGAGGTTGTGAAACTAAGACCACTAGATTGATAGCCAGTGTGAGTGGGTCGACATGAGGTTCAGCTCGAGAGAGTGAACCCTAGTCCCATGTCCACACACTCAGCTCGAGAGAGTGAGTGGGTTAAGGTGTAGGCTGGTCTTCATGTGGCAAGTGGGTGTCCGAGAGGAATGCATTTGAAACGGGGTAAGTTGCTCGAGAAAGAGCTTATCCCCTTTAAAGCTTAGCCTTGTCACAATTACTCTATGAATTTTCTATTGAAAGCATGTACCCAATAATCTAGCTTAACCCGTATTCCCGTCACATCCCAAGGATCCCCTCTCATTGCTTAGAAACCCTTGTTGATTTTACTGGTCTTACCTTAGTTGTGACAACATTCCCCCATTGTTAGTTGACACTCTTGTGTCCCCTCTATAATTTACAATGTTTTTACTCGTTAATATCTTTAGCTACAACTAGTTAGAACGAAATTTTATTTTTCTATAAATTCTCAAAACTGCTCTCTTGGGACGATCCCAACCCTTGGTTGGGTTACTAAAATATTGTACGATCGTAGACACTTGCATCGGAAGTTGTGTCTTGATTACGCAAACATTAGTAGTCATTGGTACGTTATGAGGTTTTAACATAGATGATTATGATTCGTTAGATCCAGGGGCTACTCTTTCTTTCGTACCTCATTATATAGAAGTCAAATTCAAAGTTAGTCAAGAAACTGTCTCAGAACCCTTTTCAGTCTCTACTCCAGTCGGTGACCTAGTTATTGCTAGACGGGTGTACAGAAATTGCCCTGTCACAGTCTCTCAGAAAGTCACCTCGGCAGATCTTGTAGAGTTAGAAATGGTAACTTGCGATATCATTCTAAGCATCGATTGGTTACATTCTTGTTATGCCTCAATCGAATATAGAACTAGGATTGTTCGTTTTCAGTCTCCAGACGAACTAATATTAGAATGGAAGTGTAGTAGCTTAGCGCCTATGGGTCGATTCATTTCTAACCTTAAGGCCAGAAAGGTGATTTCTAAGGGTTATCTCTACCAACTTGTTCAGGTTAAGGATTCAAGCTCCTCCCCTCTATATTCAGCTAGTTTTGTCTTTATTCGAGGATGAATGTTCCAAAGGGGGAGATAATATAACACCTCGTATCTAAAAACAGACCAACCAACAAATTTCCTGAAGTTGTAGGTGCAACCCACGGTTTCCACCCACGGACCATAGGGTGACCCACGGTCCATCCTGGTGGTCCGTGGATGGCTACCTGCAACCCTCCCCAGAATCAGCCCAGAAATTTCTCTAAGGCATGACCCATGGCCAAACCCATACACCATAGAACAGTCCACAAACCGTGGTCCAGGTGTGTGGATCGAGGCCCCAGAATCCATCATCTGAAGTCGATCGATGGACTAACAGGATGGATCTTGGATTAGTCCACAGACCATAGATCAGTCTATAGGTCGAGACCCTCAGGACCCCCTAGAACCCATCCTCTGAAGTCGATAGACGGACTGACAAGATGGATCATGGATCAATCCCATCGGTGGCTCCAGTAGATTATAAGTCCGGGGTCATTTGGTATTTTCCTCATGCATTGGTCCACTAAACTACATCGTTTAACCCTTAAACTACGTAGTTTTGGTCATTTTTAGCCTATTAAACTAATTAGAACCTAACCTAATAAATTATTCACAAAATAATTATCAATCTTAGAACAAAAACAAGAGAAGAAGTCCAGTAGCCCTAGTTCAAGAACGCAATGAGTTTTCATCAGTTCCAGCATTAATATCGAAAGATTTTCTCCATGAATTTCATTACCAGGTATGTGGGATTTCACTAGTGGGTTCTTTTCACCTATTATTAGGTCCCTAGAATTCGGTCAGATTCTTGATTCCCTTCATATTATCTAGACCTAGGTTTTCTATAATTTTAGCATGTTGTTATAAATTAGTTACTTTAATGTTCCCAATAAGATTATCATAATTTAGGTATTGTTTTGCGTAGATTCATTCATAAATTCAGAACCCTAGCTATGTCGTTCTTTTAGTTCATCAATTACACATGCTAGGTTAGTTATTTTAGATATACATGCCTCAGATTTGAATTTTCATTATTAGTACATTAATGTTGCATTTTAAGTTAGCATGTTAGTATCTTGAGCTATCCAATATTACAGAAATTCAGTCATAAATTGTTAATCACATAATCAATTGGGAGTAGCTTAATTCCGAGTAGACTAGGGTCAGTCACCCTCAATCCCAGAGCTATGTGCCTCCGCAAGTTGTAAGTACCCTTTGTGGGCATCAATTTAGTGATCACGCCAGTCATGCCTCTATATTTCTGGCATGGTATATTAGGTCCTCTCGATGGGGCATATACATCGGACTCCACATTTAGCTCATGTGGTTTTAAGTCGGTTATTAGTAACTCCCTTACAGTCAGAATCTATTGTACTGACCATGTTAGCAGTTACAGTCAGATTTCAGTCACAGCATGTTATAAACTTGGTCATTGTATCTAGTTATTGCATGTTCAGTATTCTTAATATAGTATAATGCTTATCTCTTATCATTGCTCAGATATATGCTTTGGTTCAGTTATGCTTATTGTTCAACTTTATTCTATCATGCATGCTCAGTACCTTTCAAGTCCCGACACATACTATGTGGTACATCTTCCCGTGATGTAGTTTTAGGTTCTCAGCTTCCAGATCTTGCATATATCGGTTCCCAATCTTTAGCTCAGCAACATCAGTGGTGAGTCCTTATTTTTCGAGGACGACAAACATGCTTCCTATGCTTTTAATCTTAGTTTCAGTTTTGCTAGATTTAGTTGGGGCGTGTCCCAGCACTTCTAGTCAGTTAGAAGCTATTTTCAAACATAGTTAGTTTCAGCTTTAGCATTTGAGTTTGACTTTTCAATCGTTGTTAAACCATCAATTTATATATATATATATATATATATATATTGATATATATATATATATATATATATATAAATATATATATATATATATATATATATATATTCAAATAGTTTTTGGGTTTTCCCCAATATTTCAGCTTACATGATGATTTTGCTTCCACATAGTATTTCATTACTTCCATTTACTTTAGTATGCTTATGATGTGCCAGCGGGGTTAGCTTGGGATCACTCATGATCCTAGGTCTCGTGTCCACGTCCTGGGGTAGCCTCGGGGCATGACAATGTTGTAATTGCTTGTGTATAGTGTGCTTACTAGAGCAGCCACCTGTTCCTACAAGTACACCATGTTTATGTGTAATGATAATGCACTTGATCTTTCTTTGTTGAGAACAAGGCCTCTTCAGATGGCTGATGAGTTTGAGATTTGGACTCAATTGGTGCTTTATTTATATAGATTTAGTCTTCTCAAATGCTTAATTTGTGCCATAAACTGATGTTAAATCCTTGATTTCCAATAATATGGATTGAGGAATAAAGCAAGGACACTAATAGGCAAAAAGGAACAAAACAAACTAAAGACATTAAGAAAGGATAGCTTGGTGATCGCCAAGGGCACTTGGCGAATCGCCGAGTGGCTAGTTTGAACGGCTAAAGCTCCAGTATGCCAGCTCTAAGGAAAGAAACCCAGTAGGCAACAAAAAGGAGCAGTCAGCGAATCTTTGATCAGTTCCATGATGCAAAGAGAGATTAAGAAAGGCAAGCCTGGTGATTGCCAAGAGCACTTGGTGAATCGCCGAGTGGCTATTTTGACAGCCTGAAGTTCCAATATGCCAACCTTGAGGGAAGAAACCAAGTACGCTACAAAAAGGAGCAGTTGATGAATCGTCGAGTAGTTCTGCAATGTAAAGAAAGATTGCCCAAATATACAGAACTTAAGGATACTAAGTGCCAAGGAAAAAAGGCAATTGAAGTGATCAATGGGCGGTTCGCCAAATGGTTCGGCGAGCCCGACTTACTTTGCCAAATGGCACTTTGTGGCTTAATTTTGGCTACTATAAATTAGATTTTGATCATTTATTTTAGTAGGTTGACTTATTCTGGTAAAATACGAATTTAGCTCAGAACACTTTTCTCTGTAGTTTCTCATAATTTTGAAGAATATTAGAGGTTCAATTTAGAGATTTTTGGAAGTGGATCTCGAATATTCTACAAATTGAAGCATTGTAAAGACTAAATCACTCTTACCCAGTTGATGGCTAATCGATTCGGTAATTATTTTTTCTCTTTTATGATGTTTGGCTAAAACCCCAATTCTTAGGGTGTGATTATGTGATTATGGGTTGAATTAGTTTATGGGTATTGTTAATTACTAGTTTAAATGCTATTTTAAAGTGAGTTTAATCAGTAATTGTGGTTTAATTTTTAAATTGTAGTGGCAAATGCAATTTTAATTTTGTGTTCTTGTCTTACTCGAGAGATAGGTTTTAGAACTAAGATTTTTGATTAATGATTTGTAGGTATTGGGTTAAGCTGGGTTTAGCTCGAGAGGGTGAATCCTAAACGCAATCCTACCCATCTAGCTCAAGAGAGTGGATGAATTAAGGTGTGGGGTGTTCTTCATTGTTATGATTGTTGATTTTCGAAAGAAATCACTTGATTCAGGGTAGTTATTCAAAACAAAGCTATCTTTCTTCTAGACTACTTACTGATTTTTTGTTGTTAACTAGTACTTTCAATTAACCATATATCAAAATTTACCTATAATCGATCACTTATCGAGAATTCCTCTCCTTATTGTTGATTCAAAGTGTTTGTGACTGCTTTGTAGTTGATAATTAAAAACCAAAACCCCCATCTGACATTCGTGTCACCCCCTTTAATTTGATTCATGTCTTTTTCAATAATTTCTATTCCTATTGCTGATTAGACCATGTTTGCAATTCCTAATTGAATTTGAACACGTACCGCTCCCTGTGGTATTCAACCAAAACTCATATGTTGGATTTTATACTGACTCACGATCGTTGACATCTAGAATAGGATCAGATGTGCTTGAAATGTTAAATCAAAATGGTGACGCTGCCAGGGAGTGGTGTTGTTTAAAATTCTTTTGGTGAAGTTGAATTGTGTTCTTTTTAGTTATAGTTGAATCTACTTATTTTAGTTTTGGTTTTATGTTACTTGTGTTAAACAGAGGAGAAGATGAGCGTTAACGGAAGTAACGATAGCCAAGTGGGCCACCAAGATTAAGTTAGGAACCTAAATGATGTCAATGACCCAGTCCAAATGGGTGGTGCTAGAGCATTTTGCTTACCTCCGGCCTAAGGAAATACTATTTTTCACATCACAAGCATCATGTTTCAGCTCCTACGACCGTAGGGTTTGTTTGGGGGGGAGGCTCATGAGAATCCCCATGAGCATATAAGATATTATGTTGATGTCTGTGGACCGTTCTTATTTAAGAACATATCGCAAGAATCGGTCAGTCTGAGGTTGTTCCCATTTTCTTTGATGGGCGAGGCAAGCAAGTGATTGGCTGAGTTGCCAAGAGATTCCATTACTTCGTTTGATGAGCTTACCATTGCATTTCAAGTGCGACTCTTTCCCCCATTGAAGATGATGACTCTTAGGTATAATATCGAAGGTTTCTAATGCTTGGATGGTGAGCTGATCCACAAAACGTTGCTAAGGTTTAAGAAGTTGGTGTTGCAATGCCCAACTCATGGATTGCCCAATAATGTGTTGCTGCAATACTTTTATAGGAGGCTCAATTCGGTGAAAAAGGGAGTTATTGATCAACTTGTTCACGATGGTATCATGCAACAACACTATGAAGTAACTTCCCAACTTCTTAATTGCATGACCAAAATCAATAGGGCAAGGTACAATCTTGAGGACCAAGTCTATCCTCTCAACTTTAGAAAGACAAAGGAGCAGATCGAAAAAGATCAAGAGAGCGACCAAAACATGGAAAAGATGATGACCTAGCTAGATATCTTGTCTAATATGTCATGCGTATTGGTACAAAGAGTGTTAATGTTGTGGGTGTTGGTGCCGTAAGCCCCGATGAAGCCCAATTTGAAGCGTAGTACAATGAGGAAGTGAACTTCCTAGCCAACCAATGAAGAGGCTATCATTAAAATTACCCAAGATCAGGTGGAAATCAGGGTTAGAATATAGATGAGGGGACCGTGACACAGATTGGTGTGATCGTAATGCCATTTGGAAGGAAAGAGGGGGAGAAGGATAGGTATGTGCCTCCCCATGAGCGTCAAAAGCCCAAAGAATCTATGGGTGGCCATATAGAAGACATGTTCTCACTCATTCTCAACGAGGTTGAAGGATCTGATAAAGTGTTGAAAGAAATGAAAGAGGATGTCTCGAATCTCAACTAGACGGTGGCCTCTCACTCAGTCTCTATCAAGCAGCTGGAGACTCAAATGGATCAAATTTAGTCGCATCTGAATCCAAGACAACAAGGGGGGTTACCTAGTTATACTATGGCAAACCCCAAAAATTAAGCTTGAATGGGTACTTGCGTCATGCCACGACTTTAACTAAGGCGCTTCTTGTCAGGCAACCCAAGTTTTTAATGCTTTAAGTTTTATTTTGAATAACGGGTATTAATTGTGCAGGTTGATAAGTGAAGTATGTTTGAGAATGTGCAGTTTGGCGAGCCACAAGTCCAGTCGGTGACTTACCAAAGAGGTGAGCGAGCCCGACTTGGACCACCGTTAGACCCTCAAAACATGAAGTGGAAGTCTACAAAATGTTGCGGGCCAATTGCTTAATCGGTGACTCATCGTACAGTTCGGCAAGCCCGATTTTGTCCACCTTTTGGACCCCCAAATTGATTGGAGGTCCTGTAAAACTCGGTGAGGTAAGTTACCCCTCGTCGAATCGCTGAGTGGTTTGACGTGGTGGACTAATAACGCTGAGAGGGCCGCAAACTAACAGATTTTGAAAGCCCAAACAGTTTAAAATTTCAATGTCTTTCATATTCTCTCATTTTTAAATCCGTACACTCTCACCCGCACTTTTGAAGTTGAGAATTTCCCAATACCTTTTCCACCATGAGATCCACCATGAGTTTTATCATGTGAAACAAAATCAAATTCAATAGAGGATGGGCCAATCATGTTTATAGTTGAATTTATATGGTGTAATTAATAAGACTAGATTGCTCTGCCCTTAATCACAGATTTTAGTTTCGAGTTTTGAATATAAAAAAAATCCTTGAGAGTTCTATTGTTGAGTGTATCCTACTTAACATGAATATAGATTAGTCGAGCTCCATTGCGAATATCGAACACCGGATGAAAAATCCCAAAAACTATTTAAAGTTGAATTTCACATCATGTCCCGTATCATTTTAGTTAGGCCAATGACTATATCAATCATGATTATATATTTGCAAAATTTTATGAGAATGTTCTCAATGGAGTGTGACAGCTGGCAAATGTAAGCTTAACCCGATGATTCCAAAGCTCTTGTCATCATCGAACCCGAAACTCGTAATTGATCTCTTCCTTTTGACTCTATTTTATCTCATAGAATTTCTAGTTTGCTCTGACTTTTGAGAGAAGTAACATTCCCTTTTCTTTTTTTTGGAAATCGAACTCTTACCAACAAGGTGAATGTTTGAATAGTCAAATAACTTGGTTACTAAGATTCCTCTTGTTTATTTTTATCTTTCGGTAAAGGGTTCTATAGAAATATATTTGTGTTTGAATTTGTACGGAGTTTCTGATTCTGGATGGGGTTTTATGAGATGTCACGAGTTATGTTTGTATGTACAAACATGACCAAGATCGAACCAAATTAATAATTCAAATAAAAAAAAGTTATTTATTTAACGGTAATGGATTATTGATTAGTTATTTTGGTAAAGGTTTGATTTTTTTAATATTGGAGAGTTGAGAAACACTCTTATTAGGAGATAGTCCTTGAACATATTGATAAAAACAAGAGTAAGAAAAATAATTTTTGTATCAAAAAGTTTTGAACTTTATTAATACCAGCATTTAAGAGATTCTACTCAAATGAAAAAATAAAAGGGGGCAGGGAGGTGGATATGACATGAAGGACAACTACGTTATTAATACAAAAAAAACACCATTAAAAATCCAAGTCTGAGTGAATACTACAAGAGAAACACTCTTTATAGGTTATTTCACATCCTTGATTCTTTGACTATATTCTAAAGCTTCAATTCCAAGTCCATATTTTGATCGTCATCTACTTTAACATTTTAAAAAAATAAAGGGCTTATCTATTTTCTTGATTAAACTATGAAGTTAACTAGGTTCAACTCTTTATCTCTGTATGTTTGACCCCTTAAATGTGATTCTTCAATCATTAAATGGAAAACAGCATGACAATTTGTTCTTGAAGCAAATTGAGAGTCACCTTGTTTAGATTCTAACTTGAAATGTGTCATTCTTGATACAAGGTAACCTTTCAAATTGAATAATAAAATGTTAAAGTAGAAAATAACTTATCGACAAAATTTACAAAATGCATTTGCTATATATATATATATATATACACACAAGCATCTAGACATGTCTGTTGCACGTGTGACTAGTAAAAATAGTATACATGACATGAATCATAGTAAGTATAAAATTAAGCATTTAAAATTAATTTCAATTTATACAAACTTTGTAAAATGGAAGATAAGCAAACAAAAAGAGTATCAAAACAATTTCTTACAAAATTTATAAAGCACTAAAGTAGAGATGTAACCTTCACGAAAAGTCTAAAATTAGCTAAGATTTTGAGTGTGTGTGTGTATATATATATATCTTTTACATTCCACTAATAAGCATTGAGATGAATGAGATTCATACACTCTTAAGTAGAAGTCTCGTGTTTGAACCCTAAGAATGAGTAACTTCTAATCAAGAGTTCTCCCCCCATCAATAGACTATACGCAAGATAAATCTAAATTAATTCGGTTTGTATTATCAGATATACACCAAATGGGGCTAGATTTGATGTAATACCTAAACTTTTGCTCAAATATTTCTGGTATGAGCTCGGTTATTTGACTATATTGTAAAGCTTCAATTCCAAGTCCATATTTTGATCGTCATCTGCTTCAACATTTTTAAAAATGAAGGGCTTATCAAGTTTCTTGATTAAAGGCTTTGTGAAATTAACTGAGTCTAACTCCTTATCTCTGTACACTTGACCCCTTTGAATGTGATTCTTCAATCATTGAATGGAAAATAGCATGACCATTTGCTCTTGAAGCAAATTGAGAGTGACCTTGTTTATAATCTAACTTGAAATGTGTCATCCTTGACACAAGGTAACCTACAAATTGAATAATATAATGTTGAAGTAGAAAATAACTTATTGACAAAATTTATAAGATGTATTTGCTATATATATACAAGTGTCTAGACACGTTTGTTGCACGTGTGTCCCATACAAATAATATAGATGACATGAATAATAGTTAGTATACAATTAAGCGTTTAAATATAATTTCAATCTATACAGACTTTGTAAAATGGAAGATAAGCAAACAAAAAAATTATGGAAACAATTTCTTACAAAATCTATAAAGCACCAAGTCTGAAATTATTTAAGATTTTGTGTGTGTTTGTATATATGTATATTTCTTTTAGTAGAAGTCTCATACTTGAACTCTAACAATGAGTGTTGGTCAGCATTTTAATATTAATATTTTTGTATATTAATTTGCTTGAAATGTTTGGAGTCAAAGTATTGCATTTGCTGTAAGTTGTCCGTTGGCTTGTCTTAACCGTTGGGCAGTTATTTGGAGCATTACTCCATTCGGAGTAAGTGCTGATGTTATGACCATTTCTTGCAGCATCGGTAGTGGCATCTTGGCCATTACTTCTCCATATTATTTTTCCATTATCTCACTCTTAATTCCTCCATTATACCTTGTAACCTATGTAACTCCTAAGGTCATTTATCTTCACTATTTACTATACAATTATCTTCCTATTCATTGCTAGGAAGATTTCTTCTAGTATAAATAGTGATGTTCTTCATTTGGTTTGTTATACACATAACACATAAGAAAATATAGAGTGAAGGAGTTAGGTAAAAAAAAGAGTTCTTATTAGTTGAAGGGAGGTGTTCTTTTTTGTGGAGCTTTGGACTCAACTCTTGTCCAGAGTTGTTGAGTTATAACTTGTGAAGGTTGTTGTATCCTGGAGGGGACAAGTCAAAGAGGACTACTGCTGGACCGGTGAAAACATTTGCTGCAGTGGGCTTGAATCTCCTTAAAGAGAGCGAGATATCCGCGCCTCAGCCTGAAGAGATTTATTTTCTTCATATTTATTTTCAATTGTAATCTTGTAATTTTGTTATCTTGTAAGTTTTCACTAACAATTTTAAGGAGAATCAATATGGCTACAATTGAAAAAACCGCGGATGTCAAGATGGGAGACCTTAACAAGCCATTTCGGTTCAATGGTAACCATTTTAAGAGATGGAAGGGTAAAGTATTTTTCTACTTAAGTCATCTCAATGTTTCTTATGTGTTAACTGAGAAGAATCCTAATAAAGTTGATGACACCTCAATGGATGATGATGAACTTATTTCTCATCATGAGAAAGTGGAAAAGTATGATGGTGACTCCTATAAGTGTCGGTATTATCTTCTTAATTGTCTATCTGATAATTTTTATGATTATTATGATAGAACTTACTCTAGTGCAAAGAAAATTTGGAAAGCATTGCAGAGTAAGTATGATACCGAGGAGGCTGGAGCGAAAAAATATGCGGCTAGTAGATTTTTTCGTTTCCAAATGGTGGACAATAAATCAGTGGTAGACCAAGCTCAAGACTTTATAATGATTGTTGGAGAGCTTAGGTCCGAGGAGGTTAAAATTGGATATAACCTTATTGTTTGTGGCATAGTAGATAAACTTCCACCTTCTTGGAAGGAATTTCAAAAACTTATGCGCCACAAACAAAAGGAAACCTCCCTTGAGACCTTGATAATGAAAATCCGCATGGAAGAAGAGGCTAGGGGCCAAGATGCACGTTTACAAACAGAAGAGAACAACATCACAACGAAGGTAAATTTAATTACTTCAAATAATGCTACTCCTGAAACTCACAAAAATACTTCTTTGAAGCCTAAGAAGAAAAAAATTCAAGAAAAATAATGGTAGACCTCCCAAGAAAAATAATGGTGAAAATAGCCAAGCACAAAATCAACAATTTCAAGCCATGCTTTGTTTGTGGCAAGAGTGGGCATGTTGCTCGATTTTGCAGATTCCAGAAATGTGGTCCTAACCCTCAGGCAAACGTTACCGAAGAACCTTTTGTGGCGGTGATTACCGACATAAATATGGTTGAGAATGTTGATGGATGGTGGGCTGATTTTGGTGCAAACCGTCATGTCTGTTATGACAAAGACTGGTTTAAGAAATATACTCATTTTGAGGAGCCCAAAACCATCATGCTTGGTGATGCTCACACTACTCAAGTGCTTGGAAAGGGAGATGTCGAATTGTGTTTTACTTCTGGAAGGGTATTAACTTTGAAAGATGTACTTTATACTCCTTCTATGAGGAAAAATTTGATGTCTTTTTTTCTTCTTAATAAAGCAGGCTTTAAACAGATTATTGAATCTGATCAATATGTAATAGTGAAGAAGGGTATTTTTGTAGGAAAGGGGTATGCATGTGATGGGATGTTCAAATTGAATGTTGAAATGAATAAAACTTCTACTTCTGTTTACATGCTTTCTTCTACCAATTTTTGGCATGCTCGTTTGTGTCATATTAATGACCGTTATGTTGGAATCATGAGTAGTTTAGGATTAATCCCAATGATTAAAAAGAATTTTAAAAAGTGTGAGGCTTGTAGTAAACCCAAGATCACTAAAAGGCCTCATTTTCAAGTTGAAAGAAAAACTGATTTGTTAGAATTAGTTCATACTGATATTTGTGAACTTGGTGGAATTTTAACTCGTGGAGGTAATAGATATTTTATCACTTTCATTGATGATTTTTCTAAGTTTACATATGTTTACTTGATGAAAAATAAAAGTGATGCTTTTGAAAATTTCAAAACTTATCTCCATGAGGTCGACAATCAGTTTGGAAGAAAAATAAAAAAAATTAGAAGTGATAGAGGCCGTGAATATGAGTCAAATGAGTTTAATTCTTTTGTTAGATCATTGGGAATAATTCATGAAACTACTCCTCCTTACTCTCCTTCATCTAATGGAGTAGCGGAAAGGAAAAATAGAACTTTGGTTGAATTGACTAATGTCATGCTTATTGAGTCACATGCACCTTTAAATTTTTGGGGTGAAGCTATTTTAACAACTTGTTATGTGTTGAATCGTGTGCCTCATAAAAAATCTAAATTGACACCTTTTGAATTGTGGAAAGGTTACAAGCCAAGTTTGGGATATCTAAGAGTTTGGGGTTGTCTAGCCTTTGTGAGGCTAATGGATCCCAAGATTACAAAGTTGGGTAGAAAAATTACTACTTGTACTTTTCTTGGTTATGCTTCAAATAGTACAGCCTATAGATTTTTTAATCTTGAAGATAATATTGTGATAGAATCGGGTGATGTTATTTTTCATGAGAATAAATTTCCTTTTGATTCTAAAAATAGTGGGGGTCAAAGGATTGAACAAAATATTTTGTCACTACCTAGCTCTTCTACTTCTACTTTGAAAAATAAAGAAGTTGATGATTTTGAGTTAAGAAGAAGTAAAAGAGCTAGAGTAGAAAAGATTTTGGTCCTGATTTTTATGTGTTTAATGTTGGAGATGACCCTCTTACTTTGAAAGAAGCATTATCTTCACATGATTCTATTTTTTGGAAAGGGGCTGTAAATGATGAAATGGAATCACTAATTTCTAATAAAACTTGGAAACTAGTTGATTTACCATCGGGTTGTAAAACAATTGGTTGCAAATGGGTCTTAAGAAAAAGTTGAAACCGGATGGCTCTATTGATAAATATAAGGCTAGACTAGTTGCAAAAGGTTTTAAACAACTAGAAGGCCTAGAATTTTTTGATACGTTTTCACCGATAACAAGAATTACATCCATAAGACTTTTAATTGTTATGGTTGCAATTTTTGATTTGCAAATTCATCAAATGGATGTAAAAACTGCTTTTTTAAATGGAGACCTAAATGAAGAAATTTATATGGATCAACCCGAGTTTTTTGTTGAAGCAGGCCAAGAAAGCAAAGTATGTAAACTTACTAAATCCCTATATGGCTTGAAACAGGCACTTAAGCAATGGCATGAAAAATTTGATTCCTGCATGATTGAAAATGGTTTTAAGACAAATGAGTGTGATAAGTGCATATATAATAAGTCTTGGAATAATTCACATGTGATTATTTGCCTATATGTTGATGATTTATTGATATTTGGCTCTAACATGAATGTTATTGATGAAGCTAAGAATATTCTTAGAAACCATTTTGATATGAAAGATCTTGGTGAGGCAAATATTATTCTTGGAATAAAAATAACAAAAACATGTGATGGAATTTTCCTTGATCAGTCACATTATGTTGAGAAAATTTTGAAAAAATATAACTTCCTTGATTGCAAGCATGTTGCTACTCCTTTTGATTCAAGTGTTCACTTATTTCCTGTTGAAAGTGAAAATGATGTAATAAATCAAAAGGAATATGATAGTATAATCGATAGATTGAGATATGCGTCTGATTGTACTAGGCCTGATATTGCATATGCGGTAGGAGTACTTGGCGAGTTTACAGGCAAGCCGTAATGAACATTGGCATGCTATAACAAGAGTTATGAGATATTTAATTGGAACAAAAAATTATGGTTTGTTCTATAAAAAATATCCTGCTGTACTTGAAGGCTTTTGTGATGCAGATTGGAACACTTTATCCAGTGATTCCTGTTCTACCACTGGTTATGTCTTTACTTTAGGTGGTGGTGCTGTTTGTTGGAGATCAAAAAAGCAAACTATTATTGCTAACTCTACCATGGAGGCTGAACTAATTGCTTTAGCTTCAGCTAGTGAGGAAGCGAATTGGTTAAGAGATTTGTTATTTCAAATACCTTATGTTGAAAAACCAATTCCTCCTATTTTAATTCATTGTGATAGCACCGCTGCGATTGGTAGAGTTCAAAACCGTTATTACAACGGTAAATCCAGACCTATAAGGAGGAAACACAGTAATGTAAGATCGTATTTGACAAATGGTACCATTAATGTTGATTATGTCAAATCTTGTGATAATCTTGCAGATCCTCTTACTAAGGCCTTAACAAGAGAAAAGGTCTGGAGCACATCGAGGGGGATGGGATTGAAGCCTATAGATCCTTGAGTCATATATGAGGAAACCCAACCTGGGGACTAGAGATCCTATAACCAGGTTCAAAGGGAAAAACTAATCATATGATGACTTCTTGTGAAAATGCACTATCTTTTATTCCCTCCCTATGATGTGAGTGCATTGTTTCCGTAGTGATTTGTGAAGGTTGAGTTGACAAAACTCTTAATGAATATCTGTAGCCCGTATGGGTGGAGTGTTAAGCTTACAGGAGCACTCTCGACAGATTTCACCTATGTGATGTGTGGAAGTAGGTCGCTTCCTATGAGAATTGGGCTTATTCTCAAAAGCACTCATGAAACCGGGATAGCACATGGCCATAACGTGCTGGCTTTAAAGCTCATGTCAACACCTTGATTATTATGTGTGAGCAGTGATATTTTATTTCCCTTAAGTAGTCATAGTTCAAGTCTGAGACTACTACGACTCTGGAGTAAAAGTTACTGTTTCACTAAGTGAAGGTTCAATGCAGAGCACACTTTCATTATGCATAGTAGTTTTCCTTCAGCTGATATACTCTCTTGTCTAATATTAAAATGAGTGGGGGATTGTTGGTCAGCATTTTAATATTAATATTTTTGTATATTAATTTGCTTGAAATGTTTGGAGTCAAAGTATTGCATTTGCTGTAAGTTGTCCGTTGGCTTGTCTTAACCGTTGGGCAGTTATTTGGAGGATTACTCCATTCGGAGTAAGTGCTGATGTTATGACCATTTCTTGCAGCACGGTAGTGGCATCTTGGCCATTACTTCTCCATATTATTTTTCCATTATCTCACTCTTAATTCCTCCATTATACCTTGTAACCTATGTAACTCCTAAGGTCATTTATCTTCACTATTTACTATATAATTATCTTCCGATTCATTGCTAGGAAGATTCCTTCAAGTATAAATAGTGATGTTCTTCATTTGGTTTGTTAAACACATAACACATAAGAAAATATAGAGTGAAAGAGTTAGTTAAAAAAGAGAGTTCTTATTAGTTGAAGGGAGGTGTTCTTTTTTGTGGAGCTTTGGACTCAACTCTTGTCCAGAGTTGTTGAGTTATAACTTGTGAAGGCTGTTGTATCCTGGAGGGGACAAGTCAAAGAGGACTACTGCTGGACCGGTGAAAACATTTGCTGCAAAGGGGCTTGAATCTCCTTAAAGAGAGCGAGATATCCGCGCCTCAGCCTGAAGAGATTTATTTTCTTCATATTTATTTTCAATTGTAATCTTGTATTTTTGTTATCTTGTAAGTTTTCACTAACAAGGAGTAACCTCTAATCAAGAGTTCTTCCCCATCAATAGACTATACACAAGACAAAAATAAATTAATTGGGTTTGTATTACCATATATATACTAAGTGGGTCCTGATTGGATGTAATCCCTCAACTTTTATTTAAATATTTCTGGTTTGAACTCGAGAAAAGTGGAACACTTTGATCAAGATTGCTTTAAGGAAGGTAATTTGCTAATTAAACAAAAATGAATCCACGCCCTAAAAAGAAATTTTATAAACAATTTGGCCGGGAGCACTTTCCCCTGTTACTAAGTTTTTAAATAAACTAGGAATTCAAAGTTCTTTTTCCTACTATAAGGAAGGTGAATTATCAATCGGACCCGAATATTTTGCCTCCCTTAAAGAGAATGGAGCAACATTCTTATCGGAAGTGCTTTTTATGTTTTCAGGTAAACTAATAATCAAAATATCTTTTTCTTGCATATGAAATGTGATTTGTCAATCGGACTAAATGAATCACTTTCCTAAAAGAGAATGTAGAAACACACTCTAGTTAGGACCGCTTCCCTTGTAAGAAAGTTTTTCAAATAAACTAACAAAGTTCATCTTCCTCATATAAAAAAGGTGATTTGCCTCAATTTAGAGGGAATTTCCACCCAAAAATAGAAGGGATAAACACCCTGGATAGGAGCGCTTTCCCTTGTAAAAAAATATTCAAATAAACTAAAAATACAAAGTTCTTCTTCTTCCTTTCAAGATGGTAATTTTTTTATAACTATAATTATATGTGATAACTTCGATGATTCGTTATATTCATTTGGTAAGAATCTCTTATTTCTTTACAACAATTTTTTTATACTGCACATATCAATTAATGAACTTTTAAATTTTATTAGTTGTGTAAAAGATGAAATGAATACATTATGGTTTGGGTTAAACGTGCAACACGCGTTCCCAAGGACTAGTGTATTTATATAAGTAAAGGACGGACAACACCATGTAATTAATTAATTGTTTTAGATTATTGTAATATGGTGATTCTTGGGAACAAACAAAGATCACAAATTAAAATAGACTAAAATTTATCGTTATTATATTTTATAACACTTGGTAATTACTAAAGTGGAGGTTTTAAGAAAAATGACAAAAGTGTGAACTGATAATGTATTATTAGTTGTTAAAGAGGAAAACACAATTAATTCTTTATTTGTCGGTTAGTTAAATAAATTAAAGTGCAAAATTTATGCACTTGACTAGTTTCTGGATACGTGCTTTGCACGTATGTTTCATGTGAATTATCATAGATATGTTAGAATGACTAATAATCTATGAAAACATGTATATAATGAGTAATAAAATGCAACAACTAGAAATAAATCTTTAATAATATGACCAAAAACACCAAATGAAGGGCGTATTTTGATGTTTCAAATTAATTTTGTTTAAGCAACATACTGTAACTGTTAAACTTTGGTTTATAGTTAGTAAACTTTTAATAAAGTCACAAATGGCTAATTTAAGCCCAAATTAATAAGAGTATAGACTTACGACAATAAAACATTCAAAGGAAACTAAATGAAGAAGTTTAATTGAGAAAAAACAAACAAAAGAAAAACAGAGAAGAAAAAAAATAGTGTATACATGTTTCTTAAGTCTTTGATCAATAATAATATAGATGGAAAAATTAATACAAATTAGTACATAATTTTCTGAATTCGTATAGACTCCTTCTCCCGTATCCAACCATTTACTTAAACTATAGAATGAAAATGCTAACCTTGGGTACAGATTTCATGAAACAACAAAGATGACTTTATATAGATAAAAATGAAGGAATACCAAAAGTTATATTAACGTTTTAGATTAAATATTTGAAGGTTATGAATATGAAAATATGAGAGTTATGAATATTAAGAGTGTACCAATTGAATAAGTAATTATATATGAGTCATGAATGTTAATATTTAAAGTAAATACTAATAATAATAAATGAATAAATAAATGAAGAGTAAGCTGACAAACCTTATAAACAGGGTACATGCACAAGATAATAAATTAGTGATCACGTGAGCAAGAATTTGAGCAACTTTAAGATTGACCCCGAGTCCTCATCTTGAGTTAACATACAGATGAAACATGTCTCGCATGATCACTTACAAGTCATACCTGAGTCCAAATCACCTTTTAAATAACCCAGACTATTCAAGGATGCAACATATATACCTACATCACATTATAAAAAAGTAAACACAGTTCACTCATGGAATAATAATGCACGTACTAGGTTCTTTTAAGGAACCCACAGACAAATTGTTAGTGTATTGATGTGGTACTTGAACCAACTAGAGTTACAATTTATATCAGGCATGGTATCTGAGTCAACCTATTCCTCTACCGGTGTGGTACCCGAGCCAATCAACAATCATGCTCAATCACAATCACAATGAATAATACCACTTGAAACCGCAAGTAAACATGGTTATTGCATGAGATTCTCGACATGATGTCACTTTATATTCTCCCTATGTTTTCCCCAACACACATTTTGCAATGATACTACAAAGCAACAGACATGCATATATACATAAATTAGAAAACATGCAACGATTGTCTACCTCCAATCAAGCTTGGACGCTATAAAGAACTTGAACACTCTCCTTTTTAGTGTCTTGGTTTTTTTTTTTTTTGTCTAAAATAATAAATAAACACAAAAAACAATAAAAATTGCTTAAATATACCCGGATTAAAAACCAAATTTTTCCTATGCCAATTCATGATCATTCTAACCCACCCAAGACTTTTCTCATCATTAAATCAAGTCAAAACCCTCCCCCAAAAGTTATATTTTAGACTCTAAAGCTTAAGAATTAAATTACAAGATTGGGGAGTAACAAACTTATCTTTATTGACGAATTCTGTGGAAAATCAAGTACAAACAACACAAAGTCACCCCTCTCAATCTCAAGAAAAATAGTACATAAAATAGGAGTTTTTGAATCTTTTTTGCATAAAATCCTGACTTACCCCGCTATAGAGACTTTGACCCGCTATAATGGCATGAGCCCCGCTATAGCGGTTTTCTCCCCGCTATGGCGCTTAATCATGGCTGCTATAATGGAAGCTTCTCGCTATAGAAGACTATGTAAACTTCAAAGACTTGGAAATCCCTGAAAAGTCCAGTTTTCACAATATATCTTCTTTCCTTGATGTCTCAAAATATCCCCTTCATGCCAAGTTCGGTTTTGAGAGTTTTACTCATCTGAATTTGATTCTGCAAAGCCCTATGAATCCCTTAATGTCTTAGTTACAGGAAAATATCAACCTATCATCTACATTACATCCCACCCCTTCTTGGATGGCCTTAGATTTCACATAGTTCCAATTTCTTCTGAGATTGACCTAGCCTAAAATTTCAAGTCACTACCCAAAAAGTTTTTTGGCCCAAATTCTTTCATTATTTGCCTAGTCTTAACAACCGAAATAGATCGTTACAATTATCTCAGTTGTATAAAAATAGATGATTATTAATTGTTTCATATCATTATTTCTCTAACATCTACATATAAGAGTATATTTGGACGATTTATCATTAAACAAAGTGGATTTTGAAAAATATCTATCAAGTCATCTACCCACAAACCTAGTTAAGAAAGATTTAACACTTGATAAATCAATGTTACTAAATCTCGCTTTGGATGCCTTGAATGAGTTGCTTAAGTTGGCAATGAGTGATGAACCTTTTTGGGTTAGAAGCTTGAATTGAGGTGGGGAAATATTAAATATAGAAGAATATGCTAGATCTTTTATTCCAATTATTGGCATAAAACCTAGCAATTTCACAACATAAGCCACAAGGTCATTTGGTACAACGGCTTGCAACAGTCTGACATTGGTAGAGATGTTGATGAATAAGGTATGTTGGTTTTTCATCCCAAATTCCTTCTTGCGTAAATTCATTAAGAACTTTCAGTTGTTAACCACTTATACCCGCTATTTGATGTGAAAAAATATTGCTATATTTTTTTTGTGTTATGTTTAGTGTAATTCTTACTTTTAATATGTTTAACATATTTGTTTAACTAATGGTGTTTCAACTAACTGTTACATATTTTTTTTATCAATTAAGGTTGACTTTGAAGTCATAAACATAAGAATATGTTTACCTGTTATTTTCTATTTTTTTTATAATCGTTGTCTTTTATAGATGCAGAGTCAATGGGTAGAGATGTTTCCATGCATTATTGGTAAAGTCAATACTTTTGATTTTATTCTACTGTCATAGGTGAAACAAAGAGTGGTACTCTGTTATTGGTATTACGTCTTACTCAATATTTTGATGGAAATTACATATCTAATTTTTATATTGTTGTTTGCACTAATAGCTAGAAACTATTATTTTGCAGATTGAAACTGAATTACAAACTATTTCAAATGTGGTTCCAGTCCGTGAAATACAATTTCTACCATTTTTGTCAAAAACATGTTCAAGGCACTTGGATTATTGTGGATGTCTCTGTCGACACAATCAAAGAGGGTTCGAAACAATATAAAATTGAAAAATGTCAAAGGTTCCCTTCTGGTTGAATTATTGACGATGTGCCTAATGGTTATTTTAAGGTAATTCAACTTAAATTGTTTTTCATTTGTGTCCCATGCAAGTCTTCATAATTTAAGTTTTTTTATTGATTCGGTTGCTTGTTCATTCTATATTGAGGATTTACTAAAATTGATTCTCTTGACATTTGCTTCTAGCTTTTGTTTTTGCTTGACAGTTTCGTATATAGAGTTAGTTTAGTCCACTGAAAGTTGTATCTTTATTCTGAACTTTATGTTTGTATTTTATGTTTTAAAATTCTTTGGCAATTCATGAAATTACTATCCAATTCATAGGTATATTTTTTGTGTTTTCATAATTAGTAAACTTTTAATTAGAAATGAGATCATTGAGAATATTCTATATCTTTTAATTAAAAATTTATAATTAATGAATGAAGGTAAAACTTCTATATTATCATCATTAATATATAAGTGATATATTAGTGAGATTATAGTATTATCTAATTTCATAGCTATATATTTTGTGTTTTCATAATTAGTGAACTTTATTTATAAATGGGATCATTGAGAATATTCTATATCTTTTAATTATAAATTTATAATCTATGAATGAAGGTGAAACTTCTATATTATCATCATTAACATATAAGCGATATATTCTTGAAATTATACTAATATCTAATTTCATAGCTATATATTTTGTGTTTTTATAATTAGTCTACTTTTAATTAGAAATGAGATTATTGAGCATAACTTATATCTTTTAATCATAAATTTATGATCTATAATTGAAGGTAAAACTTCTATATTTTTCATGTCTGATATGTAATCTACATACTGAAGTAGTGAAGTATATTTCTCCCACCTCTATGACAGATGATTGTAATCCCAAATAGTATAAATTGGGTTATATGTTCTATGCATTATTTTTTATGATCAACATATAGTTATTCTATTTTTTTATTACCTTATCTTCCTTATACTTTATTTTATTCAAAATGAAAAAGGTTGTTTTTCTTCTAGCATTGATAACTCCAATTATTTTGAAATTGTATGGAGTATATTATATCCTCTTTAAAAAGAATTATTTTAATGCTTGACCTTCTAACTTTATAATGAAGCTCTCATTGTTCAATTTTGTTTATGTCTGCTTTCAATTTTGTTTGAATTAATGCATTTTGATACACAAATATGTTACTTTTCTTTTGCAAAATATTGCCTACAATCTTCCTCTGCATTTTGTGTACACTCCCTCCTATCATATTTATTTGAAGCACCATCATGAATCTTTTGGTAGGATACATTTCTTGTGATTGAGTCCATGATTTAGTTGCTCAATTTTCTAAGTTGTCTCAAACAATGATTATTTTACTTTAAAGTTCATTTTTTTTATTTAGTGGATTAATATTGATATAATATTTTTAGGTTATTTTGATCGAGCATATGGAATATGATGAAATTTTTGTTCATTATTTGTATTGCCCTTTGATCAGAGCTTGTCTAGGATTTGGTGCACAACGGTGGATGTCCTCTTTGCAAAGGCTATCTGAGTTCTTGAGAGTGATGACATCATTTGTCGATTCCACAGGTAATAGTGAATATTTTATTATCGCGCCAAGTCCTTAAACATTTGAATACCAATTAAAAAATTTAATTTTGATAAATTATTATTTTGGGCAGTTGTTTCAAAGGGTGAGATAGTATGGAAATATTGGCTCAACGCATGACTCACAATTTTTGTGTAGGAATTTGTGCAACCTCTAACAAGTGGAAAACAATTCAAATAGAAAATAGAAAAGATGCAAATTTGATGATGAGGAAGAATAATAGTGACCCTGGTGAACCTATCGGTGTGGTTTTAAGAGCCACAAAGACAATTCAATTACCAATAAAACCACAATGTTTGTTTGAATTCTTCACTAATCAAAATATGAAGAGCCAATGGGATATCCTATCCTATAGTGGTCCCATGAAAAATATTATTCATATTACTAACGGTCAAAATCTTGAGAGTTGCGTCTCTCTATTATGTGCTAATGTGAGTAAACAATTATCACTTATTTTAGAAACATGACAGAGTTTGTTCTTTTATCTTATTGTTGATTTATTAATAAGATTTTCTTTAGATTTGAAAATCTATAGGGATGACATCATTGCTAATCAAAATAGCATGTTCAAGACACTTGCACGGATGCAACAGGTTCTCCTTTAGTCTACGTGATAGTTGATTCTTCAAATATTAACACAGTGATGAAGGGGGAGGACTCTTCTTGTGTGGAAATCTTGCCCAATGGAATTTCAATAGTTCCTGATTTATCTCAACATTATTCTGCAAATAATTACAATGGTGGAAATGATAATGAATTTTGTAGTGGATCACTGGTGACTATCAGGTTTCAAATATTGGTGGACAATCTTTCCACAACAGATCTTCCAGAGAAGTCAATCATAGACGCAAATGACATCATCTCTCATACAATTCATAAGATCAAAATTGCTCTCAAATGCAAGTGATTCTTCTAGATGAATTGTTATCCATTTATCAGCCATTAATTCTTTTTAAATCTTGTTATTTTTTCTTATTTTGATTCAAAGAAGAGGGATATTCACTATCAAACTTGTGTGTGAAACTACATAACAAATAAATAAGTAATGGTTCGATATCAACTTAGTTTCTTTGGAGATTAAGAGCTAGATCATGATTCCTATTTATTATGTTTTTTTCCTACTAATGAGATATTATTGAATCATTCTTCTTTTTTTGTCTAGAGTATTGAATAACATTACCATGTTTGTAATGTCAATAATAATATATGAAAGTATTGTATTATGCTATTTAGAGTTTATGTAGGAAGTATCTTTTTAATGATTTATTGCTTGTTTAATTATTATTCATCTTACGATGAATAGTCTTAATCTCAAGCTTACTTGATAATAAAATGAGTGACATCAACAAAGGTATGAATCACACATTAAGTGGTAAGTACTAACATTTGCAAGAGGTGTCTTGAAAATTATAATAATTTTTAAGGTTGACATTGTGAATACTAAAATAATTGAAATGAATTGCAATTGTTGCAAAGGAAAACAATGCTCAGCCAAAAAAAAGTACATTAAGTAGTTGTTGGTGTAAAAATATTCTTGTAATATAAAATGATTAAAACTAATGAATTTTAAGATGAAAACAGATACTTTCCACTCTATCGACAAGTTTGGATCTATAAATTATATGTTAAACCTTTTCAACACCAAAACTCTCAATGATGATATCATTCTTAATTTTCCCTAATATTCGTATTATGATTGGAACAAAATTAATGTCTCGTGATTTAAAATTACTTATAAACTAGTAGGCAAATACATTTCAACTAACATTTTTGTATGATAATTTGGATGATTTTTTATTTTGGTACCGATGCAATAAAATTTTCATATCACCTAACTATAACAAAAACTAAAAACAAAAATTAAAGGAGCAAAACTAGAGTTAACTGTAATAAAAATTAAATACAAAAATTTGACACAATATGATTATCAAAATATAACAAATAAACAATCAAAAGTTAAAGGAGCAGAACTAGAGTTCGGTGTTCTAAAATTGACTAGAAGCGCACCACAAAACTTTGAACGGAACAACTCATGTTGCCCCATCATAACAAACTAATATTTACAACAAAATCTATATATAAAAGTACAATAAGAATAGTATGAATATAAAAATAAAGAATAATTAATCATAGACCGACTATTGGATTTTAAAAGTGTGAATAGGAAATGAAGGGTTGTGAATCTCCTGAAGGGTTGTGACTTTGCCGAAAGGTTGTGACCTTTATGAAAGGTTGTGCCATTTCTAAAGGTTTGTGACCGTTTGAAAGGTTGTGCCTTTTCCAAAGGGTTATGACCTTTATGAAGAGTTGTTCTTTTTCCTAAAAGTTGTGACCTTTACCCTTTGTTGGCTATGCATAGAGAAATTCTCTCATTTTTCTGCATTCAATTCTTCCCTTCTTTTGCATACATTTCTTATAAAACAAAATCGATTGATCGTGTCTATGTGTGATTCATTGCTATCATTTTGAGTTCGTTGAAATTATCAAAGTTTGAGGTACCGCTACTTCTTTAATGGTTAATCCATTTTATATCGGTAAGAATTAATCTACAACCTCGGGTACTTGACGGGATTAAAGTTCTTAAGGACACACACTAGGTTCTGTGGACTCGGATAGTTATTTTCTTCTTCTCTTTATTTTTTTATTATTTCTGATTTGATAATCTGAATACACGAGATAACAAGCTTAAGAAAGTTAATTTTCTTGTTTGTATTTTTTATGTTTTTATGTGTTCTTTTTGTTGGGAGAAATGAAAAAGAGATTTGGGATGAATTAGTACTACATTAATATGTTCGAGTATATTTTTTGTAGTAAGTTTTCATTGGATGAGTAAGATTTTCTATTTTCTTCTCAAGTGCATTCAAGCGTTGCACCCCTTTAGTTTTATTTTCAATGAGAAAAGATATTTTTGTGCATAAAGACTAAGATGTGCACGTTAATTATTTCCCCCGTATTCTTAGCTTTACATAACTATGAGAAGAAGTAAATGAACAGATGTTGTCTCTTAACAATATTTGAACATGAGTTTAGTTTCTCGTTGAAATTCAATGTATTCTAAGGAAAATTAGAATATGATGAAAACTGGGAAAGAAAGAAAAAAATAGCAAGAAATGTGACTTGCATGGAATCATTATTGAGAGATAGAATATGATTCAATGGGAGTAAAAATAAGGTTATATCTTTATTTCCCTTGATTATTATGTTTTTATATCCTTTATAAGTTATGAGATTTATCTCATAAATATTAGGATAGATGATCATTATGTGATGATCTCAGAATACATCTCTATTATTATTAATATATATTCTGTTTAGAGGAGAATTTTTTTTATAGCTTTCTACTCCATGTGAAATTTAATTGCATCTGACTTTGGTGACTAAAATCTTCTTCTTTTTTAATCCTTTGGTTTGAAGAATATAAGAGCTTCACCGAACAAATCACATTGTGCAGAGTATAGAAACTTCACCAATTTGTTAAATACTTTGTTTGAATGAATATTCTGACTCGAAGAGTACATAAACTTCATTAGAAATATTAAGGCTAAATGATTTGAAGAATATTAACTAGAAACAGTGTTGTATTTAAGGTTTCTGGAGATTAAAGCCTTTTTTGGTTTTCTGCACTGTCTGAATCAGAAATTGAACATTGATGAAAATTGATCTGTCATGTTTGTCTTGTAAAATAAATATTTGGGTCATATTGCCCTTATTGGATCAATGATACTATGGTCATGGGTAATTCTATAACAACCAAATTAAATGTTTTGAAAAGGTCCTTCTGAAAGGAAATCTGGCAAGGTGTTGATTCTAAAACAATGTCTTTATTTGAAAAAACTATAACAAGTAAAGAACAAAATATTTGTGGGTTAAAGTTTCCCACGGAAGGTCTCTTGAAACTTAGTATTTCTGCTTGTTTTTACTTGCTTGAGTCAAACTGATTAACTTAGAAATTTTGCCTAACTTTGAGTGCAATAAATAAAAATATGAAGTTTGTGTTGAATCTAAGTATGCTAATCAATCTTATAAATTTGTTGAAAGGAATTTTAATCCCTTAGAATTGATTCACACTGACAGTTTGTGATATGAAGTCAACACTATCTCGTGGTGGGAAAAGTGTTTCATAACTTTTATTGACAATTGCACTTGATATTGTTATGTCTATTACTCACCTCAATCTTATGAAATTGTTGACATGAAAAAACCAAACTGTGAAGGAAATGTTGAATGTCCTACTTATAAGTTCAGATTTACCTTAAAAGTTGTGGGGGAAGCTATCATTTTAACAAAAGAAAACAACAAAAAGTTTGTGTATTCATAAAGGGAGAAACAAAATGTTTTGTTTGTTAAGAATGAGAGCAACAAAACGTTTTGTTTGTTCAGCCTTTGTTGTACCATGATAGAGAATTGCTTGTTGCCTCTTAAAGAATATAAAAGCAATAACTATTGAAATATAGTGATCTAATAATTTCCAATACAATCTATACCATATGAGAAATGTAAATGAGGATAATCCAACTTGAATTATTTCATAGTGTGGGGAGTCCAGAAAAAAAATCCAAGTTCCTATTCCCAAAAGGGTCAAAATAGGACCTAAGACTGGGGATTGTATGTTCATTGGATATGTTATAAATAGTAAAGCATGTTGATTTATGGTTCATAAATCCGAATTGTAGGATAGTCAAGTAAAGAATCTAAATGACCTTGGAATGAACCAAAGAAAAATGTATTTAATGAAGAGATTTAGAGGCATAGTAAATGTCAAAGGACATTCACTTCATTTGGGTTCGATTTTGTAAAATTTCTTCTTGAAACTGAGTCCATATATTCAAAGAAGCTATGCCTTCTATGAAATCATCCTTTTTGCAAAGAGGCTATCAATAGTAAGATAGATTCAATCTTGAGCAATAATACTTGAGAGTTGGTTGGTCTTCCTCCAGGAAATAAACCTCTGGGTTCAAAATGGATCTACTAAAGGAAAATAACTATTGGAAAATAAAAAACAAGACTTGTTGTCATAGTCTTTAGATAATCACAAGACCTTGATTATTTTGACACATAATATCCACTAACTAGGAATACATCAATTCAGATGTTAATTGCAGAAGTTGTGGTATATGGCCTTCTAGTTCATCAAATGGATGTGAAAAACAACTTTCTTGAATGGAGAATTTGAGGAAGAAATATACATGGAATAACTCGAGGGCTTTGTGGTTCCTAGCAAAGAAAAGAAAGTGTGTAACCCTGTTAAGTCATGTTATGGACTAAAAATAAGGGGTCAAATAATGGCATGTGAATTTTGACCAAACTATGTTGACAAATGAATTCAAGATTAATGAATTTGATAAATATCTTTACATTAAAG
This sequence comes from Solanum commersonii, assembly GCA_029007595.1. Lineage (NCBI taxonomy): Eukaryota > Viridiplantae > Streptophyta > Magnoliopsida > Solanales > Solanaceae > Solanum > Solanum commersonii. The sequence goes on along the minus strand of JAJTWQ010000010.1, from coordinate 432,587 downwards.
ACACTTAAAATCACAAGGTTGTGTTTTTTTTTTTTATGTTGATGACATAAGAGAAATTTCTTACATAAATGTTACTAAGCATAAGCTAGAAAGTAACTTCGATATGAAAGACGTTGAAGTTGCTTATGTGATTAAAAAGGTACTTGAGAAGTTCAAGTATTTGGATTTCAATATTGTCAAGACTCCAATAAATGTGAGCTTTGTACTTCAAATGAATTAAGGCGAAAGTGACTCACAATTAGATTATGCTAGAGTATTGAGAAGTATGATATATATCATGAAGTGTAGATAATCAGATATGACATGTGCTATTAGTAAACTAAGTCAGTTCACGAGTAATCTTGACAAAACTTGGAACATTTTGTATCCAAAAATAGACCTTAATGCAGACTTCCAAAAGTTACAGGTGCAACCCACAGTTGCTACCCATGGACCATAGGGTGACCCATACCCCGTGCTGATGGTTCGTTGTTCGCATTTGCAACCCACCCTAGAAACTCAGACAAAAACCATTCTAAGGAAGGACCCATGGTCGGACAGGACGGATCGTGGATAAGTTGACGAACCATCGATCCATTCGTAGGTCAAGACCCTCAGAACCTAGTCTCTAAAGTCGATCAATGGATTGACAGGATGGATAGTGGATCAGTTGATGGATCGTTGATCAATCCGTAGGTCGAGACCCTCAAGACCCCCCAAAATTCATCCTCTGAAGTTGATCGACGGACTGACAGGACGTATCGTGGATTAGTCAACGGATCATCGATCAGTCTGTAGGAAGAGACCCTGAAGACCCCCCAGAATCCATCTTCTGAAGTCGGTCGATGGACTGACATGATGGATCATGGATCAGTCGATAGATCGTCGAACAGTCCGTAAGTCGCTTCAATAGATTTTAGGTTAGGGGTCGTTTGGTATTTTACCCTATGTGTTGGACACCTAAACTACGTAGTTTTGGTCAATTTTAGCCTAGGAAACAAACTAGAGCTTACCTAAGCCAGATTATTTATCCAAACTTAGAAAAATTAGAATGTAAGAGAAGAAAGAAGTCAAGAACCCTAGTTCAAGAACGCAGCAAGATTCCATCAGTTCAAGCCCAGAAATTGAAAGATTTCTTGGTGGAATTCTTCACCAAGTATGTGGAATTTCACTAGTGGGTTCTTTTCACCCACTGCCTAGATTTTTGTCAGATTATTGATTCCCTTGATATCAACTAGACCTAGGGTTTCTAGAGTTTCAGAAGATTATCATGAATTAGTTATTTTATTATTCCAAATCAGTTTATCACGATCTTTAGCATATTTTAGTATAAAATCCTTCATAATTTCAGAACCCTAGCTATGTTGTTCTTTTAGTTCATGAATTGAACATGCTAGGTCAGATCATTCAGTTATACATGCTCCAGTTATAAATGTTTCATTAATAGTACATTAATGTTGCATTATCAGTTAGCATGTCAGTACTTGAGCTATCCAGAATTTACAGAATTTCAGTTATAAATTGCTAAATTACACAATCAGTTAGGAGTAGACTTAATACCGACTGGACAAGGGTCACCACCCGCAAGTCCTAAAACTACGTGCCCCTTAGGTTGTGAGTCCCCTCTCTAGGTAACACTTTTGTGATCATGCCAGTTGTGCCTTTATACCTTTGGCAGGGTATATTGGGTCCTCTCGATGGGGTGTATACATCAGACACCACATTTAGCTCATGTGGTTTTATGTCTGTCAATAGTAGTTCTCACATTTAGTTAGATTTCATTGCATTGACCATGTTATCAGTTCAGTATTCAGTCTCAGCATGTTATAAACTTCGTCATTGCATTCAATTAGATCATGTTTAGTATACTCAATATTTGTATCATGTTCAGATTATATCATTGCTTTATTACTTTGTTCTATTATTTTATTATTCAGCTTTATTATATCTTGCATGCTCAATACCTTTTATGTACTGATGCATACTCTGCGCTACATCTTCTCATGATATAGGTTCAAGTTCTCAGCTTCCAGATCACACTTAGATCGGTTCTCGATCTTCAATTAAGGAGCATCAGTGGTGGGTCCTCATTCTTCGAAGACGAGTGACATTGATTATCTTTCTTACTTTTAGCTTTAGTTTCAATATTTCTAGATCTAGCTGGGATATGTCCTAGCATTTCTAGTCAATAGAAGTTTTATTTCAAATATAGTTAGTTTCACCTTTAGTGTTAGAGTTTGACTTTTCTATTGTATTTCAAAGTCTTAGTTTTTCATATATTAAGATTTAGTATATGGGTATTCCCCATCATTTCAGATTATCTCATTTTTAGCTTCTGCAAAATATTTAATGCTTCAATTTACTTTAGTTTGCTTATGATATGTCAACTTGGTTAGCTTAGGGTCATTCGTGATCCTAGGTTCCGTGTCTACATCCAAGGGATAGCCTCGGGGAATGACAAACTTGGTATCATAGCACTAGGTTTAAGAATCCTAGGATGTCTGAAAAGCCGCACTAAGTAGAAACATTTTCATGGGTGTGAAGTGCACCACATCTAATGAGAAGGAGGCTGCAAACTGTTTTAAGAAAACTTTACATTCTTTGCTACTCTTATCGTACGTAAGGTATGATCCAACTTCTTGTTTCTAATCCTTCTTTATGCCCTTAAGATCATGCCTCCTTGTAGAGTTTATGAAAGGAATTCGAATGCATGCAACGCTAACGCCATTCAGCTTTTGGCTCAGAGTGTGACCAACCAGAACAATTAGTAGGTTCCAGTTCCTACTTATAGAAATGATGGATCAATGACAGCTAGAGTTTAAGATTTTGTTAGGATTCATCCACCTGAGTTTTAAGGGTCCCCAGTTTGTGTGGACCCACATAATTGCATTGATGAGGTTAAGAAAATCTTTGGAGTGAGGCAAGTGATTGGTAGTGATAGGGTGGAATTGGCATCCTACCATCTTAAGGATGTGGCTCACATATGGTTCACTCAGTGGAAAGACAACATGGGCTACTTTGTCTTTTGTAACTCCTTATATAGCAGTCAACTTCAATGCTAGTCCAAAAACTCTCTCAGAACCCTTCTCTGTCTCTAGTCCAGTCGGTGACCCAGTTATAGCTAGACAGGTATACTAAAATTGCCCTATCGCAGTCTCTCAGAAAGTCACCTCAGTAGATCTTGTAGAGCTAGAAATGGTAGACTTCGATGTCATTCTAGGCATGAATTGGTTATATTCCTGTTATGCCTCAGTCAATTGTAGAACTAGGATTGTTCATATTTTACAATAATAAAGGTATTGCATTTAGTCCACATGATAATTACTGGAAACAAATGCGTAAAATTTGTAATGTACAACTTCGTAGTAAAAAGATGGTCAAGTCCTTTGGTGGGATTAGAAAAGATGAGATTTTAAGTCTTGTTTCATCAATTCGTTCCGCGAGAGGTTTTCCAATTAACATGACATAAAAGATCTTCTGGTTTACCAACTTTGTCACTTGTAGCACAGCCTTTGGGAAAAGGTTCAAAGATCGAGATAAGTTAATAAAATTGTTGAAGGATATATTCATATTAGTGTCAGGATTTGATGTGGCTGATTTGTTCCCTTCTTGGAAGTTACTTCACAAACGTAGTGGTGTGGAACCTAGATTGATGAATGTCCATAAAAAAGTCGATGAAATTATGGAAGATAGAGAATCTTGAAAACAAAGCAACTAAGAACAAGGGAATTGGTGAATTCGGAGGCGAATATTTGGTTGATGTTTTACTTAGGCTTCTGGAGGACGCTAAACTTGAATGTCCAATCACAAATGACCATATTAATGTTGTGATTCTTGTAAGTTTTCTACCATCTCATGATCTCCTTCCTTCCGATTTGTTTTAAATGTTGCTTTAGCTTCCTTTTTTTCTTGCTTACTAAAAATAACCATTTTTATAGGCTAATTGGGTTATTTTTGCAAGCCGAACATAAATATTCAAAAGATAATCATTAAACAAAAACATTGAGAAAAGACATCAAATGTATTTTGAACTTGTTCTAAAAAGTCGATTCACTCAAACTAATTGGGTGATCTATGTCATCCCTTTTTTGTGTGGACTAATGTTACTCTAACAGTGGTATCACCAGGAGTTAATATCTCATATGGTCACTTAATTTTAGATAGTTCACTTATAAAGTGACTAAACTTTTGTTTATAACCCAGAGTCACTCGACATAAAACTTTGTAACCTTTATTTTTCCTAACTTTCCAAACATGATCAGTACTATGGGACTTCTAAGGCATTACAGAGGGTATATAATAACTTGCTCATTTAGTTTAAATGTGAAATTGATATACTTTTTGGGAAAAGTTCAATATGCATTTGGTGTCTCTCAAAGGTTTACTACATTATCAAAGTTAGAAGTTCATAGCTCAAGACTCCTTCAAAAATTTCTCCCTAATATTTTAAAACCCAAATTTCATCAAATTTAATTTTACCTTATGTATGAATTTTTTATTGATTTAATGTTGATGTAGGACCTTTTTGTTGCTTGAAGTGAAACGTCAGCTGCAATTACTATTTGGGTACTAACAAAAATGATGAAAAACCCAAATATTATAGCAAAGGCTAAAAAGGAAGTGAGACAAGTCTTTAATGGAAAGAAAAATTGTTATAATGAAGAAGATCTAGAAAAATTGGCATACCTAAACTTTGTGATTAAGGAAACATTAAGGTTACATACACCAGTTTCTCTTCTACCACCTAGAGAATGTAGGGAGCAAACATATATTGATGGATGCACCATACCTCTTAAAACTAGGATATTGGTTAATGCATGGGCACTTGCGAGAGATCCAGAAAGTTGGCATGATCCTGAAATTTTTATACCAGAGAGATTTGAGAATTCTTCTATTGATTATATGGGGAATCATTTTGAGTTTATTCCATTTGATGCAGGAAGAAGGATTTGTCCAGGAATTATATTTGGCTTATTTAATGTTAAACTTCCTTTGTTCTCAGTTACTCTACCATTTTGAATGGGAACTACCATATGGACTGAATCCAAAAGATCATGAAAACAATGAAGAATTCTAAGCATGTCTACACGATCCTTTGTCTTATGAAAATTCTCAAAGAATAAGATCCATATATGCATTAAAGTTGGTTACCAAATAATTTATTCCTTAATTTATTGTAATTCATGTAATATGAGCTTCTGTTTTATTCACATCTTCCAGTGTTTATAGTGCTTCATATTTAGTTTAAATCTATTTTGTTGAGACTCAAAACGTACATAGCTAGTTTGATGATTCAAAAATAATGAATCTATTTTGCATCGACACTTGAATTAAATGGAGCAACATTATCTCAATATGTTGGTTTGTTGTGTAATTTGAGTTGGTCCAGTGTCATATGAAAAGAAAATATAGAGAAGAAGGAATTCTAAAAAAATGATGGTTATCTCTTTGGCACTGCTCAGCCCTTAGAATAAATTGAAACAAACCTATCTGATTCCCCTGTATGCATGCCATATTTAGTAACTTGGTCCAGCATCACACTCACATCTGCATACGTGTGTGTCATGAGAGATCTCTCATCTATAGTAGCTTAGTTCCATAGTTCAAGGAAATGTAAAATATCTCCACTAAATTCTCATTAGCTAGCTTGTTGTTCGGACACTAATTTAAACTTTTTATTGAACCAGCTTCTCCACTCTGCTTCCTGAAGTTGTTTATCTCATCTTGCAACTGCAGCATTCTGGATTGTGGGACAATCTCATGAGCATACTTAGTAGTCAGTTTAGCCAAGGGTTCTCTTGGGGATCAGAAATGGTTTTCGAGTGCTAGTCATGTTCAGGGTGTAGGCTCGAGGAGTGACAACATATGCCACAACTTCTCCATTCTACATTAATACACAACCCAAACTGATTTTAGATGCATCACAACAAATAGTGAAACCACCCTCCGCGGTAGGTAAGGTCAAGACTGGAGCCATGGTCAATGCAATATTTAAATTCTGAAAAAAAAATGAAAGTAATGAGTTAATAATACAAGTAAGGATTTGATAATCATGGTTAATGGGTAATCATTAGGCAATCTTGGGTCTATGAACTACAGAAAAAATGGAATTTACAGCAATTGCAGGTAGTGGTCCGGGACAGCGAGATTGTTGCTGCAAGAATTTCTCCTTTTCTTCATCTTTGATTATTCAAGCATGGTCTGTCTATTTGGAGTATAGAGTTCAAACCCATGGTTCAGATATTTCTCTAATTTAAAGCTTGGTTAGTGATGTAGAGATATTCTTTGTTATCTTTAATTCATGATTAAAAATGAGATATTAAAGTTTATCTCTAAGCTTGAAAGTTAGGAATGTTGATACTTGACTAGTATAATTTATATAGTTAATCAATATTTTGCATAGATTGAGGCAAGTGGGGACTGTTTTGGTTGGTGTTCTATGTATACAAGATTGTGAAACTTTTCATTTCAAGGTAAGTGAGACTTTAAACTTTAGTGCTTGCTTTACAAACCTTCGTTGAAAATTTATTTTATCTGTCAGGTCCATGTGTTGGGACAAGCATGTGCTTGATTGAAAACTAACTATTCTATCATAATTTGTATGTGGTATGATGTTGGATATCCTTATTCATTATCGTGATATAGTTACTAGGAGCATACATAGCTGATGTAATATGTTAGGGTTATACCTATGTTGTCGTAACAAGTTAGGTCTTTGTACCTGCTACCGTAGTATACTTTGGGGCATTATATATGTTGTTGTGGACTTGTTGGGGGTGCTTGATAGATCTTCTTCACGACTGTTTATGACAAGCTTCGAGTGTGAAATACTTTCAAGACATTTAATGTCCTTTATGCACGTTTGTTTAGACTTAATGGTTCATTCTATTACAGAACCAATTCTTGCGCATATCATTTTATATTTTTTATGAAGATATATGTCATGCCCTAAGACTACATCCACTACAAGAAAGTGGAGATACAATGACATTTTCTAAATGTCGTATTATGATGTTTAAATGTCACAAATTTGTTTACTGACATTTATTTTACATTTGGACCAAATGTCATAAATTTTAGTGTCGAGAATTTTTCCAACATTTAGGTAATTGTCAGGAAGAATTTGACATTTATTTTGTGACATTTAGGTAAATGTTGAAAAGAATTTGCGTCATTTCCTTTGCAACATATATGTAAATGTTGGTAAGATTATTACGACATTTATTTTTTGACATTTATGTGAATGTCGATAAGAAAAATATGACATTTATTTTTGACATTTAGGTGAATGTCAGTATGAGATATATGACATTTATTTTCGACATTTAGGTAAATGCCAGTATGAGATATATGACATTTATTTTTTGACATTTATGTGAATGTCGATAAGAAATATATGACATTTAGGTGGATGTCAGTATGAGATATATCACATTTATTTTTGACATTTAGGTAAATGTCAGTATGAGATATATGACATTTATTTTCGACATTTAGGTAAATATCGGTATGAGATATATATGACATTTATTTTTGATAATTAGGTAAATGTTGGTATAAGATATATGACATTTACTTTTGACATTTACGTAAATGTCGGTATGAAATATATGACATTTATTTTTGACATTTAAGTAAATGTCGATATGAGATATATGACATTTATTTTTTCGACATTTATGAAATGTCACTTACACTTTCTGACATTTAGATTAAATGTTGGTAAAACAAATTTCAAGACACTTGTAACATTTATAAAATGTCACATTGAAATTTCTGATACTTTAGTTAATGTCAACAAATGCTATTATTGAATGTCATAAAAATTGGTGACATTATTTTATATTTTGCTAAATGTCATATTAATATTCTAATGTCGCTACCAAGTTTCTTAAACATCCAAGAAAAATCTATATATAATTTTTCTCAAGACACAAATACATACAAACAATTTGTGCATTCAAAACTATCTTCTTCATGATAAGCAAGAAATATTATATAAAGTAACTATTTTCTAATATTATAATCAAAGAACAAAATAGCAATAATATAAGTTTTCTGTAAAAAGAAACAATGTCAAAACAAATTATCTTTTATATCTCAAGTAAAATTGAAATCTAACTAAATGTAATAATCTCAACATAAAACCAACTAATTAACTCCTAATTCAAATGAAATTAAAATCTCCAATAAATTTGCAATAAATCTTTATAAAATCATCAACCAGAATGTCGAGCATGTTGAAGTCGATACTTGACCTCAATTTCCTTGAAAATTTTGCACAAGAAATGCATAGAAGAAAATTTATAACTATATAATAATAGAAATTAGATCCTAGTTAACTAGAAAAAATTGAGATATCAAAAATGACTAATTCAATTTTTCTAAAAACAAACATATTAAGGAGTTGATGCAAAAGCAGTAATTATATACATGAAATTTTCCTCCTTTTGAAAGAAAAGAAAGATCTTGTAGTTTTTTCAAACATACCCACTTCTTTTTATTTGTGCCAACTACGGTAGTTCTAGTCTTCTTGATCATGTTAGCCTGAGAAAAAACATTAAATTGATTATTTTGGTACTTTACGAAATACAAAACTTAACATTTCATTGAATACATAAGTGTGCCAATTTTTTCAGAAGGAAAATAAAAAAAGGAAGATATATGATTGCTTCAACAAAACAAACATCTGATGTTGGGACGAAGATACAAACAGACAAAGATACCTTCCTGGGTTGTGAGGAAGGTACTGGAATCTAGAGTTCAGTTAATAAACAGACTAGGAAGTCATGGGACAATTCAACAACAACTTGTTAAAGCCCAACTTAGGGATAGATTTTCAATCCGGAAGATGTATGTAAATTTAATGCATGTTCATCCCAAAGTAGCCTAGAAACATCTTTCTTTACATACAAAGATACATCCTAGATATAAATTCATTCAATGGTTGGCTATACAGAAATGACTAGCAACAGTTGAGAGATTGCAGAAATTGGAATCACTGTTCTCCCTAATTGTGTCTTTTGTTGCCAACACTTAGAAACATTCTCACATTTCTTCTTTCAATGTAGTGTGACCAAGAATATATAGAATTGTATGCTACAATGGTTGGGGCACAGAAGATAAATACAAGACTGGGAAACTGAAGTGAATTGGATGAGCTAGATTGCAAGACGAAGAGGTGGTGTTGCTGAAATCACAAGTTGTGTGTTTGCGATGGTTGTGGAGGTGATGTTGATGCCAATGCCAAATATGGGGAGATATTTGGTGGTCCAACAAGTACAGAGGAAACTCAATTCGATACCTTATTATCTTTAGAAATACAACAAGACATAGAGCAAGAGGATCAGACTTGTAATACTGAGGAGGTATTAGTCTTCAGAGAAAATCTAAAAGTGTAGCTAATGGTTTTATGTCAGAGAATGCAGTTCCTGCAAATCATCTATCAACATAGGACACCAGAGACAATGGTTTAGATAGATGGTTTGAGAAATTAGTGAGAAGGCGTCAAAAGTCAGAGATTGATTTAACGCGTACTCCAGAAATGGTGTTGAAGGAAGATGACTCAATGCCACTCAAATAATACTACATAAACTTGTACAAACAGTAAAACTCCATATATACATAGAAACAACATTAAAACATACTAGAAATGAACAATTATCTTATCAGAAGTCGCAATAATAAAATAATTGGTATTATGTGTTGCAGTTCTTGATGTCTAGTAAAGCTGGTCATAATGCACTTGTATTTGAGAAGTACCAGCAGAAAGCAAATAACTTTATGTGTTTATGTCTTGCAAAGGGTGACAGAAATACCCAGAAAACTCCTGGAGGTCTCATCTATAGGCAAAGATGGAACAATATGTATTTTGTTACTAGTGCTGCATTTCTTGGCACTACTTATTCTAACTATTTGGCCTTTCCTGGTAAATACCTCAAGTGTTCTTTTGGTTCTGTTTCTCCGAATGAGCTTCTCTCATTCTCTAAGTCTTGGGTAAAGATTTTAACTTTGATAGAGTGCTACAAGCCTGTATTATGACGATTCATCATAAATTGAAGCATGGAACTAGCAATGTGTTCTTGGTGAACTAATCATCATGTTTGATGTTGTTCTAGGTGGACTACATTCTTGGTGACAACCTGAGAGTAACAAGTTACATGTCGGGCAGGCTATCCTACCTGGTATAGTAGAAAGGCGAGCAATCCTAATCTCCTTACTGGTGCTCTTATTGGTGGACCTGATGCCTATGACAACTTCACTGATCAAAGAGATAACTATGAGCAAACTGAGCCTGCCACATACAACAATGCTCCGTTGATCGGTGTGTTGGCAAGACTTCATGCTTGTCACAGCGGTTACAATCACCTCCTCCCAGGTACATTTTAGTGAATTAACATCTTTATATGAGTATTCCGAGGATTCATCATAAAATGACTAGTTTTAGCTAGCCATCCACCTACTACAATTTGCTTGGGATTGAGACGTAATAGTTGTTGTAGTACTAAAATCTTCGTATAACTCATTTAGTCTCAAGTTCTAACCTGTAATGGAGAAAATCCACTCAATGACACATCCAGTGCGCTAAATTTACTAGAAAAGGAATTCTTACTCTTCTAAATGGTTCTGGCAGAGTAATTTGGTCCTCCAATTCCACTAGACATGGGCAAAATCAAGTAGAACAACTCCTTGATTCAGGCAATCTTGTTGTTCGAGATGCAGCCGAGGATAAGCCTCAGAACTACCTGCGGCAAAGTTTTGACAATCCAAGAGACATAACTTTACCTGGAATGAAGGTTGGGATTAATCTGAAAACTAGTTTACATCGTTCCCTTTCGTCATGGAAGAGCACAAATGATCCTTCCATAGGTGAGTTTACCTAGACATTCGATACTGGTGGATTCCTGCAAACATTCATTATGAATGGTTTCATTGAACTCTATAGAGCTGGACCATGGAATGTCCGAGTCTTTCCTAATGCACCACCTCGTGACACATCTTGGAATGGTTATAGCTATACATACTTATCTGATCCTGATGAAATATTATTCATGTATAAACTTACATGTAGATCTATCATTGCAAGGGTAGTGATGCAACTAAATAGATAACTAATATACGGATCAAGACTACAATGATCATTAGACCAGTTGACAATAATATGATAAATTAACACAGTTTATAATTTCACTATACCAACTGAAAAACAACAATGACAACCAGAACCAAAAGAAAAAAATGATCACTTAGACTGTTTTTGTGTACATGACACGCAATTAACAGTTTGTCGATTAATCCATATTAAACAAGAAAGAAGAATTAGTTGATCTCGTGATAATATAAATGTTAGGATTTACGCAATTAAAATAAAGTTCAAAATTCTAATGATTTTTTCTCTAACCTTTCTTGTGTGAACACCTGGAACAAGTGATGATGGTTGTTGACAATCTTTAAGTGGGTTATCCGGAACCTATTGCAAAAGAGGAAGACTATTATAATTATGAGAAACTAAGTTTTCATCTAAAAAAAAACAATTTTTTTTTGAGCAACACAATTATTTCACCTGCTCTGATTTTAACTTTGCATCAATATTAATTTCCAAAGACTCTACATATGCTTGTATTCCTTCCTTCACTTTATCCGCTATAATTTCTTCCATATCCATTTTTGCTTCCGATAATTTTTCTCTCCATCACTTTGTTATTCTCTTTTGCTTCCTCTTTCGCTTCTAACAACTTTTTATTCATCGCTTCCATCTCTTTTTTTGCTTCATACATCTTCTCTGTCATCTCAATTTTCATAGTAGAGGTAGCTTTTTGAACATCCATCTCAACCTTTGTATCGAAATCTCTTTTTTCAGTCTGAGATCATTTATATACGGGGCCATATACTAAGCTAGGAGATGCTCCTTTTCCTAGTGTTCGGACAATTCCATGAGTGTCTGATCCCATTACTTGGGAGTACACATCATTAGGAGCACTTCCAGGTACATTTAACTCAGGATACACCTCGGTAAGATCCTCCATTTGTTTCTTTTTGAAAGAAAGGTAAAGTAATGAGAAGTTTTTTTAAAAAATTGTAATAGAAAGAAAGTACCTATATACTTTTAAAGAGTAAGAGTTTACCATAACTTCACCAGCTATCTCATTTACTGGTTCTTTATTCGCTCTAATGTGAGTTTTTTAGAACACCTCACTACGAGTTGGCTTTACACCATTATTCATCTTTGTCATCTATTTGAATAGTAAGAGATTGACATTAAATATTCACGATAAGTATTATTTAATATATAAATTATAGAAAATAAATAGTGATTACTTCATACATCGTCTATAATTTGAGAATGACTTTTTCTCCCTGATGTGTGTGGAATAGTCAATTTTTTTTTACTTTCTTTGTTTCTCTCACTCTTTTCCTAGAAATTTGAACACAAAAATATAGAAGAGGATATGCACAATCTTGAATATATAAAATAAATAGCCAAGAAAAAATATAAAAAAGCATCATAATTGAGTTTCACAAAGTGCAATCAATTTCTATACAAGAACATTTTGTGCAGGTTGGCAAACTGGACATGTACAACAACATTATTTCTGCCAATCATAAGAAAGGGACAAATCAAAAAGAACTTCTAGTTATTCTACAATAAGAAGTATAATCAGGGAAAACAGGACTTTAATAATTTATGACAACTTCTATGAAATTCTCATTTAGTGGAGCAAATGCAGAAATATAAATCTAGCACATACCTTTGCTTCTTTTGAGCTCCAATAATGAATTAATGAACACCACTGATCTTCTTCAACTCTATCTGGACAATGAGCTAAACACTCAATATCAGTGTTATATGGGTCATATCCAATGATTTTTGCTTCATGCTTTGATTCTTTCCATTTAGATCCAAATGACATCATTAGTATGCGCTTCTTGTCATCAGTTGCGTCAGTATTTTCCTGTATATATATTTAATACACAACTCATTTATAAAATAAAATATAAAAACAAAAACATCTTAGTATATAGGTTTTGTGTATACTAAGAACCTTGATATGAGCCCATATTTTGTCCTTGTACATACTAGGTACAAGCCTCCAATCTTTATGATTCAGTGGCGCTAAGATGTCATTTCGTGCTAGCACACTAAGTTTTGAACTCAATCTAGTTCCTTCTGACCGAATAACTTGACCATGTTCATTCAATTCAATATGTAAATTTCCACCATCTTTCCCCCATCCCGAGTGCATCATAGTGGGACCCCTAGTTCACTTAGATTTCTCTTCACCCTCATTAGAATCTATAAATAATCAAAGATAAAAAGAGGCAAATTTATTATTTATAGAAAAATTATTTAACTACATTATACTATGAAAGGAAGAATAATTATCATGAGATTGATTACCTAGAAGATTTTTTGTATCATGGATTCATCTCTTTCATTTTGTGGCCAATTTTGGAGCGGTTGAGGCATTGACATACTTTCGATTTGTTGTTTTTGTTGCTCAGAATCTATAAATAATCAAAGATAAAGAGAGGCATATTTTTGAAGAATAAATATCATGATATTTAATACCTGGAAGTTTTTTTGTATCATGTGATTCATCTCTTTCATTTTGTGGCCAATTTTGGGGCAGTTGAGGCATTGACATACTTTCGATTTGTTGTTTTTGTTGCTCCGAAGAATCATATAAAAGCTCACTTTGACTAGAATTTCTCTGTCTTTTTCTTGCCATTTCAACGAAGTTCCTCAACAGCTATGAATCCTGCCAAATTTAAAGTAGTTTCTACTATATAAAAGTATAAAATAATATCTAACTATCATGTGAAATAATAAGATATATAAACATATGAGATTTTAACATCTAAATGAAGAGTAAAAACATCAAAGTCATTATTGTTCAAAAATCAATTGTACTGAAATAGTGATTATATTGTTATTGTAACAAAAACTAAGATATGTTGTCATCTTCATCATATGCTTCATTACTTTCCAAAGTTTCTAGGTCAATTTCTAATCCTGGTACTCCTTCTCTAACCCATTCAATGTCTTTTTTAGTTTCAAATGTTGTGTCATCCAATTGTTGTTCAGGCGACAACTCCATATGTCCTTCCTTATGCTCAATTATTGGTGTGTCATCACCTAAATCATAAAAACCTCTTGGCTTAAGTTTAACAACCATTCGCCACTCCTTTTCCATAGGATGATTGACATAAAACACTTGTTGAGATTGAGAAGCAAAGATGAATGGTTCATCTGATAACTGATGTCTTGTATATAGTAGATGATTAAAATTCACAAAAGTAAATCCATAATCATCTTTCTCAATAAGCCCCTTGCTATTGTTCACCCATTTACATTTAAACAATACAAACTTGAGATTCTTGGAACAATATAACTCAATTAGGTTGTCTTCTAACTCTGTCTAAGCATGTAATTACATGCACGAATAGTCAAAAAGCATGCATTTGCTTCATTTTCATATTATGCTGTCTTTTTCTTATTAATATCTTCTCTAATGATGACAAATATTTCAAGAGAGCAGTGTTAAGAGAGATGATGTGAAGGAACCTTTTAGTAAAGTAAGATATTTTTTCACTGTATTCTTTATCCTTTTTTCTTGTCTTTCAAGTTCTAGAGTTAAATTCAATCATTTCTCTAGGAATAGGTTTAGATTTTCTTGAAATAAATTTGGATAATTCAATTACCAAATACTTGAGAATGGAGCAACAACTAGCAGTCAAAGAGTCATCTCTTTCAGACGAATGAAAAAGAAGGTTGCGTTGGAGTTAGACATTGTGGAGGCAAGAAAATAAAATTATATCTTGCAAATATAAGTAGCTTGAGTGTTAGACCTTAACCTTTGTTTGTAGCAGCCAGAATTTCTTAGAGAAAGTTTGCGTAGTCTGTAATTTATTTTAATTATGCAACTAAAGTTCTTTTAGACTGTTTACCAGTAATACATATGTATCATGTGGTAGGTCTCGAGGTTCAAGAAGAATTATGACCATCTCACAAAAGAAATGTTCTTTGGAAACTACAAGGAAGCAACTCGTGGTAATCCTAACTACTTTTTGACTTAGGAAAATGGTATATTAGCTACTCGAGTTCAAGGTCATTTGCATTCTAATGGTGCTCATAGATGGCACAACTACATGAAAAGCCCAGAGTATGTTTGTTCTGCATGTTACTTGTTTTCCTTTTATCTCTATTTCGTTTCTTATTTATTCCCAGTCCTCCAAAAGGTATTTTGCGTGGTTCCTTCGATTCTATGCTTGTCTTAATGTCTTCAGTAGAGTGTCTTGGTTTTGTTGGAGTTGAGTTTTCCTCTTTTTTCATGCTTTGTTTGGTGCGACCGTTATCCTGATTTACTGGACCCTTCTTTGGAGTAGAGTGTATTGATCTTGTGTGATTGTGACTGCTACCTGTCTTGGTGTCTGCAGTAGAGTGTATTGATATTGTGTGATTATGACTCTATTTTGCTAGAATTTTTTGTGTCATCTTCCCCTTTTTCCACCTTGATTTCAGCTTGATTGTTGGTACCCTGCCCCATAGAGGAAGTAAAAGCAAAAAAGATATCTACTTTGAAGTTTATGAGAATTCCACCAATTCCAGTTCTGCCTGGGTTCCCAAGAGAATATCTTGGGATTTTTCTCTATCTAAATCTGTAGGAATTCTAGGATCTCTAAGATAGATTAAAGCTTCATCTGAAAGTTCCATGCTACACCAAAAGTAAAACAAAGTTGAACTGTTGCAACTGAATTGTTGAGCTTTAAGATAGATTAAATTAGTATTCTAGGAGCTCTAAGTTGCTTTTCTAACTCTGTTGCAGCTGAATTGTTTCTTGTTGAATTGTTGGGCGTCTTATGAAACGCAATGGTATCTACTGCTATGTCGATTTATTGGGGGATGTAGAATTTAACACTCCTTAGCTGTAAAGTGGGACACTCTTTTAGGACTCAAGTACTTGCACTAAATTATCTCAGGATCAAGCTTTGAGATTAGTCCTAGTAAAAGTGTCTACTGAAATAAAATGTGAAATAGCTCTGCATTTTCCTATGTAGTAAGATAAAGATTTCTAGTTATGAGTATTTAATCATTTGGAGGTCAATCATCAGTAATTTCAGCTCATCTGGAAAGAAAACAACATAACAATTACATTTAATCTTAGACTTGGTAGCAACTCATATACACTATACCCATGAAGATACCCTTCTCACTTATGTTAGAGAAGACTGCAATATTGCTTCCCTTTCATATTACCACTCTCTCAACTTCCACTTGCCAGTACTAGATAACCAAATAATTTTATCATAGTGATTTTTTTGTGATCGAAGTGACTTGATTGTATAAATATCTTTTACGATGTTAAGTAAATGTGCTGGTAAACTGAGTCTAAGGTGTGTGTGGCACTCCACACTTTTTCCTTTAGGAAGATGGAGGAAAAAAAAGTAGTCAGAGACATGACCTTCAGGTCTCTTTTTTGGGTTGTAGTAACTTTAACTTTTATTATACAAAACCCTTCACTCCAATAGAACTTCTAACTTTTATAACTATTGCAATTTGATTTGTTGTACATGGTTTGTTTTGATTGTTAATTTCTTTTTAAATGTATAGGGAAATGGAGGTGATCAAATTTGAAGGTTCGCCACAAGTCAATTTGATCTCATTGAAGTGGAAGTGGATAGTGAAGAGTTTTTCAACTATTGTAAAAAATTTGAATACATTATATTTGATTTTGTGAAATATATTCATTGCTAGAATATATTGAACTATTGTAAGAGTACTTTTTGAACTATTTTGTACACATATTTAGAATATTGATTTATAAGTATATATGTACACAAGACATACTATCTTTTGAAGTTTATTGCAAATCTATATATTTGAATTACTTATTAGCTAATTTAATTTTTGAGATTATTTATTGCAAAATAATATTGGTGTTTTTTAATTAGAAATTGTGGCATATAAATATTTTATAGCCATAATAATATTACCACACTTAAAAGTGTAGCCAAAGGACTGTAAATTGTGGTATTTACATAGGCAAGGACTACACTTCAAAGTGTTGTCATACATAAAGATAGAAAAGGCAACACTTTAAATTCGTGGGCAATAAGGAAGCAAAGGCCACACTTGGCTTATGGATTATAAATTTTAGCATGTACATAAGAAAACTTACACTTAATAAGTGTTGTTGTAGATGAGATATAAAAGGTGACACTTTTAAATTGTGACCAATAACAGCAGTTCAGGTACTTTAATGGTCGGGTTTTAATTTATGTATAGTGACTGTGGTAGTCGGTGAATGTCGACTGTTGCAGTCGGCAAGTATTTTCCGGTGCTCAATCTGCTGACTACTCAAAAGTAGTCAGAAAGTCATTGGAAAACTCCATTTTCCGACTATATTTCGACCAATTTTGAAGTTGACAAACAACGAAATTCTAGTAGTGTAATATATTTGACATTTGTATTAAATGTCGCTACTTTAGCAACACTTTTGCTATAAGTCGCTAAAATCAATGACATTTTACAACAAATGTCACTATTTTAGTGACATTTTTTCTAAATGTCACTAAAATCAATGACATTTTGCAGTAAATGTCACAACATATTCGACATTTATATTAAATTTCACTATTTAAGCGATATTTTTACTAAATGTGACTAAAACCAATGACATTTTGTAATAAATGTCATATTATATTCGATATTTGTAGCAAATGACATCATTTAAATGACATTTTCGCTAAATGTCGCTAAAAACAACGACATTTTGCAATAAATGTCATAATATATTTGACATTTATATTAAATGTCCTTATTTTAGTGACTTTAGTTTAAATGTCACTAAAATTAATGACATTTTGCAGTAAATGTCATAATGTATTTGACATTTATATTAAATGTCACTATTTAAGTCATATTTTTTCTAAATGTCACTAAAACCAATGACATTTTGTAATAAATGTCGTATTATATTCAACATTTGTAGCAAAATGTGATCATTTATATGACATTTTCGCTAAATGTTGCTAAAAACAACGACATTTTGCAATAAATTTCATTATCATAGTGACATTTTCGACCAAATGTCATTATATTTACAATATTTGATACCAAATGTCATCATTTTTACGACATTTGACATCAAATGTCATTGTTATATGATGTTTTATTCTTAAATGTCATGAAATTCTTTATTTTCCGACATTTGTTTCAAATGTCACCAAATTAATGTCATCATATGTACATTTTCTTGTAGTGATCCTGGACGTAGCCAGCACTCGAGAACCATTGTTGGCCCCAAGCGAACCCTTGGCATGGCTCAAATCTCAACAGAAGACTTACTCAACAACATATGAATTCAAAACTGAACTCTATTCAAATTTCTCAAAAGATAAACTTAGAATATTTAAGAAATAAAACATTCACCGGCCAAAAGAGGCACTCAAGTCTAGAAGATTAACAACTGAAAATGAAAAGACTCATGAACTACTACTATCTATCTATATATGAAGCCTTTAACACTATGAGGGATGTCGGGATAAGACCCCCAATCATCCTAGCTAACTGAAATAGATGTAGATAAACAAGGGATCCTCCGGAAGCAATGTAACACCTCAAATTTGAAAAAGGGAAGTCTAGCAAAATTTTAGGATTACAAGCACCATCCACAAGGGCCAACCATGGCCCGTGGGTTGAACCACTGACCATAGGTGGGCCCGTTGAAGGGCCACACAAAAACTGCCAGGCCATAAACTAGGGTTGGGCCCATGAATTGTCGATGGGTCCACCCCTCGTGGTCCAGGGGCCATAGGTCCAAGCAAAAGTCTCTGACCAACACCAACAAGTGTACATGATGAACCGTTGGTCAATCCATGGTCCGTCAATGGTAGGTCGTGGATCAGGGTTCGATAGTTAATATCAGGGGAAGTTGGGTCTTTTCCTAATTAATTAATTCCTATACTATTTCATTTTACCCTTTCCTAAGACCCCTATATAAGTATTTTCAACCCCCAAATTTTCCTATTTACTTCATTCTTCCAAATTCACAAAAGAAAACCAAATTTCCTCTCCAAATATATTTCTCTCTCTAGAAAATTGAAGAAGAAGAAGATTCAACCTAGGGTTTCAAGTCAAGGTCTCAATTCCTCCATTGAATCTTTTGGATTCAAGGTATGATAGTTTTCATCCATGGATTCCTCCCATTCATGGAATTCCCAAATTTCTCAATTTCAAAGATTAGAAATCCCCACTTGAGTTAGGGTTTTCTTCAATTATCATGGGTTATTTGTATTATTGATTTAAATGATTGGATTATGATCTCTTATGAATGAATTGATGAAATATGATGATTTTATGATAATATCCCCATGAACCCATGTAAGCCCTATGTTTTCATGTTATAAGTCATATGATGCGGGATTTTGATGTTCAAGGAAGCGTTTTATGAAACTAATCATGTATTGCAAGCTTTACATGTATTTATGATGAAATCCATATCTAACCCATGTTTTCTAACTATTGATGACTGAAAGTGGGTTTTGAACCTCAAGATGTAAATTAGGGACTTATGAATTTTCTTATGAAATATATGAAAATGTTTTAAGGGTGATTTGAGAGCAAAGTGCCAATGATGATGTTGTGTTGTGAAAGGATATTCTCATAAACACATACTAGCATGACGTGAAAGGTTTTCTAACATAGAAAAGATTGGAAGGCTTTCTGACTTAATTGAATAAAAGAGTAAGAACTATCCTAATGAACTAGCTTGGATTGGTTGTCCAAGGAAACCTTTCCATGAATAATGTAGTCAAGTAAGAAATGACTAATCCGTGGGATTTATGCTTTGCACCGAGAGGATATTGATGATTAGATGGAAGATCTTCCATTAGTAGAGGCCGAGTTTCGAGAAGCAATCTTATAAGATAAAAGCTCCCCTGTTAGTAGAGGTCGTGTTTCTAGTAGCAATCTCCTTATCCCTTAAATGTGTGTCCCCATAGGTTGATTAGCAAGTGGGTCCACTTAGGCTAGATGTTCATGGTTCTACCTTGGGAAGTAGGACAACCATTTTTGGTATAGGAGACACCGAGGGATCATATTATAGCTAACATGGTCTATATATAGGTTAAGGTAAGTTCATCACATTAATTATGAACTAAGGTTACTTCAAGAAGTATCATATATGAGTTCAAAGGTTTTAAAGATCAAGTTAACTTGCATTGACCATGATTTTATGACATGTTTTCTATCTCTCTTATATCATGTTTTAGCTTGGTCAATTACACGTCATGAACTAAAATGTCCTATTTTTGAATGATTTAACTGTTTTATGCATGGCTATCGTACTTGGTACACTATTTTGTACTAACGCATACTCTTGCCTACATTTCCCCAAATGTAGGGTCGGGTAGTCAGGGTCATCAATTTTGTGGCTAGAGGTTGACTTGAGATATTTCTGAGCTTTGGTCAGTCCCCATGCTTCGAGAACGGACTTTCATTGTTGTAGTTCCTTTTCATGTATTTCTCTTTTAGGCATGATGTATGGGCTAGGCCCAATTTCATTCTATTGTATAAGATTGCTATGATGAGACAAGGGTATTTAGACTGCTTCTTTGCTTTTATAAAATGTTTTGGACTTGAACTATATATTGTTTTACTCTTAATGTTCTATTTCTTATATTATGAGGAATAAGTGGCTTGTATAAAGTCCTTCAGGGTTCTATACTCCATGTTACATCTAAGGGGTACCCCTGGGTCATGACAAACTTGGTAAATACAACACAAGGTTTAGAATGGTCCTTGGATGTCTCATAAGCCACATCTAGTAGAGTCTTGTTCATAAGTGTTAAGCGCACCACATTTATCAATGAGAGGCTACAAGATTATTAGGAAACTCTACTTCTTTCATTACTCTTAAGTCGTACGATAGATTTTAACTCTATAAGGTCTCGCTCCAAATCCTTATCATATGTTCTTCAGGATATGGCAACTTAAAGAGCTTACACTAGAAGGAATGTGAGGGAGAATATGGAACAAAAAGCTCCTCCCCAAGCTTCTAAAGTCCCGAGTGATCCTTTGGCCGAGCAAGTGTCGAATGTGAAGTTTTGGGCTGCTTTTAAAGTGTTGGATCAAGCCATGACGGCCCAAGCCAATAGGGAGGTAGTGGTTCCCGTGAACCCAAATATGGGTTCGGCGGCTTCAAGAGTGTGGGACTTCAATTCTCCAGAGTTTTATGGTTTCAATGTTAAGGAAGATCCTCCAGAGTTTATTGATGAGGTCTATAAGGTTTCGATGATCATAGGAATTATGTTGGCAGAAAAGGCAGAGTTGGCCGCTTATCAACTAAAGGGTGTGGCTTAAATATGGTATAACAATGTAAAGAAGGGAAACCAGAAGATGCAGGTCCTCTTGATTGGGAGAAGTTTAAGGCTGCTTTTCTTGATAGGTTATTTCCCTTTGAGATGAGGGAAGCCAAGGTTGCTTGAGTTCATTAACCTTTGAAAAGAAAATATGAGTGAGAGGGAATATGCTCTAAAGTTTACCCAATTGTCTAAGTATGCTCCAACTATGGTTGCCAATTCAAGGGCTAAGATGAGTCAATTTTGTGGGTGTGTCAAAAATGGTGGTTAAAGAGTGCCGAACCACTATGCTCATTAATGACATGGAAATCTCTACTCTCAAGTTCCATACACAACAAATTGAGGAGGAGAAACTTAAGGAAACATCTATAGAAATAAAGAGGGCAAACACCAGTGATTGAAATTTCTCACATGCAAGGTCCGATGGACAAGGTCGTCCTAGATTCTGAAAAAACTTTTCCATTCAATGCTCCTCCTAGGTTCAACAAGGATAGGGTGGCTAAACCTAAGCCTTAAGAAGGTAATGGTAGTGGATCTTCATTGTCTAGGCCTAATTGTGCTAAGTGTGGAAGGAAGCACGAAGGTAAGTGTCTAGGCGGCACGGGTGGTTGCTTTTATTATGGTAACAGTGGTCATAAAATGAGGGATTTCCCAATGCTTACGGCTAAATGAAGAGAGGAAAAGCAAGCTACTACTAGTGGTGTGGGTTCCAATGCTCCTAAGCAAAACTGATTCTATGCACTTCAGACTCGAGGTGAACAAGAGAGTTCTCCCAATGTGGTTATCAGTATGTTGAAAGTTTCCCAACTTGATGTGTATGTTCTACTTGATCCTGGTGCTACCTTGTCTTTTCTGATGCCATATGTGGCTATGAGGTTTGATGTCCTTCCGGATGTGTTGCTAGAACCTCTTTCTGTCTCTACTCTTGTTGTTGAATCTATTGTGGCTAAAAGGTTTTATAGAAGGTTTCTCATTTCCTTGTCCCATAGAATTACTCTTGTTAACTTGGTAGAGCTTGATATGTTAGATTTTGATGTTATCTTTGGTATAGATTGGCTGCACTCATGTTATGCTTCTATCGATTGAGGAACTCGTGTAGTTAAGTTTCAATTCCCAAATGAGCCTATCCTAGAGTGGAACGGGGGGGGGGGGGATTCTATGCGTAAGGGTTAGTTTATTTCTTTTCTTAAACCTAGAAAGATGATTTCTAAGGGTTGATTTTACAACCTAGTTAGGGTGAGGGATGTAGATTTTGAAATCCCTTCTTTCGAGTCGGTCCCCATCGTTAATGAGTTTTTGGAAGTGTTCCTGGATGATTTACCTGATATTCCTTTCGAGCGGGAAATAGACTTTGGTATTGACCTTCTCCCAAATATGCAACCTATTTTCATTCCTTTTTACTGTATGGCTCCAACAACTTTTAAAGAGTTTAAAGAACATTTGAAAGATTTGTTGGATAAGGGTTTCATCCGGCCGAGTATCTCTCCATGGGGTGTTATAGTGTTGTTTGTTAGAAAGAAAGATTATTCTCTTCGTATGTGTATCGATTATCAACAAATAAACAAGGTGACCATTAAGAATAAGTATCCTCTACCAAGGATAGATTATTTATTTGACCAACTTCAAGGAGCAAGTTATTTCTCTAAGATTGATCTCTTATCAGAAAATTGAGGGTGAAAGATGATGACATTTCGAAGACGGCTTTTCAAACTCAGTATTAACATTATGAGTTTGTGGTAATATCATTTGGGTTGACTAATGATCCAGCGGTGTTTATGGATTTGATGAATAGGGTGTTTAAACAATACATTGATATGTTTGTGATTATGTTAATTGATGATATTTTGATCTACTCGAGGAGCTAGGATGAGCATATTGATCATTTGATGATCATGTTGCAAATTCTTAAGGACCAACGACTCTTTGCAAAGTTTAGCAAATGTGAATTTTGGTTAAGGTCTGTAGCTTTCCGTGGTTATATTGTTTCTAATAAGGGTATTGAGGTAGATCCTAAGAAGATGAATATGGTCAAGAGTTGGCCTAGATCTCTAATTCCTTTGGATATTCAAAGTTTCTTAGGTTTAGCCGGTTACTATATAAGTTTTATTGAGGGTTTCTCTTCATGTTTCCTCTCATTTGACGGCTTTGACTCAAAAGAAAGCTAAGTTCATATGGTTTGAAGTGTGTGAATGGAGTTTTTAGGAGTTGAAAGATCAAATTACTTCCGCTCCAGTGTTGACCTTACTAGAAGGGAAGGATGGTTTTATGGTTTATTTTGATGCCTCGAGAATTAGGCTAGGGTGAATACTTCTGCAAAATAGGAAAGCTATTGCCTATGCCTCAAGGAAACTTAAAATCCATGAGAAGAATTATCCTACTCACGACCTTAAGTTAGTGGTGGTCATTTTTTCCTTAAAGATTTGGAGACAGTATTTGTATGGAGTACATGTAGATGTGTTTTTCGACCAAAAGAGTTTGCAATATGTGTTTAATTGGAAAGATCTAAATCTTCTCCAAAGAAGGTGGCTTGAGTTATTGAAGGATTATGACATGAGTGTTCTTTATCACCCCGGAAAGGCTAATGTGATAGCGTATGCTCTTAGTCAATTATCAATGGGTAGTGTTGCTCATATTGAAAAAGAAAAGAAAGAGTTGGTTTGAGATGTTCATAGATTGGCTCGATTAGGTGTTCAACTAGTGGACTCCACCAAAGGTGTTATTATGGTTCACAATGGTTCTGAATTGTCTTTTGTGGCAGATGTGAAAGCCAAGCAAGGTCTTGATCCAATTTTGGTTGAATTGAAAGTGGTGGTGCTTAAGAAATCCATTGAGGCTTTCTCCCAAGGGGGAGATGGTGTACTTAGATACTAATGTCGTTTATGTGTTCCAAATATGGATGACTTGAGGTAACAAATTTTAGCAGAAGCCCTTAGTTTGTTGTATTCCATTCACCTAGGAGCCATCACGATGTACCATTATTTACGAGGGGTCTATTGGTGGAATGGGATAAAGAAGGATATTGTGGGAATTGTGGCTAAGTGTCCAAATTACCAACAAGTGAAAGTTGAGCATCAGGGAGGTTTGTCCCAAAATATTAGCACTCCTACTTGGAAGTGGGAAGACATGAATATGGACTTTATAGTTGGTTTGCCTCGCACCCGGTGACAGCATGATTAGATTTGGGTGATAGTAGATCGAATGATGAAATCGGCTAATTTCCATCCCATCAAGGTTTCCTATTTGGTGGAGGACTATGAAAAGTTGTACTTAAGAGAAATTGTAAGGTTGCATGGAGTGCCTTTGTCTATTATTTCCAATCGTGGTACCCAATTCACTTCTCAGTTTTGGAAATCATTCCCACAGGGTCTTGGCACGAAAATTAAGCTTAGCACAACTTTACATCCCCAAACCAATGGGAAAGTGGAGTGTACTATCAAAAAATTTCGAGTATATGTTAAGGGCTTGTGTAATTGATTTTAAGGGTAATTGGGATGCCCATTTTCCATTTATTAAGTTTACTTACAACAACAGTTATCACTCAAGTAATGATATGGCTCTATTTGAGGCCTTATATGGCAGTTGGTGTAGGTCTCCTATAGGATCGTTTGAGGTGGGTGAATTTTCCCTAATAGGTCTTGAATTGGTACAAGAGGCCATGGAGAATGTTCGACTTATAAGGGAAAAGTTGAAAATGGCTCAAAGTCGGCAAAAGTCATATGCTAATGTGAGAAGAAGGGATCTACAGTTTGATGTTAATGATTGGGATTACTTGAAAATCTCAGCCAAGAAGGGTGTAATTAGGTTTTGTAAGAAAGGGAAGCTTAGTCCCCGATATGTAGACCCATATTAAATTTTGAGACGTATTGGCTAGGTTTCTTATGAGTTAGACTTTTCGAATGAGTTGGCGTCAGTGCATCATGTTTTCCATGTCTCTATGCTTAAGATGTGTGTTGGAGACCCGACATCCATATTTCCCTTAGAAGGGTTGGGAGTTGCTGAAAGTCTTTCTTATTAGGAAGTTCTGGTTGAGATTCTAGACTGGCATGTCAAGAAGTTGAGAAATAAAGAAATAGCTTTCGTGAAAGTGTTGTGGAGGAATCAGTTAGTTGACGGTGCTATTTGGGAGGCTAAGGCTAATATGATGTCCCGATATCCTCATCTTTTTCCTTCTACTCCTATTCTAGCTTGAGGTAATGAGTTCCTTTTGGTTTATCCTTATTTTATAAGTCATTATCTTTATGTGTTTCCATGCTTTCCTTATGTGATGCATGTTCATGAAAACTTGTGTTTTTGAAGAAATGAGTTTATATGATTGATTATCCTCATGTTGTTGTGAATTGAGTATGAGTTGCCTATAGACTTCATGAGATGAATTGATAAATATGCTTTAGCTATGCTTTTTGAGAACAAATTGCATATGAGCCCCATGAGATTGTGTTGAACATGATTTTAGCTTGGAGAAGGTAGTTCCTCCTTGAAAGTGTGTAATGTTGAAAATTCACACATATTGGGTTTCTAGATGAAGTTCCTACTTCCTTTTGATGCATTTGAGTATGTTTAGCTTGGAGTTGATGTTTCCTCCTTGTATATGTGCATTACATGCATGAGGGGCTGGTAGTGTTAGTTTCACCCCTCTTATGATGTTTTAAGTGTGTCCTAGCTTGGAGTCAATAGTTCCTCCTTGGTTGTATGCATTGCATTGTAGGTTGGGTTGTTAGTTTCTCTCCTACTCTTTTAAGAACCAGTTTAAATCTCATTCGAAGACGAATTGTCCCAAGGGGGAGATATTGTAACACCCTGGATTCGAAAGAGGGAAGCCTAGAAAAATTTCAGGACTTAAAGGTGCCATCCACGAGGGCCAACCACGGCCCATGGGTTGAACAACAGACCATAGGTAGGCCCGTGGAAGGGCCACCAAAATTCTGCCTAGGACATGAAAGATGGCTAGGCGCAAACTGTTAATGGGTCCACGCCTCCTAGTCCAGGGGCCATAGGTCCAGACAAAAGTCTTTGGGCACCACCAACGAGTGTGTAGGATAAGCCGTTTGTCAATCCACGGTCTGTCAGTGGTGGGTCGGGGTTAGGATTCATCAGTTAATGTCAGGGGTAGTTGGAATTCTTCTTTTTTCTCCACTAGTTGGTAATCATCCACGACAATTGGTAATTGGGCTTCAGACGCCTCAATCTTTTTGTTCAAGTGAGCCTCTATGTCATGAATATCTAAGCCAAATTGATTTATTTCATGTGTGAGATCAACTCTTCCTCCAATCAGTTGGGTTGTCATGTATCTCAGGCCATCACAGATAGACTCTTGAAACTTTAGAAGTTGAGTTTGTTCTTGTAGCGAAGATTGGCTTACTATCTCTATTTCTTCATAACTTTCTCCTTGTTGGGACTCAATCTCTTCCTCTAATTTACCTAGGATTGTAATTTCTAATTGAATAGCCTCAAGCTTATCCAGCAGTTTCATGATTTTTTTTTCCTCTTCCACGCATTCAAATGTTTGTTCCGTGATTTTTAAATTAACTTTATCCTTGATGTTCATACATTCCATAAATGGTTCACATTAGGCGCCTCTAGTTTTACATTCTCCACTTTATCTCCCCTTCCAACATCACAAATAACAGAAGAATCATAATAGGGGTTCGGGGGAAGGGAATAAGATTTAGGACAACCATTCGAATGAATATATTGACGACCATATATATGACATAAAGGACACTCGATATCCAAGTGGTGTCCATTGCAATAATTACAAGGATATTTATAAGAATACTCATTACCTAACTACGATTTATCCCAATCATCCATATCAATAATAGTACCTAATTATTCAAAGAAAGAGAAAAAAAATTAATTGTTTAGAAAAGAAACTATTTCTAAAAATAAAAATAAAAAAATAAAAAGAAAAATTATAACCTAGAAGAATAGTTAATTTCTAAGTTCCTGCCAGCGGCGCAAAAACTTGTTGCTCTCAATTGCACACGCAAGTATACGTGGTCGCGCAAGTAATATAGTGGCTCTTAGAAGAACATGATTATCGAACCCAAAGGACTTGTCAATTAACTATTTTTACTAAATTATACTGGTCTAATTATTTATTTAAGATTGCCAAAAGAAAAGAATGCAGGAATAAAATAATAAAATTACTTACAGTGATTTGGAAAATTTCAGGGTTGCGGCATGCGTAGGGCTTCATAGATCACATCTCATGCATGAACTAATTTAAGTTATCAAGTTACTCATTTACAGGGTTAATTATATTAGTAAGGTCTCTCGACCTCTAGTCGCCTACTCCAATTAGTTGTCTAACCACATTGTTGAGCGGGAATAGGCAGTCCTAATTGTCGAGCATTTATATTTCATCCTCTCTCGTAACCAAGCTAGGTGTTCATCCGGGCATTACTCCTAATCACAAATCAACTCAATGGAAGATCAATATTTATATATTCTTTGATCTATCTACCTTATCCTCTCTCAATTTTAAGAATAGACAAGAGACTTATCTTTATGATGGCCAACCAAGAAATACTAAAACAAGAATATAAAAGTAACTTAAAGTGATAAAAAAATCATGCTCATCACAATCTCATGAAGCTCATATACAATTCAATCTCAAAAAGCATATCTAAAACGTGTTCATCAACTCATCTCATGAAGTTTATAGGCAACTAATACTCAATGCACTACAACATGAAGAAAATCAATCATATAAACTCACTTTCTTTCAAAACACAAGTTTTCATGAGCATGCATAACATAAGTAAATCATGGGTACATCTAAAACACACATGACTTCAAATCATAAAATAAACCAAGAGGAACCTCATTACCTCAAGCTAGAATAGAAGGAAAGAGATGAGGATATTGGGACTTCATATCAACCGCGACCTCCCAAGTAGAACCCTCAACTAAGTGGTTTCTCCACAATACCTTCAAGGAAGAAACTTCTGTGTTTCTCAATCTTTTAACTTGCTGGTCTAGAATCTGAACCGAAACTTATTCATAAGAGGAACTTTCATCAACCCCCAAGCCTTGTAGGGGAACTATGGATGTCGGATCTCCAACACACTTCTTAAGCATAGAGGCATGGAACATCGGATGCACCATTGCCCAAATCATTTGGCAAATCAAGTTCATAGGAAACCTTACAAACACCTCTCAAGATTTGATTCAGGCCTACGTATCGGGGACTAAGTTTCCCTTTCTTCCCAAATCTCATCACACTATTCATAGATGAGATTTTCAAATAGACCCAATCACTAACCACAAACTCAAGGTCTCTTTTTCTAACATCGGCATAGGACTTTTGTCGACTTTGGGCTGTTCTCAAACTCTCTAATGAGCTGGACTTTCTCCATAGCCTCATGAACTAATTCAGATCCAATCAACGCAATCTCGCCCACATCAAACCATCCTATGGGAGATCTACACGTCCTACCTTAAAGAACTTCAAAGGGGGGCATACCAATACTATAATGGTAGTTATTATTATAAGTGAACTTTATCAACGACAAGTGATCATCCCAACCTCCCTTGAAATCAATGACACGTGCTCTTAACATATCCTCTAAAGTTTGGATTGTTCGCTCCGCTTACCCATCAGTTTGTGGGTGAAAAGTCGTGCTAAGCGTCACATTGTGACAAGACCCTTTTGGAAAGACTTCCAAAAGTGAGAAGCAAATTAAGTACCTCTATAAGAGATAATGGACAAGGGTATACCATGAAACCTTTCCATTTCCCTCAAATACAACTTGGCATAGTCTTCCGCCACATAAGAAACTTTAACGGGAATGAAATGGGCCAATTTCGTCATTTGGTCTACTATAAACCAAATCAAATCATATTGTCGCCGAGTACGTGGCAACCCCACTATAAAGTCCATATTCAAGTCTTCCCACTTACAAGTAGGAATGCTAATGTCTTTGGATAAACCTCCTAGTTTTTGATGCTCAACCTTCACTTGTTGGCAATTTGGACACTTGGCCACAAATGCCACAATATCCTTCTTCATCCCATTCCACCAATAGATCTCCCGTGAATCATGGTACATCTTGGTGGCTCCCACGTGAATGAAATACCAAGAACTGTGGACTTCTGTCAATATTTGTTCCCTTAGGTCATCAACATTTGGAACATATAATCGACCATGGTATCTAGGTACCCTATCTCCCCCTTGGGAGAAAGCGTCAACAGACTTTTTGAGTACCGCTTCCTTTGATTCCACCAAAGTCGGACAAGACATTGCTTAGCTTTCACATCACTTCCAAAAGATGATTCAGAACCATTATGAACCATGATACCACCCTTTGTGGAGTCAACTAGTCGAACACCCAACCGGGTCAATCTATGGACATCTCGTGCCAACTCATTTATATCATCATCAACATGAGCAACACTACCCATAGACAACCTACTAAGAGCGTCCGCTACTACATTCGCCTTTCTAGGGTGATAAAGAACACTCATATCATAATCCTTCAATAACTCAAGCAACTTTCTTTGGCGAAGATTCAAGTCTTTTTATTAAACACATATTTCAAGCTTTTGTGGTTGGTGAACACATCTACAGGCACACCATACAAATAATGCCTTCATATTTTTAAGGAAAAAATCACTGCTGCCAATTCAAGATCGTGGGTTGGATATTGTTCTCATGAACCTTAAGTTTCCTTGATTCATAAGCAATAACTTTCCCATTTTTTATAAGCACACATCCCAACCCAATCCTTGAGGCATCACAATATACCACAAAACCATTTGTCCATTTCAGTAAAGTCAAAATCAGAGCAGAAGTAAGTCTATCTTTCAACTCTTGGAAACTCTTTTCATATAATTTGGACCATACAAACTTAGCCTTCTTTTGAGCCAAAGACGTGAATGGGGAGGCAATAGAAGAGAACCCCTCAACAAATTGTCAATAATAACCGGCCAAACCCAAGAAACTTCTAATGTCCAAAGATGATAGAGGTCTAGGCCAACTCTTGACCACGTCCGCTTTCTTAAGATCTACCTCTATACCTTTGCTTGAAACAATATGACCAAGGAAAGCTACGGACCTTAGCCAAAATTAATACATGCGAAACTTTGGAAAGAATTGTTGTTCCTTAAGTATTTGCAATACAATCCTCAAATGATCAATATGGTCACCCTCACTCCTTGAGTAGATCAAAATATCATCAATGAACATGATCACAAACATGTCAAGGTATTGTCTAAACACCCTATTCATCATGTCCATAAACGCCGCCAGAGCATTAGCCAACCCAAACAGCATTGCAAAAAATTCATAGTTACCATATCAGCTTCTAAAGCCCTTTTTGGAATATCTTCTTCTTTCACCCTCAACAGGTGATAACCCGATCGTAGATCAATCTTAAAGAAATAACTTTCCCCTTGAGTTGGTTGGATAAATTATCAATCCTTGGAAAATGATACTTGTTCTTAATAGTCACTTTGTTCAACTGTCGATAGTTGATGCACATTCAGAGTGAACCATTTTTTTAACGAACAACACCAGATCACCCCATGGTGAGATACTTGGTCGAATAAAACTTTTGTCTAACAGACCTTTCAACTATTCCTTCAGATCCTTAAGTTCCACCGGAGCCATTTTATAAGGAGGAATAGAAATAGGTTCTGCATTCGGGAGAAGGTTAATACAAAAATCTATCTTCCTTTCGGGAGGAATACTGAATAGATCATAAGGGAAAACTTTTGGAAGCTTCTTTACAACTGGGACTGACTCAAGAGTAGGCGTTTCGGAATCTACATTCCTCACCCTCACTAGATGGTACAAGCAACACTTAGAAATCATCTTTCTAGCTTTAAGACAAGAAATAACCCTCTTAGGCATAGAAGCTCTCCCCTTCAACTCTAGGATAGGCTCATTTGGTAATTAAAACTTAACCACCCTAGTTCTACAATCGGTAGAAGCATAGCATGAATTCAACCAATCCCTACCAAGGATGACATCGAAGTCTAACATATCAAGTTCTACCTATTCAACAAGAGTAATTCTATGGGATAAGGAGACAGGACACTTTCTATATACCCTCTCAGTCAACACAGAATCACTAACAGGGGTAGAGACAGAAAAGGGTTCTAGTAACAGTTCAGGAAGCACATCAAATCTCATAGCTACATAAGGAGTCACAAAGGACAAGGTAGCATTGAGATCAAGTAAGGCATACATATCTAATTGTAAAACTTTAAACATGCCGGTAACCACATCCGGTGAACTCTCTAGTCAAGAGTGCATAGAATCGGTTTTTCTTAGAAGCATTCACACCCAACCCACTTGGACCGAAGGAAGGGTAGAGTTGAGCCCTACAAAAAGTATCTGTCTCATTCTTAGAAACCGAAGGACAATCCCTTATATTGTGATTCGTCTTACCACACCCAAAGAAAGCATTGGATCTCACTAGATACTTACCCTCATGATTTCTCCCATATTTAGCACAAGTAGGCATCAAGGACCTACTACCATCTCCTTACGGCTTAGGGTTAGACACATTTTCACTATTAGACCTTGGAGGAGCATTAGAAGAACCTTGCCTAGAGAAATTTTGCCGAAACCTTAAATGACCCCATCCACCGAACCTAGATTATGAAAAGTTACCATCATTCGTTCTTGCCCTTTTTGCTTCCCTAGATATTTCCTTAAGCTTTTCTTCTTCCATTTGTTGGGCATGCACCATAAGGTGAGAAATGTCCATGTCATGGACACGCGTAGTAGTGCAGCACTCTTTCTCTACCATGTTGAACTCCCCTGACACAAACTTACTTATCTTGGCCCTATGATTTTCCACAATAGAAGAAGCATATTTAGATAGTTGCGTGAACCTAAAAGCATATTCCATTACACTCATATTTCCTTGCCGAAGATTAATGAACTCAAGAACATTGTCCTCTCTCATCTGAAGAGGGAAGAATTAATCGAGAAAAGAACCCTTGACCATTTCCCACTCTATAGGACCCGCTCCTTCCGGCCTTGCCTCATTCCATTGATTGAACAAAATATTAGCAACCCCTTTGAGTTGGTAAGCGGCCAATTTCGCCTTCTCTACCAGAGTCACTCCCATGATAGCAAGTATATTATAGACCTCATCGATAAACTCTTGAGGATCTTCCTCAACTTTGGAGCCATAAAATTATGGAGGATTCATCCTTGTAAAGTTCCTCACTCTTGCCGCCGTCGTACCCACATTTGGGTTCACGGGGGCTACCACCTCTCCATTAGCTTGGGCTGTAACGGCTTAACCCAACACTTGGAAAGCCGACCTAAACTCTGCATTGGTTACATTCTTAGCCAAAGGATCAATCGGAGCTTGGGGAAAAACTTCTTGATCCACATTGTCTCCCTTCTTCTTTCAAGCATTAGTCCTTCTAGTAGTCATATCCTGAAAAGGTATCGACTGAGCATTAGGATAAAGACTTTATAGAGTTAAACTCCATGGCATGACTTAGAGAAATGAAGAAGTAAAGTTTCCTAAACATCTAGTAGCCTCTCATTTATAAATGTGACGCGCTTCACAGTTATGAACAAGACTCAACTTGACATGGTTTGAGTCATCCTAGAATCATTCTAAACCTTATGCTCTGATTACCAAGTTTGTCGCGATCCAAGGTACTCCCTAGATGTAACAAGGCGTACAAGACCCCAAGAGGCCTCATACAAGCCACTTAGCATATCATAACATAAAATAATATTAATGAGCGGAAATTTAAAACATTTTAATACAATCGAAGTCTTTATAAAATGGAGCAGAAGTCTAATACAATTGTCTCAAACCATCTAATCAACATGAATACATTTTGGGACACAGCCAATACAATAGTCCAAACATGAAATGTAAGACATAAAGAAAAATGGTGATCAAATCCTCGAATGCTATGAGGACTCGCCAAATCTTCAGTACTTTATCTACTATGATCCTAGCCACGAGTGTGAGAATCAATATTGTTGGACCGTACATTTGATATGAATGTAGGCAAGAGTATGCATTAGTACAAACATGTACTAATTATGATGGCTAGCATAAACAACGTAAACATAATGGTTAGTCAACGTAAACCATAAGCATAATCAATGCACATAAGTCATCATCATAATAAGAAAGGAACACTTCTCAAGCAACCTTACTCATCCCTAGTCAAGACTTGGGCCATCCGCCTCTAGTCAAGCTTACCTCATGGAAGGCATCTCAAGCAACAATCCAAGCTATTCATTCTCCATATCATAATTCTCATTATTCATACCTACATTTAAAGACATGGGGATTTGCCTATTTTCCTAGCTTACAAAAGCTAATGGGTATTTGTCTCTTGCCTTACTTACCTTGAGATCATGGGTACTCGCCTCCACAATCACATCATATGACATATGTACTCGCCTCCTCATCCTTTAAAAAAGGATCATGGGTACTCGCCTACATGACTATTCATCATAATAAGAACATGGGGACTCACCTTTTGTTCAATTCTAAGAAGTATTGAAATCACCTCATATCATTTTTCACATGGAGGTCATGGGTAGTCGCCTCTAGCCTCATCAATTACATAGTCTTTTAGTCTAAATTCATTTTAGGTGAGCAATCCTTTCAACCTAGAATCATTCATGTGAGAAAGACTTTCAGACTCATACATTCATACCTATCAACTTAAATGGGAAGTATCTCTTCCACTGTGCCAACATCAGTTACCTACTATTCATATCATATGCTTTACTCTCAAAGCAATTATTATCATAATTCACCAATCTTATATGGATAAACCTAAAGTCACAAAGTTTCCCTTCATGGCAATCAATTCAATCATAAACAATCATTATCCACTCAATTGGATCAACATTCATCACTACCCACAACATTGGAAGAAATCATATCTAAAATTAGGGATTTCATCTTCACAATTGGGGAAATCAAGGGGACTTCATGGAAGAAAGGATCCCATGGATGAAAAGCCATCATACCTTGATTACAAAGCCCTCCCAAGCTTGAAGATTGAAGACTTGAACTTGACCTGGCTTCAATTTCTTCCTTCTTCTTCCAACTTCTAGAGAGAAAATATTTGAGAGGAGTTTTGGGAATTCTGTTGGGATTTTGAAAGAATGACTTGAATGGAGGATTTTGGGGGTTAAAAATACTTATATAGGTGTTCTAGACTTAGATAAAATGACACCACTTTGATTTAATTAAAAGTGGAAAAGACCCAATTGCCCCTAAAAATAATTGCCAGCCCACGACCGACGGACCATCGACTAACCTATGGTCCATCCTAGTCAACTGTGGTTCATGGTCAGAGACTGGGTTTTCGACCATGGGACCTACGGACCCTGGACCACGGAGGGACCATTGGTTAGGCCGTGGTCCTGAGGTGTCCAACCACGGACCATGGGGGATATATTTTTCCATGCATCTATCGCGGCATGCGACATGACCCTTAATAGTAAAATCCATCGCGGCGTGCGACATATCCCTCGATAATAGAATCTGTCACGACGTGCGACATGTCCCTCAAATCATAATATTTGTCATGGCGCGCGACACATCCCTTGAAATGGTACATTCTCTTTAATTTCTTATTCTTTTTCAATTCACATAACACTTGTCACAACCATATCTCAGAAGCAATGCAATTGACATGTTCACACAAATAATGAGGAGATGACCATTTTCATAAAAATGCACAATTTACAACAACACAATCATGATACAACATCAACAATCAATTAATAAGGCTTTCACATCATTCTCAAGACATCACACACCAATAATTAATTGCTTTGCCCTTTATTCCCATTTTTCAACATTAGAATTATTCAATATGGACAAGTCAACCCATCACCAAGTCCCATTACTCCCCAACACATACCACAAGGAAATACATGATTCTATACACTTAACAAGGGTTGAAAAATCCACATGCCACAAATAATGGAACAATCACTCCGGGACTTGAGTCTTCCCCTTTCATTTGGGTTCCAAATCAATGCAATCTATTCACATAAATAATCACAATAAGATATCTAAACTAACAACACTCATATTATTATATGTCTACCCAAGACCCAAAAACTCACCCAACTCGATTATCAAGTTCCTAATCTTGATGCCAATTAACATGTCAACTCTCACATTTTTTTAAATTTCAAACCTAGGGTTATGTCATAATTTCTCAAATATCATAAATCTAGTGATATTCATATAATACAATACACCAAGTATTTAATTACCTACAACAATATATAAAAATTGGGAATTATAATATGATAATAACAACAACAAAAAAAGGAACCGAACCAAGTAGTGCCAGAAATAATTTGTAGGATCAAATGGTTTTATTCCACTCATTATCAGTGATCATTGGAGAGTCCACCCTTGTCCCCCACTAAACCTCAAAATCAATAGAATTGGTACGGTTCTCAACAATATAAAATTTCCAATTCCAATTCCAATTCCTTAACAAATCAATTTAGTATAGGATTGAGTCTAATTATATTTTCAGCAATTAGAAATTATTAGTTGCAGGCATATAGTTGCATTCTATTAAATTTTCTTACTTGAATGCTGTCGATTTCTCTAGTCTGTGTTCGCCGAATGAACATGTAAGTTCTTCGTTCTCTTTATTTTATTTTTTTTCTAAATTAATTAACTATAAAAAGTGACATGCCCTACTACTTATTTTAATAAATATGGGCCAAGTAGTGTAGGGTATTAAATAAATTATGGACCTCACCTATTAATTACAAAGTAAATTAATAATCTATAAATTATCTGTTAATTAATTAAATTAAATGAATAATTCAAAATTCTCAAACAAACTTCACCAAATAATCAGGAATTACTCTGGGCCAATATCTAGAGGGGTAAAATAGTAATTTATAAAAATCTACAAAACTGACCTTCTAGGTCATTACACATTGAATATAATGATTATAAGCACATGACAATCAATACAAGACAATCACAACCAATAGATAAAATCGGATGAATGGGGTCGATGCATAAAAGTAGAAGCTTCGCAAATTCCTCGAGCCGCCTATCCCGATTTTCATGAGTGGTTTTGAGAACAAGCCCATTCTCATAGAAAGCGGCTTACTTTCACATTCACGTAGGTGAAATCCTACAAGGCTGCTCCTATAATTTGACATCCCCCTAATAGGAGATACATACTTTCATTAAGAGTTCAAAGATTCAACCTCCACAAATATTTATAGGAAAAATGAACTTATACATAATAGGGATTGAATAAAATAAATACATATTGTATTTCACTACAAGTCATCATATGATTCTTTCTTCCATTGAACCTGATTATAGGATCTCTAGAACCCATGTTGAGTTTCCTCATATATGATTAGCAATTTATGAGCTTCAGTTTTAACTCCCTCGAAATGTTTGTCACGACCCAACCCACTGGGCCGCACGGGCACCCACTCTAACACTTAAGTAGGAGATCCCTCAAATCCCAATAGTTAAACATACAGAAAATTTAAAGAACAACGGCGATAAATTTAATAATATGATTTTAAAAACAATATCCTTAGACACGCTTTTAGTCAAAACTTGAAAAGAAATTTAACAACTCCTAAGGGTCTAGTCTAACCAGGTACAACAGCTACTAAGAGTACATGGACAAGAAGAATAAAAGACATAGCTTCCACCATGCGGAAGGAAAAATAGAAGCTGCTGGAGAACTTCTTTGTCTTCACCTAATGAAACATCACCAACCTGCATCTAGACTATGTCAAAAGACATAGCAAGAGTAGTATCAGTACAAACACACATACTGGTAGGCATCATCGGTCAACCCGACACCCACCGCATAATATAAGGAAACAACTAGTACAATTTTGCAATAGACCTCTCATTTCTCCACCTCTTCCCTCTCTTAAAAATACTTCCAAGTTACACCAGTACTCTGATTACTAACCACCTTCTCGATTCACCTACTTACCAGGTTCTTGATCATGGCCTAACCGTTCTCACCCATTAACGAATCTCCAATTACACCCTCAAGCATTCCAACTAACCGCTCACTTCGTACCCGTACTTCCTCGTCACATTACTCAACCATGGTAACATAGTACACAACATCAAACTTCCTTACCACTAAACCCAATCTATTACTCCAAGGTGAAATCTACCTAAGCACATTTCATCACATACACTACCTCAAACTCTCGCCATTACGACACACAAACAACCCTTACTATCCATTACTCGCCCCTTGAACACTTTACCCTTCCACTATACTTAACAAGTTCGCTTAACACGGAAAAATCAAATATAAGTCGTTATAACCTATATCCATTAAGTGCAGCATATATAAGTCAACACCACCATATACTCACAGGCATATATCGAACGTATACAACATTATCAACATTTACGAACTACAACATCTTCATATTTCTGTAGCTACACAGTTATGCATATCATTGATCCTCTCATGGAACCCAAACCCAAGCAGTTATCATACCAGAATGTGGTACTCGATCCCATAATTATGCCAGAACATGGTAACCGATTCCATAGTTATGTCGAAACATGGCAACAGATTCAAGTTAGTTATGCCGAAACGTGGCAACCGATCCAAGTTAGTTTTGCCGAAACGTGGCAACCGATCCATTCAACACACCACAATCACAATCACAAGTATCTTCTCAAGTTCATACCAACAAGTCACGATTCATGGCATTCATCATTCATCTATACTTATTTACAACAAGTGTAGTCAACAATGCATCATTTAAATACATACAAGTATCATAATGAAGAAGGAACAAGCATACATCACACAATCATAGAATCACAACCATCACCTACATTGGATTATTCATCAACACGCCTTATGCAAACCCTAATTCGACCAAATACAACACTAATTCATCATCTAAGGCTTCTTCCTAGGGTTTTAAATCATAAATAATTCGGTGCATGAAGATCTACGCATAAATCCTACCATCGATTCACCTATATTATGTAGTGAGCACAGATTTAAACTACTCAATTCATAAAACCTTGCCTACCTGGGTGCCAAGCAATTGCACGGAGTTTTTGACTTCGATTCTAGTTTTTCCGGATTCACGATGGTGAATTTGGCCAAGAATCCACAAGATATCGCCATCCTCACGCTAGAAATCTTCTTCTCCTCCCTTCCTAATCTTAGAGTAGTTTTTCTAAGATTTCTAGGGTGTTTTATGACTTATTTAGGTATTTTAGGAAGATGGAGAAAATAGGATTTCTCGTAATTTACATTCTGTCTCGCCTATCCTACCCTGGCGCTAGCTTACCCCACCCTAGCGTCGCTGCCCTAGCGGCGTCTGACCTACTGTGGCGGGACAATGGCCCAGAATTTCCCATATTTTTTTGTTTCTCCTAAATAACGACGATTTTGGTCGTTACAATGTTTCAGACCATTTATCTTGCTAAGGCCTTAGTCATTGAATTTGCAAGTTTATCACAAGTTTTAACATAATTACTATTGATGATATAACAATGATCAATACGATCTCACTATAAAAACGCATGTTAATTATTGTATTAAGTTAACTAGTATTTGACCTATTCTTCAGTCATTAGTTTACACTCCTATATTTTTGCAAGTAGTTTAACACTCCTCTTTCAGAGGAGCCAGTTTAGGCAATTGGTTAGTCCATTCTAATATATAAACACAACATTGGATTAACAAAGATACATTACTCTTATACTCGTTCCTTTGCCCTAATACTCACAATATTGTATATTATCATCGTGAGTCTGAATTTACCATTATAACAATAATTTTGTACTCTACCGATAATATTGGTGCTGCCAAAATTAATCAAAATAAGAAAAATTAATTTTTAAAAACAAAGTGTTTAATACAATCAAATCAATTCACTTTTTCACTAATTGAGGCTAAATTTTTTTCTTCAATTTCACGGTAGAATAAGCAAATAATATATTTTGCTTTTCTCATTTCCAACAAATAACAAATTTTCTCATCTTGTTTGCTTGTACACACTAAGTACTTTTACTTCAAACATAATATCAAGTCACGTTGATGGTCACATCTCTCATATTTCTTATAAGGCTAGCAAACATACTTTTTTCTATATCATACTATTTTCACACACTTGAATCAAAATGAGTGGCAACACTCACACAACCAACAAAAGTTATATTTCAAAATTCCTTTTTAACATAACGTGACTTGACAAGTTAGAAAATTTCATCACATGTTTTATGATGTTTTTCATTTCAAGAATAAATTTTATCCCAGCCAAATATTTCAGCACAAAATGGCTACTAAAAAAATATGCACTTGTAATATTTTTTTAGAACATTTCTCTAAGATCCAAAAATCAAAATTTGACAATGTTTTTTTCCTCATTTCATGAGCCACCACTATTTTAAGAATTTAAATATTTTTTTTCATGAAAAGTAGTGTCACTTTATTAATAAAAAATATTAGGTAAAAAGTATTCTTTCTCTATCTTATCTCAACTTAAGTAGAAGATTTTGTTATCCGTACATCTCTTCTCTTCCATATCTTGAAGAGAGCGATGTTGAACACAATGATTTTGAGATTTCCTATATTCATATCTGCACCTTTTCAAACTGTAACAAAAATAGGAATCTTTTTACAATTGTTGGCATAATATACAACAAGTAAAATAAATTACAGCTGCTGACAAAAATGAATAAAAATTATATTTAGGTTGAGGCGTGGATATCTCGTAATGTTTAAAGATATTGAAGTCCACTGCGGCATAAACAACACCGATCTTATAATATATCTCTTGACTTGTCCCCTCTAGGATACAACAACCCAACACATTGTACAACTCAAGTAACTATGGATTAGTTGAAGAGTTCAAAACTCTAAAAAACAACACTCTCCTTCAATATATAATTATTCTCTTTGTATAGTAAATTACTGAGTAACTTGGAATATTTTTCTTTGTTTTAAATCTCTCTTTCACTGCACTAATCTCAATGTAAACACAATATAATACTCCTCATTTTATTTCACTCTATATTCTCTTGTATATCTCTTATATCAAAATGAAGTAACACCATCACTATTTATAGGTTGAATTATTCCTTGCAATAAATATGAAGATAGTGGGGTTGTAAATTGGATAAATGAATATCCCAAAGTTACACAAGTTACAAGGAATAGTTAAGTAGAATAATGAGTGAATAATGAGTTCGATGTTACAAAAGTTATTAACCACTAATGACCACATCCTACCACAATTAATGAGAGTAAAAATACATAAATAATGTGACATATGATATACTAGGGAATTTGTCTGCGCTTCGCGTGGTAGTTAAATTTTTAAGACATAATTTTACAAAAGCCACCTCCCCTAATGTTTACAATATTAGGTATACCTTTCTTATTTCGATATTTTTGGTAACCATTCGTTAAATTTATTTAAAATAAATATAAATTAATTACAATTTGATAATTTTGTCCTTTTGTATTAATTTCTTCATATTAATTCACATTATTTTAAAAAATGACCTATCTAATGAAAGTTTTAAAAATAAATCAATATAAAGAAGTGTGAATCTTTGTTTGGTAAAAAAAACACGTTTATATATATATATATATATATATATATATATATATATTATAGTATAAACTTATTTGTGTTGATTTATTTTTATAGTATTGATTAAATAAGTCATGTTTTTAATAATATGCATTAATATGAAGAACTTAATACAAAGAAGGGCAAATTTGTCAAGTTATAATGGATTATGTTTATTTTAAATAATTTTAAAGAATGGTTTTAAAATAATAAAATAAGGGAGTAACATCATTAATTGTTCTAATTATATTATTTTATCAAGATAAATACCAACATGAATTTTTTTTGTTAAACTTATGTAACGATCCATTTGATCATTTTAAGTACTAGAGCTTTTTAATTTTATAAAATACTTTTCGATAGATTTTAAATGGATATTTTGGACTATTCGTAACTATATTATTAAATTAGTGGGGTAGTTTTAATAACTAATTTAGTTGGTGGTTAAAGAATTAACATTAAAATTAATAGTGAGTCACTTTTATTACTTTTATAATTAATTAGATATACAATTAGGGTAATAAAAGTTAAATCAAATGAAAGGAAGGTTATTATTATACAACTTATGTGCGGCGGAAACTATTGTGCGCTACAACTCAACTTTGACGTCGTCAGAATTTGATAAAGACTTTTCGAGGTAATGCATAATTAAGCTTCAATATTACTTTTCACATATTAATGGTTGAAGGAGGGGATTTATATTATATTAATATTATGATGAGAATTATGATTAGTATAATGTTATTTGTTAGAAAAGTAAGATTCATGTGCATAGGTTGGATTGGGTGCTGTGTAATTGCGCATACATGTATATATATTCTCATTCTGTTTATGTCATTCTTATGGTGTAGTTTGAGGTGCTGGCAGCCACTGGTTTCGTAACCAGTGGTCATCGTTAGATTTTATAATTCAATTATCACCTATAATTAAGTGTTGATACATTGAGATACCTAAATAAATATTAGGTATATGGTATTATATTAATACCATTAAAGTTACGTTAAATGGAGGAATAAGATTTATCCTTAGTCTTGAATTTTAGAAAATTGATTATAGAATTAAAGTTACGTTAAATGGAGGAATAAGATTTATCCTTAGTCTTGAATTTTAGGAAATTGATTATAGAATTGGGTGAGTTTTGGGTCTAGGCTAGACACATAGTAGCATGGGTGCCTAGAGACTCGTTAACTTACAAATTATGCAGACTTGGTAGATTGGAAACGTTCGAAAGCATTGAGGAAAGGAAAAGCATTGGAGAAGTAGCTTGTCTAACTTCGGTTCTTCGGTGGAGGTAGGTTATGGTTTGTTCTATTTGATAGATAAACTCTTAATAGCGATTGATATGCATTGAATGATATTGTGAAGTTCTCTATGTACTTGACTGTGTGATTTGTGATTGGTCTAAAATCCTGAGACTGTGATATTTATAATTTGAAAACCTCTCTATTGGAGTTATGCCTTGAATAAAGAAGGCTTGATATAATATTATTAACGAGCTGGAAAATGGTGATAATAAATGATAAATTAATAATATTATTGGATCGGAGTGTCACGTTTCGACATGGTATTTTTGGATCGGAGTGTCACGTTCCGACACAGTATTTTTGGATCGGAGTGTCACGTTCCGACACGGTATTTTTGGATCGGAGTGTCACGTTCCGACACGTTAACATTAAAAGAAAAAGATATTGAATTAACTTAATGTACTCAATCTCAATGAACGCATTTCCCAAATGAGTGTGATGTAGAGGCATGAGCCCTCGTGTGTGTGCTTGATATTGTGATTGATTACGTACTTGTTTCAACTGTCACTTGTTCATGTTGTGGTTTCTTATCACCTGCTAAGTACTATAGTTGACTTTATACTATTATTCCTTGTATATTAGTTTCTATTTTGGGTTGGCCGATGATACCTACTCAGTATGTGTTGCTTGTACTGACCCCTACTTGTGTTTTCTTTGTTTTTCTTTGTGGAGTGCAGCAAGTGTACCATCGACTTCGACTCGCCCTCAGCTCTAGCCAGTCTCCAGCACATCAGATTTCAGGGTGAGCTATTCCTTCTAGCTCGTGCTGGATCCTCTCAGTTATGGCGTGATGTCCTTGAATTTTGGATATGGGCCATCGTATTACTCATTTTGGGGTCTCTAATACTTTTAGACTTGATATGTTAAGAACAGATGTCCTTGATGTAATGACTTTCAGATTTTGGGGATAATATGTAATAAACTTTAGAAGCTTATTTGATTGGTTATTTTAATAAGTTTTGGAGCTTCCGCGTTATTACTGCTAGTCATAGTTGAATTATGGGTATATGTTGGGGTTTAGATTCCTTGATCCGCCCACTTAGAAAGTGAAGTGTGGATGCCACTCATGACTTAATTTGGGTCGTGACAACTTAACAATTAATATAGAACAAAAGAGAGAATTTATTGTTAAGCAATAAGCTATAATATATATATCCTTTAATTAATTTCATTTCTATTGTACAAAGCAAATATTTCATAGTAGATTATTACACATCCATAGAAGCATTTATTGGCAATTAACCCTTTAAATTTATTTTAATCTAAATAAAAGTTAAAAAAAATCTATAATTGTTAGTAAATAAAATAAAAATGAAATGAAAATTCAAAAAGAAACTAAAACAACCATTGAATTACATTTTTTTCTAGCATATACTATTTTAACAATGGAAGAAATGAAAAAAATCTATTATTGATTTAAACGTTAAGTATTGATGTCTATTACTCAATAAAAACTAATCTCCTCCTCAAAAT
The DNA here is from genome assembly GCA_029007595.1 of Solanum commersonii. Taxonomy (NCBI): domain Eukaryota; kingdom Viridiplantae; phylum Streptophyta; class Magnoliopsida; order Solanales; family Solanaceae; genus Solanum; species Solanum commersonii. The sequence goes on along the minus strand of JAJTWQ010000010.1, from coordinate 388,877 downwards.
TAGGACTCATAAATATGTTATAGTAAAAGTTGTGATTTCATAATTATATATAATAAAAATATTATAATGAGGATAAAGAAATAAAAATATTATAATACCGGTATTTCGATATAAAAAGCACCTATGAAAAATTAAATATGAATAAAAGAATGATGTACCTTTTTATAGATTTATTACAACAAAAATTTGAAAAAACTGTCAATTGAAGAACAAAAGTTAATATTTATTTTCAAGAAAATAAGAGTAGCATAAGCCTTTCAGCCTTGTGTTCTTATTTAAACAGTGTTCATATATTTATATTAGTAATTGTAATTTAATTATATATATATATATATATATATATATATATAAAGGTTATTTTGTGTTGTTTGGTTAGAATATTATTATATCATTTAGTTATTACTTTTTTATTGACATTTTAATGAGAAAAAATAAGAGACCAAATTATATAAATAGAAATTGTACAACAAATAACTCTCATACTTCTAAAATTTAATTACTCGTACTTCGAAATAAATTTTAAGTTCAGTAAGAGGCATAATAAAGATACACAAGAAATAAAAAATGAAAGAAAGAAAAACATAATACAATACACATATCATTGCGACTTTAATCATCAAAATTTAAAAATAGAAGGAAAAATAGAATCAACACATAATTGTCTAAGATCTTGTCATATCCACTTCACAAGCCTATCAATATTCAAAGCTCTCTTCTTCTTTTTCAAGTCAAACAAAGGTAGAGAGGCATCACTATTGTTGATATTCACTTCACAAATCTATCACTATTCAAAAGCTTTCTTCACATAAAAATTAAATTATTTAAGAGGCATCATAGAGATATATAAGAATAAAAAGAGAGAAAATAAAGAAAGAAAAAAAGAAAAAGTACAGTACACATATCATTAAAAAATTGAAGGGAAAAGAAATCAATACATAATTATCCAAGTTCTTGTCAATATCTACTTCAAAAACATATCACTATTCAAGAGTCTTCTTCTTTTTCTAGCCAAATAAAAGCATGAATATAATACTATGGTGAAAATGAAGGGTAGCTTTGGATAAAATCTCATGAAATAAAAAATATGAATTTATATAGTAAATAATGGAGGAATACAATAAGGTTTCATATTTAATATTTTAGGGTTATGAATATGAAAAGTTGAAAATTATGATAGTTATGACTTTATGCACATTATATCTAATAAAGAAGATATATTATATTGGGAGTTGAAAAGTTGAGTACTTGAATATAAAGACTTTATGAGATATTAAAAATAAAATAAATAATTAAATTAAGAAAAATGATCAAAAACGGATAAAAGAAAATAAAAATGAATGGAGGCCATAGAGAGGTGCCACATCACCTTGTCTATGCTCCTCCTTTATATATATATATAGAGAGAGAGTTTTATTAATATTAAAATGTCACATGAATACTGATGCAAGCTAACAATACAACAATAACTACTTTTCAATCACAAATAAGTTGGTATTGATAATATAAATTGTCACTGACCATAATTCACATTTTATATTCATTTTTAGACCAACATCTTACAATTAAAACTAAAACTGTTTTTTTAATATATGTTTTGCAAAAATAAAAATGTCGATTTTTTAACACAAAATGAAATTGAATAGGGGATTTAATGATTCATTAAAAGGGAAAATTGGGTAGAGTAATCGGTAAGAAAATGAGATATTCCATGATGAGAAGTGGAATGAAAATTTATGAACGAAGAATTTGAAGTGAAATTAATTAAGAAATTTGTAAATAGGGAGAAGAAGGGAAGGGTCAATATAGAGGATATTTGATTTTGGAGATGAAAAGATAATGTAAAATCTAGGTTAATTGGAAATGTTTAATTGTATGTTGTAGTTTTTTACTATAAATGTAAAAGTTGATGTTTCGTTACGGTTGGATTCAGTGTACCAAGAGATTTAAAAATGTATTTTATAATTTTGTTAGTGCATCTCCAAGTTTCCTAGTTGTCCATCAAAATTCACAACCCGACTTACTCCCTCATCATAATTTTGTGTGATACAACCTAATTAGGCATGCAATTTTAGAAAAAAAATCTTCCTTTTTTAAAAAACCAAAAAATTGTGATTTTAAATATGGAAAAACTTTTATGAGGCTATAAAAACTTGTAATTAAATTTGAAAAAAAGTATCATTTTTTAGAAAGGATATTAGAAAGGAACAAAGTCACATAAACGGGTGATTTAATAGCCTATCATAAATGTTATTTTAGTTATAACTATTGTGACCTTACCAAACTTCAAAAATCATGACTTCAAAACTCAAATGTTTTTATGTGTTGACTTATCAAATTAAAAGGTACTTTTGAATGATAACAAGTGTTTCACAAAACTTTTTAAAATTGTTTCTAAGTATATTTTCTCAAAAGTATTTTCCAAAAGAAAAAAAATTCGGGGAAAAATATTTTTTGTAACTGTTGAAAATCAGCGGGTCATTTGCACTTTTTTCCTTATTTTGTGTTAGTCTTTGATTTTTGCTTCTCATAACAAATTACATTTTTGGCAGGGCATAAATCTATATTTTTTCATGTCATAATATTTCACAAGTTATCCCTAGTTATGCCTTCAATTTATAAAAACTTATGCCTCATTAGGCGCAAGTTTGATTGCTTATGGACAATATTAAAGACCAATTCATTTGAATGACAAACAATAAAGACTAGTCCATTATATGGGAAATGTAAAATTATAGGGAAAACTTTTTTCTGCTACTCTTTAAAAACAATTATTTTCTCCCAAAAGCGTAACCAAACACCTCAATTTTAAAAAAAAATGATTATTAAAAATAAATAAACACTTTTTTCCTCTAAATAATTTGGCCAAACATACTTACAAATGAAAATGACTATTTGGTGTTGAAAGTTAATTTGATGAAAATTGAACTTGATATCAAAGAAAAACATACACACCAATAGGTACAAGGAAAACTTACCTTGGTTATTGATCACAATAATAATGAGAGGAAATGAGAAAAACAAATACATTTGTTCTTAAATTTATAATATTTAACTATTTTTTGATGGTAAAAAAACTTCAAGACATAGAGTTGCAAAGATTACAAATTACAATTGAAAATAAAAATGAATCAAATATTTATCTTCAAGTTGAGACAAAGAAATGTTGCTCTCTTTAAAGAGATTCAACTCCATTGCAATAAATATTTTCATCGGTCCAGCAGTAGTAAACTTTACTTGTCCCCTTCAAGATACAACAACCCAATCACAAACTCAACAAACTCTCGATAAGGGTTGAGTCCAAAGCTACACAAAAAGCGCACCTCTCTTCAACTAATAGGAACTCTCTTTTCACTAACTTTTATACACTCTCAGTTTTCTTGTACTCAAAACAAATTAAGGAAAGACCATTACTATATATAGGTGAGGAGTTCTTCCCTACCATAAATAGGAAGATAATGGATTAGTAAATAGATAAATAAATGGCCAAAAGAGGAGCGATAAGCTTTCTATATTTAGTAAGGCAATAACATGGATTCTTTAATAAATAAAAGTAAAAGATGATTTTACCATGGGAACCATTATCCTCTGTAACGACCGGGTTCCGTCTTTATAGAAAAGCCAACAAGGAAAAATTTTGGGTCGGAAAACTTTTTCGTAGTATCTTGAAATTTCCCAACCTAGTCCAGATTTAGACGAAATAGGAGTCTTTTAGGTATAGGAAAATCTGGTAACAATCGGGGAAGTCAATTATGATTTTGATTACATGAGTAGTTAGTTAACTCGTTAAACAACCCGTACAACTTTATAGAATTGAATTCGGATGAGTAGAACTTTCGAAATCGATCTTAGCGTAAAAGGTATTTTCTGAGTTTCATTGGTTAAAGGTGTATTGTGTAATGAGAAATTTGGAATTCTTTAATTATCTCTCTATCTCACGTAACCGGCCTTGGCAGGGATTTTTGCCGCTTTGGCGGGGATGTTACAACGGGGTGATGGCCTTTGTGGTGGGATCAACACAAATTAAGGTTGTTAATAAACCCCTAAATGACCTCATTATGCACTTTTAGAGTTAAGGAACGAACCCCAGGTGACTCCTACTTCTTTTTCACCATTCTTGAGGCTAAAGGTAAGCTTTTCATTCCCCAAATTCATTTTTCGATCCGTAGAACGTAATAGAATGGATGAATATTAATGGGAAAGGGTTTTGTTGTAGATTCAATGGTGGAAATAACCCGAATTTGAATAATTAGGATCATGGGTCTGATCTAGGGTAATTTAGGTAATTAGTGATTGTTTGTTGATTCCTGTGTTATTGTGATTGTTTGTAGACCAAGAACAAGCAGAACGAATATGGGAAGGATCAAGTTTCTTAGGGTTTTCAAGCTTGTTTCAAGGTAGGTGATAGTTGTGATTCTATGATTGTGTGATGTATGCTTGTTCTTAGTTCATTATGATACTTGTATTTGTATGAATGTTGCAATGTTGATCACACTTATTGTAAATGAGATAGATGGATTATCATTTCCATGAAATCATGACTTAACTGCATGATCTTGATGATTGTGATTGTGGTGTGTGAATGGGATCGGCTGGCACGTTCCGACATAACTAACTTGGATCCGTTGGCACATTCCGGCATAAAAATGGAATCGGTTGGCACGTTCCAACATAATTATGGGATCGAATACCATGTTTCGGTATGCTAACTATTTGGGTTTGGGTTCCATGAGAGGACTAATGATGTGATATAAAATGTCAAATTGATCGTTGTTGTAAATGTTGATAATATTGTATATGTTGATATATATATATATGCATGTGATTATATTGTTGTTTTGACTTGTTTATGTTGCACTGGTGGGATAGCCGCGTGATCCTACCAGTACACTGTGGTTGTGTGCTTATTCTGCACTTGCTCTTATTTTTTTTTAGTACAGAGCATCTTCAAGCGGCTATTGACAGACCTTGCTTAGGAGATCAGTGATCGTCGCTTCTAATTCAAGGGTGAGCCAATTCATCCGGGCTACCATGGGATTCTGTTTCGTCTATGTCCACCATTTCTGGACTTAGACATTTGTTCTAGTAAGTTGTTTAGTTCATTAGTTTGGGGTTGTATCCCTTCTTGTTTAGACTTGGTTTATTGTTAGATATTTTGGTTTATTGACTTTCAGGTTCTAGGTTATTTCTTCCGCATTTGTTTAGTTCTTGTTTGACTTTATTTAGAGTTTATGGGAACTCCCTACTTATTTCCTTAGTGTTGACTTAAATGCCTTAGTCATTGCTTTAGTTGCTTGGTTTGGGTTGTAGTAGTGGTTCTCCCACCGGAGAGTTAGTGTAAGTGTCAATCACGATGGTCTGGTCATGACAAAGTTGGTATCAGAGCCCAGGTTTGTTGATCTCGATATACCAAAATGAATCTAATAAAGTCATGCCAAATGGTACGGGGACACATTTACTTTTATTCGAGAGGCTATAGGACTTTAGGAAATCTTTCTATTTTCTCTTGTCTTCTTCATGCTATAACTTGATTCCAAGTGGTATCTATCGATTCAAATTGGTATCTAACCTCCTTCTCTCTTCTGTCTGCAGATGGTTAATACTAGGTATAACGGCGTCAGACCCGTAGCATTTGTCAATGCTCTGGCTGAGGAACCTGCAGCGAGAGGTCGTGGTCAAGGCAGTGGTAGAGAAAGAGCTAGGGGTAGAGGCCGTGAAAGAGTTGCGCCTGCTGGAAATAGAGCTCCTATTGAGAATGCTCCTGCGAATGAGAACCCTCCCATGCATTATGAGGAAATGGAAGAAGAGGTTACAGTTGAGAATGTTGAGGAAGTTGGACAAGAGGAAGAGGTGCAAGCTGAGGCTACAGGTATACCTCCTATTGATCCGGTGTTAGCTCAACAAATCATGTTGCTTTTGAAGGGATTGGCTGGTCCTGGATTGCTTCCATCTGTTCAAGCAATTCAAACTCCTACTAATCCTCATGTTGCTAGCACTGCGCCCAAGACGGGTGGAAACGTAGGTACTAATGCTTTCTTCCATCCTTTGTTGGGTTCTGTTATGAACGGTAATGAGAATTACATGTTGACTAAGTTTCTGAGGCTTAAGCCTCCGGTATTTCTTGGTTCTGAGAGTGAGGATGCGTATGAGTTCATTCTGGATTGCTATGAGAGGCTGCATAAATTGGGTATTGTTCACCAACATGGGGTTGAGTTTGTGTCTTTACAACTTCAGGGTGAGGCTAAGTAGTGGTGGAGAGCTTATATGGAGTGTAGATCTTCTACTTTGCCTCCATTTACTTGGACCCAATTTCATGCTCTGTTTCTAGAAAAGTATGTACCTAGAACTTTGAGGGATCGGAAGAAAGATGAGTTATGGCTTTGGAACAACGTAGCATGTCTAGTTTTTGAGGCCAAGTTTCATGCTTTGTCTAGATATGCTACTCAGTTGGTTACTACAGAGGAGTAGACAATCCAGTTATTTATTAGATGGTTGAATTCTGAGTTGCAAGTATTATCTGTTCATATAACTTCTGCAGATAGGAGCTTTAATGAGGTGACAAATTATGTTAAGAAAGTGGAGGGGGTAAGGCGAGACGGTAAGGCTAAGGCATTGGCTAAAAGGGTCAAGAACTCGAGTAACTTTCAAGGTTCTTATTCCAGAGGTTCAGGTAGACCAACACTAGTAGCCAAGCCAATTCAGTCCGCTATGCCCACCTCTACAGGTAACTACTCAGGAACTCCATCTTATAATTTTCAAGATAGCCAGGGATTCGCGCCTTCAATGGGTGGCACACCATGTTTTGATCGTACTTGCTATAATTGTGGAGAACTTGTTCATATAAGGAGAGATTGTCCCTACCGACATTTGTTTGATGCCGTGCAACAGCCTTCTAGAGCAATGATACCCGCGGGAAATTGTAATAATGGTAGAGGACGTCCATAAGGTGGGCGAGGAGGTAATCAGCGAGGTTGTGGAGGTAGAGGAAATTGTAATAGTAATGGAGGTAGGGGTAATGCGCAACCAGGCAGGGAGGTGCTCGTCATGATGATAGGGCTCAATCTTATGCTTTTCTGGGCAAGATTGAGGCAGAGGCATTTGATGCGGTGATCACATGTACTATTATTGTCTGTGACCGGATGGCTAATGTGTTGTTTGATCCATGTTCTACTTATTCATATGTATCCATGAGATGTGCCTTAGATTTTGATATGATTTGTGATATTCTTAATGCCCCTATTCGTGTTTCTACCCTAGTTGGAGAGTCAATCATAGTTACCCATGTCTATCATGCTTGTCCTATTTTTTTTATGGGTTTAAAGACTTGGGCTGATTTGGCAATATTGGATATGCCTAATTTTGATATAATCTTAGGCATGACTTGGTTGTCCCCCCTATTATGTGGAGCTTAATTGTAATACTAAGTCTGTAACTCTAGAAATTTTGGGAAGGGAAAAATTACAGTGGGAAGGGGTGTACAAGCCTAAGCAAGCTAAGATTATATCCTCCATTTGGGCTAGTAAATTGGTAGAGTAGGGTTGTTTGGCTTATTTGGCTCATATTAGGGATGTTGAGATTGAGACTCCATCCATTGGGTCTATTCCTGTGGTGTCTGAATTTAGTGAAGTGTTTCCTAATGATTTGTCTGGTATGCCTTTGGATAGAGATATAGATTTTTGCATTGATTTAGAGCCTGGTACGCGCCCCATTTCTATCCCTCCATATCTGTTACAACCTGAGAGCACCCCCTAGTCGTTACCGGCGTATTCGACCTCGAAGAGGTCTTATACAAGCCCTTGGCATTCGTCATAGCACGTATCATAGAATAAAATCACGGAAAATTAAAAACTTTTACTTTGGAAGTTCAACTTCACTTCATATATGAAAAACATAATCTAACTTCGTAAACAATGTACCATCTAGGCATAGAAGTATAAAAAATGGGACTTAGCCCTTACATCAATAGGAAGTCTTGAAATAGGATAGTACAACAATGTCTTTAAACATAAGCAAAGAGCTAAACATAAAAGCTAGATCATAGGGTATTGTCCTCGAACTTGAGGACTCACCAACTTGGGAAAGCAACTCCAAGTGTATTGAGAAGTAAGCTTGAACCCTTAACGGCCCGAACCTAAAGGTTTGGGGAAAATGGAGAAAATATGGGTTAGTATAACATACGTACTAAGTATCGCTACTATGCATAAAAACCATTGAAACATGCATAAAAGGACATTTAGTCAAAATATGCTCTTTACCAAGTAAATCCAATATGCACACAAAGTAAGCATCATAGTCCAAACCAACATAATATCATCCCAACATGTAGACAACCCAAGCAATACTAGAGCAATGAAAAGAATAGAACCACATAACCCTATTCAAAGCCAAGTATCACATTAAGCAACCTACTTTAAGCATACATTCATAAGATCATATTTCATCATAACTTACCATATTCATAATGATCATACATAACATAGCTTCAACATACATAAGTCATAATCATCATAATCATAAGAGAACACTACTATAACCATCTCTTAGGATACCACAAGTGCAATGTGTAAGAGAAGTCCCATACCCTCCCTTACACTATGTAGAAAACCCTTAAGAAAGACCTAGTAAGAGTTCATAGCTTTCATACCTTCATTTGCTTTTACATTAGGGAAATATTGCAATAACCGACATAGACCATGAGAGCTACATGGAATCCGATGTTCTACTCTCACACTGAAAATAGAGGGTTCACACTTGCCTAAGGTGTAACCATTCCTACATAGCTATCTAGGTGGATCCACTAAGCTAGAGTCCTATGTGGGCACATAGCTAAGGGTCAAGGAGATTGCTTCTAGAAACCCTAACTTACTAAACGTGGGGGTTTCCATCTCATGAGACAATACATACCATGGGTAATCCAGACTTGCTAAACATGAGGAAATCCATGTGGGGAGCCGGACTTACTAAACGTTAGAACCCCATCTCATTTACATGCCCTGTTGGTGCTAATCATCTAATTCCCTTTTGTAATCATCTTTAGTCATCACATAAGTTCACATTAGCCTTTACTAGACTCTTATGGAGACATCTTACCATAATAGCTCATATGTGTTCATACGTGAGAAACAATCCTTTCACTTTAGAAACACTTAGCAAGTGAGTAAACCTTTCACTTCACATTACATTATAATCATGAGAACTACCTTTCAATCATATAGCAATCATACCATAACATACATACATACTTCATAGCTAATTCAAGTGTAGAGAGTTAAGGATGAGAAAACTAGGTCAGCAACACCACAACAACACATTAGCTATAGAATCATTACAATCTAAGTAATTCACGTTTCATACTTGAGTTCAAAGAAGAACCAACCTTCATACCTTCTTTCCCTTCATGGGACATCCATACTTCAATTACCAAACAATTCATAACCAATACATAATACAAGGCAATTCATGAAGCAATAATATAATCAACATCAATATAAGCGATCGACATATTCCCTTCATAGCCTTCAAGGCTTCATTCAAAGACTCAACCCTAATTTCATAGAAATTATACATAACCTAGGGTAGAATCATCATACAAACATGAATTACATAAAATCACATTCCATTCATAGCCTTCAATCAATATCAAATACAAACTAGGGTTAGAATTAGGAAAAGAAGGAGAAACATTGGTTTCATGGGGAATTATTTATAAAACCACCAATACAACATAAATTAATCCATAATTGTTCATATAACATCAATCAAAGTCAGTTTATAACATCAATTTCACTTTAGAAAGAAGACCCACGTTTTTGGATTGAAACGTAGAAATTGGAGATTTTGAAATTCACCTTGAAGGGGCCTCTTGGGGAAAGGAATCCCAAGAGTGATAAGCAACTATACCTTATTGACGAATTAACCACGAAAATCCAAGTTGAAACCTTGGAGAGTTGGTCTTTTCTTGAAGCTCCAATCTTTTTCAATGGAGTTCTTGAGGAGAAAGAGCAGAGAGAAGGAGGAACTTTAGGTTTTGATCTCTGGGGTTTTGTGTTTGAGTGATAAGAGTGAGGTAAATTGACTTAAAAATCATTATATATACATCCCCTAAAGTACCCTAAATACCCCTCACTTAGTTCGACTCTTTAATGAAGTAAAAATTGATTTATGAATTTCTGCATTTTTATCGCGGAACAAGTCCACGACGCGGAAATGTTCCCTGAAGATATTTAGAATTAAATTTCTAGATGGTAGAGTCGCGACACGAACTAAATTTTTTTCTTCTTGGGGGAGCTAGTCCGTGACGCGAACCGATTCCCTCCTAGTGCAATTTGCAAGCTGCCTTGGCAACTTGCTTGGCCATGGTTGGGGTCCTCCTCGGGGCCCCTTAGGTTGGCCCCGAGGAGTCGTATTCGAACGGTTTGACCCTAAAAAGATATATTTATCTAATTTAAACCTTTTTACATGATTATACCATCATACGACACTCCCAAACCTGCCCAAAACCTAAGGACAGTAGAACACATTCTTTTCTAGTTTCCGGACGTCGTGGTCGTTTCTTGACATTTAGACTTTTACTCTTCCAAACCAAGTCAATTGCATTAATTTAGGTTTAGAAACATAATTTTAACTATTTTTGAGTCATTATTCATAAGGTGAGGCTCTAACTTAAGTCATAGAATTTTCGGGGTGTTACAATACCCCCCTTAGGAACATTTGTCCCTGAATGTCACTTTGACATCCTTCTAGGGAGACAATGACTCAAACTAGCAGCACAACAACCTGTCACACCAACAACATCATATAATCATATCATATAGGAATTTAATCCACAACATCACTATGCTCAAAACTCTTTACTTCACATAAGTATAGGAGGAACTACCTTCTCCATATTCAATTAGCATCAACATATATATTAAGCAATCAACAAAACATTTCTTTAACAAGACAACATCAAGCATGCTCATTACAACTCTCATGAAGACAACATCACACAACATCTATGGGTGCAATTTCAACCATGAGAAACAAAATTCATGAAAACTCAAAATACAACTTAAGCATGAATTTTCACAAAAATATTCACATACTAGGAAATCATGTCATAATCATCAACACACATGCTTTTCAATTTATACCAAATTAAGAGAGACTACTAACCTCAACTTTGGCTAGGAGTAGGAGGAAAAAGATGAGGGTAGCAGGACTTCATGTCGGCCTCGGCCTCCCATGTTGCACCCTCAACTAGGTGGTTTCTCCATAGGACTTTTACAGAGGCAACCTCTTTATTCCTCAACTTCTTAACTTGACGATCTAAGATTTCGACCGGAACCTCTTCATAAGAAAGGTTCTAATTCACCCCTAAACCTTCTAGAGGGAGAATGGACATCGGGTTACCTATACATTTCTTTAACATAGAAATATAGAACACCAGGTGAACCGGTGCCAATTCGATGGGTAATTTCAACTCATAAGTGACTTTTCTGACACGCTTCAAGATCTCATAAGGCCTAACATACCGGGGGCTAAGCTTCCCCTTCTTACCAAACCTCATCACCCCTTTCATGGGTGAGATCTTCAAGTAGACCCAATCACCTACTTCAAATTCAAGATCCCTTTTTCTATTATCGGAATAAGACTTTTGCAGACTATGAGCCATTTTCAACATATCCCTTATAAGTTGAACTTTTTCCATAGCCTCATATACTACCTCGGGACCAAGAAGAGAAAATTCACCCACTTCAAATCACCTAATTAGAGATCGACACCTTCTACCATAAAATGCTTCAAAAGGTGCCATAGCAATACTTGAGTGGTAGCTATTGTTGTAGGAAAATTCTATCAAAAGTAGGTGGTCATCCCAATTACGTTTGAAGTCAATGACACACGCTCTCAACATGTCCTCTAGGGTTTGGATGGTGCGTTTCGCTTGACCATCCGTTTGAGGGTGAAATACGGTACTAAGTTTCACTTGAGTACCAAGCCCACTTTGGAAAGACCTCCAAAAATGGGAAGTAAATTGGGCACCTCTATTCAAAATAATCGACAACGAGGCCCCACACAACTTCACAATCTCCTTAATGTACAACTTAGCATAATTTTTCGCCGAATAAGAAACCTTGATGTGGAGGAAATGGGCTGATTTAGTTAATCTATCAACAATGACCCAAATGGAGTCATGTTGCCTACGGGTTCGAGGCAAACCTACCACAAAGTCCATATTGACCTCTTCCCACTTCTAAGTGGGAGTATCAATAACTTGAGTTAGACCTCCCAGTCCTTGGTGCTCGGCTTTGACTTGTTGGCAATTTAAGGACCTAGCCACAAAATTTGCTATGTCTCTTTTAATTTCATTCCACTAATAAATCTCACGTAATTCACGATACATTTTGGTGGCTCCAGGATGGATGGAGTATCGGGACCCATAGGCCTCCTCTAAGATTGTCTCTCTTAGGCCATCAACATCCAGCACACATAACCTCCATTGGTGCCTAAGCTCTCCATCTTCTCCTTGAGAGAAAGTTTCTATTGCTTTGTTGAGAACCGACTCTTTTAGTTCCATTAAAATAGGGTCAAGATGTTTCTTAGACTTCACGTCAACAACAACTGATGACTCGAAATTATGATGGACCATGACACCTCTTTTTGGGGAATCTTCAAGTCAGACACCCAACCGGGCTAGCCTATGTACATCACGGGCTAAATCCCTTTTCTCTTCTTCCACATGTGACACACTACCCATAGATATATGACTCAAAGCATCCGCAACCACATTTGCTTTTCCGGGGTGGTAAAGGACACTTATATCGTAATCTTTCAAGAGTTCCAACCACCTCCTTTGTCGGAGATTCAATTCTTTTTGGATAAAAACATATTGAAGACTCTTCTGGTCGGTAAACACATCCACATGTACCCCATAGAGATAGTGTCTCCAAATCTTTAAAGCAAAGACTACGGCTGCTAGCTCAAGGTCATGAGTTGGATAATTCTTCTCATGCACCTTGAGTTGTCTTGAGGCATAAGCTATAACCTTACCATGTTGCATGAGGACACAACCCAAACCCACTCGGGAAGTGTCACAATATAATAAAAACCCTTCGGTGCCCTACGGTAAGGTCAAAATCGGAGCGGAGGTGAGCTTATCTTTCAACAATTGGAAGCTCTTTTCACAAGATTCCAACCATTCAAACTTGGATTTCTTTTGAGTTAAGGCCGTTAATGGAGATGCAATAGATGAAAATCCCTCAACAAAACTCCGGTAGTAACCGGCCAAACCCAAAAAGCTTCGAATGTCGAAAGGACTCAAATGTCTAGGCCAACTTTTGACCGTATTGGTTTTCATTAGATGAACTTCTATACCCTCACTAGAAACAATGTGACCAAGGAAAGCAACTGATCTGAGCCAAAACTCGCACTTGCTAAACTTAGCATATAGTTGGTGATCTTTGAGGACTTGCAATACTATCCTCAAATGATTCATATGATCATCCTCACTTTTAGAGTATATCAAGATGTCATCAATAAAGACAATAAGAAATGAGTCTTCATAATTTCTAAACACACGATTCATAGAGTCCATGAAAGCTGCCGGGGCATTTGTAAGACCAACGGACATCACTAAGAACTCAAAATGTCCATATCTTGTTCGGAAGGCTATTTTTGGAACATCAACCCCTCTCACCCTAAGTTGGTGATAACCCGACCTCAAATCAATTTTTGAAAAGTAACTCGCTCCTTGAAGTTGATCAAATAAGTCATCAATCTTACGGAGTAGATACTTGTTCTTAATGGTCACCTTATTTAATTATCGGTAATCAATACACATACGAAGAGCTCCATCCTTCTTCTTCACAAATAACACCGATGAACCATAAGTAGATATACTAGGTTGGATTAAAACCTTATCCAACAAATCTTTGAGTTGAGTTTTTAATTCCATTAACTCCGCCGGGGCCATTCGATACGCAGGGATTGAAATGGGTTGTGTATCCGGCAATAAATCTATGCCAAAATCTATTTCCATTTTAGGAGAAATCTTGGGTAAGTCATTGGGAAAGACTTTTGGAAAATCCTTCACTACGGGGACCGACTCCAAAGGAGGAATCTCGAACTCAAGATCCTTGAACCTCACAATATGATAGAGAAAACCCTTAGAAATCAACTTACAAGCTTTTAGACATGAAATGATCCTGCACCTAGGAACGGAGTTTCCTCCCTTCCATTCTAAAATGAGTTCATTAGGAAATAGAAACTTCACATTTTAGGTCCTACAATATATGGATGCAAAACAAGCATGAAGCCAATCCATCCCCAATATAACATCAAAATCTAACATATCAAGTTCCACCAAATCAACCAAAGTGACTCTATTGGGCAATGATATGGGACAACTCCTGTAAACTCTTTTAACAACTATGGGATCACCCACCGGGGTAGAAACCGAAAAGGGTTCATCTAAGACATCAAGAAGCATATCAAACTTCATAGCCACTAAAGGGGTTTACAAAAGACAAAGTGGCACTAGGATCCAACAATGCATAAACATTAATTGAAAATACTTGTAGCATACCGGTCACAACATCCGGAGAGAAATATTGGTCACCTCGGGATTGGAGAGCATAGAAGCGATTCTTCTTAGGAGCATCGGGATTTGGGCCACTTGCTTGTGCTTGAGCATTTTCCCTTCCTTGAGTCTTTAGCATAAGGCAGTCTCTCCTCATGTGGCCGCTCTTACCACAACCATAGCAATTACCCATGCCAACTAGGCACTTGCCTTCATGTTTTTGACCACAGTTTATACAAATAGGCTTCTCAACATAAGGACCGCAACCTCTTTCTTCTTGAGGCTTGGGGGTAGACACTTTACCTTTGTTGACCCTTGGGGTGTTAGGAGGACCTTGGTTGGAAAACCTCTTTCTGAACCTTGGCTTATCTTGGATTTCAATCCTAACCTTAGAAGAATTTCCATCATCGGCCCTTGACCTCTTCAATTCTCTACCAACTTGTTTAAACTTTTGCTTCTCAATTTATTTGGCATGAACCATAAGACGAGAAATGTCCATCCTTGGGATTAGCATAGCCAACCTACATTCATTCACCATAAGATTAGATACCCTAATAATAAATTTATTCATTGTAGCTCTAGAGTCCAACACCAAAGTAGAAGCATGCTTGGACAATTGAGTGAACTTTAGGCCATACTCCTTTACACTCATACCCCCTTGATGGAGGTTGATGAATTCTTGCATTTTCCTCTCCCTTAGTTCCAAGGGGAAAAACCTATCAAGAAAAGTCTTCTTGAATGTAGCCCAACTTATCGGACCCTTTCTAATAGGTCTTCCCTCCTTCTATTGTTCATACCACACTTGTGCCACATCTTTGAGTTGATAGGCGGCTAGCTCCGCCTTTTCTTGAGACGACACACCCATAACCTCTAGAACCTTAAACATTTCATCAATAAACCCTTGTGGATCCTCTTCCACTTTTGAGCCAAAGAAAGTAGGGGTATTCATCCTTGTGAAATCCCTTATCCTAAAAGCAGTAGTGCTAGCATTGGGGTTCACTTGCACCCTAGCATCCCTAGCAACTTGAGTGGCCAACATTTGAGTCAAATTATAAATAGCCAACCTTATCTCAACATTAGATATAGCCCTTTCCTCAACAGGAACTTGAGGGCTTTGATGAGCTTGAGGGGGAACCACCTCATTCACATTCTCCTCATTAGCCCTCCTTACATTATTCCTTCTTGTATTCATTTCCTAAGCACAAGAGAAGGATTACAAGAAAAGGACTAAATATAGTTAAGACTCTTAGGCACAACTATGGAATAACAAGAGAGTGAAAGTTCATAAGCATCTCATAGCCTCTCATTCATAAGTGTGCCGCACTACACACCCATAAAAAAGACTCTACTCGACGTGGTATCTCGTGACATAAATCCTACATTATTCTCAACCTTATGCTCTGATACCAAGTTTGTAATGACCCGAGAGCACCGCCTAGTTGTTACTGGCATATTCGACTTCGAAAAGATCTTATACAAGCCCTTAACATTCGTCATAGCATGTATCATAGAATAAAATCACGAAAAATTAAAAACTTTTACTTTGGAAGTTCAAATTCACTTCATATATGAAAAATAGAATCTAACTTCGTCACAATGTACCATCTAGGCATAGAAGTACCGAAAATGAGACTTAACCCTTACATAAATAAGAAGTCTTGAAATAGGAAAGTACAACAATGTCTTGAAACATAAGTAAAGAACTAAACATAGAAGCTAGATCATAGGGTCTTGTCCTCGGACATGAGGACTCACCAACTTAGGAAAACAACTCCAAGTGTCTTGAGAAGTAAGCTTGAATCCTCAACGGCCCGAACCTAAATGTTTGGGGAAAAGGGAGAAAATATGGGTTAGTACAACACACGTACTAAGTATCGCTACTATGCATAAAAACCATTGAAACATGCATAAAAGGACATTTAATCAAAACATGCTCTTTACCAAGTAAATCCAATATGCACACAAAGAAAGCATCATAGTCCAAACCACCATAATATCATCCCAACATGTAGACAACCCAAAAAATACTAGTGCAATGCAAAGAATAGAACCACATAACCCTATTCAAAGCCAAGTATCACATTAAGCAACCACCTTCATGCATACATTCATAAGATCATATTTCATCATAACTTACCATATTCATAATGATCATACATAACATAGCTTCAACATACATAAGTCATAATCATCATAATCATAAGAGAACACTACTACAACCATCTCTTAGGATCCCACAAGTGCAATGTGCAAAAAAAGTCCCATACCCTCCCTTACACATTGCAGAAACCCTTAAGAAAGGCCTAGTAAGAGTTCACACCTTTCATACCTTCATTTACTTTTACATCAGGGAAATATTGCAATAACCGACAGAGAACATGAGAGCTACATGGAATTTGGTGTTCTACTCCCACACCGAAAAGAGAGGGTTAACACTTGACTCAGGTGTAACCATTCGTACATAGCTATCTAGGTGGATCCACTAAGCTAGAGTCCAATGTGGACGCATAGTTAAGGGTCAAGGAGATTGCTTCTAGAAACCCTAACTTACTAAATGTGGGGGTTTCCATCTCATGAGACAATACATATCGTGGGTAATCTGGACTTGCTAAACGTGAGGAAACCCATGTGGGGAGCCGGACATACTAAATGTTAGACCCCCATCTCATTTACATGCCCTTTCGGTGCTAAGCATCTAATTCCCTTTTGTAATTATCTTTAGTCATCACATAAGTAAATATTAGCCTTTCCTAGACTCTTATGTAGACATCTTACCATAATAGCTCGTATGTGTTCATAAGTGAGTAACAATCCTTTCACTTTAGAAATACTTAGCAAGTGAGTAAACCTTTCACTTTACATTACATTATAATCATGAGAACTACCTTTCAATCATATAGCAATCACACCATAACATACATAAATACTTCATAGCTAATTCAAGTGTAGAGGGTTAAGGATGAGGAAACTAGGTAATCAACACCACAACAACACATTAGCTATAACATCATTACAATCTAAGTAATTCACCTTTCATACTTGAGTTCAAAGAAGAAGCAACCTTCATACCTTCTTGCCCTTCATGGGACATCCATACTTCAATTACCAAACAATTCATAACCAATACATAGTACGAGGTAATTTATGAAGTAATAACATAATCAACATCAATATAAGCAATTGACATATTCCTTTCATAGCCTTCAAGGCTTCATTCAAAGAATCAACCCTAATTTCATTGAAATTATGCATAACCTAGGGTAGAATCATCATACAGACATGAATTACATAACATCACATTCCATTAATAGCCTTCAATTAATATCAAACACATACTAGGGTTAGAATTAGGAAAAGAAGGAGAAACAAGGGTCTCATGGGGAATTCTTCAAGAAACCATAAATACAACATAAATTTATTCAGAATTATTCATAGAACATCAATTAAAGTCAGTTTATAACATCAAATTTCACTTTAGAAAGAAGACCCACGTTTTTGGATTGAAAACATAGAAATTGGAGATCTTGAAATTCATCTTGAAGGGGCCTCTTGGGGAAAGGAATCCCAAGAGTGATAAGCAACCATACCTTAGTAAATTCCTTGAGAACTGATGGGGAAAAATCAAAACCTTGCTGCCCTAGATGAACCTTGGTCTTCTTCTTCAATGGGGTTCTTAGTTGAGAGAGTTTTGAGAAAGAATGAATTTGACTAGTGAGTTTAGTTGTGTGAGTTAAAGTCTTAGGGTTAGGGTCTTATAGTTAGGTTTAGAATGGTAGTTAGTTAACTAACCACCCATATTAACCCTTAATTAAATAACTAACTAAAACTAAGACCCCTAAACTAGAAACTAGAAACTTAAAACTACCAGGACTTACGACCCTCCACCTACGGACCGTGGGTGGAGTTACGGACCTTGCTGGTCATATGTTGTTTGGACACATGGTTCATAAGGTCCATGAAAGCCGCTGGGGCATTTGTAAGACCAAAGGACATCACTAAGAATTCAAAATGACCGTATCATCTTCGGAAGGCTGTTTTCGGAACATCAACACCTCTCACCCAAAGTTGGTGATAACTCGACCTTAAATCAATTTTTGAAAGGTAACTCGCTCCTTGAAGTTGATCAAATAAATCATCAATCCTAGGGAGTGAATACTTGTTCTTAATGGTCACCTTATTTAATTGTTGGTAATCAATACACATACGAAGAGATCCAGCATTCTTCTACACAAATAACATCGGTGCACCCTAAGGATATATACTAGGTTGGATGAAACCCTTATCCAACAAATCCTTGAGTTGAGCTTTTAATTCCTTCAACTCCGCTGGGGCCATCCGATAAGGAGGGATTCAAATGGGTTGTGTATCTGGCTATAAATTTGTACCGAAATCTATTTTCCGTTTGGGAGAAATCTCGGGTAAGTCATCAGGAATGACTTTCGAAAAATCCTTCACTGCGGGGACCAACTCCAAAGGAGGAATCTCGGACTCAAGATCCTTGACCCTCACAATGTGATAGAGACAGCCCTTAGAAATCAACTTATAAGCTTTTAGACATGAAATGATCCTTCCCCTAGGGACGAAATTTCCTCCCTTCCATTCAAAAATGGGTTCATTAGGAAATTGAAAATTCACAATTCGGGTCCTACAATCTATGGACACGAAACAAGCATGAAGCCAATCTATTGCCAATATAACATCAAAGTCTAACATATCAAGTTCCACCAAATCAACCAAAGTGATTCTATTGGGCAATGATATGGGAAAACCCCTATACAATCTTTTAGCAATTATGGAATCACCCAATGGGGTGGAAACTGAAAAGGGTTCATTTAAGACATCGGGAAGCATATCAAACTTCGTAGCCACCAAAGGGGTTACAAAAGACAAAAAGTGGCACCAGGATCCAACAATGCATAAACATTAATTGAAAATACTTGAAACATACCGGTCACAACATCCGGAGAACTCTCTTGATCACCTCGGGATTGGAGAGCATAGAAGCAATTCTTCTTATGAGCATCAGGATTTGGGCCACTTGCTTGTGCTTGAGCATTTTCCCTTCCTTAAGCCTTTAGGATAGGGCAGTACCTCCTCATGTGGCCGTTTTTTCCACAACCATAGCAATTTCCCGTGCCAACTAGGCACTTGCCTTCATGTTTTCAGCCACACTTTGTATAAATAGGCTTCTCAACATAAGAACCACCACCTTTTGTTTCTTGAGGCTTGGGGGTAGACACTTTACCTTTGTTGACCCTTGAAGTGTTAGGAGGACCTTGGTTGGAAAAACTCTTTTTGAAGTTTGGTTTATCTTGAATTTCAAACCTAACTTTAGAAGAATTTCCATTATTGGCCCTTGACCTCTTCAATTCTCTACCAACTTTCTTAAGGTTTTGCTCCTCAATTTGTTCAGCATGAACCATAAGACGAGAAATGTCCATGCTTGGGATTAGCATAGCCGACCTACATTCATTCACCACAATATCGGATACTCCCATAACAAATTTATTCATTGTAGCTCTAGAGTTCAACACCAAAGTAGGAGCATGCTTGGACAATTGAGTGAACTTGAGGCCATACTCCTTCACTCTCATACCCCCTTGACGAAGGTTGATGAATTCTTGCATTTTCCTCTCCCTTAGTTCCAAGGGGAAAAACCTATCAAGAAAAGCCATATTGAATGTAGCCCATCTTATCGAACTCTCTCTAATAGGTCTCTCCTCCTTCTATTGCTCATACCACACTTGTGCCACATCTTTGAGTTGATAGGCAGCTAACTCCGCCTTTTCTTGAGAAGACACACCCATAGCCTCTAGAACCTTAAACACTTCATCAATGAATCCTTGTGGATCTTCTTCCACCTTGGAGCCAAAGAAAGTAGGGGGATTCATCCTTGTGAAATCCGTTATCCTAGAAGTGGTAGTGCTAGCATTGGGGTTCACTTACACCATTGCATCCCTAGCAACTTGAGTGCCAACACTTGAGTCAAATTATAAATAGCCGACCTTATCTCAACATTAGACATATCCCCTTCTTCAATAGGAACTTTAGTGTTTTGAGGAGCTTGAGGGGGAACTGCCTCATTCACATTCTCCTCACTGGACCTCCTTGCATTGTTCCTTCTTGTATTCATTGCCTATAAGCACAAAAAAAGGATTAGAAGAAAAGGACTAGATAGAGTTAAGACTCTTAGGCACGACTATGGAGTAACAAAAAAATGAAAGTTCCTAAGCATGTCGTAGCCTCCCATTCATAAGTGTGGCACGTTTCACACCCATGAACAAGACTCTACTAGATGTGGTATCTTGTGACATGGATCCTACATTATTCTCAACCTTATGCTCTGATACCAAGTTTGTAACGACCCGAGGGTACCCCCTAGTCGTCACTGGCGTATTCTAACTCAAGGTGCATTAGAAGAATTATCCAACTCATTACCTTGAGCTAGCGGCCGTAGTCTTTGCCTTAAATATTTGGAGACACTATATCTATGGGGTACATGTGAATGTGTTTACCGACCACAAGAGCCTTCAATCAATATCCAACACAAACTAGGGTTAGAATTAGGAAAAGAAGGAGAAACATGGGTCTCATGGGGAATTCTTCAAGAAACCATAAATACAACATAAATTCATTCATAATTATTCATATAAGATCAACTAAAGTCAGTTTATAACATCAAATTTCACTTTAGAAAGAAGACCCACGTTTTTGGATTGAAAACATAGAAATTGGAGATTTTGAAATTCATCTTGAAGGGGCCTCTTGGGGAAAGGAATCCCAAGAGTGATAAACAACCATACCTTAGTAAATTCCTTGAGAACTAATGGGAAAAAATCAAAACCTTGCTGCCCTAGATGAACCTTGGTCTTTTTCTTCAATGGGGTTCTTAATTGAAAGAGTTTTGAGAAAGAATGGATTTGACTTGTGAGTTTAGTTGTGTGAGTTAAAGTCTTAGGGTTAGGGTCTTATAGTTAGGTTTAGAATGGTAATTAGTTAAATAACCACCCATCTTAACCGTTAATTAAATAACTAACTAAAACTAAGACCCCTTAAACTAGAAACTAAAAACTAAAAACTGCCAGGACTTACGACCCTCCACCTACAGACCATAGGTAGAGTTACGAACCGTGCTGGTCATCCGTCATTTGGTACTGAGGCTCCCTTTTGGGGGTTCAAGTCTCCCACGACTAAGTATGGGCTGACGGCCATGACTTACTGTCCATCGACTAGTCTATGGGCCGTGAATTTTGGTCTTATCGTTTGCTGCAGTTTTGACAGCTTTTGGATCCATGTTTGGGTCCTCCTTAAGGGGGGTCCTTGGGGGGTCATACCCAAACGTTTTTACCCTATAAACATAACTTACCTAATTTAAACCTTTTTTACAAGATTATACCATCATACGACACTCCCAAACCTGCCCAAAACCTAAGGTCACACTAGAACACATTCTTCTCTAGTTTTCGGACGTCGTGGTTGTTTCTTGACATTTGGACTTTTACTCTTCCATACAAAGTCAATTACATTAGTTTAGGTTTATAAACATCATTTTGACAATTTTTAAGTCATTATTCATAAGGTGAGGCTCTAACTTAAGTCATAGAATTTTTGGGGTATTATAGTATTTTTTTAGCGTCGTTGGTTAGAGGTGTGTTGTGAAATGGGAAATTTGAAATTCTTTAATTAGTTCTCTACCTTGCGTAACTTGCCTTGGCAGGAATTTTTTTCGCTTTGGCGAGGCCGCTACAAAGGGGTGACGACCGCTGTGGCGGGCTAGACACAAATTAAGGTAGTTAATAAACCCTTAAACGACCTCATTATGCACTTTTCAACTTTTAGAGTTAAGGAATGAACCACAAGCGACTCCTACTCATTTTTCACCATTCCTGGGGCTAAAGGTAAGCTTTTAACTCACCGAATCTATTTTTCGATCTGTAGAACGTAATAGAATGGGTGAATATTGATGGGGTATGGTTTTGTTATAGATTGTATGGTGGAGATAACCCTAATCTAGATAATTGAGATCATGGGTTTGATCTAGGGTTCATAAAATTGTTAGTCATTCGGGTAATTAACGATTGTTTGTTGATTCCTGTGTTATTGTGATTGTTTGTAGACCAAGAACAAGCGAAAAGAATCCGAAAAGGGAATGATCAAGTTTCTTAGGGTTTGAAGCTTGTTTCGAGGTAGGTGATGGTTGTGATTTTGTGATTTTGTGATGTATGCTTGTTCTTGTTCCATTATGATACTTTTATATGTATGAATGTTGCAATGTTGATCACACTTGTTGTAAATGAGATAGATGAATTATCATTGCCATGAAATCATGACTTAGTTGTATGATCTTGATGATATACCTGTGAATGTGATTGTGGTGTGTGAATGGGATCGGTTGCCACATTCCGACATAACTAATTTGGATCGGTTGCCACGTTCTGACATAAAATAGGATCGATTAGCACGGTACGACATAATTATGGGATCGGGTACCACATTTCGAAATGCTAATTGTTTGGGTTTGGGTTCCATGAGAGGACCAATGATGTGATATAAAATGTGAAACTAATCGTAGTAGTAAATGTTGATAATATTGTATATGTATGTGATTATATTGTTATCTTGACTTGTTTATGTTGCACTAGTGGGATAGCCACGTGATCCTACCAGGACACTGTGGTTGTGTACTGATTCTGCACTTGCTGTTATATTTGTTGAGTATAGGATATCTTCAAGTGGCTATTGACAGACCTCACTTAGGAGATCAGTGATCGTCGCTTAGAATTCAAGGATGAGCCAATTCTTTCGGGCTACCATGGGATTCTCTTTCGTCTATGTCCACCATATCCGGACTTAGACATTTGTTCTAGTTCGTTGACTAGTTCATTAGTTTGGGATTGTATCACTTATTGTTTAGACTTGGTTCATTGTTAGATGTTTTGGTACATTGAATTTTAGGTTATTGGCTATTTCTTCCGCATTTGTTTTGTTCTTGTTAGAATTTATTTGGAGTTTATGGGAACTCCCTATTTATTTCCGTAGTGTTGACTTAAATGCCTTAGTTATTTTTTTAGTTGCTTTATTTGGGTTGTAGCAGTGATTCTCCCACCGGAGAGTTAGTGTGGGTTCCAATCATGATGGTCTGTGTAGTGACATCCTCGATCTTGTTGAGTCCAGGCTTCATAGTTGTCTCATCTACAGCATCATTCAATTCACCAATATTAAGAAGTTGTGGGGATAAAAATATATATGAAGGGCATAAGTCATTGGCCACTAACATCTACAAAGTAATGTAGCAGTTAAAGAGAAAATTGAAATTCTCTAAAGTCCTCAATAGATAGAAAGTATATGTAGCACCTCAGCACACAATAATTCTCCATGAAGAAACAGATAGGAGTAAGGCCAAATGAATGCCCACCAATGGCAAGAAAGAGCAACATCAAAGAGTAGCATCTTTGTACCCCATTATAAAGAAAATTAACAATATTAAATATTAATATTAAAAATTCCACATTAACAATCTCCCTCTCATATTTAATATTAATACAAGAGAGTATATCTACTTAAGGAAGACTATTATGCATAATGAAGGTGTTTTATGCTATCAATCTCCACTTGGTAAAATAATGATTTTTTCTCTTGAGTTATAGTGGACTCAGAATATTACTTCTAACACACTATAATCAAGGTGTTGACATGAGCTTTACTAGTCATCACATTATGATGTTGTGTTATCCTGGTTTCACGAGTGGTTTTGAACTTAAGCCTAATTCTAATAGGAGGTAGCCTACTTCCATACTTACATAGGTTATATTGTTGATAGTTCTCTTGTAAGCTTAACACTCCACCCATACAAGCTATGGATTTTCATTAAGAGTTTTTGCAAAATCAACCTCCACAATTCACTCACGAAACAATGCACTCATATCATAGGAAGGGAAATAAAATATTGCACTTCACAATAAGTCATCATTTTTTTTTTTGTTGAACCTGATTATAGGATCTCTAGTTCCCAAGTTGGGTTCCTCATATATTACTCATAAATTTACTGGCTTCAGTCCCATCTCTTTCGATGTGCTCTAGACCTTTTCTCTAGTTAAGGCCTTAGTAATATGATCTGCAAAAGTATCACAAGATTTGACACAATCAATATCAATGGTACCACTTGTCAAATATTATATCACATAACTCTATTTTCGTCCTTATGTGTCTAGATTTTTACTGTTGTAATAACAATTTTGAATTCGACCAATTATAGCGATGTTGTCACAATGAATTAAAAAAAGAGAAATTGGTTTTACAAAATAATGTATTTGAAATAACAAATCCCTTAATTAATTCGCTTCTTTTCTAGCTAAAGCTAAAGCAATATTAGAGCATCCATGGTAGAGTAATCAATTATAGTTCACTTTTTATTTTATTTCAACCAAATAGCACCATCACCCAAAGCAAAAATATGACCTATGGTAGAATAGGAATCACTTGATCAAGTGTTCTAATCGGCATACGAAAAGTAGATATTTTATATATGTCACGACCTAAGGCTAGCCCCTAGATGCGACACGATGTACAAGACTCGAAAAAGTCTCATACAAGCCTCATAACATGTCATTGCATAAGATAATAGAAATAGTGTGGAATTTAAAACTTCTCTTTAAATCCATACAATCTAAAAACCTTTAAAACAACAGAAGTCTATTGTCTCACATGGCCATCTAAAACAATATCTTGAAACAAAAGTAGGGTCATGGCCCTTTACAATAGAAAGTCTATCAAATGTCTATTACATGAAAGAAATGAACATCAATGAAGCATGTGTCCTCAAATGTATGAGGACATACTAATAGCCTTGGAAGAACTCAATCCAAGCACTTGAACTAGACGGATAGCAACTCACTTGCCGGAACCTACACTTGTAGTAAAATAAGAGAAATATGGGTTAGCACAATTAAGTACTAAGTATGATAGCCATGCAAAAATCATGCTTAAAATGGACATTTTATTTGAAAGTCATGATATATGCCAATTTGAGAAAACTTCATGAACATAGGTAAAATAGGCATAAGATACAATCACAACCAACATATAAGTCATTTTATCACATTGAGCTTTCACCTTAAGAAACCCTAAGCCATACTTTGTGCATTGTATGAATAGCGTCCCATACCACTATCCACACTAAGTACCACATCGAGGCCACCAAAAGTGAACTTAGCATTTATCCTTTCCATCTTTACACAATACTCACACATAAGACAAACATTTTATAAGACATGACAAGGAAGGAACTCATAATACAATCCAAGTAAAGCATATTTCATAATCATTTAAGCATTTAAGTCATCATTCCTCATTAGATTTCTTTTGAGCACATTCTTTCATTAACATAACAGATTAGAGAATCACACCATAGCCTCAGAAAGTCTACTCGTGCAATCCATGGATGGCATCCCATACAACCACCCACACTTCATAGAACCACTTAAGTGACTAATTATAAGGTATGTATCTCACATGATAGGAATAAGCATTAACCTACATAGACCATAAGAGCTAACTATGGAATCCGGTGTCATAAAGCCCTACACCGTAAAGAGGTGGTATACTTGCCTAAGGTAGGACTGGTAACATATAGCTTAGGTGTATCCACTAGCTAGACCTATGCGGGCACATAGTTATGGGACAAGGAAGATGATCATTGAAACCCGGTCTAAATATTGGGAGAATTTCCATCTAACCAAATCCACTCGATGCTTAGCCTCCATTCCCATAGAGTATTTAATTACTTTAACATTATTACACATGAGAGGGTGCCATTGGCCTACCGACCCAAAGTACATTGATTAACACATGAAAGGGTGCCATAAGCCTACCGATTCAAGGTTCATTAGTTAGGAAAGGTTATTTGAATCCTCATTAAAGGGTACCATAGGCCTACTGATTCAAGGTTCATTATTAAAATTCATGGAAGGGTGCCATAAGCCTACCAATCCCAAAGTTCATTGACATCATTTATGGAAGGGTGCCATATGCCTACCGATCCCAAGGTTTATTATTAACATGAGTGGAAAGGTGCCATTAGCCTACTAATCCAATATTCAACAATCAAACATACTTTCATTTATACAAGAAGAGGATGCATACCAATTCAAGATTCACATTACATTAAAGAATCCTTCACATTCTATCATATACATTCATGAGTGCATAATCAAGAATGACCTTTCAATAATAGCACATTTACATTCTAAACATGATCACCATACTATCATAGAATTCACATGCATATCCTTCACATCATAATTATATAACCTTCATACTATGCATTTCAAGGCCATGGATCACATTCACCCAAACACCTTGAAATGCTACAATTAATCATGAGAACTAACATAATTTGAACAATCTAAATCCATATAACCATAAACAATTTAACATACTTCCATGATCAATCAATTCCCAATCACAAATCACAACATAGGGTTTTGGGGGAAAATCATTAAAATCATCATATATTCATCAATTCATTCATAAATCATCAAATATGAACCCTTAAAAACGTTTTGGAATTGAACCCATGCTTAGATTGAAAACCCTACTATTTGGGGAAATTTGGAACTTGAAAATCATCTTTGAAATTGGCTCCTTAAAAGAAACTAAGTCAAGGATGAAGACTACCATACCTTTAGTAAGAATCCCCAAGAAATTTGAGGAAGAAACACCTTGAATCCACAAGCCCTAGCTTCAATGGCTCCCTTCTTCTTCCTTGAGTTTTAGAGAGAGAAAGTTTGGGAGAGAGAAGAACTTTTGATTTGATTTGGATTTTGGAGAATAAAGGAGTAAATGAAGTGTTTTAAGACTTAGAACTATATATATATATGTGTGTGTGTGTGTGTGTGTATGTGTGTGTGTGTGTGTGAGAGAGAGAGAGAGATAAATCAATTAAAAACGACCCCACACAATAATTAATTAGCAGGAAATTACCTCTTAATGCCTCAATTTGAGCAGCCCCGGTCAGGGACCACGCCCACTTGGACGGCCCGTGAAGGGGACCATGGCTCATGGTGGTGCCCGTGGTCCCTTGGGCACTAGCCTCCTTAACTTTCCATGCCTCCCATGAGGCCAAGGCATGATCACGAGACCTCCCACGATCCGTGGTCAAGACCACTAGTCGTGATGAAGGTCGTGGTCTTGAGGCAGTGCCAAGGCTTTGAAGCCTTACCTCCCTTGTGCCTAAGTGGTTTTCACGACCACCCTAGTGCCTCATCAAGGGAACCATGGCCCGTGGTCCCTTGACCAGTAGCTCTCTCATCTTGACATAACTCCCACTAAGCTAAGGCAACCTCATGAGCCGTGAAATGGCTCGTGAAGGGGAGCCTTGGCTTGGCACCTTTCTAGGGCACATTGCCTTGCCAACCATGGATGGTACCAGGACTCGTGGTGGCCACCATGGGTCGTGAAGACCCTCGTGGTCATGGTAGGCAGTGGCTAGCCCTAGTTTTAGGCAGCCTTGGCCCCCTAACCATGGCCTTCACCCAAAACCCTTAGCCCTTGCCCTTAATCCTTGACATTAACCATCACGTTTAGACTCTAGTTCAACCTATCATTTTCTGAGGTGTTACATTATCTCCCCCTTACGAACATTCTCCCTCGAATGACACTTTAAACACTTTAGGGAAAATAACGACTCAAGACTAACAGCCCAACAAGCATGACACATCAATATAATGCATAATCATAGGAGAAAACATCAAGTCCATCTCAAACATACCCCATGCAACCCAAGAAAGTAGGAACTACATCTACGAACTCGTTATGCATGAAAACTTCAACATTTCTCATTTTATTGGAGGAATTTGCTTCTCCATCTTGCATCATGTTCATCATAACATCATTAAGCACATTATGCAATTACTCTCAAAAGCACAATTAAGCATGTTCAACAAGTCAACTCATGAAGAATTTAGGAAACTCATTATAGAAGCACATCAACTTGAGGAACATAAATCATAAAAACTCATTTTCACATTTAAACATAAATTTCATCAAAACATGCATAACATAAGGAGATCATTGAAACACATAATCACACATGACTCCAAAAACATGAAACAAGCTACAAGAAACTCTTGGTCTCAAGCTTGAATAGGAATAGAAGGAAGTGATAAGGATATCGAAACTCTCAATAATCATGCCATTCAACATACCATCTCCCCCTTAAGAGTAAACCCATTCTAAATCAAACATGAAACAACATAGGGACGTTAACAAGACATTAACAACCATGAGGAACTATCACATACCGATGCCTTCATCCGGAAGAGCTCCTTTATCCTTGTTAGCTTGAAGCACATAGAAACGATTCTTCCTTGGAGCATCAAGATCCGATCCACTACGAGAAGCTTGTTTGGCCTCTCTTTGTAACGCCCCAGAAATTAGTAGACTAAACTAGAGCCATAAGCTAGGGTTCTAAGTTTTAATGTGTGAGGAATAGGGTTTTAGATGAAACTTTTCGCTCATAGAATGAGAGGTTTAGTGGTTAAACGTCAAGGTACGTGTTAGACCCTATAGTTTAGAAGACTACCTAAGGTTTTGCTGAGGGTAGAAAGGTCAAGGAGCCAAGGCCAAGGGAGCAAGGCCCAAGCCAAGGCCAAGGCTGCGCAAGATTTGGAAGCACACTGCCTCAAGTCCATGACCACTACCACGGCTCGTGGAGTGGACCACGGATCATGGTGTGGGTCGTAAGATCAAGGCAGTACCTCCTTAAAGACTTCCTCAATGTGGCTTACCTCCACGAACCACTTCAAGACTCGTGGTCTTGACCATGGATGATGGGAAGGCTCGTGAATATTCCTTAGGAGGAAGGGAAGCCAAAACCTTTAGAGCCAAGTAGGGGCCCTTGTTAATGAGCACTCTACCACCAGTGGCCTTGACCATGGTCCGTGAAGTAGTCCGTGAAGTCCCCTTAGTCTTATGGGAAGCAAGGCCTTGAAGCCAAGCTACTGTCCCAAGTCCACGAGCCACTTCATGCCCAATGGTCTTGACCACGGTCCCTAGAAGTGCTCGTGAAGATACCTTAGGACATGGGGGGTTTAGAAAGTTGGGAAGGCCACTGGTCAAGGGACCACGGGCACCACCATGGGCCATGGTCCACTTGATGGACCGTCTATAGGGGTGTGGTCCCTGGCGGGGGATTCCCAAATTAAGGGTATTTGGATAAATTCCTTTTAATTAATTATTGTGTGGGGTCATTTTTAATTGGTTTATATCATATATATATATATAGTTTTAAGTCTTAAAACACTTCATTATTCCATTATAACCCAAAACACCAAATCAAAACCCAACTACCCTCCTCTCCAAATATCTTCTCTCTAGAAACCTCCATTGAAGAACAAAGAAGGATATCAAGGAAATCTTGAAGGAAGGAGCTTTTCAATACAAATTTGATAGGATTCTACACCTAAGGTATTGATTTCTTCATCCTTGGGAAGCTATCACCCAAGGAGCCCTTCTAAAAGCTTTTAACTCAATTCTAGAAAACTCAATTAGCTAGGGTTTCAACTCAACCCCATGGATTCCTTTCAAAGTTACTCTTAAAGGTTGAATTATGTTTATTATTGATTATACTACTGATTTTAGATGATTTTAACTTGAATTCCAAAGATCCATGAGTTGCCCCCAACCTTAGATATGTCTTTTCTCTACATTATGAATGTTGTTAGAAGTTAATTCAATTGATTGAATATGAGTTGATTATGATGAAATTACATGATCTAAGTGTGATTCTACATGTATATTTGAATAAACTAATATTTCTAATGTGAATTGATGTAATTAGGGCTATGCCATAAAAGAGGCTAATTGAGGGTTTAAGGGTGATCCTCCAAGAAAGATGAATTTCTTCATGTAATGCCTTAGATTATATCACCTAGACTTGAATTGATTTAGGGTAAATCTTCTAAATATGAATTGACTTGATTATGACTTATATGATGGATCATGGTTGTGTAGTGTTGAGATTGAGCTTATATGTTCCTATATGACCACAATTGATCAACAATGAGGCATGTGGTTAGGTTTAATTAAGAATTTAGGTATGTATGATGATCATGTGAGGCATTTCTTGAGTGTAAGGCTTGAAGTATATGGATGACTCCTAAGGTTTAAAGAGTAAAAACTAATATGAATAAGTTAGGAAGGATAATTCTTATAGAAGGAAGCCATTATGTATGCTAAATTGTATATGGCATTGTTGTGAAAGGACTTCATCTACATGACCTCTAATATGAGTATATGAGTTTATGCATGAAATGTACATGACCATGATGATCCATATGAAAGGTAGAGGTGTTAGTTATTGTTTATATTGTGGTATTGATGCAAGATCCTTCTTTCCTACCCCTACATATGGCTATGTTCGATATGATATGACTATGTATGATATGTTATGAATATGATAGTATTGTTGTGTTAAATGAAAGGCCATCCTCATGAACACACAATGAATATGATGTGAAAGGTTTACTCACATGTTGATGATTCTAAAATGAAAGGACATTATCATTTAATGGATCTATGAGCTATTAGGAAATGTTGGTTTGAGTGCTTAGTGCATTCTCTTATGACTATGAACTTACGTAAAGACTTAATATGACTTTTAAAGGTAATTATGCTTAGCACTTGTTACAAGGTATGAACATGAATATCTTCTTACTTATGTATGTTGGTGTGTGGGTAGAACACCGGATTCCATGTAGCTCACATGGTCTATGTCGGTTAAGGCTAAATTTCCCGTAATAATAAGAATATGAATTATGAAAAGATTATGAGCATGTTCTATGTTTCCTCAAGAGGTTCTACACAGTATGAATGGGGGTATGGGACTTCAATCATGCATTGCACAAGTAGGCTTTGAGAGTGGGCATGATATGTCTCTTTTATGATATGATGATTATTAGTTGAATGTATGCTTTGTATGAATTATGAATATGAATATGGACTATGCTTATGACTTCTAATAGGTTTACTTAGTATGAGTAGGGGTATGTGACTTCACTTATACATTGCACAAGTAGACTTATAGAGTGGTTATGGTGAGTTTTTCTTATGTTATGATGACTTATGAATTATGTATGAAAGGGAAGTATGGATGTTAAGGTTAACTTCACTTGTTACAAGGTATGAACATGAATATCTTCTTACTTATGTATGTTGTCTATGAATAAGGTAAAGTAAGATATATATGTTGTTGGTGGTCTAAATGTGATACTTAGTGTAGGAAGGATTATGGGATCCTATATATGCATTGCACAAGTATAGCTTAGGGTTTCTTATGTAATTGACTATGTGTATGAACTATGTCTTGTGAAGATTAGGATAAGTACTATGTTTATGTTGGAGACTTTGCTTGTATTTATGTTGATATCTCTTATGCTATGATGAATTGTATGTGAGTTGCTTTATGAGTTGCATTCTCCAACTATTTCAAGGATGATGTTCAAAATGGCATATAGCATGGTTTCAAATGAAATGTCCCTTTTATGCATGTTTTAATGGTTTTATTGAATGGCTTCCATACTTAGTACTTTTTGTGCTAACCACTTCTTTCTACATTTTCTATAAGTGTAGGCTTTGGAGATTTTAGATTTTATCCTCGTGGCTAGGTTCATAGGAGATCAAGAAGATTGGTGAGTCCTCATTGTATTCAAGGGCTTGACCATATGTCCTTTATGTCTTTACTTTATGTTTTAGGCTTATGTAATGGCTAAGTCACTAAGATTGTATTCAAGAGTTTTTTTCCAAGTAATTAGATGGTTTTGCAACATACTGTATAGATTTGATTATTTTACATAACACTTCTAATGTAAAGAAAAGTGTTAAATTCCGCTATATTTTTTCTATGAACTTATGTCTATGATTATGCTAATGGCTTGTATAAGACCCTTTCGAGGTCAAGTACGCCGTTTTATGTCTAGGGGGTACCCCTGGGTCATGACAAACTTGGCATCAGAAAATAAGGTTTTGGGAAAATTTTAGGGTGTCTCAAACCACATCTAGTAGAGTCTTGTTCATAAATATGAAGCGGGCCACATTTTATGAATAGGAGGCTATGGGATGTTAGGAAAACTTCACTTCTTCATTCACCAAGTCGTGCCACAAATCTATAAGCTCTCTTTTATCCCTTATCCTATGCTCTTTATGATATGACTATTAGAAGGGTGTATGCTACAAGGAGCGAGGGAGAAAGGTTGGTTGAGATGACAATTATGGCTTTGTGACTTGATAGATTTGATATGATAGATTGTGATGTTGTCTTTAGTATGAATTATGCTTCATTGTTGCCTTTATGTTATGAAAGATGTTTAAAAGAATTGAGTTGGCCTACTCCCAAGGGGGAGATAGTGTGCCTACATAGCAAGGTGATTATGAGGTATGTTTAGTTATTGGGAGAACCCGGCTTAGTCATGAAGAGTTTCAAGGTATGTTGATAGAATTGGTGGAATAGTGGTGCTTAAGTGGTGCCTAGAGATGATTAAGTGAGCAAACTCCTTTAAAATAGGATAGAAGTGTAATGCTCCATGGTTTAGAATCATATTGTGTGATGAATGTGAAGGTTTAGTTATGATTTTTTCCGACCTTAGAATTGAAGGAAGTGATATTGTAAAGAGTTTGAATAGGCTTACCCCCAAGTGGGGGATAATGCTTAGATGGTAAGGTCATTGAGTGTCCTTGATGTTCATGAATATAGCTTGCTTGATAATATCACCTTAAGAGGTGTAGTGAGTTTGAGAATTTGGCCCGGTTTGGTAGGCTCATATGAGGCTTTGAGTGGTGTTGGTAGTGTTGCTTGTGAGCAAGAACGCTTTGATGAGAACCTCTCTAATTTTGAAGTACCAATTGGGATCATAGACCGGCAAGTTAATAAATAGAAGAATAAGAAAGTGCTTCCATGAGAATGTAGAAGAGTGGTATTTAGTAAAGGGTTTTAGTTTAAGGTGCTTAATTGGGAGGCCAAGGGCCAATGAGATGTCCCAATATCCTTATGTTCCGTTCTACTCGTCCTCTAGTTCAAAGATGATAAGTTCACCTTGACTCATTTTATGATTTGGAGTCTTGGATGATATATGTGTCCTATGGTTCCCTTGTCCCTTAGAGTTACTCTTGTTAACCTTTGTAGGGTTTGGATGCATGGTTATTAAATCTCTATTAGTTTTAGAGCCCAATAACGTTATAATGAGCCTTGGTAAGTCTTGAGTTGTTAGAAAAGAGTAGTATTTGAGGTTTTAGTAAAAAAGGGGCTTACTCCCAAGGGGGAGATCAAGTGCTTGAGTAGCAACATTGATTGAGAGTCCTGATATCCTCATCCTTTTCTTCTATTCTTATTCTAGCTTGAAACCAAAAGTTCCTTCTTAGGGCTTGTATTAGGTCTAGGAGTCATGAGTGTCTTAGAAATTTCCATGAACTCCTTATGTTATGCATGTTCTTGAGAGATTCTTGTTCTGTATAAAATGAGTTTTTCATGATTTATAAGTTCCTCATGTGGTTGAGTAATCTAGTATGATGATGGCATATTTGACTTCATGATATGGTTTGATGAACATGCTTTGCTAAACTATTGATAAAATGGCACATTGGCTCAATATCATTGTGTTGAGCTTGATTTTAAGTGGAAAATGTAAATTTCTCCTATGATTATGTGATTGTTGATGTTTAGAAGTGTTGGTATAGGCTCACTCCTAAGGGGGAGATGGTGTGCCTAGCTAACAATGTTGTTATGTGCTTATATGTTGCCATGACTTCTTGATATGATGCATGTTCGTGAAACGTTGTGTTTTAAAAGAAAATGAGTTTATGTGCATTGTTTCCCTCATGTTGTAGTGCTTTGAGTAAGAATTGCCTATGGTACTTCATGAGAAGGTTATATGAGCATGTTTTAGTTAGGAGTTGAGAGTTCCTCCTTAAATGAAATGCTTTTTGAAAGGTGATTGCATATGATGTTAAGTATGTTATGACTAGGAGAAGGTAGTTCCTCCTATGAACATGAGATATGTTGCATTCCATGCATAATGGGTTGGTAGATGTAGTTCCTACTTCCTTATATTGCATTGATCATATCTTGAGATGAAGTGATGTTTCCTCCTTGTGTGTGTGTGTGCATTTTGATATTTCATGCAAGATGGGCAGCTAGTCTTGAGTGTTTAATTCCTTAAAGTGTTTAAAGTGTCATTCGAGGATGGATGTTCCTAAGAGGGAGATATTGTAATTCCCAGGAAGTTAGTAGACTAAACTAGAGCCATGAGCTAGGGTTCTAAGGTTTGATGTGTGAGGAATAGGGTCGTAGATGAGACTTTTTGTGCTGAGAATGAGGGGTTTAGTGGTTGAACATCAAGGTACGTGTTAGACCCGGTAGTTTAGAAAACTACCTAAGGTTTTGCTCAGGGTAGCAAGGGCAAGAACCAAGGCCAAGGGGGAAGGCCCAAGACAAGGCCAAGGCTACCCATGAATTGGAAGCACACTGCCTCAAGTCCATGACCACTACCACGGCTCGTGGTATAGGTCGTGAGACCAAGGCAGTAGCTCCCTAAAGACTTCCTCAATGTGGCTTACCTTCACGATCAACTTCACGACTTGTGGTCTTGACCACGGATCCTGGAAAGGTTCGTGAAGATGCCTTAGGAGGAAGGGAAGCCAAAACCTTTAGAGCCAAGTAGGGGCCCTTTTTCACG
The DNA here is from genome assembly GCA_029007595.1 of Solanum commersonii. Taxonomy (NCBI): domain Eukaryota; kingdom Viridiplantae; phylum Streptophyta; class Magnoliopsida; order Solanales; family Solanaceae; genus Solanum; species Solanum commersonii. The sequence goes on along the minus strand of JAJTWQ010000010.1, from coordinate 353,594 downwards.
ACCACCTTCACGATCGGTGGTCTTGACCACGGTCCGTAAAGTGCTCCGTGAAGTCCCCTTAGTCGCATAGGAGGCAAGCCCTTGGGGCCAAGCTACTGTCCCAAGTCCATGAGCCACTTCACGACCAATGGTCGACCACGGTCCATGGAAGTGCTCATGAAAATGCCTTAGAAATAGGAGGATTAGCAAGTTGGGAAGGCCACTGGTCAAGGGACCACGGGCCATGGTCCCTGAAGGGGGCTGCCCAAATTAAGGGTATTTAGGTAATTTCCTTTTAATTAATTATTGTGTAGGGTCATTTTTAATTGGTTCATATCATATATATATATATATATATATATATATATATATATATAAATAGTTTGAAGTCTTAAAACACTTCATTATTCCATTATAACCCAAAACCCAAAATCAAAATCCAACTACCCTCCTCTCAAAATATCTTCTCTCTAGAAACCTCCATTGAAGAACAAAGAAGGAGATCAAGGAAAGCTTGAAGGAAGGAGTTTTTCAATACGAATTTGATAGGATTCTACACTTAAGGTATGGGAGTTCTTCATCCTTGGGAAGTTATCACCCAAGGAGCCCTTTCAAAAGCTTTTAACTCAATTCTAGAAAACTCAATTAGCTAGGGTTTCAACTCAACCCCATGGATTCCTTTCAAATTTGTTCTTAAAAGTTGAATTATGTTTTTTATTGGTCATACCACCGATTTTAGATGATTTTAACTTGAATTCCAAAGAATCCATGAGTTTTCCCCAACCCTAGCTATGGCTTTTCTCTACATTATGAATGTTGTTAGAAGTTAATTCAATTGATTGAATATGAGTTGATTATGATGCAATTACATGATCTAAGTATGGTTCTACATTTATATTTGATTAACCTAAGATTTCTAAGGTGAATTGATGTAATTAGGGCTATGCCATGAAAGAGGTTAATTGAGGGTTTAAGGGTGATCCTCCAATAAAGATGAACTTCTTCATGTAATGCCTTCGATTAGATCACCTAGACTTGAATTGATTTAGGGTAAATCTTCTAAACATGAATTGACTTGATTATGACTTATACGATGGATCATGGTTGTATAGTGTTGAGATTGAGCTTGTATGTTCATATATGACCATAATTGTTTAAGAATGAGGCATGTGGTTAGGTTACCTTAAGAATTAGGTATGTATGATGATCATGTGAGGCATTGCTTGAGAGTAAGGCTTGAAGTATGAGGATGAATCCTAAGGCTTAAAGATTAAAAGCTTATATGAATAGGTTAAGAATGATAAGGCTTATAGAAGGAAGCCATTATGTATGTTAAATTGTATATGGCATTGTTGTGAAAGGACTTCATCTGCATGACCTCTAATAAGAGTATATGAGTTTATGCATGAAATGTACATGACCATGATGATCCACTTTAAAGGTGGAGGTGTTAGTTATTGTGTATATTGTGGTATTGATGCAAGATCCTTCTTTCCTACCCCTACATATGGCTATGTACGATATGATATGACTATGTATGATAAGTTAATACTCTATATGATATGCTATGAGTATGATAGTATTGTTGTGTTAAATGAAAGGCCATGCTCATGAACACACTATGAATATGATATGAAAGGTTTACTCACATGTTGATGATTCTAAAATGAAAGGACATTCTCATTTAATGGATCTATGAGCTATTAGGAAATGTTGGTTTGAGTGCTTAGTGCATTCTCTTATTACCATGAACTTAAGTAAAGACTTAATATAACTTTTAAAGGGAATTATGCTTGGCACCGAGTGGATATGAAAATGATATGGAAGTTTTTATGCTAGAAAGTCCGGCTTCCCAATGGGTTCCTTTTACTCTAGTTAGTCCGGGTTCCCAAAACTTGTTATCTCATGAGATGGAAACCTTTTACGTTAGAAAGTTCGGGTTTCTAGTAACAATCTCCGTATCCCTTAACTATGTTCCCACATAGGTATATAGCTAGTGGATCCACCTTTTATCTATTATGTACGTTCTACGTTAGGCAAGTAGGACACCTCTTTTTGGTGTGGGGGTAGAACACCAGATTCTATGTAGCTATCATGGTCTATGTCGGTGAAGGCTAAATTTCACTAAATAATAAGAATATGAATTATGATAAGAAAATGAGCATGTTCTATGTTTACTCAAGAGGATCTACTTAGTATGAATTGGGGTATGTGACTTCATTTGTGCATTTCACAAGTAGGCTTTGAGAGTGGGCATGATATGTCTCTTTTATGATATAATGATTATGAGTTGAATGTATGCTTTGTATGAATTGCGAATATGAATATGGACTATGCTTATGACATCTAATGGGTTTACTTAGTGGGCGGAGGGGGGTATGAGACTTCACTTATACATTGAACTAGTAGACTTATAGAGGGATTATGGTGAGGTTCTCTTATGTTATGATGACTTATGAATTATGTATGAAAGGTAAGTATGGATGTTAAGGTTGACTTCAGTTGTTACAAGGTATGAACATGAATGTCTTCTTGCTTATGTATTTTGGCTATGAATAAGGTAAAGCAAAATATGTATGTTGTTGGTGGCCTAACTTTGATACTTAGTGTTGGTAGGATTATGGAATCCCGTCTATGCATTTCACAAGTATAGCTTAGTGTTTCTTATGTGGCAGTTCTATTATGATGAGATGATCTTAGTAATTGACTATGTGTATGAACTATGTCTAGTGAAGATTGGGATATGTATTATGTTTATGTTGCAGACTATGCTTGTATTTATGATGATATCTCTTATTCTATGATGAATTGTATGTGAGTTGCATTCTCCAACTATTTCAAGGATGATGTTCAAAATGGCATATAGCATGGTTTCAAATGAAATGTCACTTTTATGCATGTTTTAATGGCTTTATTGCATGGCTTCCATACTTGGTACTTTTTGTGCTAACCCCTTCTTCTACATCTTCTATAAGTGTAGGCTTCGAAGATATTGGATTCCATATTCATGTCTAGGTTCATAGGAGATCAAAAAGAAGAAGATTGGTGAGTCCTCATTGTATTCGAGGGATTGACCATATGTCCTTTATGTCTTTACTTTATGTTTTATGCTTATGTAAGGGCTAAGTCCCTAAGATTGTATTCAAGTGTTTTGTTCCAAGTAATTAGATGGTTTTGAGACATAGTGTATAAATTCTATTATTTTATATAATAACTTGATTGTAAAGAAAAGTTTTAAATTCCGCTATATTTTCCTATGAAGTTATGTCTATGATTATGCTAAGGGCTTTTATAAGACCCCTTCAGGGTCGAGTACGCCGTATTACATCTAGGGGATACCCCTGGGTCATGACACTCTTCCTTTGGCCATAAGAGTAGGGCAATCTTTCACTTGGTGATCATTGTTCCCACAACCATAGCACCCATTAGTACCGGCTAGGCACTTCCCATAGTGCCTCTTGCCACAAGTGGTGCAAGTAGGTTTAGAAATTAGAGGTCCACCACCTTTCTCTTACTTAACCTTAGGAGTTCTTGAAGAATCTTGGTTTCGAGCTCTCTTTTTGAACCGTGGTTGACCTTTCTTATCGGATATAACTCTCTTCATCTCCCTATTCTTCCTCTTAAGTTTGGACTCCTCAATAGATTAAGCATACATCATGAGTCTAGATATATTCATATCATCATGGAGCATTGTCGTACGACATTCTTCCTCAACTAGTCAGATATACCCATAACAAATCTACTTATCTCATCCCTACGGTTTGACACCAAAGATGGGGGCATACTTAGACAAATGGGTAAATTTCAAAGAGTACTCTTGAACATTCATGTTAGCTTGTCTAAGGTTGATAAACTCCTCCACCTTAACCTCCCTGTTCTCATGGGGAAAGTACCTATCAAGGAACATTTTTTTAAAATTTTCCCATTCTATAGGACCCACTCCTATAGGCCTATTGCTCTTCCATTGAGTAAACCAAATTTGGGCAACATCATTCAATTGAAAAGCGGCTAGTTCCGCTTTTTCTATAGAAGTCACCCCCATAGCATTAACAACCTTATACAGCTCATCCAAAAACTCTTGGGGATCCTCTCCCAGCATGGAACCAAGAAATACCAGAGGACTCATCCTAACAAAGTCTCTCAACCTAGAAGCCAAAGTACTCACATGGAGGTTCACATGAATCTCAACACCCCTAGTAGCGTGAGCCGTCATAGCTTGGGCTTGAGTAGTTACGGTTTGAGCCATCATCAAAAGAATTGTAAACCCCTAGAAATCTAGTGAGATCAAGCTAGAGTCTAATCGAATCAAGAAGGTGAAACTAGAGCCTTACATGTGAGTTTGAAGTTGAAAACTTGATTAAATTTTGTTAAATGGTTTCCCAAGTGAAGGTTGAGGAATTTAGGTGTCACGCCTCGAGCCGACACCCTAGACGTGGCCGACACTTGAAGACCATTGTTGTCCCCCAAGCGAACCCTTGGCCTGGCTTTCTTAACTCAGCGGAAACCTAACTCAACAGAATAACTCCATGCAATGCAAGGACATAAAATAACTTAACTGATAAAATTTGGCCCAAAAAAAGGCAACTCGAGTCTCAAAATAGAATATTACATATATACATAGATAAGAGACTCAAAACTAACTGACTGACTATCTATGAAGCCTCTATAATACTGAGATGAATGTTGGGACAGACCCTGCAACATCCTAATAAAACAAAACTAAGAGAACAACACTGTCGAGTCCTCCAGAACACAAAGAGGCTCACCCCTGACTCTGGAGTGCTCAGCTAGATCAACGGCGTGCTGGATGCTGACCCTGGGTACCTACGTCTGCATCGTAATAAGATGCAGGCCAACTGGCATCAGTATATGGAATGTACGAGTATGCGAGCTGGAAAACAAAACCATAACTTAAGCTTCAAAGGAGTACAAAGGAACTCTTACCTTGGTTTTGTTCAACTCATGAATAACTGAACTCAATATATAAAACAATAAAACACATTAAATATATAAAGCTTGTAAAACTATTAAAACATGACGTAAAAATCATATTTATAATATGTCACGACCCGGGAGCACCCCCTAGTCGTAACCGGCGTACTCGACCTCGAAGAGGTCTAATACAAGCCTCTTAGCATTCATTCATTGCATAGACACCAAAACCATAAGGAATTAAAAACTTTCTTCACTCACGAAGATACTTTCAATAAATAGCAAGCGGAAGACTTTCTAGACTTTATACAATATGTCTCAAAACCATCTAATACCTGAATATAACATTGGGACTAAGCCCACTCAAAACGTAAGCAAATACTAGAGAGACATAAAAGAACATGTTGGTTATTGCCCTCGAATCTATGAGGACTCACCAAGTCTTCATCTTCAACTCTTAAAAACCTATCAAGTAGTCATGACATATCACCATCTCCAAATCCCTACACTTTAGTCAAAAAGCAAAAGAAAGGGGTTAGCACAATTAAGTACTAAGTATGGAGACCATGCAAGAAAATATGCACAACGGACATTTACAAGAAAGGTATGCTTTCATGTCCTTTGATAAAACCTTTCCTTTGCAAGTATAAGAGACATAATACAAGTCAACATTAACATATTAGACCATAGCCAACCATACATATACTTAATATAAATCCATATACAACTCATGCTTAACTTTAGAAGGACACATGTCATTTCATTACCATAGGACCTCTACCTAATATAACCTTAAGACACACTTGAGTGAGACAAGAAGTGACCGCCCACACAATCCTCTTCAAGCACACTTAAGTGTTCCCCAAGATTACCTTAGATAAGGACTTTATAGGCAAAGTGCATAATCATACCCGATAGATAGCATATTAATGAGAGGATATGTATAATGATGCTTACATAAAATAAATCATATTTAGTGGGGCATAGTACATGTGTGGTGAGTGACCATCAATATAGTATTTCCAAGGCCTACCACCCCTTGGAGAGGCGAATGAGGTACAAACCCCTCAATGTGGTTACCCGGGCCTACCACCCCCGAGCTAGGGACCAAGGTACAAACCCCTCGATATGGTTATACGGGCCTACTACCCCCGTACTAGGCAACCAAGGTACCAACCCCTCGATATGGTTATACGGGCCTAGGCCCCGTAAGGCAACCAAGGTACCAACCCCTCGATATGGTTATACGGGCCTACTACCCCCGTACTAGGCAACCAAGGTACCAACCCCTCGATACGGTTATACGGGGTACCAACCCTCGACCTACTACCCCCCCGTACTAGGCAACCAAGGTACCAACCCCTCGATACGGTTATACGGGCCTACTACCCCCGTACTAGGCTTGGTCGACTCACAACACTTATATAGAGAAAATCATATACATGTGTCCATTTCATCATCATTTCAATAATTATATAGCTATTCGATTCATAGGACGTACATTGGACCTTCCATTTCCTAAGGATTCTATAAATGGGCATTTTATCAAACACATGATGGGCTATTGTTCATGTAAATGAAATCATGTACTTCAAGAGTACTAAGTCCAACCAATTTCGAAATACATATAAATCAGCCCACCAACAACATACATATATATATCAACCTTCATAATTTGATCATGGAAGCATGAAAACCATAAACATCACATAATAATTCCATTTCATGATAATATGCAAAATAGACCATAATAGGATCATCACAAGATCACATAAACTCATTCACATCATACCTTCACATATAGCTTCATATAGGACTTTACATCTAGCCTCATATGTGTATAATAATACAACAATATAATAACATTCACCTAATGCCCTTCATGGCCTCAATTCACAACAATACAACAAATAACCACCTCCACCAAAGGTGGATCAAGCCAATTAATAACAATATTATTAATACTAAGAGATCAAGCCATCTCACCATCCTTTTCAAAGGCCATAAGCCACAATACTCAATTCCATGCCAATTATACAATATTTATCAAGTTTGATCAACTTACCCTCTTTCCATGGCTATCTTCATCATCCTCATCTTCCAACAATTTAACAATACAATAACAATGATAATAACAACAATCAACTATACAAGCTAAGCTAAACAATATCCAATAACCAACATAAAGTCTAAATCCCAATTTATGACCATTCAAGGCTACTACCTCACATTATACCATTCAATAACAATTTCTAGCAACTCAACATAGCTAAGATCATATAAGAACAACCCACATCAACCACTCAATAATCCTACATCAATTACTCAAAATCATTAAACTCACTTTAGGCTAAATTTAAAGAATTTGAGAAGACATGGGTTCACAAATATTTCTTTCTTAAAACCATAAATAATCATTAATAACCACATGAAACATCATTTGAAATTATTTAATGCAAGAACCCATGCTTAGAATTCGAAATAGGATTTTTGTGTATTTGAAAACCTTGAAAACCTTTTGATTGGGCTCCTTGAAAGAAAGAATAATCAAGGATAAAGGATCCCCATACCTTTATCTTCAAGAACCAAACGAAATTGGTGAAGAAATCAATAGCCACCATCCACCCTAGCTCCATCTTTCACCTTGAGTTTCCTTGGGGTTTTGAGAGAGTTTTTGAGAGGGGGAAATGTTTTTAGGGATGGGAATGAATTAATGGTATCTAGGAAATAATATATACCCTTTGGAAAAAAATTCGTCCAACACTTAGAAAAAAAAAGTTGGCCACCAAATAATTTGTGTGCTAGGAGATATGACCCTCCAAAGTAGACCCTCGAAAAAAAGGCTTCACTTGAAAATTTTGGATTTTGATACGGTTGCTCTAAAATTTGGGTTAGACTCATTTCCCACTCAATTTGACCCCCTGAATAAGAATACGAAGTCGAATTTCCGAAATGATGCACGGATTTTGAGATATATGGAAATTACAATTTATAGGTGTTTCCGAAGCACATTTTCGGGCATTTTTGGGGTCGTTTCATAATACCATAAAAATACCTTGCTTCCTCTCAAAGTCTACTTGTGCAATGCGTGAATGAAGTCCCATACCTCTATCCACACTAAGCAGAACTTCTCAAGGAATCAAGCACTTTTTACTACTATGGGAGTTTCTATAACCGACAACCACCACTTTGAAACTAAGTGGTGATACAACGTTTTACCTCACGTTCCCCAAGGATCATCCTACACCTTGTTGTGATATAGGAAGGTAACTTTACCAAGTGAATCCACGAGCTTAACTTTACGTGATCATCTAAAAAGTATGAACCGTTAAGTCCCATGTTGGCTACATGGTTCTTATGGAGAGTTGAGTTAATATGAACTCGTGTCCCCAATTCGGTGCTCAAGACTACTCCCAAAAATACTTTAGCTCTTAAGTGTTTTAAACACCTTTTTCTTTAGTTGAGATAATTATTCAAAACTTAGCTCAAGGCTCTTTTGGAAATCTTGCTTTCCCCTCTTACTCAAATGTAAAAACAATGATAAACTTCTTTGGGAATACTTAGTTCCCTAATAACTTTTGAGAAATGAACTCAACTTTAAACTCTTGACTTAACTTGAAACTCGATACTCTTCACTTAACTTGAAACTTGAACCTTAAAACGAAGTTAAAATGTTCATTGAAGACTCTTGAACAACTTTGAAAACTTGTGTTGACTTACTTCTTAACTTCTAGACTTGACTTCTAACTTCACTTAACTTTGATCCGAACTCACCTTGAATTGGATTATGGATTCAAGGTATATGATCACACGTTTATGGATGAGTTCTTGATATTTAGATGTACCTTGGAGTGTTGAAAACAACTATGAAACATAGGTACAATGCCAAGGAACATGCATGAGAAAGTGTGAAAAGAATGGGGAAACTTGGTGTCCTTGGTGCTTTGCAAGGTGCGGCGCACCAGCCCTTGAAGCTCAGAAGGGGCCTGCTGGCGCTCTACTAGGCACGCTGCTCCAAGGGCTGGGCTTTAGAGTCCCTTTTGGGGCGCGCTGGCAGGTGCGACGCGCCACCCCTTTTCTCCGAAAACTCGACTTTACTTCCTCCTTTGTCCAACTCTAAACCACCCTAACTTCAAGGGTTTCAAATCCAAACACTAAGAATCATAAAATTCCTCAACATACAAGAGATTCAACTCAAAACACAACCAAATCATGTACTAAACCAACAAGAAATTCAACAAGACAACCAACAATTTTTCAACAACACAACCAACAACTTTTCTCGAAAATAAAACGAGTTTGGCGTGTTGGGGAAAGAACCAACCCAACACTATGATCTCACATACCTAGTAGGGATCACCCTCGACAATATCCATGACGATCTTTGATGAAACCATGTTTGATCTTCTCTTTCTCCTCTTCTTCTCCTATTCACTCTCAAACCCTTACTCTCACTCTTTAAAATGGGAAGAACTAATCAAAAATCAGTCTAACACACTAATATAACCAAAAGAATTGGTTAGGGAAAAGACCAAAATACCCTTAAAATTTCCGGACGGACTTCCCTGCCAACTGCCCGACTTCCAAAGGGCATAACTCACTCATACGAACTCGGAATCGAGCAAATTCGGCGGCGTTAGAAAGACCATTCCACGAACCTTGCAAACATAACTGGAACTATACCTAATACATCCTGAGCTAGGAGTTATGACTATTCAATGTTGGCCAAAAACTCACGTTTTCCCATACTTAACCAATTTTTTCTGGATTTTTGAATTCTTTCCAAGAATGACTATTTCCACTTCCAAGCCTCTTCATAGATATTTCAACTTACTGGATGTTACAATATCTTCCCCTTGGGAACATTCATCCTCGAATGAGGTTACTCTTACTAGACTAAGGGTGTAACATCAATTCAAACACCCAACAAGCAATCATGCAAACAACAACAACAACAACAACATGCTCACTACAATTTAAAGAGCACCAAGAAGGAAATTAGTACCTTGATCTGCATTTCCTCCGGACTGAAAGAGATATGGGTATCTCTTCTTCATGTCCTCTTCGGCTTCCCAAGTAGCTTCCTCAACAAATTGGTTCCTCCAAAGGACCTTGACTGAGGCTACATCTTTCGTTCTCAATCTACGAACTTTGCGATCTAAAATCTGAACAGGAATCTCCTCATAAGATAAGTTATCCTTAATCCTAATACTTTCAGTTGGTAAGATCAATGAAGGATCGCCTATGCACTTCTTTAACATGGAGATGTGAAATACCGGATGAACCGCTGCTAGTTCCTGTGGTAACTCCAACTCATAAGCAACATTGCCAATCCTCTTGGCTATGCGATAAGGTCCAATATACCGGGGACTAAGGTTTCCCCTTCTTACCAAACCTCATAACCCCTTTCATGGGTGAAACATTCAAATATACACAATTGTCTAATTCAAACTCTAACGCCCTTCTCCTAACATCATTGAAGGATTTCTGGCGACTCTGTGCCATTTTCAATCTCTCTTGAATCACTTTCACCTTCTCCATAGCTTGGTGAACTAAATCTGGTCCTATCAACAGTGCTTCACCAACTTCAAACCATCCAATAGAAGATCTACATCTTCTTCCATAAAGAGCTTCATATGGAGCCATCTGGATGCTAGAGTGATAATTGTTATTGTAGGCAAACTCAATGAGGTGTAGGTGATCATCCCAATTACCTTTGAAATTGATCACACAAGCTCTCAACATATCTTCTAAAGTCTGAATAGTGCACTCTGCTTGCCCATCAGTCTGAGGATGAAAGGCAGTACTTAAGTTCACCTTTAAACCCAAGCCTTTCTGAAAAGATTTCTAGAACTGTGCAGTAAACTGTGCACCTCTATCTGAAATAATGGAGACTGGGACTCCATAAAGTCTCACTATCTCTTGAATATATAGCTTGGCATAATCTTCTAGTGAAAGGGTAGTCTTTACCGGTAGAAAATGGGCTGACTTTGTCATTTTGTCGACAATCACCCAAATAGAATCATGTTGTCTGCGAGACCTTGGCAACCCTGTGATAAAATCCATATTGATCATCTCCCACTTCCATTTCGGAAGTTCTATCCTCTGAGCCAAACCACCGGGCCTTTAGTGTTCAACTTTCACTTGCTGCCAATTTGGACATTTAGCAACAAACTTTGCAATGCCCTTCTTCATGCCATTCCACCAATAAACTTCTTTCAAGTCACAATACATCTTTGTGGAACCCGGATGTATGGAATATCTAGAGCTATGAGCTTCCTCCATAATCCTCTCTTGGAGTCCACCTACCATAGGTACACACAATCTACCTTGATACCTCAATACACTATCTCCCCCTTGTTCAAAAGCTAATACTCTTTGCTTTTGAACATTTGCCTTCAACTCAAGAAAAATGAGATCTTGATCTTGTTTCTCATGAACTTTCAACTGTCTGGAGGCATAAGCTATAACTTTGCCACTCTGCATCAAGACACAACCCAAATCAACTCTAGATGCATCACAATACACCACAAAACCTTGAGTACCTTCTAGTAACGTCAAAACTGGAGTTGTAATCAACCTCTTTTTCAATTCCTAAAAGCTTTTCTCACAACATTCAGACCATTAAAATTTCACTGTCTTCTGAGTAAACTTGGTCAAAGGAGATGCAATAGATGAGAACCCCTCAACAAACCATCTATAATAGCTAGCTAAACCCAAGAAACTCCTAATTTCAGTTGGAGATATGGGTCTAGGCCAATTCTGCACTGCCTCAATTTTTTGAGTATCACCTTTAATTCCATCACCGAACACAATGTGGCCTAGGAATGCCACCGACTTAAGCCAAAATTCACACTTGGAGAACTTGGCATACAACTCCTTATCTTTCAAAGTCTGAAGAACTATTCTGAGATGACTAGCATGATCTTCTTCATTCCTTGAATAGATTAGTATGTCATCAATGAAGACAATAACAAACATATTTAAATAAGGTTTGAAGACTCTATTCATCAAGTCCATTAAAGTTGCCGGTGCATTGGTCAAACCAAAGGACATGACCAAAAACTCGTAATGACTATATCTAGTCCTAAATGTTGTCTTTGGAATATCACATTCCCTTATTCTTAACTGGTGATAGCCTGATCTGAGGTCAATCTTCGAAAAACAAGTGGCACCCTGAAGCTGATCGAAAAGACCATCAATCCTCGGAAGAGGGTACTTATTCTTGATGGTAACCTTATTAAACTGGCGGTAGTCTATACACATCCTAAGGGAACCATCTTTCTTTCTCACAAACAGAACCGGAGCACCCCAAGGTGAGACACTCGGTCGAATGAAACCCTTATCTAGGAGATCTTTCAATTGCTCTTTCAACTCTTTCAACTCTGTTGGTGCCATTCTATATGGTGAAATAAAGATAGGACGAGTATCTGGAATGAGATCTATGCCGAACTATATTTCTCTCTTAGGAGGAATTTCGAAGTAGATCATCAGGAAACACTTCTGGAAACTCTCTTACTATAGGAACTGACTGAAAAGGAGGTATCTCAACACTAGAGTCATGAACTTGGACTAAGTGATAGATACAACCCTTCAAAACTAATTTTTTCGCCTTAAGGTACGAAATAAAATGACCCTTAGGTACTACTGAACTACTACTCCACTTTATGACTGGCTCATTCGAAAACTGAAACTTGACTGCTCGAGTTCTACAATCTATCGATGCACAACAGGCATGAAGCCAATCCATACCTAGAATGATATCGAAATCTACCATGTCTAACTCAACCAAATCAGCCATGGTGCTTTTGTGATTAATGAAAATAGGACAAGCACGATAGACTCTTTCTACTAGAATAGACTCCCCAACAGGTGTAGAAACACAAAAGGGTTCACAAAGTCTTTCAAGAAGAACATCAAACTTTTTTGCAACGTATGGAGTTACAAAAGATAAACTTGCTCCTCGGTCTAGCAAAGCATACACATCAAAAGTGAAAACTTTGATCATACCAGTGACAACATTTGGAGAGTTCTCTTGCTCATGGTGACTTGTGATGGCATAGAGGTGGTTTGCTCCTCCATCGGTACTAGAAGTAGCTCCTCTAGGTGCCGTCCTGTCTGGGGGAGCAATTGATGAAGATTGGGCACTACTGCCCAGATTTCCACTACCTTGCTTGTCCTTTGGGCACTCCTTCATGAAGTGAACCTCTTGTCCACACTTAAAGCAACCCGGCTGGCCCTGAAGACACTTCCCTGGATGGACTCTACCACACCTAGCACATGTAAGAACCTGGTTACTTCCTTGTGCCATACTTTATTAAGACTGTGCAGGTCCAGCTCTGAAGCTCTGCGAATTATATCCAGTGTGCTCACTTTTATTTCTGGGTGTAGGTGCACTAGCAGATGGTGGAGCAAGTCCCTTTTGCCTTTGCTGAAAGGATGAATGGTTTGCATTACCTTTTTGCTGTCCGAACTCACTAACGATCTTAGCTCTCTTATTTTTGAACTCTTTCTTGTCCCTCAGCTTCTCTTCCTCTACCTGCTGCACATAGACCATCAACCTTGATATTTCCATGTCCCCAATAAGCATTGCAACCCTACCTTCCTTACTTGACCAACGAGAGAACCCAGCTACAAACAAGCTCATTCTACTCCTCATGTCCGCAACCATCTCTGGAGCATAACGGGATAAATATGTGAACTTCAAACTGTTCTCATGAACACTCAAAGAATCCTGCTTAAGTGTGAGAAACTCATGTACCTTGGCCTCTATCAATTCTTGGGGAAAGAAACGCCCCAAGAAAGCTTTCTCAAAATAGGCCCAATTCGCAGGCGATGCATTCTCAACTCTGCCCCCTTTCCACTGGTCGAACCAAGTTCTAGCAATATCCTTCAATCGATACGCAGCTAGTTCAACCCGTTTAATATCTACCACATGTATCACATCAAAAATCATCTTCAACTCCTCAATAAAGTTCTTTGGATCCTCAGTAGTGCTTGAACCCATGAAACTCGGAGGATTCATCCCCAAGAACTCACGAATCCTTGAAGTGTCAGCTCCTTCATGTCGAGCTCCCCTTTGCTGACCAATCTGATTAGTTACATCTTGACTCAGAATTCTAATTGCCTCTCTAAACTCGGCATTAGAAAATTCCCCTTGTGGTTGCACTCCCGGTGCATAAGGTAACTCTTGCTCATCAACATAACGTCTAGGAAGACGTCCTCTGCTAACTCTTCGTGGAGGCATGATTAGCTGAGAACACGCGCAAGCACAGATTAGAAGAAATTTTTTAGAGATCAACTCTAACACACGAGATGAGTGTAAAAGAAGTGAGAAATCTTCCTAAATGTTGTAGCCTCCCAATAATATATGTGGCACGCTTCACACCGATAACTAGGACTACACAGACACGGCTTCATAGAGTCCCTAGGACTCTTGAACTCTGGAATCTGATACCAAGTTATCATGCCCCGAGCCTACACCCTGGATGTGGCCGGCATTCAAAGATCATTGTTGGCCCCCAAGCGAACCCTTGGTTTAGCTTTCTTAACACAACGAAAACCTAAATCAACAGAATAACACTATGCAATGCAAGGACATAAAACAACTTAACTGATAAAATCTGGCACAAAAAAAGGCAACTCAAGTCTCAAAATAGAATATTACATATATACATAGATGAGAGACTCAAAACTAACTAACTGCCTGTCTATGAAGCCTTTATAATACTGAGATGGATGTTGGGACAGACCCCGCAACATCCTAATAAAACAAAACTAAGAGAACAACACAATTGAGTCCTCCGGAACACAAATAGGCTCACCCTCTCACTCTAGAGTGCTCAGCTGGATCAACGGCGTGTTGGATGCTGACCCTGGGTACCCGCGTCTGCATTGTAATAAGATGCAGGCCAACTGGCATCAGTATATGGAATGTACGAGTATGCGAGCTGGAAAGCTAAACCACAACTTAAGCTTGAAAGGAGTAAAAAGGAACTCTTACCTTGGCTCTGTTCAACACATGAATAACTGAACTCAATATATAAAGCAATAAGACACATGCAATATATAAAGCTTATAAAACTATTAAAACATGATGTAAAAATCATATTTATAATACCATAAATATACCTTGCTTCCTCTCAAAGTCTACATATGCAATGCGTGAATGAAGTCACATGCCTCCATCCACACTAAGTAGAACTTCTCAAGGAACCAAGCACTTTCTACTACTGTGGGAGTTTCTCTAACCAACAACCATCACTATGAAACTAAGTGATGATACAATGTTTTACCTCACGTTGCCCAAGGACCATCCTATACCTTGATGTGATATAGGAAGCTAACTTTACCAAGTGGATCTACTAGCTTAACTTTACGTGATCATCTAAAAAGTATGACCCGTTAAATCGCATGTTGGCTACATGATTCTTATGGAGAGTTGAATTAATATGAACTCGTATCCCCAATTCGGTGCTCAAGAATACTCCCAAAAATACTTTAGCTCTTAAGTGTTTTAAACACCTCTTTCTTTAGTTGAGATAATTACTCAAAACTTAGCTCAAAGGCTCTTTTGGAAATCATGTTTTCCCCTTTTACTCAAATGTAAAAACATTTATAAACTTCTTTGGGAATACTTAGTTCCCTAATAACTTTTGAGAAATGAACTAAACTTTAAACTCTTGACTTAACTTGAAACTCGATACTCTTCACTTAACTTGAAACTTGAACCTTAAAACGAAGTTAAAATGTTCATTGAAGACTCTTGAACAACTTTGAAGACTTGTGTTGACTTACTTCTTAACTTCTAGACTTGACTTCTAACTTCACTTAACTTTGATCCGAACTCACCTTGAATTGGATTATGGATTCAAGGTATATGATCACACGTTTATGGATGAGTTCTTGATGTTTAGACGTACCTTGGAGTGTTGAAAACAACTATGAAACATAGGTACAATGCCAAGGAACATGCATGAGAAAGTGTGAAAAGAATGGGGAAACTTGGTGCCCTTGGCGCTCTGCAAGTTTTGGAGCACCAGCCCTTGAAGCTCAGAAGGGGCCTGCTGGTGCTTTGCTAGGCGCGCCTCCCCAAGGGCTGGGCTTCATAGTCCATGTTGGGGCGCGCTAGCAGGTGCGACACGCCACCCCTTTTCCCCAAAAACTTAAGTTTTCTTCCTCCTTTGTCCAACTCTAAACCACCCTAACTTCAGGGGTTTCAACTCCAAACACTAAGAATCATAAAATTCCTCAACATACAAGAGATTCAACTCAAAACACAACCAAATCATGTACTAAACCAACAAGAACTTCAACAACACAACCAACAAATTTTCTCGGAAATAAAATGAGTTTGGCGTGTGGGGGAAAGAACCAACCCAACACTATGATCTAACATACCTAGTAGGGATCACCTTCGACAATATCCACAACGATCTTTGACGAAACCTTGTTTGATCTCTCTTTCTCCTCTTCTTCTCCTCTTCACTCTCAAACCCTTACTCTAACTCTTTAAAATGGGAAGAACTGATCAAAAATCAGTCTAACACACTAATATAACCAAAATAATTGGTTAGGGAAAAGACCAAAATACCCTTAAAATTTTCGGACGGACTTCCCTACCAACTGCCCGACTTCCATAAGGCATAACTCACTCATACAAACTCGGAATTGAGCAAACTCGACGGCGTTGGAAAGACCATTCCACGAAATTCGTAAACATAATTGGAACTATACCTAATACATCCTGAGCTAGGAGTTATGACTGTTCAAAGTATGCCAAAAACTCACTCTTTCCAATAGTTGACCAAATTTTTCTAGATTTTTGAATTCTTTCCAAGAATGACTCTTTCCACTTCCTAGCCTCTTCATAGATATTTCAACTTACCAGATTTTACATTAGGTGTCAAATGTCAGGATACAACTATAACACCCAGAAACTAGTGAGTTGATCTTGTTTGTTATAGAGTCTTGTAGTGGAGTTTTGGAGTGTTGTGTGACAGTGAAAACTCAAATAAATGACTACGGTACTTAGAATGTCATGTTTAGGGGTTAAACGTCCAGGTACGACTCCCCAAGGACCTCGAAAGGGGTCATTGGGAAGGACCCCAAAATAGTCCCCAAAAACTGTCAAATTTGGTGACCTACGAGACCAAACCACTCCCCATAGATCAACCTATGCCCCGTAGGTCATGGGCGTAGGTCAAGGCCTGAAGCAGGCCTATAAATGAATCCCTAGGTTCAAACCATAGAGGCCATTCACGGATAGTACACCCATCCACGATCCGTGGATGGGTGATTCGTAGATGCTTCCAATTTTTTAGATTTTTACTTTAAGTTAGGGGTCGTAGTTTTAGTTAGTTATTTAATTAGGGGTTAGAAGGGGTGATTAGATAATTAATTAACTTCCTATATAAACTATTTTAAGTTGTTAAAACACTTCATTAACTCATTAGAACCCCAGAACCCAAATCAATACCCAACTATTCTTCCCTCCCAAAATCCTCTCTCTAGAACCCCTATTGAAGAACAAAGGAAGAGATCAATCTAGGGATTAAATATGGAAGATTTTTCATAGGATTTTGATGGGAATCTACACCAAAGGTATGGGAGTTATTCATTCTTGGTTAGCTACTACCAAGAAGCCCCTTCAACTATGTTTTCAAATTTCCCCAATTTCTAGGTTTTCAATCAATAGCATGGGTCACCTTATAAAAACATTTCAATTGTTTAATCATGATATTTTATGTTTAGATATGATAATTTGTGGGTGTATTTATGCTTTATTGTTGGTTTATGAACAAAATCCCCCTATGACCCATGTTTTCCCCTTCTTTCTCAATTGTAAACTCTTGTATGGCCTAATTGATGAATGGAAGTTGATAATCTAATATGTTAACTTTGAATTTATTATTATATCATTATGCTACCCTATATAATGTTCTAAATCAAGAATTAGGGTCGAATCTTGATGATAACCTTGAGAGCCATGAATGAAGAAATTCTACGTAATAGGTATTCCAGTTATGAATTATTGATCCACCTGAAAAGTGGAGGTGCTTTCTAGTCATGTGTGTTGTGGTGTTGATATAAGGTTCCTCTTCCCTAAAAACCCTAGGTATGACTAAGTATGATTCTACATGTATACTTGATTAACCTAAGATTTCTAAGGTGAATTGATATAGTGTAGGGTTGTATCATGAAAGAGACAAATTGAGGGTTGAAAGGTGATCCTCCAAGATTGATGAACCTCTTTATGTAATGCCTTAGATTATATCACCTAGACTTGAATTGGTTTAGGATAATGCTTCTAAACATGAATTGACCTGATCATGACATTATGTGCATGTTGATGAATACTTGTAGTATAATGTGCCAATCATGATGTGAGTATTGTACTGATGAGTTGTTGTCTCTTGGTATTCCCTTATATATTGTGCTATTGCTATATGTTGGGATGAGTTGATCCAAAGCCCTTTAAAGGCATATTGCTAGGGTTTGTGCATATGAATGTGAGATGTGTATAAACTATTGATTCATTTAGAAAGTAGATCTCCTATGACTAATGTGTAAAGTTGGTATTGTTGAAAGGATGTTATTCCCTTACCCTTACACTTGATATTATATGAATTTTCTAGGATGATGATAATGTTGTTGTTGGGTTCTTGCAAGGACAATTACACATACACATACACATCATGCATAAAAATGATTATGTAATCAAATGGTGTTAATTGAAGGTATATTTCTCCTATGAACCTTTACTCATTATTATGCATGAAATATAAATAAACCATGTTGATCCTACTGTGTTGATTGAAAGTCCATTCTCATGAGAACACATCTTGGTGTGGAAGTCATTCTCAAATACTAATTATGATTTTAAAGTTGAAAGTACATTTTCACCTTTAAATGAATCAATGAGCTATTTAATGAATTGTATTGAACAAAGGGTAGAGCATTCCTTCACGCATGTAATTAAAATTCAAGACTAATGACGTATAATTTGGGAAATATTGCTTAGAACCAAATGGATATGGACAATGAGATAAAGGCCCTTCCCCCAATGTAATAGGGAGGGTCATCCACCAGGGAACTCATGAGATGGAATCCCCTCCGCCAATGCAATAGGGCGGGTTTCTAGAAGCAATCTCCCTATCCTAAAACTATGTGCCAACATAGGACCTTAGCTAGTGGATCCACCTTATAGCTAAACATTTTTGTCCTACCTTAGGCAAGTAGGACACTTTTCTCGGTGTGGGGTTACATGACACCGGATTCCATGTAGCTCACATAGTCTACGTCGGTTATGGCTAATTTTCCCTATATAATGAAGATAGTGAATGAGATGTGAATTATGCTATGACTTCTTGGTTAGTTTACTTAGTAGGACTGGGGGTATGGGACTTCACTCCCACATTGAACAAGTAGACTTAGTAGGATGTCATGGGATGGTTCCTTTGCATTTCCATGAGATTTGAATGCATGCATTATAGTGAATGGATAGTTGTTATGAATGAGTTTCCTCATAATTCATGTACTTTACATGACTATTTCCTTAATTGTGACTATTGATTATAATGAGGTCTAAAAATGAAGTACATAACTAAGGTAGCTTCAAGGGGGTACTTAGTAGGGTTGGTATTACGGGATGCTAACCACACATTGCACAAGTGTAACTTAGGGGTTACTAAGGTAATGGCTTTACTATGAAATGAGTATAAATGTGATCTTGGCTTGTGTTGTACATTGTAAATGCATGTTAGTCACCATACATTGCACAAGTGTTTCTTAGATGTTGCTTATGTGATGGTTACTTCATCATGAGATGATCTTGGTATTTGTCTTTCTATTGTCTTGTGATTGGAGGCTATGTACTGTGGAGATTGGTATTTGTATTATATTGATGTTGGAGACTATGCTTGTTATTATAATGATATCTCTTATATTATAATGAAATGTATGTGAGTTGCCTTATTGGTTGTATTCTCCAACTATTTTAAAGATGATCAAAAAATGGCATAAATCATGATTTCAAGTGAAATGTCCCTTTTCATGCATGTTTTAATTGTTTTGTGCATGGCTTCCATACTTAGTACGTTTTTGTGCTAACCTCTTATTTCTACATTTTAACCAAGTGTAGGCTTTGGAGATATTGGATTCAATCCTCGTGGTTAGGTTCATAGGAGATCAAGAAGAAAAAGATTGGTGAGTCCTCATTGTATTCGAGGGCTCAACCTTATGTTCTTTATTGTCTATCTTTTATGTTTTAGAATTTAGTAAGGGTCATGTCCCTAAGTTGTATTAAAGAGTTTTATTCCAAGTTTAATAGATGATTTGAGACATAGTGTCACAAATTCTCTTTCTTTTTTTATAAGAAACTTTGATTGTAAAGAAAAGTTTTTAATTTCGCATTATTTTTATCACATATGCGATGAATGAATGCTATGAGACTTGTATAAGACCCTTTCAGGGTCGGGTACGCCATGTTACGACTAGGGTGTGCTCTCGGGTCGTGACAAATGTGGTATCAGAGCATAAGGTTTTTTTTGGGATGGTTCTTAGGATGTCTCAAACCACATCTAGTAGAGTCTTGTTCATAAATGTGAAGCGTGCCATATTTTATGAATATGAGGCTATCAGATGTTAGGAAAAGTTCACTTATTCATTCTTTGAGTCGTGCTATAGAGTTTAACCTTATAGGGTCTTTCTTCTAATCCTTATCTGGTGATCTACAGGATATGACTACTCAAGGAGCTTGCACCGATGGGTTTGAAGAAGACTATGATGATCAAGGAGATTCTCCTCAAGATCCTTGAGTTCCTATTGACTTAATGTCAAATGAGAGTATTAGGTATGGTTTTCATTGGTTGACTCAAGTCGGGATATAGATTCGGGATTTCTATAGGTCAAAAATGGAGGAAGATCCTCTAGAGTTTATAGAGGGAATATCTAGGGTGTTGAACTTTGTAGGAGTAACACCGGTAGAGAAGGCGGAATTGGCCGCCCACCAATTGAAAGATGTGGCCCTAATGTTATTTAGTCAATGGAAAGGAGCTAGACCGGTAGAAGCGGTCCCCATGGAATAGGAAAGATTTAAGAATGGGTTCATTGATAGGTTTTTCCCTTTAGAGGTGAAAGAGGCTAAGATACTTGAATTTGATAACCTTCATCTAGGTTGAGTGTTGAGGAGTATGCTCGAGTGTTCACTAGGTTGTCAAGAGATGCTCCATCCATAATAGACAACCCTAAGATGAAGATGAGTAAATTTGTGTTGGGTTTATCCGACTTGATAAAAAGGGGATGTAGTATGGTTTTGCTTGAGAATGATATGGATATGGATTTTCTTGTGATTCGTGCTCAACGGTTTGAAAAGGAGAAACTTGAAGAGAGGTCTAGAGGAATAAAGAGGTATAGGCTTGAAGATGATGACTCCTCCAAAGAAGGGCCTTATGGTGAAAGCTCTTCCAATATCCCCCCTAAGTTTAACCAAAAGGAGGTGTCTAACCCTAAGCCTAAAAGAGTAAGAAATAGTGAAGCGGTGTTACTTAAGCCTACTTTCAAAACATGTGGAAAGAAACATTATGGCAAGTGTCTAGCCGGCACAAAGGGTTGTTATGGTTGTGGTGGGAGTGACCACCTACTAAGAAATTGCTCGGTTCTTACGGCTAGGGGAAGAGATATGAAGAAGATTAGGACCGATGCTCTCAAGCTAGAGGTGAACAAGGGTATCCTCCTAATGTTGCTCCCGGTATGTGTTTCATTCTTTCCATTTCGGTAATACTTGTCTTTTTGACTTGATAAATTGGATATGATGAACTTTTGAGTAGTCCTTAGTATTCATGGGTTAAATTAGGGCCATATGTGGTTGTTAGTATAACCCAACTTAGCCATAATGAGCCTTATGATGTGTTGGATTGGGATGATTAGTGGTATCTAAGTGATGCCTAGAGGAGTTGGGTGAGTAAACTCATTTAAAAGAGGATAGAAGTGTAATCCTCCATGGTTTAGAATCATATTGTGTGATGAGTGTGAATGTTTAGTTATGACTTGGTCTGACCTTAGAATTTAAGAAATGTTATAAAGGGTTTGTATAGGCTTACCCCAAGTGAGGGATAATGTGGTTAGATGGTAAGGTCATTGAGTGTCCTTGATGTTCATGAATTAAGCTTGCTTGATAATATCACCTTAAGAGGTGTAGTGAGTTGAGAAAGTTTAGTCCTGGTTTGGTAGGCTCATATGAGACTTTGAGTGGTGTTGGTAAGGTTTCTTGTGAGCAAGAGTGCTTAGCAGAGAACCTCTTTAATTTAGAAACACCAAATGGGATCTTGGACCGGCAAGCCAAGAAATAGAAAAGTGAGAAAGTGTTTTCATGAAAATGTTGAGGAGTAGTATTTTTTGTAAGGGTGCTAGTTGATGGTGCTTAATTGGGATGCCAAGGGCCAATGAGATGTCCCAATATCCTTATGTCCCCTTCTATCTCTCCTCTAGCCTTAGATGATAAGTTCTCCTTGACTCATTTCTTGATTTTGGAGTCTTGAATGCTATGTGTGTCCTATAATTTCCTTGTTCCATAAAGTTACTTTTATTAACCTTGGTAGGGTTTAGATGCATGATTATAAGACCTCTATTGGTTTTAGATCCCGGTAAGGTTATAATGAGTCTTGACAATGCCTTGAGTTTGTTGAATGGAGTAGTGTTTGAGGTTCTTTGCAAAAAAAAGGGGCTTACTACAAAGGGGGAGATCATGTGCTTGAATAGCAACATTGATTGAAAGTCCAAATACCCTTATCTTTTCTTCTGTTCCTATTCTAGCTTGAGACCAAGAGTTTTTTTTTTTTTTTTTGGAGGGGGGGGGGGGCTTGTTCTATATCTAAGGGTCATGAGTGTTTTAGAAATTTCCATGAACTCCTTATGTGTTGCATGTTTTTGAAAGATTCTTACTTTGTATAAAATGGACCTTTCATGATTTACATGTTCCTCATGTTGTTGTGCATTCTAGTGTGGTGATGGCATATTTGACTTCATGAGATGATGTGATGAAAATGCTTTGTTGTGTTGTGTTGAAATGGCACTTGGACTCCATGTTGATTGTGTTGAGCTTACTTTTAATGAGAAAATGTAATTTTTCCTATGACTATGTGATTAATGATGGTTGGAAGTGATTGTGTAGACTCACTCCTAAGGGGGAGATGGTATGCCTAGCTAATATTGTTGTGATGTGCTTTACATGTTGCCATGACTTCTTTAGATAATGCATGTTCATGAAAACTTGTGTTTTGAAAAGAAAATGAGTATTGTGTGAAATGTACCATTTTTGGGGGGTGCGGAATTCATCTGTTTTTTATACTTAATATATTATGTTTGGCTAAAGATTTTGTTGTAATATTCTTTTGCTAAGTGCTTTAATCTTGATTTTTTTTTAATATTATTTATGATGTATTCTAGATATAACATATATTGGGTTCTTAGGTACATATATAAATTATTCTCCATTAATTGTTCTATCAGTTTTATATCTTTTATAGCTTCTGTCCAATATTGTAAATATCCATAGTTCATTTTTTAATTTGAATCTTCTATATCTAAATCATATAATTCTATTCTTTCGTGGTCTAAATATAGTTCATGTAGGTCGATTTCATACCCTTGTTGGTTTAATATATCTTCTGATTTATCATCATCAAATATTTTTTCCCATATGATTCTTTTTAATTCAATTATTTTTATACCTTTAAGAATATATAGGAATAAAGTTTTATAGGTTTTTATCATTTCATCATGTATATATGTATTCATGTTCTTTGTTATGCAGGTTGTTGTTTTCAATTATTCCTTCATATCATATTCACAACTTATTAAGATCATATTAGACCATTATGAACTAGATTATTTGTTTACCATGTTATCCTGTCACTACTAGCATCCCTATCACGGCTTTCCTCGCCTTACCGGTTTCAACATTAGGATGGCATAGTATAGAAGTTTTCTCTCTGTTTCCAATGTGTTAATAAACTAGAAATCATGATTCAAATAATTCTAATACGTAATAACTAACATAAACTTATTCAATCATATATATGATATTTAGAAATATATGAAATTAGTTCTGCATATTTATTGAACAATATACCTTTGCCTCTTACTTATTCATGATATCTGAAGGTTGCTCCATTATCTGTTAAGTATGAATATCTTAAGTATTTGAGAGTGTTTTTATGAAAGCTTATTTAGTTTATATTAGGCTTTTCCTACCTTACAATGTTTACAAATGAATGAATATATAGACAATGCAAGTTTACTATTCTAGATGCTCTAATAATGCATCTCTACTATTTACTTTATGACTATGCATCTACTATTTACTTTATATTGTACACTTTATGACTTTTAAGCAAATAATTTACATCTTTATACTATTTTCTTTATCTTGTCGGCCATCTCTCTTGTATCTATCTTCTTTTCTTTATTTCTTGGCTTTATTTGTTGAATGCCATTGTCTTCTTTTTATCTCTTTGTCTTCTTCTTCATTGTATCATTCCAGTTGAACATCTGGAATTATATTATCTTCTCCGTTACATTTTGAACATATATGGTCAGGATATTTGTGCCCAATTAATTTACAATATCTGGTTAATAATTCTTTTGAAATAAATCCTATCTTTAAAGCTCTTGTTATAAGTCGTTCTGCTCTTCTTAGTTCTCTTGAATTTGAATATACCATTAACTGATCTTTAGAGTAGTAGCTCCATATAGCATTGCCGTTTAAATAATTGTTTGCTAATTCTTGTATAATAGTTGATATACCAATTATTCTTTTATTGGCATAAAAACTTGGTATCTCTATTTTATGTATTTCTTCCTGTTGTCCGATATCATCAGGTATAATCATATCTTTGGTTAATCCTAGCTTAATAACTTGAATTGGAGGTTTTATCTCCTCATATAATATCTCCGTTGGTGCTGCATAAAACAAATTGGCATTAGTTTTTGGCTGTGCGATTAACTTGTTATAACCTTGTAATTTTTGGGTTACGTAATCTTGATTTGGTTCTTCGGTTGTAGTGGATTTAGGGTTAAGGTTCAAATAAGTTTGAATTTTGTATATGTTTTCAATATAGGTTCTTGTGATATGGCTATACATTTTCTTTTCATTCTGTAGACTATCTGCATATGTAGAGGTTTGTGATTTTGTAGTTAATATATTTCTTGACGTTCTTGGGGTAAATGGTTTTCCAAATAATTGGTTTAAGTTTGTATTCTTATGTTGTTTTTCACTAACTTGTTTGCTTGTACCTGCAGTTTTATTTAAACAAACATTATGGGTTTTAAGGTGTTTCCCAACGTCACCTTTTAGCTTTGGATTTTAAAAGTATTCCGATTGACTTAGCTCCGCATTTTTACAGTCATGCTGCTGACTAGATTTAGACTTCAGATTATCTTAATTGGTCTTTAGCTTTTGTATCTCATTGTTCATACTGTCCACTTTTATACAAAGTGTAGTAATCGCTTTGAGTATCTCTTCGATTGTATTTTTGTTTCTCAGTTTGAGTAGCTTTGTCTTGATAAATAATCTGCAATAACATTATTATCAGTTTTTATTACTTCAATAGTTAATGTAAAATTTAATATATTTAATACCAATCTTCTTATTTCTTTTGTAGTTACTAATCTTGTATCTTTCTTGTTAGCCACCATTTTACTTGTGTATTATTTGTTCTTATAATAAATTTGTTAGATACAATATATGGTTCAAATGATAACAAACATTTTTATACTGAATATAATTCTTTCCTGTTTATTTTCCATTTTATTTTCGTAGTAGTAAATGTTTCTGAATAATATCTACAATGATGTTCTATATTATCTTTATCATACCTGTATTTTAAAACTCCTCCATAACTCTTTTCACTGGCATCGGATTTTGCTATATATGTAAATTTTTTGTTTTCATCTGGAAAATATAGTTTAGGTAGGTTTTTACATAATAGTTTTACCTTTTGTATTTGTATGTGGTCTTTTTTATCAAACTGATATTCTATATCTTTCTTTAATTTTTGTTGTAATGGATTTAGATTCTCTGCTAATTTTGGTATGTATTCTCTTACTTAATTTACTAGTCCTAAAAATGATTGTAATTTCTTCTTTGTATCTAGTTGTTCATTTGAGTTAATTATTTTTTGTACTATATGTGTTTGCATTTTTATTCCATTTTTATCTATTTGTATTCCTAGGAATTCTATTTGTTTTTTCATTATGTCTACTTTCTTTTTACTTAGGTTTATGCCTGAGTATTCTATAATATGTATAAATTTTTCTAATAATCTTATATGTTCATCCTGTGTTTTGGAATTTAGTAATATATCATCAATATATATTATACAATTTTCTAGTTGTTTAAAGTAGTTATTCATAAAGTGTTGATATCTACCTGGTGCATTTTTATATCAAAATGGTAATACATTCCATTCATAAAATCCTTGTGGTACTGCAAATGCTATAAGTTTTTTAGATTCTTCTTCTAACTTTAAGTGGTAAAATCCTGATTTACAGTCAAATTTACTAAAATAATTATATCCTTGTATTTGTCTTATCTTTAATATTTTATTTGGTATTGGGTAATTAAATGTTTTGGTTTTCGCATTCAAATTTCTATAATCAATAATCATTCTACTTATTCCTCTTTTTTGTTCACTATGTTTATTTACTATAAATGCTGGGCTTGTATGTTTACTATTAGTTTCTTGTATATATCCTTTTTCTAGTAATTCATTTATATGAATCTTAAATTTTGTTAAATCATTAAAATTATATTTTAATGGTTTCTGTGTTATTATGCTATTGTTATCAATTAGCTCAATCTTTATTTTTGTTTTATGTTTTTCCCATCCTTGTAAAGGATCTTCACTATATAGTAATTCTAATTTATCCTGGATTAGTTTTACTTTGTCTATAGAGAATATAATTAATTCTATTTTTGAGTGTTCTTCTTTTATATTTTCTAGCTTTTGTGTAATTTTTTCACTTCCTTCTATCCATTCAGATGTTTTTCGTTTTTTATTGTTCACTCTTTTTGCTCCTATTTTTTGTTTACATGGTGTTATTAACCACCAGTGTGTTCTTGTTATTATGTGTGGGTATAGCCTTTCTAAAAAGGGCATTCCTAATAACATATCTTTTGTCGTAAATTCAAAGTTATATATTTCTTTTATGGTTAATATCTTATCTCATATTTGTATTTTTATATTTTTTTTTCCCTATATGTGATCATGCTTCATTCATTATTAAATCTTGTTAATACTAAAGGTGTTTTTAACTTTTCCCATTTAGCTTCTGGTAAGCAATTATATTTACATATATTAACTTCTGCTCATGTATCTATCATTGGAGTATAATATCTATTATAATATCCTTCTACTATTATTTTTACAAGTATATATATTTTCATGTTGTCATATTAAAGTTCTCTTTATTATTACTTTTTTGTTTTCATAATTTATTGTTAACTCTTTATCTTCTAGATTATATGGTTTCACTTTTTCTAACCATTTTATTCCTAAAGTGATATTTTAATTTTCTTGATATACTTTAAAATTTATTACTATTGGTATTCATCCAACAATTATTTCCTTTTCTGTTGTTTCTTCAGTATTTATTAATGCTTTTGGTAGTTTAGGACACAATTGTTCAGTAGTTATTATTTCATTTTCTGTTACTAATTCTCTTGTAATATAATTTTCTTCTTGTCCAGTATTTATTAATATTAAGTATTTTCTTTTTTCCATCACTCCCGTTACGTAGTAATGATATGGTTTTATTTCTTCTTCTATCAATTTTTGTGGAGTTTTAGCCATTCTTCTTGAGGTACTCATTTTTGATGATATTTGTGGTATTTCATAGTTTATTCTTTTTGATGTATTTAATCTTTCTTTTACTATTCCTATATCTTCTTCTATATTAATCTCATTATAACTATAATCATTATTATCTATAACTATCACTAGTTGTTCAAAAGGATTTTCTATCTTTATTTTATTTATTTTCTTTTTTCCTGTTATTTTATATTTTGTTGTTAAAACATATAAGTTTTTACAACTAGCTGTAAATATTTTACTTTCTGGTGCTAATTCTATTCCTGACATTTTCCAATATAATACTAATGACTTATCTATGTTTCTATCATTTATTGCTACTGAATAGTTAGCACTTATTATAAATTTAAATTTTTGATATATTAAGTTACCTTTTACTGCACTTATTATACTTTTTTCTATAGGAAGTATAATTATATCTTCTGCTAAGTATATTTCTATAGGTGTATATATTCCTTCTCTAAAACATGTTTTTATTAGTATTTATGTTCCTCCTAAATGTACATATTTAATTGGATTTTTAGTCTTAATATCTTGTATTTCTTTATTTATTATTCTTTTATTTATTATTGGTATTTTAGCCTTACCTTTGGTGTATTTACAATCTATGATATGTTCCTTTTGACTTACTACGTAATATTCTTCTTTTTGTCTTTTAAACCAATTTCTTATTGTTGGTATTTCTAATATTTTTTCTACTCTTAGGTCTAAATTTTTTCCTTTTATTTGTTCAAATATATTATTATCAAATATTACTTTTTGTTCTGAAGATTCTTCATCTTGGTATTCTTCGTTAGTTATTATTTGTATATCTTTTTCAGTCATTCACATAAAACTCTTTATCTGATTCTATTTCTATTTCATTTTCTGATATTTCATATATGATATCTTCACTTTCTAATTCATAATCTATGTATTCTATCTGCCTATATTTTTTATCGTTTATTATTATTTCTGATATTTGTTTTTCTTTGGATTTTTCAGTAATTTACAATCTCTAGCTATATGTCCTATTTTTCCACAATTATAACAAGTACATTCTATTAATTTTTTCTTTGGCCTATAGGGTCTTTTAGTTTTATAGTTTTTTACATAGTATCTTCTTCTTAGTTTTTTATATTTATATTTTGATCTGTATTTTTTATTATACTTCTTTTTATAATATCTATCTGTACATCCAAATTGGGGTGCCATTTTGTTTTTGCAACATTCTAAGTCTTTTACTAATATCTTTTCCATTTTTATTTCTTCTTTATGATTTTCGCATAGTTCTATAAACTAGCGTTGTAAGAATTTCATTCTGGCTCCTAAGGTATTTGTTAATTCTGTTTCATTCCAACTTTTTATTATTTTTGAATTAAAAGGTTCTGGTAATTTTGTAAAAAATATAATTTTCTTTACTTTCTTCTACACTGTATGTTCCTTTATAATAGTATTCTCTAAATGCACATGTACATTCATCTATATAACATATATTACATATTGCTAATTTTGACATTAAATTTCTATTGATAATTTTTTCTTTATTTTGTTCTTCTACTTCTGTTGTCATACTACTAAATTCATTTCTTATAGCTATTTCATATTTATATAATATTTCCATAGTTGTTGTTGCTATTTCTCCATCAAATTTTTTATTACTTCTTAAGGTATTTAAACTTTCGTTTGTTAGGTTTTGTAACCATAATTTTATTGTTCCTATAAGTGTTCTTTCTATATATTCTGGTGTTTCTAGCATTCCTATTTTGTTATCTATTAATTGTTTTGATATGTAGCCCATCCATAGTTGGATTGTTTTATTTATATCTTCTACACAGTCCAAGTCTAAAAAATTATGTTGTTCCGTTATTGATTTTGGTGTCCATGTTTTATTCAATCTTTTATCTCATATAGTTTTATTTCTATCATATTGTTCATAGTTAGCATTATAATATTTTGGATTTAAGTTTTTTGGGTTTTTTATTCCTGATGTACTGGGTTTTTCATCCATTTCTACATCACCTGCATTTACTTCTGGATTTTTTGTCATGTTTTCTAAGAGTTTTGTATACGTTTCACTTGTTTCTGAATGTTGTTCATCTAGATCATCGTCGTTTATTTCATCAATTCTTATTTTAGGTAGATTATCTTGGTTATTTTCCTCTAGTTCTTCTTCTAATTGCAATTTTTCTTTAAATTTATTTATCTCATTTGCTAATTTTTTTTTTTGTTCTTTTTCTTTCTGTTTAATTTCATTAAATTTCTTTTAATACTGCTAACTCTTTTTCTAGTTCTATTATTTTAGTATTTTTTTACTTCCTCTAATTGTTGTACTTCCTTTTTTGCTTGTTGTTTTATTTTTTCAATTACTGTTTTTCTATCTATCTCTTCATTTTCTTTTGTTATTCTTATCATAGCGGTTAAACTATCTTCTTATTTTACTGTTTCTTTTTCTAGCATTAAATTTATATTTTCTCCTATTTTCTTATACCATCTTCCTAGATTAGAAAATATTATCTTTATTTTTAATCCTTCATAGTTTTCATATGTTTTTTCATCTATTGCAACTCTTCTTTATTCATTTATAAATAGTGTTGTAGTTTATATTCTAAGTTTTCTATTTGTATTTCTAAGTATAAAATGTTTTTCCTTTGTGCTGTTATAGCTTTTTTACAAGTTCTTGCAAATATATTACTGTTAAGTCTATTTTGCCTATGTCTTAATTCTTGCCTTTTTGCTACAATTGTTTTAGTAAGATTTGGTCTATATTCGTTATTCATTGTATCTTTAAATATTGAATATTTTATATTCTATGTTGGATATATTATCTATCAATTGTTCTAATTTATCGTTATTAGTTTTAGTGATATTGAGTTATTTATATTCTGGATACAATTTATTTAATTACCTTCTTAATTTTCTAATAGCAATTTTCTTTTTATCCATGGCTCTGGTACCATTTTTGGGGGGTGCGTAATTCATCTTATTATGTTTGGCTAAAGATTTTGTTGTAATATTCTTTTGCTAAGTGCTTTAATCTTGATATTACTTTAATATTATTTATGATGTATTCTAGATATAACATATCTTGGATTCTTAGGTACATATATAAACTATTCTCCATTAATTGTTCTATTAGTTTTATATCTTTTATAGCTTATGTCAGTTTTATATAGTTCATACTTCCTTGTATTGCATTGAACATGTTGAATTGGAGTTGATGTTACCTCCTTTGAACAAGTGCACATTGTGAATAGTGTATTTTGAGTTGTGCATTATTGTGATGTTTCATGCTTGTTTGGGCTGCTAGTTTTGAGTCTTTAATTCCAAAAAGCATTTCAAGTGTCATTCGAGGACGAATGTTCCTAAGGGGGAAATAATGTAACAACCCGAAAATCTAGTGAGACTAAGATAGAGTCTAATGGAATCAAGTAGGTGAAACTAGATCCTCACATGTGAGTTTGAAGTTGGAAATTTCATTAAATGTTGTTAAATGGTTTCCCAAGTGAGGGTTGAGGAATTTAGGGGTCAAACGTCAAGATACAACTATAACACCCGGAAACTAGTGAGTAGAGCTAGTGTGTTGTAGAGTCTTGTAGTAGAGCTTTGGAGTGATGTATGAGGGTTAAAACTCAAAAAATGACTCCCATACTTAGAATGTCATGTTTATGGGTTAAATGTCCGGGTACAACTCCCCAAGGACCACCCAAGGGGTCCTTGAGGAGGACCCAAAAACAGTCCCTAAAAACTGTTAAATTTGGTGACCTACGAGACCAATCCATGCCCCTTAGATCAACCTACGCCCCGAAGGTCATGGGCGTAAGTCAAGGCCTGTAGTAGGCCTACAAATGAATCCCTAGATTCAAACCACGGAGTCCATTCACAGACAGTAGACCCATCCACGGTCCGTGGATGGGTGATCCGTAGATGCTGCCAGTTTTCCAGATTTTTACTTTAAGTTAGTGGTCTTAGTTTTGTTAGTTATTTAATTAGGGGTTAGGAGGCACGATTAGATATCTAATTAACTTCCTATATAAACTATTTTAATTCATTAAAACACTTCACTAACTCATTAGAACCGAAGACCCCGAATCAAAACCCAACTACTCTTCCCTCCCAAAATCTTCTCTCTAGAACCCCCATTGAAGAACAAAGAAAGAGATCAATATAGGGCTTGAAGATGTAAGATTTTTCATAGGATGTTGATGGGAATCTACACCTAAGGTATGGGAGCTCTTCATTCTTGGTTAGCTACCACCAAGAAGCCCCTTCAACTATGTTTTCAAATTTCCCCAATTTCTAGGTTTTTAATCAATAGCATGGGTCACCTTCTAAAAACATTTCAATTGTTTAATTATGATTGTTTATGTTTACATATGATAATTTGTGGGTGGATTTATGGTGTATTGTTGTTTTATGAACAAAATCCCCCTATGACCCATGTTTTCCCCTTCTTTCTCAATTGTAAACCCTTGTATAGCTTGATTGATGAATGGAGGTTGATAATCTAATATGTTTACTTTGAACTGATTGTTATATCATGATATTACCCTATATAATGTTTGAATTTCAAGAAGTAGGGTCGAATCATGATGATAGCCTTGAGAGCCATAAATGAAGAAATTCTATGTGATAGATGTTCTTGTTATGAATTGTTAATCCAACTATGGTGGAGGTGTTTACATATTATGTATCCTATGTATGAATTGTTGATCCACTTGAAAGGTGGAGGTGCTTACTTCTCATGTGTGTTGTGGTGTTGGGATAAGGTTCCTCTTCCCTACAAACCCTAGGTATGGCTAAGTATGATTCTACATGTATACTTGATTAACCTAAGATTTCTAAGGTGAATTGATATAGTCTAGGGTTGTGTCATGAAAGAGACAAATTGAGGGTTTAAAAGTTATCTTCCAAGAGTGATGAACCTCTTCATGTAATGCCTTAGATTAGATAACCTAGACTTGAATTGGTTTAGGGTAATGTTTCTAAATATGAATTGACTTGATCATGACATTATGTGCATGCTGATGAATACTTGAAGTATAATGTGCCAATCATGATGTGAGTAACGTATTGATGAGTTGTTGGATCATGGTATTCCCTTATCTATTGTGCTATTGCTATATGTTGGGATGAGTTGATCTATAGCCCTTGAAGGGCATATTACTAGGGTTTGCACATATGAATGCGAGATGTGAATAAACTACTGATTCATTTAGAAAGTAAATCTCCTATGACTAATGTGTAAAGTCGTTATTGTTGAAAGGATGTTCTTCCCTTACCCTTACACTTGATATAAAATGCATTGTCTAGGATGATGATAATGTTGTTGTTGGGTTGTTGCAAGGACAATTAAACACACACATACACCTCATGCATAAACATGATTATGATGTAATCAAATGGTGTTAATTGATAGTATAGTTCTCATATGCACCTTTACTCATTATTATGCATGAAATGTAAATAAATAATGTTGATCCTATTGTGTTTATTGAAAGTCCATTCTCATCAGAACACATGATCTTGGTGTGGAAGTCATTCTCACATACTAATTATGCTTCTAAAGTTGAAAGTACATTCTCACTTTTAAATGAATCAATGAGCTATTTTATGAATTGTATTGAATGAATGGTAGAGAACTCCTTCACATATGTCAATACAATTCAAGACTAATGACATATAATTTGGGAAATATTGCTTAGCACCGAATGGATATGGACAATGAGATAAAGGTTCGTCTGCCAATGCAATAGGGAGGGCCATCCACTAGGGAAATCATGAGATGGAAGCCCCTCTGCCAATGCAATAGGGCAGGTTTCTAAAAGCAATTTCCCTATCCTAAGACTATGTGCCATCATAGGACCTTAGCTAGTGGATCCACCTTATGGCTAGACATTTTAGTTCTACCTTAGACAAGTAGGACACCTTTCTAGGTGTGAGGTTACACGACACCGGATTCCATGTATCTCATATGGTCTATGTAGGTTATGGCTATATTTCCCAATATAATGAAGATAATGAATGAGATATGAATTATGCTATGTCTTCTTGGTGAGTTTACTTTGTAGAAGTGGGGGTATGGGACTTCGCTCCCACATTGCACAAGTAGACTTAGTAGGATATCATGGGATGGTTCTTTTGCATTTCCATGAGATTTGAATGCATGCATGTATAGTGAATGGATAGTTGTTTTGAATGACTTTCCTCATAATTTAAGTACTTTACATGACTATTTCCTTAATTGTGACTATTGATTATAATGAGGTCTAAATATGAAGTACATGACTAAGGTAGCTTCAAGGGGGTACTTAGTAGGGTTGGTATTATGGGATGCTAACCACACATTGCACAAGTGTTCCTTAGGGGATACTAAGGTAATAGCTTTACTATGAAATGAGTATTAATGTGATCTTGGCTTGTGTTGTACATTGTAAATGCATGTTAGTCACCATACATTGCACAAGTGTTTCTTACAAGTTGCTTATGTGATAATTACTTCATGATGAGATGATCTTGGTATATGTATTTCTATTGTCTTGTGATTGGAGGCTATGTATTGTGGAGATTGGGATTTGTATTATATTGATGTTGGAGACTATGCTTGTTATTATAATGATATCTCTCATATTATAATGAAATGTATGTGAGTTGCCTAATTGGTTGCATTCTCCAAATATTTCAAAGATGATGTTCAAAAAATGGCATAAAGCATGATTTCCCTTTTTATGCATGTTTTAATTGTTTTGTGCATGGCTTCCTTGCTTAGTACGTTTTCGTGACAACTTCTTCTTTCTACATTTTCACCAAGTGTAGGCTTTGGAGATATTGGATTCAATCCTCGTTGCTAGGTTCATCGGATATCAAGAAGAAGAAGATTGGTGAGTCCTCATTGTATTCTAGGGCTCAACCTTATGTCCTTGATTGTCTTTCTTTTATGTTTTACACTTTTGTAAAGGCCGTGTCCTTAAGTTGTATTAAAGAGTTTTATTTCCAAGTTTAATAGGTGGTTTGAGACATAGTGTCACTGATTCTCTTTCCTTTTTTTATAAGAGACTTTGATTGTAAAGAAAAGTTTTTAATTCCGCAATATTCTTAACACGTAAGTGATGAATGAATTCTATGAGGCTTGTATAAGACCCCTTTAGGATCGAGTACGCCGTGTTTAGATTAGGGGGTGCTCTCGGGTCGTGACAAGAGCCAACTTAACTTCTTCATTGTTCATAGTCGGAGCATCAACCAGAACTTGATTGCCTTGTGGCACTTCGTCACTTCACCTTGAGGACTTTGGGGAGGAACTCCCTCATTCACAATCTCCTCTTCCACTCTTCTTGCGGTCGCCCTTCTTGTATTCATATCCTATAAACACAAGAGAAGGGTTAGGAAAAGGACATTTATAGAGCTAAACTTTATGACACAACTTCAAGAATAATGAAAAAAGTGTAGCTTCCTAACGTCCTATAGCCTCTCATTTATAAAATGTGTCGCGACTCACATCCATGAACAAGACTCTACTAGACGTGGCTTGTGAGACATCAATCCTAAAAACCATTCCACAAACCTTGTACTCTAATACCATGTTTGTCACGACCCAAGGCTACCCTAGATGTAACACGGCGTACAAGACTTCGAAAAGTCTCATACAAGCCTCATAGAATGTCATTGTATAAGATAATCGAAATAGTGCGGAATTTAAAACTTTTCTTTAAATCCATACAATCGAAAAACCTTTAAAACTGCAGAAGTCTATTGTCTCACATGGGCATCTAAAACAATATCCTGAAACAAAGTAGGGTCACGACCTTTTACAATAGAAAGTCTATCAAATGTCTATTACATGAAAGAAATGAACATCAGTGAAGCATGTGTCCTCGAATGAATGAGGACATACCAATAGCCTTGGAAGAACTCAATCCAAGCACATGAACTAGATGGATAGCAACTCACTTGCCGGAACCTACACTTGTAGTAAAATAAGAGAAATATGGGTTAACACAATTAAGTACTAAGTATAATAGCCATGCAAAAATCATACTTAAAACGGACATTTTATTTGAAAGTCATGATATATGCCAATTTGAGAAAACTTCATGAACATAGGTAAAATAGGCATAAGATACAATCACAACCAACATATATGTCATTTTATCATATTAAGCTTTCACCTTAAGAAACCCCAAGCCATATTATGTGCAATGTATGAATAGCGTTCCATACCACTATCCACACTAAGTACCACATCAAGGCCATCAAAAGTGAACTTACCATTCATCTTTTCCATCTTTATACAATACTCAATATAAGAGACATAAACATTTTATAAGACATGACAAAGAAGTAACTCATAATACAATCCAAGTAAAGCATGCATCATAATCATTTAAGCATGTAAGTCATCATTCTTCATTAGCTTCCTTTTGAGCACACTCTTTATTAACATAAGAGATTAGAGAATCACACCATAGCCTCTCAAAGCATACTCGTGCAATGAATGGACGACATTCCATACTACGACCCACACTTCATAGAACCTCTCAAGTAACTAAGGTATGTATATCACATCATGGGAATAAGCATTAGCCGACATAGACCATGAGAGCTAACCATGGAATCCAGTGTCATAAAGCCTTACACCGTAAAAAGGTGGTCTACTTGCCCAAGGTAGGATCGGTAACATATAGCTTAGGTGGATCCACTAGTTAGACCTATGCAGGCACATAGTTATGGTATAAGGAAGATGATCATTGAAACCCAGTCTAAACATTGGGAGATTTTCCATCGAACCAAATCCACTAGGTGCTTAGTCTTCATTCCTATAGAGTATTTCATTACTTTAACATTCTTACACATGAGAGGGTGCCATTGGCCTACTGATCCAAAGTACATTGATTAACACATGAAAGGCCATAAGCCTATTTATTCAAGGTTCATTAGTTAGGAAAGCTCATTTGAATCCTCATGAAAGGGTGCCATACGCCAGCCGATTCAAGGTTCATTATTAACACTCATAGAAGGGTGCCATAAGCCTACCGATCCCAATGTTCATTAATATCATTGATGGAAGGGTGCCATAAGCCTACCGATCCCAAGGTTCATTATTAACATGTGTGGAAGGGTGTCATTAGTCTACCGATCCAATATTCAACAATCAACCATACTTTCATTTATATAAGAAGAGGATGCATACCAATTCAAGATTCACATTACATTAAAGAACCCTTCACATTCTATCATCAACATTCATGAGTGCATAATCGAAAATGACCTTTCAATAATAGCACATTTACATTCTAAACATGATCACCATACAATCATAGAATTCCCATGTATATCCTTCACATCATAATTTTACATTAACCTTCATACTATGCCTTTCAAGGGCATGGATCACATTCACCACACACCTTGAAATGCTACAATTAAGCATGATAACTAACATAATTTCAAAAATCTAAATCAATATAACCATAAACAATTCAACATACTTCCATGATCAATCAATTCCCAATCATAAATCACAACATAGGGTTTTGGGGGAAAACATTGGTTCAAGGGTAAAATAATTAAAATCATCATATATTCATCAATTCATTCATAAATCATCAAATATGAACCCTTAAAAATGTTTTGGAATTCAACCCATGCTTAGATTGAAAACCCTACTATTTGGGGAAATTTGGAACTTGAAAATCCTCTTTGAAATTGGCTCGTTGAAAGAAAATCCTCTTTGAAATTGGCTCCTTGAAAGAAAATCCTCTTTGAAAGAAACTAAGTCAAGGATGAAGACTACCATAACTTCAGTAAAAATCTCCAAGAAATTTGAGGAATAAACACCTGGAATCCACAAACCCTAGCTTCAATGGCTCCCTTCTTCTTCCTTGAGTTTTAGAGAGAGAAATTTTGGGAGAGAGAAGAACTTTTGATTTGATTTGGGTTTTGGAGAAGAAAGGAGTAAATGAAGTGTTTTAAGACTTAGAACTATATATATCTATATCTATATATATATATATATATATATATATATATATATAAATATGTGTGTGTGTGATATAAAACAATTAAAAATGACCCCACACAATAATTAATTAAAAGGAAATTACCTCTTAACCCTCAATTTGAGAAGCCCCCGTCAAGGACCACGCCTACTTGGACGGCTCGTTAAGGGGACCACGGTTCATTGTGGTGCCCGTGGTCCCTTAGGAAGTAGCCTCCTCAACATGCCATGCCTCACATGAGGCAAAGGCATGACCACGAGTCGTGGTGAAGGTCGTGGTCTTGAGGCAGTGTCAAGGCTTTGAAGCCTTGCCTCCCTTGTGCCTAAGTTGTGACGATCCGAGAGCTCCCCCTAGTCGTTACCAGCGTATTCGACCTCTCGGAGGTCTTATATAAGCCCTTAGCATTCGTCATAACATTTATCATAGAAAAATAGCAGAAAATCTAAAACTTTTTCATAATATAACACAAGACATAAAAGTCACCTCATTAAACCCCTAATACAAAAATTGGAGTACTACATCTCAAGGTAGCCATCTTAAAATATGACTACAACACAAGAGGGACACAACCCTTACAATACAAAAGAAACTACTATCTAGTATATAGAACTTAAGGAAACTCTTTAACATAAAGGTCCTTGAATCTTTAAGGACACACCCGAACTTGGGAATAGTAAGCCAAGCACATCACTTCTAGGAAAGACCCTTTAGTCAGCATCACCTACACTTGGTGTAAAAAGATGAAGAAGAATGGTGTTAGTACAAGAATGCACTAAGTATGACAACCATGCAAAACATGCTCTTAAAAGGACATTTAGTTGGAATTCGTGCGTCATGCCTTTTTTTGAGAAACTTCAAGAACATTTAGTACATTAGGCACAATATAACCCACATACATCATCATACACACGGAAACCATTCATAATAGCACATAGAGCCACTTATAACATTTTAGGCACATTCATGCATAAAATACATTACCTTCCTCTTTATCTTAACTCCTTTCCTCAAGCAACCCTTAGGGAATGCTTGGTGCAATGTATCGCCTTAGGTTACCAAGGGTGAACTTACATATAGCCTTCATCAATCCAACCACATATATTGATAGAGCCATAAGCACACCATAAGACATAGTCTTCACATAGGAACAACTCCCAACTCATACTAATGCAATGTGCAAGTAGCATCCCATAATACTACTCACACCAAGTATTCCTAGGAAGCCACCATAGACTAGGCACATCATATTCAATAAGTCATAACATCTCCATTTAACATTAGGCATAAGACCAACATACTTCATAACATCATACAAAGACTCATTCCTTTTCTACATCATTAGTCATAACTCATTTAGTTCATATCATAGGTAAACCACCCTCACAACCCCTTCACAAACTCACTTGTGCAATGTACACATGGAGTCCCATACCCCCACATATACTAAGGAAAACCCATTAAGAAGTCATAAGTGTAATTCACATACATAATCATACTTCATGTCTTGACATAAGTAAAGTCAACCTTAACATGCTTTCATATTAACATACATAAACCATAGTCTTTATTACATAAAGAGCCTAATCATAACCTCCCTTAGAGTCCACTTGTGCAATGCATAAGTAGGGTCCATAGTCTTACCTACACTAAGTAACTCTTCAAGAAATCATGACTAGAGTTCATATTCTTATCTTAGTTCATTTCTTAACTTTTGGGAGACATTGCCATAACCGACATAGACCATGTGAGCTACATGGAATCCGGTGTTCTACTCCCATACCAAAAAGAGAGGGTACTACTTGCCAAAGTAGGACCTATATACATAATAGCTATCTAGTGGATCCACTAAGCTAATACCTACAAGGGCACGTAGTTATCGAACAATGTGTTTGCTACTAGAAAACCTTGACTTACTAAGCATGGAGGTTTCCATCTCATGAGACAACATCTATGTTGGGAACCCGGACTTGCTAAACGTGAAGGTTCTCTTGTGGGAAGCCGGACTTGCTAAACGTGAAGCCCCCACTCTCATTTTTCATGTTCACTCGGTGCTAAGCTCCAACTCCC
This sequence comes from Solanum commersonii, assembly GCA_029007595.1. Taxonomy (NCBI): domain Eukaryota; kingdom Viridiplantae; phylum Streptophyta; class Magnoliopsida; order Solanales; family Solanaceae; genus Solanum; species Solanum commersonii. The sequence continues at coordinate 313,771 of JAJTWQ010000010.1, read as the reverse complement.
TTTTTAAACATCTTTAAGCCTTTATTTAACATTAGTTCATAAAATAGGCTTTAGGGACTTAATCCCTCATATCATATAGCTCAAAGGTTTCTAAGATGAGAATGACCTTTCATCATAGAGCCTACATTATGTGAGAATGACCTTTCACACAATCATACCATATTCATAACATAGTCTAGTTTAGAGTACAATTGAGGAAACCTTTCAAGAGACTCACTTTCACTAGATTATCATAAACCTTATTCATTCATTCCTGTGTGTGTACATATGTGAGAAAGCCTTTCACATAAACACCTTCATACAACACATATTCATACCTTGCTAATCATACACTTTGTATGCATAATAAGATGTAAGGGTGCATATAAGAGTTAACATTTCAATAGACACCATAACACATCATATTCATAGTTATACATGTAGAGTGTGTGTGTGTGTGTGCATATTGGTCCTCATAGTGACATATTAGCAACAACATTGAAATTGAGTGTTCTTCCCTTAAAGGGATCACAACACATTCACAATGTCCCCAATTCATGAGCAATTCATGTATAAAGCCCTTAGGGATTCTAGACCACACACCCACACTTCATCATAGGAGACAAAGACACATTCAACATTGAATAGGTACTCCTAACATGTATATGATCAAACATTCATATAGGGGTCATATAGGCAAGGGTCATTCCACAATAGTACCTAACATAATCAATCATGTAGACCACACCTTATCCCTAACATTATCATTCACATTATACTCCTCATTATCAACACACTTTAACATCATGCTAGCATTAAGGATTTCATACATAACCTTCATAGCATAACTTCATAAACATATGCATCATAATCATCAATTCACTTCACATCTATTACCTTCAAGGCCAAGCTCTCAACATGCATAGATACAAAAGAAGTGAACACCTCCACCATAAGTGGATCAAACCACACAACATCAATTCTCATACTATAGACTTGAATTTAGGTCAACTTACCAATTCTCCAAGCAATGATCACCATGGATCAATCCTCAACAATTCATATTCAATTGACATAGATAGAAATAGGAACCAACAATGTAATTCAATAACATGAACATAATCTAAATACAGTTTGATAACAAAGGGATCAACCCATAACTTTGCCCATAAGGCCATAATCCTCAACTCATTAATATACCAACAATGAAACATAAATAAGTATAGATAATCATAGCAAACATCAATACAATCTAATCTAAACATAATTTCACCAATAGAGATCATATTCACAAAGACCCACATCATAGGCCAATTTTGAGAATTTGGAGATCATGGGTTCTTCAAGAATTCCTTTGAAAATTGTCTTAAAAACATTAAATCCACATTAATTCATCAATAGAATGATTTATAAAATCTTTTGACAAGGAACCCATGCTTAGATTGAATATTGGGAATTTTGGTCTTTGAATCACTTTTGAAAATCTTTGATAGAACTCCTTGAATGAGAGGTTATTCAAGAATCTTGAGTCACCATACCTTAATTATTGAAGACCCATGAAATTGAAGAAGAAATCAGTTAAAAACCCATCTTCTAGCGTGAGCTTCATCAAGGTCTTCAATGGAGTTTTTGAGAGAATCTATTTTGAGAAGGAAGGGTCAATTTGAAGAATGAGGTCTAATTTTAGTTTTAGGGGTTTTAACCAACTTAAAATACCCTAAAATAGGTAGAATAACCATTTATAATAATTCTCCAAAGAACCCAAACTACCCCTCACTTAGTTGGGCCTTTTTAAACAAGTTAAACTTAATTTTTATTTTCGCAGATTTCGTCAGGAAACAAGTTCGCGACGCGGAGGTGTTCCCACAAGTTTTTCATAAATTAAATCCGAGACAGTAGAGTCTGCGACATGTCTGCGATGCGGACTAAACTTTTGGCCTTTGGTGAAGCTAGTCTACGACGCGTACATGCTCCCTCCAAGCACAATCTCAAGTTGCCTTGGCAGCTTGCTTAGACAAGGTTGGGGTCCTCCTCAAGGACCATTAGGGTGGCCCCTAGGGCGTCGTATCCGAACGTTTTGACCCTAAAAACATTTATTAAGACACTAGGGTCACCTCCACTAATTTTAGACTCCAAACAATAGATAAAAACATGAACAACATACTAGAACACACCAACACATAAAGGACTAGTCTCCGAACGTCTTGGTCATCCCTTGACGTTTGACTTCCAAACTCTTTAAAACTGACTTAAAAGGCTATTCTTCATTATTTTGACAAGTTATTAATGCATAAAACCCATGTGAGGATCTACTTTATCCTACTTCATTTTGAGGGCCGTTACATAAGTGGTCCTCACGACCACCCTTACGCCTCGTCAAGGACACCACGGCCCGTGGTAGTGCCCATGGTCCCTTGACAAGTAGTTCCCTCGTCTTAACTTAACTCCCACAAAGCTAAGGCAACTCCATGAGCCTTCCCATGGCTCGTGGTCATGACCACAAGCCGTGAAGTGGCTCGTGAAGGGGAGCCTTGGCTTGGCACCTTTCTAGGGCACACTGCCATGCTAACCACAGGTGGAACCATGACTCGTGGTGGCCAGCACGGGTGGAACCATGACTCATGGTGGCCACCACGGGTCAGGAAGACCCTTGTGGTCATGGCGGGCAGTGGCTAGGCCTAGTTTTAGGTAGCCTTGGTCCGCTAACCATGGCCTTCACCCAAAACCCTTAGCCCTTGACCTTAACCCTTGACGTTCACCCTCACGATTAGGCTCTAGTTCAACCTATCATTTTCCAAGGTGTTACAATATAGAACAAATCACATGTTTTTATCCCAATTAAATATCTCATAACTCTTGTTATAATATGTCAATGTGCATTACTTGGCTTACTTGGAAACCTGTGAAGTATTGTTACTGCAGATGCAATAACAGGCATAGAACAATCACTCACATACCTAAAACTTCCAATTAAGCTAGCATATTCCTTTTGATTTATCACATCCTTGTAACTTGGAACATGATATCATTTTGTTGATGAGAAGTTCCAATATCTTCATCGGCAAGATTCACAAACAACATGCTAAGAACTCACTACAAGCATAATGTAACAGGAGGTAGTTAAAACTTAAGTTATATTATGATATCTTCTATTGTTTTGCTTGTAATGGGCTTTGCACAACAACTTTTGATTGACGAAAGGTCTCGTCATTTCCCTTGGCAGGATGCCCACATATAATTGATTCTTTTAATAAAAGTTGAGGGTGATGTGGAATGCAAAGTTATGCACGTTACTGATTATAGGGAATAAAGGGAGAAAAACACACTTACTTCATCAACACTTTTAGATCCATAAGATACACAGATCATAGCATTGCCATCAATGCTATATATAGTTGCTGCAGGTTTAGCAGCTTCCATCTTTAGCCGGAGTTCACTAAATTTTGTAAAATAACATAATATATTTATGTGAAGTAGGTGTTTTAGGGTATGCCTCTACGACCTCTATTTTTCATTCCTTTTAGGAATTTTGTTTTTCAACTATAGTTGATTTTACCTTTACTTTATATTAGATAAGACTTAGTCAATTAGTTGTTAGCCATCTATTCCTATTATTTAGGAGTAAGTTAGTGACTTAGGAATCTGCTAGTCGTCAGTTTACTACTTTCTATTTTTCATTCCAGTCTTATAAATATAATATGAAGACATCAATAAAATTGTTCTTCTACCGATATTCTTCTTGACTTCTCTACTTTCTAATAACTCATACTTCTGAATTTTACCAACAATTGGTATCTAAGCTTTTTATTTTGCGGATTTATGGGTATTTTTTGAAGTGATTATTTCAAGTGACTCAAGCACCACAACCAGAAACAACAAAAGATAAAGCATGGGAGAAAGCTCAAGTTTCTCGGCAATGGCACCTCCTGTCTTCAATGGTGAAACATTTCACATGTGTGTAGTGAGGATGGAAGCTTATCTCGAATCCTTAGATCTTTGGGAGGCAATCGAGAAATATTATGAAGTTCTTTCGCTACACGGAAACCCAACAATGGCTCAAATAAAAAATCACAAGGACAAGAAAACCTAAAAGTCTAAGGCAAAGGCATGTCATTTTCAATAGTGTCTTTAACAATTTTCACTCGTAGCGTGTCTCTACAATCAATAAAAGCTATGTGGAATTATCTAAAGCTAAAATATGAAGGAGATGATCGTATCAAAGGTATGCAAGTGTTAAATCTCATTAGACACTTTGAGCTACAAAGGATGAAAGAATCAGAAACCATCAAAGAATACTCTAACGGGCTTACGAGCATAGCATACAGAGTAAGATTACTTTGTTCTGAATTTAAAGACTGAAGACAACAATAAAAAATTTCTTCGACCAATATTTTTCTTGAGTTTTAATACCTCATACTTCTGAAATTTACCAACAATTCCTCATTCCATAATAATATACATCATCCACAAAGAAAAATTAGAAAACTAATATAAGCATGTAAGATGTATAGTTTCTAATTAATTACCATTGATGCTTGTTTTCTGTTCTTTGTCAATTAGAGTCTTTTCAACAGAGTCATAATGGCCCTTTCCCTTTTTCCGATCATTGTCTACATCAGATTTTTGGTCCTGTTTCATCTTCTTATTGTCCTCCTTTTCTCTTTTTCATTCTAGTTTCATACCAAAGATATTGTAGAGTTATATAAAAATTAAGTTCACCGAATTATATAGCTAAATCTAACAATTCATTTTGACAGAAAAGTTAAACCTTCCCTTGATAGTACTAATGTATTCAAAGTAAGTATTATAATGAGAACGGAGAGTATAAGAAAAAGAAACCATGATTAGAAAAAAAATCTGAAAAAACATGAATTTGTTAGTAATGTTTATTCTCATTCTAATACTTTGTCTTCTAACTTTGAACCCATTACTATCAAGGGAAGAATTAGCTTTTCTGCCAACATGAATTTTTAAATTTAGATATATAATTCAGTGAACTTGTTTTTAAAATAATTATAAGTATTTTTGGCATGAAACTGAGATGAGAAGGAAAGAAAATGGGGAACGTTAGAAGATGAAGCAGAACCAAAAATCCGATGTATACAATGACAAAGAAAAAGTACCAACATGGCTATGTTGAGAAGACAATACTTGACAAAAAAAATAGAAAAAAGACATCAATGGTAATTCATTAGAAATTAAACACCTTACAGACTTATATTAGTTTTGATTTTTCTTTGTGGATAACGTATGTTATTACTGAATGAGGAGGGAAAAATTAGTGGTGGTAGAGGTATACCCTGAAACACTTACTTAACATAAGTATATTATGTTATTTCACAAGGTTTGGTGAACTCTGGGTAAAGAAGGAAGTTGTTAAACCTCAAGCAACTACATATAATTGTTGATGAGAATGTTGGGATCGGTATATCTTATGAACCTACAAGTGTTCATGAAGTAAGTGTATTTTTGTCCATCTTTTAAATTTCTCTATAATTAATTAACTTGCATACACTTTGTTTTCCATGTCACCCTCAACTATTATTATGAGAATCAATTTTGTGTGTGCAGCCTTCCATGGAAGATGACGAGACCTCTCGTCAACCAAATGATGTTATGCAAATCCCATCACAAGAACAAAAAGTAGTATAATAAAATTTAAGTTTTAACTACATTCTGTTATGTTATGGTTGTGGTGAGTTCTCAGGATGTTGTTTGTGCATCTTGCTAATGAAGATGTTGGGACGTCGCATTAACAAGATGATATTCCACAAGCAAAATGGAAGAAGGTACACACTACTTATCCCAGTTACAAGAATTGTCCCCCATTGGACTTAGCACTTCACCTAACTGTGAAATGACTTTCACATAGGATTGCATAATTGAACAATCACTGCTAGTGTTTACATGGTTACTACGACCAGTGTAAAATGTAAAATAATATAATAAAGTAGATAGAAACCTAGGTGAAAAAAATCTTTATGAGTAACCTCTGGAGTGACTGCAACATGTTTTTAAATAGAAAACTACTTTCATGCTAGCACTAAGAACAAATTACTCATACGTTTAGACTAGTATGATGATGTTTCTGATAAAAAAGAATCTTTTTTATGCAAATGGAGTGATATCTTTTTCTCCTAACTTAGCTTCGCGATGGAAGGAAGTAGAGAGTTGGTGACAAGATGTTACCAAATATAGTTTCATTTGACTGTTTCATTTAGTTTCATCTTTGAGAACATTATTGTTAGTTTCTTGTGTATTTTTTGTGACAATCTTTTACTAGATCATATGCTTGTTGGTGTTTCTTCATAGTTTGGTGTTACATATATTGCATACTTTTGAAATTATAAGTGTTTCATAGAAGTCCTTCTAATATGTAAATTTCAGGAGCAATTAACTGGTAGGTGTAGGTGTATATCTGAAAGATCTTTTATTAAATAAATCTAATATTTATGAGTTGAAATGGTCTCCATCGGAAACTCAATTGTTGAAATTTGTAGGATTATGTGATGATCTCCGCACCATCTATAAGGAAGACTTCGTTTCAACAAAACTCAAGATGGCTTCCTCACAGGAAGAGGAGGATCATGCAGAACCCAGTGATAACTATTTCCGTCCACTTGGAAATGATGTTGGGATTGAAATTGAAAGACTAAGCGATAATCAAGAATTTGGATGCACCGATTTGTTGTTTGAAATTTCACCTTCATCAAATATATTTGTTTCTTCTCCACCAATGTCAGCGGCTTCCCCAAGCCGTAGAGATGATTTCACTACGGATACTATTGCAGGATTTGAGTTTTCTTGATCAAGAAGAAAGGACTCTTATTAGTGAGCAAGGGGTATCTAAGTAGTGAAATCATCTCTACGGTTTGGGGAAGTCGTTGACATTGGTGGAGAGGAAATGAACATATTTGGTTAAGGTAAAATTTCAGACAACAAATTGGTGCATCCAAATTCTTGTTTATCACATAGTCTTTCAATTTCAATCCCAACATCATTTCTAGGTGTAGGGGAATAGTTATCACTAGGTTCCGCATTATCCTCTTCTTCCTGTGAGGCAGCCATCTTGAGTTTTGTTGAAATGAAGTCTTCCTTATAGTGGTTGCAGAGATCATCACATAATCCTACAAATTTACAACAACTGAGTTTCTGATGGAGATCATTTCAACTCATAAACATTAGATTTATTTTTTTTAAATCTCTTTCAGAAACCGAACCAAATAACTTCTCACAAAGATCTTCAACAAGGTTTAACAATCCGTTAAGGTGTTGAAAGAATTGAAGAATGACTTCTCCACCTTATCTCAAATATTGTCCTCTCATTTGGTGTCTATCAAATAGTTGGATACTCAAATGTGCCAGATCGTCACTTATCTCACTCAAAGGAAAAATGGAACATTGCCTAGTGATACAATCTCGAATCCCAAATATGAATAATTAGGAAATGAGAACAATGTTGTGCCACGTTATTAAATAAGATGCTTTTGAGGAGGCACCCCAAGTCTTTATTGTTATTTATTACTTTAAAAACGTGTATTGTGAGTGAATGTTTAAAAAAATTCAAAATGTTGTGAGGGGAACAATAGACGATAACAAAAGCATAACGACGATTCACTGAAGGTGTAGTGATGACTCATTCTTGTCCGCCTTTTGACCTAGAAATTTTTTATAAAATATACTGTCAATTTAGGCGATCTGAGCTCCAAAAAGCGATTCGCTGAAGTACACTATGTGAATTTCATTATGTCCACTGAATCAACCTTCATGTTTTGTTTTTGTTAAGGCATCTTTGGCGAGCTTCACCTCCCTTTTGCGGTCCACCGAATACTATCAGTGAAGTTAGTCATTACCACCGAATGTGCCTGGTATAAAAAGGTCGAAGGTTTTTTCCATTTCAAAAAGAAGAATGCTTTTCTATCTCTTAGCTTTTTTCCACCCTTTAAATTTCTATAGCATATTCGAGTGTTTGTGTATTTATTATGTGATTATCGAGTGCGTGGAATGCATAATTTGTCTTGATTAGTCGACCCTAAATCCTTACCTCCCTCGTTTTTGCATTTTTCTTCTCTTTGAGGTTGATGTTCAACTTCTATTTTGTGATTTGAGCTTAAAAGTGTGTTTTGTGTATGGGATTAAGGCCATTTGATTGTTGTTGTTAAGTAATTTTGTTGGGTACTACTATATAGTTGATATTGAATGATGCCTATGTATTAGATAGTTGAAATTGTGGGTAAATTGTTAAAATTAATGTGTTGATTATTTATTGAAATTGAATGATGAATATTGCTAGGTCTGATTTAAATTTTATATGGGTAAAGTCTGATTAGCCTAATGTTTACCCAATTGCATGATTTTTCCAAATGATAGATTGAGTGACGACTTTCATAAGGGCAAATCATCAATTAGAGCAATGCTTTGTGATATTTGGGAGAAATATTAATACCCATGGGGGATAAGCATGTGGGTAGATTTTAAAATTGAGGGGGGAACTATATATTATTGTGTATGTTGGTTCAATCTGTGAAAATAGGCATCGATCTGAATGTTACTTGTTTGGCAAGCTTGTCTTAGCTTTCCAAGGTTGTTAGGCGAATCGCTAAGTAAGCCCCATCTTACCTTCTTGAGTGAATATGTGACCTTGGGTATTATTTCATTTGGAGAACTTGACTCAGTTCACCCAACTCACTAGGTGAATAGCCAAGTGGGAGTAGACATCACCTTTTATGCTTGTTTCTTTTCATTTTGCATTGTCAGTTTCGGCAGACTTGTCTTAGCCTGCCAAAACCAACTCGGTGATTGAGTTGGTATTGACTCCGCCCATTATGCATGACTTCTTAGACTTTTTGGTATATTCTGATTCAGCGAGCTCACCAAAGCTCGCTCAGCATATTAGGCAAACCACCGCCCATTAAGGGAGCCTCAGAACTATTGTTGAACTGTGTTTTCAATTGAGTTTGATTTCAACTAATATTCACCGATTCTATGTTTGTAAATGATGGATTTTCCAGGAAATGAGTAAAGCACTTGGAAAAAGAGCATTGACCTCTAGCTCGGAGCACGACATTCCTCCTCTTCCAAAGAGGCAATAGGGGATAGTATTTAAAGAGCCATTTAAGGCTCTCATCTTGGGCATATTTATATGTCCAACTCTTGTGAATTACCCATCTTTAACATAAGTTTTATGACATTCACTAATCTAACTAGCATGTTTTGGCAAAGAATTGCGATGATTGCATACTAATATACATAATTATCGAATTTGCAGGATTCCTAAGGGAAGTGATTAACACCAACATAAATGCGTGGCACGGCGCCCAAGCATCACTAGCACAATAAGGGCGCGACGCGCCAGGCCTAGTTTGACTGAAGCCTATTTTTTTACCACTGGCAGCGCGGTGCGCCAGCCAGCCAGGCGCGATTAGGGCATGATGCCCCATAGCTTTGTGTACGTTTGAGTGAAATTTGATTTAAAATGAGTACTTGTTGAAGTAGATCTAGATTCTAATTTTCTGAAATATTATAAATAGACCCTTAAGGCTACATTGTTACGGATCGATTTTTTTATTGGTGTGCAAAAGCAAGTTTCATCGTTTGTAATGGGGTTCAATCTTCTAACTCTTCTATTTTCTGGAAATCACATAAACAATTGTATTTTGTGGTTTTATAATAGTATGAGTGGCTAAACGCCTTTGTTCTGGGGTTGTAGCTACGAATCAAATGTTGAATATTTAAGGTTGATGAATTAATTATTGGTTGTCATTATAAGTTACATATATATTCTTGTTTTAGTATTTTATGCTTGATCACCATAAGATAAATCTGTTGTCTAATCTTAAAATCGAGAGAGGAGGGGTTAGATAGACCAGAGAATATAGAGAGCTCGATCGACCCATTTAGTTGAGGTGATTTGTGTTCAGGAGTGATGCCCAGATGAACAACTTTCTTGGTTACAAAATAGGATGAAATATAAATGCTCGCCAATTAGGCTTGTTTATGCCCGCTCAACGATATAGTTAGATAGCTAACTAGAGTAGGCGACAAAAGGTTTGATACCCGACTCATACGATTAACCCTGTAAACCATTAACTTGACAACTAAAATTAGTTCTAAGCTAAGAATATGATACATGAGATTCATTGAATGCTGCAGCCCTGGAATTGTCTTTTACTTGCTTGAAACATCATCTTAAATTCGTTACACAGTTAGTATTTTATTTGTTTCATAATTAGTAGTAGTAGTCAACAATCATCACCATTTTTGAAAATGGTTACTTTTATTTTATTTGTAGAATTAAGTGTTAAATATAAGTTGATTATAAGTCCCTTGGGAATGATAAGTCATTTCGTTAAGAATCTATTTTACTTGAGTGACCATGTACACTTAGAAATTAATTTATATCCTATCTTCTTAAGTCTACAATTAGAATATTCAGGTGTTAATTACTTTATCGTAGCTTGTTTATTGCAGGCAGTAGACTCTCATGTTTGGCCCAGAAAGGAGAACTTGTCAAACCAGACAGCGAACCTGAAAGAGCTTTACACCGACGTAGGAAAATGGCTAATCAAGGTTGTCATGGAGAATTGGGTTTAGGTCTTCAGGGAGACAATGAGGATAATAACCAAGACAACGTGAACAACCAAGAGGTACCCCATGTAGTACCAGCAAGACCAGTCCAGGATGTGGTAGTCCCACTCACAGCCAATGTGGCGTCTAGCATTAGGAAACCTCCATTGGGGGGTAGATTTGAACTAAAACAAGGCATGGTACAATTCATCCATGCTAGTGGGCAATTCATCGGTCTTCCCCACAAGGATCCCCAAATCCACTTTAGGAACTCTATAGAGATTAGTGATACATACATCCCAAATGGAGTCTCATCGGACTATGTGAGGCTGACGTTATTCCCATACTTATTGTTAGGAGCCGCAAGGCGTTGGTTAGAGTTTGAGCCACCAAACTCCATCACTATGTGGGAATTATCTAGCAAAGAAGTTCTTGAGTCGATTCTTTCCATCCAAGAAAACCGCACGGCTGAGTAGTGAGATATTAAGTTTTAAGCAAAACCATGGGGAGGGCATGTACCAAGCATGGGTTCATTTTAAACAAATGTTGAATTCCTGCCCTCACCACATACAATCTAATGAGGTACTTGCTCACACTTTCTTTGAGGGTTTAGTTTATAATGCACGTGTACTTCTTAATAGTGCAGTAGGTGCACAAGCCCTAGCAAAAACCTGTGAAGAGTTATTCGACCTGAATGATAGAGTCTCAGAAGGAAATCCACGGTATGAGAGGGAAATGCCTAGAACCACAACCCAAAGGGTCATGGGAATCTTAGATGTAGATCAAGCCACCGCCATAAATGCCAAACTTGATCCAATGCAACATAATATAGCCATATATTTCAAAAAGATGTCCTAAAACCAACCACAGGTTAACATGGTACAACAGGCATCCAATTGGTGTGGGGTATGTGGTAGTGGAGCTCTTGAAACCGAGCAATGTGAGGCAAACCCAGATTTCGTAAACTATGTGGGTAATGCGCAAAGGAGTAGAGGTCAGCAAAATTATGGTAATACCTACAACTCTAGTTGGAGGAACCATCCGAACTTCTCATGGGGTGGGAAGAAAAACCAAAATCAGGCACAAAGGGGTAACCAATACCGTTCTCAAGGGGCTAGGCAATAATACAAAATCCTAACCAAGGCGCAAATCTGAATGCACCAAAAGGGGGATGACCAATGAGGAGTTACTCCAAAAGATCATAGTTGAACTAGGGATAAAGATCAATGCTAGGATAGATAAGTAGGATGAGAACATCAGAAACATCCAAATGTCCTAAATGAGTTTAGAGAAACATATTGTGCAAGTAGCCAATTCTCTGAACTTGTGTCCCCAAGGTGGGCTGCCCAGTGATACTAAACCTAACCCCAAGTAAATAAATGTGGTAAGTACTAGAAGTGGGTTACAACTAGAGGAACTAGCTCTGAAGAAAAGAGATGTTGAGACAGGTACTAAAGAAAAGAAAGTGGAAAAGGTATTAAAGAGCTCTAATGTTGAGAAACCCGTTCCTCAAAATAAACCACCCCCCTCATATTTCCATAAAGGTTCAAAAATCAGAATAAGGATGAATGCTTTAGTAAGTTTCTCTCTCTCCATAAATAGGGTCACATTAATTTGCCTTTGGTTGACATTTTGCAGGGTATCCTGAAGTATGCTAAATATGTGAAGGAGATAGTGGCTAACAAGAGGAGGCTCACGAAGTATGAAACTATATAACTTACTAAAGAGTGCAACTCCAGAATCAAAAATAGACTGCCCAAAAAGATAAAAGATCTGGGTAGTTTTACTGTGCAGATTACAATTGGGCAAAGTGTTCATGCCCGGGGGTTGTGTGATTTGGGGGCAAGTATAAATCTTATGCCCATGTCCTTGTATCCAAACCTTAGGTTGGGTAGTCTAAATCAAACCACTGTCCTTCTCCAACTCCTTGATAGATCCATTCCTAGGCCAGAGGGGGTGGTTGAAGATGTGTTAGTTCAAGTACGTTCCTTGATTTTTCTGGTGGATTTTGTGGTCTTAGATTTTGAACCCAATTCTGAAATTCCATTCATTTTGGGACGTCCATTCTTGGCCACGGGTAGGGCATTGATTGATATAGCACCTGGGCAATTAACTATGAGGGCACATGATAAGGTTTAGGTATTTAATGTTTACCGCGCCTTAAAATTACCTTCTATCTATGAAGAGTTGTCTGCTATTACTATGGTAGATCACATAGTAGAATCGCAGTTAGTTGTGCTCGAAGATCCCTTAGAAAGAGTGTTAGTAGGCCATGAGGTGGATGGACATACTGAGGCCCAAGAGATAGAGACATGATTGAATATGGCACTCGTGGAGACTAATAAGTATAGAGTGGAGCCATTAGATTGTGACTTAGGGCCTCCACCCAAACCCTCAATCGAAGAAGCTCCCAAGTAGGAATTGATAACGATGCCTTCTCACTTAATGTATGCTTATTTGGGTTCTAATGAAACTTTGCCTATTATACTTTCTGTAGAGTTGTCTAAAATACAGGTTGAGGCGACATTGAGGATCTTAAAGCGGAGAAAGAAAGAAATTGGATGGCAGATGGATGATATTCATGGGATTATTTCGGCGTTATGTATGCATAGAATCTACATGAAATATGATCACAAACCAAGTGCACAACATAAACGTAGGCTAAATGCTTTGATGAAAGAAGTGGTGAGAAAGGAAGTAATAAAATGGCTAGATGTTGGAATTGTGTACCCGATCTTTGATAGTAAGTGGGTAAGTCTAGTACAATGTGTTCCCAAGAAGGGAGGTATGACGGTGGTAAGGAATGAAAAGAATGAGTTAATTCCTACTAGAATTAACTCATTCTAGTAGTGATCAGATGAAGAATTTGTATGGATTACCGTAAATGAAATGATGCCACCCGAAAAGATCATTATCCGGTACCCTTTATTTATCAGATGATTGACCAACTAGCAGGGCAAGAGTACTATTATTTCTTAGATGGGCATTCCGGGTACAACCAGATCTTAATTGCCCTTAAGGATCAGGAAAAGGCCACGTTCACTTGTCCTTACGGTACATATGCTTTCAAATGCATGCCATTCAAACTTTGCAATGCACTGGCGACTTTTCAAAGGTGTATGATGGCCATTTTTCATAATATGGTGGAAGACTTTGTAGAGGTGTTCATGGATGATTTCTCCGTCTTCGGGAAGCCTTTTGAGGTATGTCTATGGAATCTTGATAAGGTACTTGCTAGGTGTGAGGACACTAACTTAGTGCTAAATTGGGAAAAGTGTCATTTTTTGGTTATAGAGGGGATAGTGTTGGGACATAAGGTGTCTAAGTCAGGTTTAGAGGTTGATAAAGCCAAGGTTGATGTTATTGAAAAATTGCCCCCTCTCATTTCTGTAAAAGGGGTGCGAAGTTTGGTCATGCAAGTTTTTACCGGAGAGTCATCAAGGATTTCTCAGAGATTGCAAAACCGTTATGCAGTCTTTTGGAGAAGGAGGTGAAATTTGATTTTGATGAGATGTGCATGAAAGCTTTTGAGATGTTGAAGATAAACTTAATTGAGGCTCCCATCTTAATTGCTCCTAATTGGGAAGTATCATTTGAACTCGTGTGATGCAAGCGACGTAGTAGTGGGTGTAGTGTTAGGACAAAGAAAAGATAAAGTGTTCCACTCGATCTATTTTGCAAGCAAGACCCTAGATTCTGCACAAGCTATTTACAAAGTAATTGAGAAGGAGATGCTAGCTCTAGTGTTTGCCTTCAACAAGTTCATATCTTATTTGGTAGGTACTAAGGTGATTGTTTGCATTGACCATGCAACTATTAGGTACCTATTCAACAAGAAGGATGCTAAACCAAGGTTGATTCAGTAGATATTGCTTCTCCAAGAATTTGACTTGAGATTAAGGATAGAAAAGGTACTAAAAATCAAATAGTTGATCACTTGTCTAGGTTGGAGGATTTTTCCCATATGCATGAAGGTGAACAAATCCAAGAAGAGTTTCCATATGAACAGTTAATGGTACTAGATATCCCTCAAGTGCCTAGGTATACAGATATTGTGAATTTGATAGTAGGTGGAGATTTCCCTCCAGGTGAAACCACCCAAGAAAGAAAAAGCTCAATCATGATGCTAAGTTTTATATCTCGGATGAACCGTTCTTGTTTAAGTAAGGTGTGGATCGGGTGGTGAGAAGATGCATTCTGGAGTCTGAGATTCAAAAAGTGCTCGAAAGTTGTCATGCTAGCCCATATGGAGGACACCATGGAGGAGAGCGCACGACGCACAAGGTACTATAATCTGATTTCTTTTGGCCCTCGTTATTTAAGGATTCTATTGCCTTTGTGAAGGATTGTGATAAATGCCAAAGGTTGGGTACTATTTCAAGAAGACATGAGATGCCACTAAGTAACATTTTGGAGGTGGAAATTTTTTATGTGTGGGGTATTGACTTCATGGATCCCTTCCTGCAATCTAGTGGAAACCAATACATTCTTGTGGCTATGGATTATGTGAGTAAATGGGTTGAGGCTGCCACTATTCCTTCGAATGATGCAAGGGTGGTGATTAAGTTCATCAAGAAGCATATCTTCACTCGCTTTGGCACTCCAAGGGCAATCATAAGTTATGGAGGTAAGCCTTTCATTAACCATCTAGTGAAAAATCTTCTTGCTAAGTATGGTATTCGTCATAAGGTTGCTACAACTTACCATCCTCAAACAAGTGACCAAGTGGAAGTTTCAAATAGAGAGGTGAAGCAAATTTTGCAGAAAACACTAAATGCGCAGAGGAAGGATTGGTATATGATGTTAGATGATGTGTTGTGCACGTAAAGGACAGCTTATAGGACACTCACATAGTGTTTGATAAAGCATATCATTTTCTGGTGAAATTAGAACAGCAAGCTTATTGGGCGATTAAGAGGTTGAATTTGGACCCCGAGCTAGCCGTTAGGACAAGAGTGAATCAACTATATGAACTTAAGGAGTTCAGGCTCCATGTGTATGATAATTCCAAGCTCAATAAAGAAAAGAAAAAAATGTGACATGACAAGAACATAGTTCGTCGTACTACCACTCCGGGAGAAAAGATACTACTCATTAACTCTAAATTAAGGTTATTCCCTAGAAAACTGAGGTCTAAATGGAGTGGTCCCTTCCAAGTGGTAAGGATGACACAACATGGTACCGTGGAACTTAAAGGTGCACAGGGCCCAATGTTCTTGGTGAACGGGCAAAGAGTTAAGCAGTATTTTAGGGAAGATAAGGATCGTGATCTGGAGGCTCTTGAGCTAAATGATGAATGATCCAAGCTGAGTCGTGCTAAATCAAGTGCTACACGGGAGGCAACCCGTGAACAATATGTAATAGGTAGTTAGTTTTGCTTAGTTTTGAATTTTTAGCTTAGTTTCAAATTTCTCGAGTAGAGTTCTTATTTTTAGTGTGTTATAGTAGGACTTTAGACGAGTTGATTTTCTTTGTAATAGTTAGGAAATAGTAAGAAAAAAATACAAAAAAAAAGGAGTCGTTCCATGATAAAAACTAAGATGCTGGGTGGGAAGGAACCCACCATTATTATGTCATGTTATTTGGTTGATGCGTAGGTCATTGGAGGAGAAACCACATGAAAAGAGAACCAAGGTGTTGAAATTTGGGTTTTGGCATAGGACGGGAGCGTCATGCCAAGGCTAATGTTCAGAGGCCCATTTTTTGTGCACTTGCAACACGCCGCACCTCAAATGCACCAAGGCCAATGAAAAATGCCGATAACAGGCGCTAAAAGGGCTCGCCGCGCCAAGCCCAAAAGTTCTGCGACCCATTTCGGGTGTACTGGAAGCACACCGTGCCAAGGACACGGGCGCAACATGGGCACACCGCGCCAAGGTCAAGCGAACTGCGAGCCATTTTAGTAACACTGGCAGGGCGGCGCCTCACTATCGCGCTAACTATTCCCCAAATCCGAAATTGAGTAGTACTTTTATTCCAAGGGACCTACACCCAAAACCCACTTTTAATCCTTCACCTACCCAAAACCCACTTCACTCTTTCCCCATTCTTTCTCTCTCTAACCGTCCCTCTCCTCCAAATTCTCTCCAAATTCCAATTTTTTTCTTCTTCTTCTTCACCCACATTCTTCCCCAAAACCCCAAATTCCTCCATTAATCCTTACCAAAACCTTCTTCCCTTACCTTTTCCTCAACTTTCATCCACTAACACGCACAAAAATCCATCAAATTTTTAAAACCCACCCACCCCACTGCTAGAGCTATCAAAATGGATTGGCCCAACCCAACCCAACCCTAACGGGCTAGAGAGTTAAATGGGTTGGGATGGGCTGGCCCTTTTAAAGGGCCTATAAAATAGCAGCCCAACTTAGCCCTAAGAGGGCCATGGGTTGGGACGGGTTAGCCAAAAAATGAACAATATTACTCTCTTTGAAAGAGTATCAAACATTGACGTTTATGAACACGACATCAATACATACAAATTTTCATTTATGAATCACACACTTCAGTGAATACTTACAAAAATACATTTATGAATCACACACTTTAGTGAATACATACAAAAGTACATAATAGTCAACGTTTGATTTAGCCGAAAAATGTTGATCATTCCACCATTCTTCCCACAAAAAACTAGTAGCTTAAAGGACTTGATTTTTTTATTTTTAAAAATATTAATTGATAAAAACTTTACAAATAAAACACAAGTAAAAATATATATAAAAAATATTTTTAAATACTCATAGACCAGGGGCTGGCCTCTGAGGCTTGCGGGTTGGGCCTACAAGGCTAGTGGGATAAATGAGGTTGGCCTAAAAAACCTCGTTCCTAAATAGGCCAAAAAAATTAGGCCCAACCCCACTTAATTTAAGAGTTTGGTTGGGTTGGCCTAGTGGACCAGGCCCATTTTGACAGCTCTACCCACTGCCCACCCGACCCCCAACTCTCTTCTTCCCTAAATATTTTTCTTTTCTTCCATTCTTGGGTGTAAAAATGGCTCCTAAGGGTAAAAATGTTTCTAGTAGTTCGGGTACTAAGAGGAGTAGGAAAGAAGGGACTGCCAGAAGTTCTAGTCGAGAAACCACCAATTTACTGCCTCAAAATTTGGAAAGAAAGCTTTAATGCACTATGGGGAGGATTGGTACACCTGTCAATAAGAATCTAAGTACATGGGTGATAAGTATGTAGATGAGGGGCGATTGCTGCAAGAATATCCACATATTCACACACAAATCCATGCTTTAGGCCTCTAATATGTCTTCGTTAACCAAGGTGAGTGCAATTTAATCTTAGTACATGAATTTTATTCGAATTGGAATACCAATCATATTGAGTTAAACCAAGGAATAATTAGATAGTCGGGTGAGATTCATTGTGGAAGCATTGAATGAATTTTTGGGTACACAGAATTGTGACAATTCTGAGTTTCTGGCTATGATTGAACGAACCCCTTCTCGTGATATTAGGCATACTTTTTGTGGGGTGAATTCTGTTGCGCGGTGGGATAGAGTGTGAGACATTGATCGTCATTTGACTCTCCATTATGGCCACTTGAATTTGGATGCTCGTATTTCGTTAAAAATTATGTGTAGCACCTTACTACCGTGCAAACATACGACTGATGTTACTAGGGAGAGAGTTGTGTTAGTCTATCGTCTGATGAAGGGGCTACTGGTGAATGTTGGGGCTATTTTGAAGCAAAATATGCTTAAGTTTAGGACCAATAAGAGATGGCATTTCTATTATGGGAGCATCAGTACCTACGGGTGTTACTGATTGTGGAAGAGGTTCATGAAGTGTGCCCCTCATCTAGTGTGCCACTTGGTTGATGTCACACGCACTTAAGTGCATGATCCATCCCAAGGGCCCGTGTTGACTATTGTTGATAGGCAAGCTTGTGATGATAGTTGGATAGGTCGTATGTTTGGAATGGCTGAGCTATAACTGCAGATAGGTGGCCATCCAATGACTGAGAATGAATAGCGACACAAGCGGAGCGTTACCCCTTGATGGATAGCGCGATGTACATGTGTTGGATAGGTCCGGCTTTCCAAGAACCCATTGATGATAATGATTCCACTGTTGATGAGGAGGATGGCTCAGCAAAGGATGAGTCAGATGATACTGGCCCCGGAGATGATGATACTGATACGGGCGATGGAGATGGTACTGCAGCCTCGATGGCTATGGATTTTTCCACCAATATGGCAACCTGCTAATTTGAAGCACGTGGCCAAGAGGCTGACAGGGAGTTCTCTTTTATCTCTTCTTTCACTTTGTTTTATTTTTTACACTGAGGACATTGTTTTGTTTAAGTGTAGGGTGGAAGTTGAACTTCATGGTACATAGTTTACTGCTTTATCGAGTCCTTTTAATTTTTAGGAGGGTTCCTCGCACTTTGTTTTTTGTTATTTTCCCAGGGATAGTCCCATTGAATCGACTAGGAATAATTTGTTTAGTTTTGTTGCATCTTAGAATCGTTATAAGAGTGACAGTTCCCGATGATGGATGGATGATGATCTTCTTAAAGGAATATTAGTCACTAGGAGTAGAATGTCTGAAACCGAACTCTTTGGCACTTTGACACCTTGTCTTGATAGTTGGCTTGACGTCATGGGTGGTAACACTTTGTTTGCAATATTAAAATGGTGACCTTGAAAACAAACATAATCTCTTTGTCTTGACTCTAAATGGAAAAAAAAATATGGGTTTAATTGTGTGGAAACACCGTAATGCATTTTATGTGAGCATGCTACAAGTGTTGGGTCCTTATGTGTGTTGTGATGCCATGTGTGGGGAGCATTTGTTTAGTTTTTGTATTGAATAACATCTACAACTTGCCCCAAGTGTGTTTAAGGTGTAACTTGTGTGATTTATAGAATATGATTTAGGCGTTTCTTTGAATAGTCAAGTTTGAATCTTCTTTGTGTGCCTCCAAATAAAATATCCCTAGCTTAGCCCCATTGAGTCTTGAAGCCTTTATTTTGTTCTGGCCCACTTAATTGAGCTGAATCCCTTTTATTGATACCATTAGTTTTGATCCCAGAGTAATCCTTAATGCACTATGTTGAGTTGAACAAAAAAAATGATAACTATGGTTAAAATGGATAGGGTGGAAATGCTTGGTTTTGTGGAGAAGAAAGAGAAGATGTAAACGAATGATACCCTATAAGTTCCTAAAATTTGTGATTGGCCCTCGTCCCTTAGGACATTGTGCACTTCGGCTACGTCTAAAAGCCTAAGTTAAAAGTGGCTAATTCGAAAAAAAAAAACTTAATAATGGCCCTGGTACTTACAAGGAAAACGTGCACCTTAACTAGAGTAAAATCGATGAGTTGAGGATGGCTATTGTTAAGTGTGAAAAAAAATTAAAGATGAGAGAAAAAGGGATGTGTACAAAAAGAAAGGCATAAGTGAAAGTGAAGGCAAGGTGTTAAGTTCAATTGGAAAAATATAAAGGGGGATCAAAGGGAAAGAAAAAGTTGTGAATGTTAGAAAGAAAATTAAAACATGTGCATTAGGGAGGATAAGTCACTAATTTTACCCAAATGTATCCTCCCTTACCTAAAGCCGACATTACAAACCGAATAAAAGTCCTTTGTGAAAACTAAAGTACATTAATGGCAAGCTTATGGCATGTTAGGATATGCGAAAACTTCATTTGTGAGTGTAAGAGTGAATTTTATAAAAGAGAGCCTTATGATTGAAATACAATGTGTTGGTGTGAAAGAAAGGCTATACTCAAATTGGTGAGGGCATTCATGAAACATGTTTGGTGCTTACTCTTATTTGGTGTGTCTCTATGTTATTGCATTAGCCCGGAATTATTGGAGAAGATTCATTCATCGAGGTTGTGAATTGTTGATTGGTAGACTATAAGGAAGAGTGGAAATTATTGCGTGTAGTATGTGCCACATGATCATGATTAAAAAATTTCGGTCGATTGTAAAGTGAGGTGAAGGAGGCCGAAAGGTTAAGAATGTGATTTGATACTATAGAGTTTGTTTGAGGACTAACAAATGTTTAACTGTGGGGTACTGATCTTGGGCATATTTATATGCCCAACACTTGTAAATTACCCATCTTTAACGTAAATTTTAGGACATTCACTAATCTAACTAGCATGTTTTGGTTGAGCATGCGATGATAGAATACTAATATACATGATTAGCAATTTTGCAGGATTCCTAAGGGAAGTGATTGATGCCAAGTGAAAAAGGTGGAGCGGCACCCCAGCATCACCGGTAAAACAAATGCGTGACGCGCCAGGCCCAGTTTGACTGAAGCATGTTATTGGCGCACAGATAATGCGGCTTGCCAACATGCCAGGCGCGATTTCCCATAGCTTTACGGATGTTTGAGAGAAATTCGATTTAAAAAGGAGTCCTTGTTGAAGTAGATCTAGACTCTAATTTTCCAAAATATTATAAATACACCCTTAGGGCTACATTGTTAGGGTTCGACTTTTTTATTGGTGTGCAAGAGCAAGTTTCATCGTTTGTAATAGGTTTCGATCTTCTAACTCTCCTATTTTCTAGAAATCGCATGAACAATTGTATTTTGTGGTTTTCTAAGAGTATGAGTGGCTAAACGCCTTTGTTCTAGGCTGTAACTATGAATCAAATGTTGAATATTTAAGGTTTATGAATTAATTAATGGTTGTCATTATAAGTTACTTCTATATTCTTGTTTTAGTATTTTATGCTTGATCACCATAAGATAAATCTATTGTCTAATCTTAAATTTGAGAGAGGAGGGGTTAGATAGACCAGAGAATATAGAGAGCTCGATCGACCCATTTAGTTGAGGTTATATGTGTTCAAGAGTGACGCTCGGACGAACAAATTGCTTGGTTACGAAATAGTATGAAATATAAATACTATCCCCACTCAACAATGTAGTTAGGCAGCTAACTGGAGTAGGTGACTAGAGGTTTGATACCCGACTCATACAATTAGCCATGTAAACCAGTAACTTGACAACTAAAATTAGTTCTAAGCCAAAAATATGATACATGAGATTCATTGCATGTTGCAACCTTGGAATTTTCTTTTACTTGCTTGAAACATCATCTTAAAGTCGTTCACAATTAATTACTTTTATTTATTGCATAGTTAGTAGTAGTAGTAAACAATCATCATCAATTTTCAATATGATTACTTTTATTTTATTTGTAGAATTAAGCGTTAAACATAAGTCCCTTGGGAACGATAACTCGTTTCGTTAAGAATCTATATTACTTGAGTGACCACGTATACTTGCGTGTATACTGGGGAGCAGCGGGCTCCTAGGCAACAATTTCCTCCACGCTCTCCTATATGTGTGGCTAAGAGACCGAGGAAACATATATCCATAAAAGGGATGGATATCAAATACAAATTGTAATCACCTCCTCTAGATCCACCCCCTGTCTATCATATTCTCCCGATAATAGGTGTAAGAGCCCTTAATAAGCTCAAGGATGATGGAGAACAGACAATTCTTGAGGAGCGAAGACTCTCCACTAATAAAGTAATGAGTGATTACCCGGCCAAATAGGACACTATTAAGTTCCACCAGTTTAAAGAGTTTACAAGACTCAAACAGCCCTATGTGCCAAAATGGGATAGCGAATTCTATGAGTCCTATAGAAAGGCCCTACCTAATAAGAGAAAAGGCGCAAACCTGAAGCCCTTATAGGAAGTGGAGGTCTGTGGCAAGAAGTACAATACAATTCTGTGCAATAATGATATTCTTGGCACCAAAAGCAACAAAACAAACAGATACAATCTTTGGATGAAACTTGAATTGGATGCCTTCAAGGCGTGGTTGGCACCTCCTATTTCAGACATCTTTTCCCCATGTGTAACACCCCGTATGCTAGAAAGACCTAATTGCAGAAAATTAGAGGTTGCAGGTGCCAATAATGGGGACCACCAACGGACCGTAGGGTGACCCATGGACCATAGGTGGGATCCATGGTTTGCCACTTGCAGCCCCTCCCCAGAAACCTAGAAAATCTCAGTAAAGGGTCAACCCACATCTCGTAGGTGGGACCACAATTCGTGTTCATACACCATCTTTTAGCTCTCTGAAGCCAAACAATGGTTGACTAGGACGGACTGTCGGTCCATCCACGGTCCATCGATTGGCCCCGACAGCTTTTAAGTCAGGGGTCGTTTGGTTTTTTTCCTTATGCGTTGGGCACATAAACTACATCGTTTTGGTCAGTTTTAGCCTAGTAACTAAATCATAACTTACCCTAACAAATTTATTCTCCCAAAAATTGATCAAACCTAGAAAAAGGAGAAAAAATAGTCGACAAACCCTCTCCAAGAACGCAATAAGGTTACCTCCAGTTCCAGCCCCAAAATCGAAATATTTCTCCATGAAATTCGTCACCAGGTATGTGGGGTTTCACTAGTGGGTTCCTTTCACCCATTAGGTCCCTAGAATTCAATCAGATTCTTGAGTCCTTTCATTATGTTTAGACTTACAGTTTCTAGAACTTCAAATTATTATTGTGATTTAGCTGTTAGATTAATCCTTATTAGAATATTATGTTTTCATAACTATGTTGCTCAATTCTTGCATGAAACTCAGAATCCTAGTTGTGTAGATTCTTTTAGTTCATGAATTACACTTGCTAGGTCAGTTTATTTAGATATACATGCCCTAGTTAAGAATGTTTCATTATCAGTACATTAATGTTGTATTTTCAATTAGCAGTGTTTTGAGCTATTTTGTATTATAGAAATTCAGTTATAATGTGTTACTTGCTTATTAAGTTGGGAGTAGGCTTAACACCGAGTGGACTAGGGTCAGTCACCATCATAGACTCAGAACAATGTTCCCTCATAGGTTAAGTCCCCTCTATGGGTATAATATTTAGTGATCATGCCAGTCTTGCCTTTATACCCCTGGCAAGGTATATAGGGTCCTCTCGATGGGTCGTATACATCGGACTCCACAAATAGCTCTCATGGCTTTATGTCGGTTAATAGTAGCTCCCACAGTCAGACTCTAGTGCATTGACCAGGTTACTAGTTACAGTCCAGTATTCAGTCTCAGCATGTCATGTACTTGGTCATTGCATTCAATTAGCTCAGTATTCAATATATTTTAGTTATTTACATTCAGTTCAGATTATATCATTGCTCTTTTTGCTTTGTTCTGTTATGTATATATTTTTCAACTTTATCCTATCCTTCATGCTTAGTACCCTTCAAGTACTGATGCATACTCTGCGCTACATCTTCTCGTGATGTAGGTTCAGGTCCTCCGCATTCAGATCACGCATAGATCAGTTCTTGATCACTAGTTCAGTAGTATCAGTGGTGAGTCCTCATTCTTCGAGGATGATTGACATGTTTTCTTTTTAGTCTTTCCTTTTCAGTTTTAGTTTTGCTAGAGTTAGTTGGGGTCATGTCCTAGCATCTTTAGTCAGTTAGAGGCTTGTATCAAACGTAGTTAGATTGAGTTTTAGTTGGAGTTTGATCTTTCACTTGTCATTAAACTCACAGTCTTTTATATATTCAAATAGTATTAGGCATTCCCCATTTCAGTTTATATCATGCTTTAAGCTTCCGCATAGTATTTCACATTTCAGTTTATCTTATTTGCTCATGACATGCTAGCAAGGTTAGCTCAGGGTCACTCATGATCTTATGTCCCATGTTTATGCCAAGGGGGTAACCTTGGGACGTGACACTATGGATAACTAAAGGGGAAAATATTGAAAAGAATGATCTAAATGTGACGGCCTGATATTGGTTTGGGTAATTAGTAGAAATATAATGTTGTCCCAGAATAAATCAATCATTTAAAGGTCGTGTTAGATAAGTGCATAATTGATTGGATAGAAATTAATGTCGATGTCATCATCAAAAAGGAAATGTTATTGAGCCCGATAGGAGCAGACCACATCGCCATTCCTGGTCTTGATCACACAGTTGTGTGAAAAGGTTGGAGTTCCCTTTCAAAGGAAAACTGATGTGTGGATCACCCCAGGCTCCTCCAATGACATCCAGAGGATTGAGGATGATTATTTATGGTACAATGCAACTCAGAGAAAGACGCCACTACCAGATATCATGCCCATTTTTAATCGTGCTACCTTGACTTTTGAGGCCAGCACATCCGCTCCTTCTATGGAACAGTCAGTCATATCTCAGCCCGCTACTATGCCTTCTACTTTTGCCACTACTAATGTTGTTGCACCTGCCCCTGCTCCTACTTCTCATCCCCCCCCATCGACCAAGGCCATGATATACCAAATAGAAAATCTTTTCGATCTTCAGATGTGAGGGTAGGTGAGGTCGAGGATGAGTTTCCCAAATATTTAGAGACATTCATTGCCAAAGGTATGGCTCTTTATAATTTAAGGTGACCC
This sequence comes from Solanum commersonii, assembly GCA_029007595.1. Lineage (NCBI taxonomy): Eukaryota > Viridiplantae > Streptophyta > Magnoliopsida > Solanales > Solanaceae > Solanum > Solanum commersonii. Next base: position 288,856 of record JAJTWQ010000010.1, on the reverse strand, counting down.
AATGTGAGGGATTTATTGAGTAACACATAGTGAGGTTGGATAAACTCAATGCTCTATTAGAGGCCCGAGAGAAGGTCTAGGGTAGTTTGGGTGTGTTTGATACAATAAGAGTTGAGATTGATACTTTGAGGGCAGATGTAGACTACTTGAGGTCTATAGATATTTCGATGCTTTGGGGCGATGTTTCCCTACCTGATGCTCCTGCCACTATGCCACCGACTATGAGTAGCAGTGAGTCATCTTAGAGTGTACAATCGAGTAGGGTAGTTAAAAGAGTTGGGGATGTTGTTGCTAATGTTGTTGATGATGAGTATGAGAGGACCAACGATGATTTGGCCAAGGATACTAACGAGGATGAGTTGAGGAGAGCAGAGAACGAGTAGAGGATTACAGTGACACTGACGGAGTTGCAGGACACTGATGAGGTGATAGTCTAGCTTACGTTGAAGAGATCCCTTCAGGAGACCTCCGCAGTTCGAACCAGTGGAGTCTCTTCAGAAACCACCATTCTTCCTAGTGATGTTACAGTGACTGATTCCCCCATGTTGCAACTCCTCTAGAGACTCCTAATGAGAGCACTACACAAGCATAGCCTGTCAGGGGACCTTTCACTTTTCCTCTCATACTTTTTGATTTCATTTTCGCATTTAGGACACTGTTGTTTACCTTTTGGTGGGGTAAAGGCACTAGTGCCAATATTCTCTTTTTATTGTATTTTTGTATTTTGTTATTTTCAATTTTTGGATGATTGTAGTTATTTTGTTTCTTTTCTATTTTAGTGTTTCATTTGGTATTTATCTCTCTCAATAACTTGTCTCCCCGTGAGTTTTGTAAATCCTAAAATTCTTGAGTTTTCATTTATAATAATTTGACGATTTATTTTATTCAATTTCGATGTCTTGAATATTACTCATGAGAAGCATGGTGTAAAGTATTATGTTGCAAGAAAGAAATCATTGTGGTTGCATATTTGAACAATAATTTTGAATTATTTTTTGACTAGCTACATTTTGATATGGGCCTTTGTCAAGACCCAGAGGTATCCCCTAGATGTAACATGGCGTACTTGACCCCAAAGGGGTCTCATACAAGCCCTTAGCATCATAACATAGGTAATAGAAATAAAATATGGGAAAATTTAAAACTTTTACAATCAAAGTTAGTTTTCATAAAAGCAAGCGGAAGTCTTTCGATACTCTTTGTCTCAAACCATCTATTAAACTCTTGAATAAAAGTCTTGGGGTGCAGCCCATAAAAAGTCTAAAAACATAAAGAAACGACATAAAATAATAATGGGTTTGTCCTCGAAGCTATGAGGACTCACCAAATCTTCAAGTTTTCTTGCACCTTAGAAACCTAGCCTCCAAAGCAACTCAATCTTCGAAACCCTACATTTGATTAGAATGTAGGAAATATGTGCTAGTACAAAATGTACTAAGTATGAAAGCTAGAACAACATCATAAGAGCATCTCAAATGGTTACTCAACATAAGACATAAGCATAATAGATAATAATATAGTCATAACATAAACATCATAGTCATAGCATAATCATCATAATCATAGCGTAATCATCATAGTCATAGCATAATCTCTAACATAAGCATCATATACTCACAAGTCAACATAAGACGTGATTAATGAGCATAGGAGATAAGTCATAATCATAATAACCATAATTTACTCTTAGTCATCAATACCATAATAGAACCATCCGCAAGTAACCTCCAAGACATACAAGTGCAAAGCAAGAATAGCATCCCATAATACCACCCAAGCCAAGTATCCCTTTTTGGTCATCTTATTCATAGTCTATATGCATGGTAAAGTCTTAAAGCTTCTTTACCATAAGGGAACTATACTCCTAAGAAACCTCAAAGCACACTTGTGCAATGTATGAAAAGCATCCAATACTACCCTTCAGACTAAGCATAACCTTGAAGTCATCCTAGTCATATTCACCCTCCTTTGGTATCACTATTGGCTTACTTCATGTAGACAAGGGAACTATCACCTTTAGTCAATCATATCTTTAAAGGCATCTATAGCAACAATCTATCAAGCATAACCCATGTAAGACAACACTTATTAGGTAACCCTTAGTCATACTTGTGCAATGCATGAGTAGCATCCCATACTAGTATTCATACTAAGTACTTCTTTAGGTCATCATACTTATGGTCCTTAATTAGAGACTAGCCCTTTTTGAAAGCATGGGAACACTAGGAGACACTTTACTATGTCTATCTTAGTTCCTTATTGTTTTGAACCCTAAGAGATACTATACTAGGTACATCTTAGTTCATCATTCTTGAACCCTTGGAGATGCTACTTAAAGCATAGTCTAAGTTCATTAAAATTGAACTCTTGGAGATGCTACTTAAAGCATAATCTTAGTTCATTATAAGGTTGGACCCTATGAGATACTTCTTTTAGCATGTCTAGGTTCATGATTATTATGGATTCTATGAGGCACTTCCTTAAGCATGTCTAAGTCCATTTCTACTCTTGAACATTTGAGGTACTTCACTAGCTTATCTTGATTCCTCATTATTTCTAACCCTAGAATATACTACCTTAACTACATCTTAGTTTATTAAGCTTGAACTCTAGGAAATGCTACTTAGAGAAAAATCTTACTTCACTAAGGTTGAACCCTAAGAGATGCTTCCTCAAGCATAATATAAGTTCATTAAGCTTGATCTCTAGGAGATGCTTCTTCAAGCACAATCTTAGACCATTAAGGTTGAACCTTAGGAGATACTACACTAGGTACATCTTAGTTCATCATATTTGAACTCTAGGAGATGCTACTTAAAGCATAATCTTAGTTCATTAAGTTTAATATCTAAGAGATGCTCTTTCTAGCATAATCTTAGACCATTACTTGCATTGGACTCTAGGAGATGCTACCTTATGCATAATCTTAGCCCATGAAGTTTGAACTCTAGGATATGCTACATTTAGCACAATCTTAGTTCATTACCAATCTTATTTAATTGGGATATAGCCTTAACCGATATGAGAACATAAGAGCTATCACATAATCTCCAATGGTGTTACCCACACTATCAAGGGTTGGTCCACTTGCCTAAGGTAAGACCAGTTTGTTAGCTTAGTTGGATCCACTAGCTAACTTTCCTACGGGGCATGTAGTTATGGGATATGGAGATTGCTAGTAGAAACCCAAACTCCACTAGGTGAGGCTTCCATCTCATGAGATACACTTGGGGAAATCAATACTCTTCTAGGTGAGAGATCCCATGTGGGAAGCCCAAACTAAACTAGGTGGGAACCTCCATGAAAGCCCAAACTCAACTAGGTGATAACCTCCATCTCATTTCAATATCCACTTGGTGCTAGGCATAAATCTCACAAGATAATCATTAAGTCTCTACTTTGACTCAAGTTTTATGGAAAGGTGTTCTTGACAACCAATCCATGCTAATACCTATTTTAGACCATGTGTGAGAAACTATCACCATCCATGACCTAGGTATAAAGGCTCTGTAGCCTTAGGTTCAATTAGTTAGGAGAAGTCATTCAACCCTAGAACCATTACTATGTGAGAAGTCTTTCATGTTAATTCCACATTCATGCTTAGTATCATTTCTAGAATTCAACTGTAAGACAAGAATATCATCATAACCTAAGTGATTCTATCACTTTCTACCATCTATGATTCATAAGGTGAATTAAGTAGGTAAAGATCTCTCAACACAATCCTATTTATTGACCTCGAATTCACATGTAGGTTTTACTCTCAAAGCCTTAGAATCTAAGGTTAATCATGTTAGCTTTAACCTAAAGCCCTAGTGATCAACACTCATAACTATGCCTCCTCATTCTCAATAACTCTACATCATGGAAGCATATTATGAACCTAGATTACAAAACATTCAATCACTTTCCTTGATACTAGGTGATTCTAGTCGCAATTCATCTTTAAATGTTCAATTTCAACTTTACAAGACAAGATCAATCATGTAGTATAGAGTCTAGTTCAATTCATGTCTAGGTATTCCTAATCTTGATCAATTACTACTCATGACATTGATTTAGGAAGATCACTCATGAACCTTCAAATTCACCTCTAATGGCATCAACCCACAATTATCACATTCATCAACTTAGGCTACGGTTTACCATAGAAATCACATGAAATCATCATAGTATCATAATTCAATGCTAATAAAATCACAATTAGGTATTATCCACTAGATTGGAATCATACCTAAACCATACCCACAATGTAAGCACAACCCTAGCTAGAATTGGGTTTTTGACTTCAAAATTGGGGGAAACTATGGGGGCTCTATGTATGGAAGAACCCATAGATGAATAATATAAACATACCTATTTTCAAAGCCCTAAATAAAGCTTGAATCAATGAAGAAACACTGCCCTCTTCTCTTCTTCTTCTTCATTTCTAGAGAGAGAATTTTTTTGAGAGGATTTAGCATCTTAGATGAATGAGTTAATGACTTAGTTTTAGGGGTATATTAAGTATTTATAGGTGGCTAATTAACTAACTAACCGACCTACCTTAACCCCTAATTAACTACTAACTTAATTCCCAAACCCCCTAACTAAAACTAAAACACTTAAAACTGGCAGGACCTACGACCTCACCACCCACGGACAATGGGTGGACCTACGGGGCTTGACTCACCTCCGTTGGTGAGGTCTGAAACTCTAAAATGGAAGGCCACCACAGGCCTTGACCCACGACCACAACCTACGGGGCGTGAGTCCATCTACGGCCAGTAGATGGCATCCGTAGGTGTTGCCAAATTCCATGTTTGGGGACTATTTTTGGGGTCCCCCTCAAGGACCCTTTGGGTGGTCCTTGGGGGGTCATACCTTGACGTATAGCCCCTAAAACCTCCATTCTAATTATGGGAATCCTTTCTACAACTTTTGACCCTCATACAACACTCCAAAAACTCTTACGAAAGGCTCTAGAACTCACTAGTTCAACTTGCTAATTTCCAGGGTGTTACAGCCTTGCAATTAACACCACACGTAAGTTTTTGATCTTCTTTTGTTGTGCTAAATGAGTGTATTTGAAGTGCCATGTGTGGTGAGGTTTTTCTTGAAAGCATGTGTGTGGGATCCTAGAACTTGCCTTATTTGTATAATTGCTTAAACCTTGGTAATTGTAAGGCATGATCTTCGAAAAAAATTATGAGAGGGAATCCAAACTTTCATATCCTTTGTGACTACCTTGTGAGGGTGTGCATCCATTTTGGTACCATTTTAGCAGAAACCATTTATTGAAAACCATATTAGAACCCCTTGAGTCAAATTTACCCTACCTTCTCACCCAAAATCCTTTTTCAAGCACAGTTTGTTTGAATAGACAACATAGGCCAAAAGTCTAAGTTGGGGTGTGAAAGGAAGAAGTAAGAAAATCCAAGTGAAAGGCAAAGAAAGATGAAATGAGACTCAACTTTAAAGTTTGTTACGGAAAGAAGGAACCCCTCCTTGTAAAAATAAAATAAAGAGAAGAGCCATATTATGATGAACAATGTTGAAAATTTGAAATTAAAAAGAGAGTTGGTGGAATAAAAGAGGGTTCCCAATAAAATTATTGACAAGTCCAAGTTTGAGTTCTCAAATGAAAAAGAATGTAAAGAACTCAAGAAGAAGTGGATATGATTGCAACAATACTTTGAAAAGGTGAATTCACTAAGACAAATTGACCATACCTTAACCCTCAGCCCAATTACAATCCTAAAATAACCTTGAGAACAAGCATGAACTAGATTGTGTTATGATTGGAAAATATGGGCAAACCTATGCGATGAAGCTTTCATGTATTTCTCTTTTGAAAGAGTGATAGTTGCATTGATTCCTTACTTATTTATTGATTTTCTTTGTGAGAGAATGTAATTGTTCTTGATGTGAGGCTACTTGAATGCATATGTTGAAATATGGTCTTGCATTTGGAAAGAAGTTATAGTGAGCTTGAGCTTGTGTTGAAAACGGCTAGTAATCATTTGAAGGTTCTAGATCGTGATTGATTAGAGCCTGTTATTAAGAGTAGTATTTTAATAGTAGCTTCATGTTAGCTCTCATTGAGTATTTTTGTAGACACCATTTTTGAGATGATTATGTTCTTGATCTACTTTAGGACAAGGAAAAGCTTAAGTTGGGGGTGTTGATGAGTGTTAGATTTACACTCTTTTGAGGTCTATTTATCTCAACAATTAGTGTCCTCAATGCCTAATTATGTCCTATTGTAATGATATTTTGGTTATTTGTAGCTATGAAGGCTAAAGGACAAGTCAAGGATGAATGTTTGAAAGAATGACCAAAATATGAAAGAAGTGTAAACTTCATACTGTTGATCACCTAGCAAGTAGGGTGGATCACCCAATGAGTATGACCTCACCCAAATATATAGTGCAAAACACTTGAATTAATTGAGGCAAGTCGGTGAACTCTAAACGAAAAGTTGACTCATTGAATGGGAAATGCGACCATGTTGACCATCGGCGAAGGCGATAGTACAAGAAGAAAAATTGAAGGGTTGAAAGGCGGACAAAGGTGGTACTTGACGATACACCGAATCTGAAAGGAAGACTCGAACGAGCTCACCAATTGAGGTTCAAAACCATGAAGCCTAAAGTAAGATAAAGGCGAGCTAAAGAGAAGTGGGAAATACACCCATTGTGATCGGAGAGCCCGACTAATGTTGCCCAATTGTCCATGCATTGAATTTGGGGCTAAATTTTAGGGAAATGATAAATATCCCAAAGGAGAGAAAAAGTAGAGAGTTTGAAAATTCTGAATCCTGAACAATAGATAGAGAGAGAAACATTTTACCTTGTGAAGAACACTTTCTTATTTTTGGGGTTTTTTCAAATTTTTTCTTGAAATTGATAAATTAAAATTGAATTCAAAGTGGGTTTGATTGTAATTTTTTAATTTCTTGTTACCTATTAATGTTTCATGAAAGGTATAATTTCTTTTCTTTTTATGATGGGTGGCAAGATCTAGGGATTCAATTATAGGGTTGGCTGTTGATATAATGTTGTGGGTATTGTGTTATGCTTTGTTTTTTTTGTTGTTTGTACATGTATTTGGGATATCTAGCATGGTATTAACTTATGGGTTAAGGTTTTAAACTTAATTCCTACTTTTGATCTCCGATTGATGCTTGAATGAGATTGATTAGGCTGGGTAATTTGTGTGATACTAGTAATTTAGGTTTGGTGTTTGTAACTTGCTTGAAAAGAGAGGTTATGCTCGAATCTATTTTCCCTATTTTTACATAAAAAGAGAGAATAGAGTAAGGCATTGGGTTGTTTAGTATAGCACATAGATGGGACCAAATGAGATTTTATGAAATGATATTATGAGATCGAAAGTAGATTATTGTCATTGAAGATGACCCATCATATCCATGAATGTTCATCCCTATAGAGCAACATATTTACCCCTATGTGACATTGCTTTCCAATCCCCGCACTCCTAGATTACTTGTTACTTCTTAAATTTTCAAAAATTCTTGTTTAATTGTAACCATTGATAAGCAAATCTTTTAATTAAATTGGTGGAGTCATCCACCCACTTGTTTTTACTATTACAAATGAATAATTTTACAATTCAAATTTCCTAATAGAATTCCTTGCTTGTATCATCCTCTTTGGGATTCGAACCGGACTATTTATTGGGTATTTTTATTGACGACGATCACTTACTCTTTTAATTGGTTTTGTAGTTTGAGTGTTATCACATATTCTCTTCTTGGAATGTAAGTTCAACCACCACAGTAGCATTAGATCATATCAAATTGATTTTTTTCACTTCCATCAAGATGCACCAAAGTACCTCACATATACCAACAAAAATCTGAATCAAGTCAAAGAGTTAGTTTCCAAAATGGCCCGTAATTATTGGTTATTAATGCAATTTATTTCTCATCCTTAGACTTATAGTTTCTGCCATTAAATTTACTCTACCCTCCATCCTTTAAGATTCTTTATACACAAAACTTCCTTCTTCATTTCTAATACAAAAAGCTGCACAACTAAAATCGGGATTTTCTCTTTTTGCACCATATGAATTAAATTTGAAATACCCCTAATAAAGGTAATTTCTTGTGAACAACCTTGCAATCAATGATGGGAGAGTATTGTTCAAAGAACTTAACTGTCATTGGTCAGGTTGTGGGGATATGCAATAGCCAAGGGTACCTTTGCCAATAATTAGATATTTCTATTAGTGTCACGCCCCAAACTCAAGGGGTGAACCTAACATCTAATACTAAAACTTAGACCAGAGTCAACCCTACTAAACAACTTGTAAATGGCGCATGGTTGCCACACAAAGTCAAGAAAACAAAGAAGTATATCTCCGCTAAAAAATAAGCCATCGGCCGGCAAGGCCCTTCATAACTGCTCTACAAATAAAACAGCCACTCCCAGTAGTTTATAGAAAGAAAGAAACAACTAGCATAGAAGTGTATTTGGGCCGTCTAGGCGGCCATGGTTTACAGGTACATAACTTACCAATATGTCAAGCGGCTATCAAACATCAGCCAACTAAAAGGTAAGTCCAACAAGGCCCATAATGTGTCGATACAACCAAACACACTAGTCTACAACCATCCATGAATATAACACTTTCATAGGACAAGGCCCTGGGCTACCCAAAAACTATAAACCACAAAATTAGCAAACCTTTAGGACTCTAACAACCCCTGGAAAAAAGAAGTCAACCAATCAGCTGAATTGGCAGTTGTGTTACTCAGCAGGTTGTCTGGACGTCGCTAAGGACCTGTAGGCATGAATATAGTGCTCCCCGAAAAGGGGCATCAGTACAAAATAATATACTAAGCATGTAAGGTAAACTAAAAGTTGAAACCGAAGTATAAGTACTAAATGAAAAGGGCAAGGAAGAATCAAAAGTACAATACTGTATCTCCCTACAATAAGATAATATAAACACATAACAAGCAATAACCTGACCAGATCTCCATAAGCCTGGTAGGTACAACCAGCACACCATCGTTATAAGTCCTAATGAATGCAAACAATCGCTAAATATCCATATTAACCCCTTACCTGGATCCCGATGATAATCTAATCTGAACTATGTGACTGTACATATGCCATGAATCAATGCAAATCTGAGGCTCTGTGATACAATACATATATAATGCCTCATAGGTACAGCCTACCTAACCTGTAAGCTTCATCTACCCAACCCGTAGGCTCTGTCTACCTGGCCCGTAGTGTAACACCTTGAACTTTTGTCAGTTTTTAAGTTTTAGGTCTATCTCAACGACCATAACTTTTAGCACAAAATGAGTAAGGTGGCACATAAGGTATCAAATCTAAGCTCTTTGAGTCCTCTTTCAAACGCCGCCGAGTTTGCTAAATTTTGAGTTTGGATGAAGGAGATATGCCCATTTGAGTGCAGCCTATCTAGCTAAGGCAATTAATCCATTTTAAGGAGGGGTATTTTGGTCTTTTCCTACCCCTACCAGGCCTACACATTCTCCGTCATGAAATTAGGGGTCTAAGTTGATTGAGATAAGTTCCCCATTCATTCTAAAATGTTTAAGAAAGTTAGGACAAAGTTCAAAAGGAGAAAATAGGAGGTTTTAAGAGTTCTTCAAGAATTTGGGAAACTCGCCAACAACTTAGTTTTTTTGAGGTATGTAAGCTTTCATCGTGTTGGGTTTGTTCACCGTCACGTGAATGATGATTTTCCATTTATGAATTTGTCCATGAGATTGTGTATGTTGAGATTCTTGATGAGGTTCTTGAGGTTTTTTGTTTTATTCTTTAACAATGGAGTTTTGTTGAGTTCTTGAGGTGAGGGTCTTGCGAATGAGTGTTGTTCTTGAGGAATTTTGAATGGATTTTCAATTAATTGGGTTGGGTTTATGAATCTAAAGGAGTTTGTTTCACACCCCAAACTCAAGAGGCCTAACTGGCTCCTAATGCCAGAACTTAGGCCCGAGCTGACCCTGCAAAACCATTTGCTACTAGTACATGGCAGCCACACGCAATAAAGAAAATAAACAAGCATATCTCGGCTTAAAATTAAGCCCTCGGCCGACAAGGACCCTGTCAACAGATCTATAAAAGAAAAAAGTTACTCCAAAGAGTTCATATAAAGAAATACCCAACTAACACATTAGTCCCGATTAGGCCATCGAGGCCACCATGATCTCTCTACCGAAATTAAAAGCAGGTATATATTAAGAAAATACATCAAATAGCTAACAAGCTTTGGCAAACTAACAAATTAGGCCAGCATAGACATAACGTAGCTATAAGAGTAGTAAAGATTAGTGGGACAGTCCCCAGCCTACCCATAAAAATATATACAACAAAAGCTAATAAACCTCCCAACTATGGCTGCTCTAAAGGAAAGGGGCTAGCCAATCAGATAGAAGTCAATCGTGCTGCTAAGGAGGTCTACTAGGTCATCTGTTGGGACATGCAGGCATCAATGCAGTACCCCCAGGCAATGGGATATTAATACAAAACAATGTACTGAGTATGAAAGGCAATAGACTATGAGCAGGTATCCTAATATACTAGAGTAATCCGATAAATAAATCAAGAATAAGATAAGTGTACTGACCTGCTCCTAAATCTAAACTTATCAAAAATAATAAAAACAACAACCTAACCAAGCCCCCATAAGCTCGGCAGGTACAAACAGCACACAAGACCACCTACCCAGGCCCTATAAGACTAGAAGGTGTCAATCAGTCTATATACCCCTATTGGTAGACCCCTAATCCCGTAGGCAGTCACATATCCCTCTTAGGCATTAATATATCCCCGTAGGTGGCACATAGCTATCTTAGGCATCAATATATCTTATAGACAACTCATAGTCCTCTAAGGCAACAACATGGCCCTGTAGGCAGCACATCGTCTTCTTATATGTCAATATTGCCTGGTAGGTAACTCATCGCCCTTCTAGGCATCAATATAGCCCCATAGGTAGAACATAGCCCTTCTAGGCATAGAACACATTCATGTAGCTAACCACAATAGCCCCAATGGCAACATTAACAATCCAATAGGCTAAAAGGGAGCAAATCAGTTATAAGCAACCTATACAAATAGCCTCTAAGTCTTGTCAGACATAGGGACGTTACTAACTGAATAAGAATCCCAACAAGGGGGGATTATATCAACTCGAGCAGCCAACAATCAACAATAATTGTTACAAGAATAACAACGATAACAACCAAATTACAGTTCTCCTAAGCTTTAAGAAAACATGTCGTAAGAAGGGAATAGCCTTAACATACCTTTTTAGCTGAATTCACGTGGCCTAATGACTTTTAGTCAAAACCCCCTCGATACTACAACAAGGCAGGACCATAAACAACACACAAGAATAGAAGATACCACGATAATCCAATAAAAGATATGTATTTCTGTCGCAAATTGCTATTTGTAGCTTATGAAAGCTAGAATCAATGAAAGAAGGGTCTTACCTTGATCTAAAGTTCATAATACACCTCAAAACCATAAAATATGTCCAAACCCTTGTTGTCCTAACACCAAAGTATGATAAGCTACCAAATCGATAAAACAAATTGTACCATGATAACGAACTCAACGCGTAGAACAACATTCGTCAAGGACTTGAGTCAAAAAATATATAATTTGGTTGATCCTAAAAATGGGTTTTCTAAGTTTCCTGGTTCTTAACTAAAAAAATGGAGAAAAAGTCTAAGAAGAAAATATATAAAAAGTTCACCGACCTAGGACCCTACCTCATGTGCCTACTTGCGTAGTTTCTAGAAAACGTAAATATCTCTATAATCTGAAGTCGAATTAACAAATAGCTTGATGTGTTGGAAACTAGGCTCATAGACCTTTGATTTGGTAGGTCGTGGGCCCCATAACTAATTATAGATTGGGAGAAAACCACCAAGACATTTGACCCAAATTTCAGAGAAATCTTTAAGAAGGAACTTACGATAACTTTCTCCAACTTTTGTTTTGCCACTTACCTAACTTCAAAACTTGAGATACAACCCTTGAACACTCAAAATATTACATACCACATCATTCTTAATTATTACTCACCCTCTTTATCTTTCCATGAAGGTACGAGTTAATTTAGACGTTTTGAAAAGTCGGCGTATTAGATCCTTCCCCCCTTAGAAGCATTCATCCTAGAATGAAAAATCTGAGTCTTGCGGTTAAGTCCTTAGGAGTTGCCAAAATTTAGGGAGAGTATCCTTTGTAAATCTGACTATCCAGAAACCTAAAATGCAGAAATTCTAACATAGGCATCTCACAGGACGACAAAAATAGCTAAGCATTATAGCTCTGCAACAACAGTGTGAGCAAATATACAATGACAACAACCATAACAATAAGTAACAATATAAAAAAATCAGATAGGTATCTTACCTTACTGCACTAATATAAATTGATATTCCATCACCCTGGGGTATGAAACAAGTGAGGATATTTGGACCTCATGTCATCCTCAGCTTCCCAGGTCACCTTTTCGCTATTCTTATTTCATCACAATATTATAACTGAAGCCACCTCTTTGGTCCTCAATTTACAGACATGTCGATCTAATATGGCAACTAGAGTTTCCTCATAGGACAACTCCTCTGTGATCTGAATATCCTCAACTGGGACAACCCAAGAAGGGTCTCCTATGTACTTCTATAGCATCGATACATGGAAAATTGGATGAACAAATTATAGCCCCGAAGGCAATTCTAACTCATAAGCCACTCGTCCTACCCAGTGAAGGATCCGATATTGCCCAATGAACCTTGGACTAAGCTTCCCTTTCTTGCCAAATCTCATAACACCCTTCATATGAGAGACTTTTAAGAATACCCAGTCATCGATACAAAACTCTAAGTCTCTCTATCGCACATCTCAGTACGACTTCTATCGGCTTTAAGTTGTTAGCAACCTTGACTCGCCTACCTAAAACCATCTAATGGGGGATCTATATTTTTGCCCATACAAAACCTCATAAGGTGCCATCCCGATGCTGGAATGATAACTATTATTGTATGAAAACTCAATAAGAGGTAAGTGGTCATCCCAACTTCCCTTGAAGTCTAGCGCACACGCCCGTAACATATCCTCGGGTGTTAAAATTGTGCACTCAACCTGGCCATCTATCTGAGAATGAAAGGTTGTACTAAGATTAAGTTGTGTCCCTAGTCCTTTCTAGAAGGACTTCCAAAAGTTAGCAATAAATTGTGCTCCTTTATCAGAGATAATAGATGTTGGGATACCTTGTAGCCTAACAATCTCTCTAATATAGAGCCCTGCATAGTCTTCGGTTGTAAAAGTAGCCCTGACTGGTAAGAAGTGGGCTAATTTTGTTAGTCTGTCAATAATTACGTTAAATTTACGACGCGATCGAGGTAACCCTGTAGTAAAATCCATATTAATTGCTTCCCACTTCCACAAAGGAATGTCTATCTCCTGGACTAGCCCAGCGGGATTTTATTGCTCAATCTTCACCTATTGGCAGTTAGGACACTGGGCCACAAACTCAGCAACGTCCTTCTTCACCCCGTGCCACCAATAGATCTTCTTAATATCATGGTACATCTTCGTTGAACCAGGGTGAATAGAATAATGGGAATGATGTGCTTCTTCCATAATTTGATGTCGAAGTCTTGCAACATCTGGAACAGATAATCGACCACTATATCTAGACTCTATCTCCTCATATATCAAATGCTAAAGATTTTTTATTCTGAGCCTTGGCTCTTAGCTGTGCAAGGGTAGGATCCTCCTTTTGACGTGTTTTTACCTCCACAACTAGAGATGACGATTGTGTCCTGAATTGTGACCGCACTATCATCTGCCTCTAACGATCTGACTCCCAAGCTAGCTAACTGATGAAGCTTTTGCGCTAGCTCATGCTTCTCAATACCTAAATAGGATAAAACACCCATAGATTTTTTATTAAGGGGATCGGCTACCATATTCGCCTTGCCTGGATGATATAAAATACCCATGTCGTAGTTTTTCAGTAACTCAAGCCATAGATGTTGTCACAGACTTAACTCCTTTTGTCTAAAGATATACTGAAGGCTTTTATGATCTGTGAAGATGTCAACATGAACACCATATAAATAGTGTCTCCAGATCTTTAACGTATGCACAACTGCAACCAACTCTAAATTGTGGGATAGATAGTTCTTCTCATGTTTCCTCAATTGTCTTGAGGCATATGCGGTAGCCAAACCACATTGCATTAGAACACATCCCAACCAAACACTAGAAGCATCACAGTACACTGCATAGCCCTCTGAACCCTCTGGCAACGCTACAACTGGTGTTGATGTCAACCTACCCTACAACTCTTGAAAAAAAAGCTCGCAAGCCTCAATCCACTGGAACTTAGATATTTTTTGAGTCATCTTCGTTAATGGTGTTGAATATGAAGAAAACCCCTCTACAAACCTTCTATAGTACCCAGCTAACCCTAAGAAACTTTGAACCTCAGTCGGAGTCAAGGGTCTAGGCCATGTCTTTATGGGCTCAATTTTTTGTGTGTCAACTGTAATGACTGCATCTGATACAATACGGCCTAAGAAGGCTATAGAGTCAAACCAAAACTCACACCTAGAAAACTTTGCATAAAGTTCTCGGTCTCGATGAACCTAAAGGACTGCTCGCAGATGATTTGCATGCTCAAATTTTGAACGTGAATACACCAAAATATCATCAATAAATACAATCACAAACAAGTCTAGATACGGCTTGAATATACAATTCATCAGGTCCATGAACACTACTGAGGCATTAGTTAATCCAAAAGACATTTCCAAGAACTCAAAGTGTCCATATCTGGTTCTAAAAGCTCTCTTTGGAATGTCTTTCTCCCAAATTCGTACCCGATGGTACCCTGATCTTAACTCAATCTTCGAAATGCACTTAGCACCTAGTAACTGAACAAACAAGTCATGATCCTTGGATGGCGATACTTATTCTTTACAATCACCTTATACAGTTGTCGTTAATCTATACATATTCTCAGTGAGCTATCTTTCTTCTTTACGAATAACACTGGCGCACCCCATGGTGAAGCATTAGGTCTGATAAAGCCTTTATCCAGCAAGTCTTTTAGCTGATCTTTCAACTCCTTTAGCTCAACATGAGCCATTATATAAGGAGGGATAGATATGGGTTGTGTACCTAGTAGCATATCGATATCAAAATCAATTTCCCGTTCTAGAGGGATACCAGGAAGCTCATCTCGAAATACATCTAGAAACTGATTAACTACCATAATAGACTGAAGAGTCAATGGTTCTGCATCCATATCATGAACGCGAACAAGATGATAAATACAACCCTTAGTAATCATCATCCTCGCCTTAAGATAGGAAATAAACTTGCCTTTCGGTGTTGCTATATCGCCTCTCCATTTTCGAACTGCCTCTCCTGGAAAGTGGAATCTAACAATCTTTCTCTAACACTCAACATTATCATAACAAGACTGTTACTAGTCCATACCTATAATCACATCAAAATTGACCATCTCAAACTCTACCAGGTCTATAGAGGTCAGACGGTCGATAATTTATACCATGCAACCTCGATAGACTCTCTTAGATATAATAGACTCACCAATGATGTAGATACAATAAAAGGGTCGATCTAATGACTCTGCTACTATACATAACTTCACCGCAATAAATGGAGTAACATAAGACAGAGTATATCCAATATTTATCAAAGCATAAACACAATGGGAGCAAAGAATCAATGTACCTATCACAACATCTGGTGATAACTCTAAGTCTTGTCGGTCGGCTAGTGAATATATACGGTTTTGGCCACTACCATAACTATATGCTCCCTTTCTGCCTCCACCCATGCCTCTACCTGCTAAAGTTTGGGGTCCACGCCGTGTAGACTCTATTAATGAGGAGGAACCTACTACTAACCCAGTCGACTGACCTATAGTCCGGCAGTTCCTCCAGCCATGCCCCACCTATCCAAAAGAATAACAACCTGTGAAACTCTGCCTCCACATCCCAAAATGCATCCTACCGCAAGTAGTGCAACGCGGAGGGGCTATCCTAGCCTGGACTGAACCTCTATGCTGCTAATAGCCTGATGCTCGTGAACCCTCACCTAGGCCTGACTGTCCCTGACCATCAAATCTATTACTCTTGGACTGCTCTGGTGGAGATCTAGGTGGCCTACTAGAATATCGGGGTTTCGGACCACCCTAAAACTCTCCCTATGAACTAGCGGGCCTAGTCCTCTTTTGTCTCTCTCTCTCTCGACCCTCTCACTTATATACTGTAGATGGCGACGATTCTCTATAACCTATGAAAAGGCCTGAATTCGTAAGATATCCATATTATCATTTAGTGCAGTGGTAGAACAATAGTCGATATAGTTTGAGTCAAGCCCTCTCACAAATCTACGCACCTTGTCATGCATCGTATCAACAAATGCTGGTGCATATCTAGCCAATAGTCAAATCTCAGTCCGTACTCTCGGACACTTATGATTCCTTGCCGGAGGTTCTGAAAATGGTCCACCTGGGCATCCCCAATCCCTCAAGGGAAATAGTGATCTATGAAATCTTCTATAAACCTATCCCTAGTGGGTAGAGATGAATATTTTCCCCTAGATCTCTCCCAACTTTCGTACCACAATACTACAACATCATGTAATCGAAATGTTACTAACTCAGCTCACTCAGTCGTTGAGGCATGCATGACTCTGAAGATCCTATGTAGCTGATCAACAAAGTATTGAGGGTCCTCTTAGTGATCTGTTCCTATAAATTGTGAAGGATTTAAGGCAAGAAATTCATGAACTCCCTTCAGAAGGTCCGGCAACATCTGGCGCAACTGGTTGTCACTGCGTAGCTACTAACTGTGCTAACATACATACTGCACTCTTGAAATCCTAATAAAATGGAATAGGAGGAACCAGAGGTGGTACTACTGGTGGAGCCAAGATAACTGTAGCCCTCAAAGGCTTCTAAAGCGGTGGAAAAGCTAAAGGGGGCTGAGAAGATGTCTCACCCATGTCTCACAATGGGCTACCTCCACATGTGGTACCTTGTCGATACCCTCGCCTGCAGCTGTATCTAGCCCCTGGCTAGTCGTGCTCTGTTTGGTGTTAGCCATCTTTGTCTGCATACAAATATAAATTATAAGCCAAAAACCTCAACCCCTAAGACACCGCTCTATAGCACGAGGTGAGCAAAAGAAGGATAGTCATTCTAACATGACAGTAGCTGCTTCCTTATTGAATGTGGTGCACAACACATTTATAAACAACAATCTACTAGACACGGCTTGTAGACTTCCTAGGATACGAAGTTTCTCTAATACCAAGTTTGTCACGCTCCAAACTCAAGAGGGGCAACTAGCTCCTAATGCCAAAACTTAGGCCCGAGTCGACCATGTTGAACCATTTGCTACAAGTGCATGGCAGCCACACACAATAGAGAAATCAAACAAGTATATCTCAGCCAGCAAAGCCCCTGTCATAAGATATATAAAAGAAAACAGCTACTCCCAAGAGTTCATATAAAGAAATAGCCAACTAGCACATAAATCCCGATTAGGCCGTAGAGGCAACTATGATCCCTATACCGAAATTGAAAGTAGGTATATATCAAGACAATACATCAAACAGCTAACAATCTTTAGCAAACCAACAGACTAGGCCAGCATAGACATAATGTAGCTATTAACCTGACACACTAGTGTGTAAGCCTATATGAGTAGTAAAGATTAGAAGGACAAGGCCCCAGCCTACCGATAAAATATATACAACAAAATCTAACAAATCTCCCAACTATGGCTGCTCCGAAGGAAAGGGGCTAGCCAACCGAATAGAAGTCAATCGTGCTTCTAAGGAGGTCTATTGTGTCATTTGTCGGGACCAGTACTCATGAATGTAGTACCCGAGGCAATGGGATATCAATACCAAATAATGTACCAAGTATGAAAGGCAATAGACTATGAGCAGGTATCCTAATATACTGGGAGTAATCCATTAAATAAACCAAGGATAAGATAAGTGTACTGACCTGCTCCTAAATCTAAACTTATCAAAAATAATAAAACAACAAGCTAACCAAGCCCCCATAAGCTCGGCAGGTACAAAGAGCACATAAGACCACCTATCCAATCCCCCATAAGCCAAAAAGGTGCCAATCAGTCTATATACCCCTATCAGTAGTCCCCAAGCCCTGTAGACAGTCACATAGCCCTCTTAGGCATTAATATAGCTTCAAAGGTAAGACATAGCTATCTTAGGCATCAATATAGATTATAGACAACTCATAGCCCTCTCAGGCAACAACATAGCCATGTAGGCAACACATAGCCTTCTTACGCGTCAATATAACCCCGTAGGAAACTCATAGCCCTTCTAGGCATCAATATAGCCCCATAGGTAACTCATAGCCCCTCTAGGCATCAATATAGCCACCTAGGCAGAACATATCCCTTCTAGGCATAGATCACATTCCTGCAGCTAACCACAATAGTCCCAATGGCAAAAATAACAATCCAATAGGCTAAAACGGAGCAATTTAGCTATAAGAAACCTATACAAATAGCATCTAAGTCGTGTCCAATATAGGGATACTACTAATTGAATAAGAATCCCAACAAGGGAAGATGATATCAACTCGAGCAGCCAACAATCAACAACAATGCTACAAGAATAACAACGATAACAACCCAATTAAGGAAACATGTTGTAAGAAGGGAATAGCCTTAACATACTTTTTGTTGAATTCACATGGCCTAACGACTTTTAGTCACAAATCCCCTCGATACTACAACAAGGCAGGACCATAATCAACACACAAGAATAGAAGATACCACGATAATCCAATAAAAGATATGAATTTCCGTTGCAAATTGCTATTTGAAGCTTATCAAAGATAGAATCAAAGAAAAAAGGGTCTTACCTTGATCCTAAGTTCTTAATACACCTCAAAACCATAAAATATGTCCAAACCCTTGCTGTCCCAACACCAAAGTATGATATGCTACGAAATTGATAAAAAAAATTATACCATGATGACGAGCTCAACACGTAGAACAACATTCATCAAGGACTTAGGTCGAGAAAATATATAATTTGGTTAATCCTAGAAATGGGTTTTCTAAGTTTTTTGGTTCTTAACTAAAAAACTGGAGTAAAATTCGAAGAAGAAGATATATTAAAGTTCACCAACCTAGGGGCCCCACCTCACGTGCCTACTTGCGTAGTCTCACAAAAATGTGAATATCTCTCTATTCTGAAGTCGTATTAACAAATAGGTTAGCGCATTTGAAACTAGACTCGTAGACCTTCAATTTAGAAGGTTGTGGGCCCCATAACTTAATACACTCAAATTACACTTCCCTAAAAAAGCATAAGCGATCATTATCAAGTAAAAAACCCAACTTGTAGGTTGAGGTCGATCCCACGAGGAAAATGGTTTAGACTTTACTTTAACCAACAATTATATTCAATTAGTCAAATTACTTCCAAAAACAAGTAATAAAAAGGGGGGTTTTGTGAAACAAATTGTAAGAATTTAGTAAGTAATCAGTGAACAAAAGTCACTTTTGGTTGTTATCAAGAAGAGAGGATTAACTAGGGTATAAGTGTTCTCCACAACCTCATAACGCAGTAATCCTAGTAATAACAATCATTTCCTAGTATAACACATACAAAGTGGTAAGTTATATATCTCTAAATCCTTGGTCCGGCATCTAGCGAATTTCACCCCGCATCTTGGTCCGGCTACGTGTGTATAATTTACTAACCCTTACCTATACCTCATATTAGCCATCATAATCGATGTTTGGCTTAGTTATTACTTCGCACCAATCGACACTAGACTATTAGATATATCACACTAAATCTATGTTGATAATTCTTTTCTCGTTAACTACCTCATTGGTCCGGCAAGTTCTAATGTTGGCCACCGTTAAAAAGACTTCTAAACGAAAGAATTATCAATGCATGCAAAATACTATTCAAAAATTGCTTATTTACTATTCATACTTTGTTAATCGCTCATGGTTCCCACAACCCTAGTTGTGGATTTAGTTACCCATATTAGCAAGAACACAATTCATAGTTTTAGATGAAGAAATCATGAACTTACATAAAGAGAATTATAAACCCAGAAATTAAACTTGAAATGCAAAGCCAAAATCTTCAAAACGAACTTAGGAAATTAATAATTGCCAGGTTTTCGATTTAATCTCCCAAATCACAAAGTAAAACTAGAATAATAATGTCTAACCCCTCAAAATGAGGTTTACATGCCCTATTTATAGAAAACAAATCCTAAATTAAAAGGGAAACAAATTAAGAAAAGTTTGTTCAAGTACGTGTCTTCATTCCACGAGACTAACTTACGGACCGTCGATCAATATACGGTCCGTAAGTCCCTTCCGTCAGCCAAGACTTAGAAAATATTTCAGCTTCCAAAAATTAGCTTCTCTGAAGCAAACGAAGGACTTGTAGTACGAACCGTAGATCGATCTGCGGTCCGTCAATCCCCTCTGTAGCTCCACACTTAGAATCTTCAAAAATCAGGTACTAGAACCCTCACAGTATCAATCTATGGATCAACAGTATGGTTCGTAGATCAATCTACGAACCGTCAATGGCTAGCGTGGTTTCACACTTGGTCAGATTTTCCTGATTTGTCTTCCATTCCTTGCCCACTGATCTACGGTCATAACCTACGGGCCGTCAATGGACCTATGATCCGTAGATCACCTCCGTGAATGCCCTTTTCTGCATTTCTTCCAGCTGTCTCTATACTTTCGCGCTTATACATCTTTCCTGCAAAATATGATAAAAATACATAAAAACCAATAAAAAAATGGCCCTAGACACACACAACTTGTAAGAGAAATGTATTAGAAATACCGTAAACTCATGGTATATCAACACCCTCAACTTAAACTCTTTGTTTGTCCTCAAGCGACGCACTACGATTCTAAACGACACTTGTATAGAAGCAAGCATTTCAGGCCCATGCAATCACATGGCTCTCTACCCCCCTTACTTTTTGGGTGCACATTTGTTCTCTTAGACTCGACAAGCTAATTCAGGCGGATCACACCATGACACAGATCGACCAACTGACACACAACATACACTTTCTCACTATCACCACGGTACCAACTTTTCGACAATCTAACTAGTGCCCTTACTTCAAACGAAATACCCTTTTCATAAAAATGAATGTCATTCATGGTACAAGGATTTATTCAACACTCACACTCAGAATTAATTTCAAATACAGTTAGTGCTCAATGCCATAAGCTTGCCATTATTTTCACTGCTTAGACTCTCCAGACTAGACTCTAGGATCACTATAGGACTTTTTTGGCTTGTAGCGTAGGCTCAGGGTCAAGTGTGGTACATTTGGGTACTGCTTAGTGACTTTCTGCCCTCCTGGACATTACACTAGGCTTTCAACCTCTTTTTGCCCTATTTTTGTCATCATATCATTTTACCTTCTTTCCCCTAATTTTCTTCAACCACGGATGTGACTTCAGGCTTTGTAGCTCTTTTTACTTTTATTTTATTTCTCTTTTAGCTTTCAACAAGTCACATCCTTTCCTCTCTTCTATATTTTTTTTCATCATCAATCTTTTCATACCCATTTTGCTTTCAGTTTCCTCTTTCATAGCCACCCTCAACTTATGGATTTTCCATTAATTGAGGTGCATAATACCCGATGTCGGGTCAGGGCCAAGATTGAATTTACTTTTTACATTAGCCACCCTCAACTTAGGCTTTTGGCCTAAGTCAAAGTGCACATGTCCAAGGAGGGACCGGGGCCAACATAGTAGATTATGGGAAAGTGAGTTCGGGGTTTAGAAAGAAATGGTTTAATTTTAGGCTCAAAGTTTTTGGATCAAAGTGAACATTTATTTCATTTGGTTGGATCCTTCTTTTAGGCAATTTGTGGGCTTTTCAGAACAATGGCCTATGATCACTTCATAACCTCTAGATTAAATTGTCTTAGCAGGACTAATCGGGCAAGTTCTAGTTTTGTACAAAAACTATTTGAACACTCAATGATTCTCGCCCACTCTTGGCACATAGTTTCACTATCAGATTATTAGATTACCCAGTTCAAGTCTCAGCTTAAGTCATGCCATCGAGTTGATTCGTTATTATGTCATACTCAGAGCCAACACATTTAACTAATCGTAGCCTACAAATTCTAGCATACATTCCAAAATCTGACAGGTATCATTTTTCATAAGCCATCATGCTTCTTTGTTTATCATGCTTCTACACATACGATCCTAAGACATGCCGGTTCAACAAAAATTAAACAGTCTCTTGGGGAAAAAGAACATAGGCAAGAAAACCCCAAGAGAGGATTTATGAGTTGGGTTATTCAGACTTCACCCTATCACTTACAATCCATTTACCCCTACCCCCAATAAAAATAAATGTGATTGTCCCCAATTCATACAAAAATAGTAAAAGAAAATAGGTTGGGTGAAGCAAACCTGTGGAGCAAAGTGCCGGCAAATCATCAACAAGCAGGGGGGCCCAGTTTCCCCGAGCCCACTGGAACAATAGTGGGGACACCCTCAGTAGTGCCCACATCAACAATCATAGCACCCTCAGTAGTGCTTTCTATCAATCTCACCTCACCATCAATGGTGCTCACAACATCCCTCAAAATAGGCTGGGACTCTACAATTGGAGCAAAGCCCGATGCCCCTACAACTCTCTCATGCACCCTCTGCTGGCGCAATGCCTCATCTAAAATTGAAGCCCTCCTAGCCTCCTTCTCCTGCCTACGTTGTCTCTTTTGAGCTTTATCCTTCTCAGTGCGATAAGAACGGTGCCGCTTGCCTTTGGCATGTGTAGGCTCAAGCCCTTCCTCGGCGATCCCACTGAATAAAGCATCCAGCATTATATCATCATCCAGTGCAGTAGGTGCAACCTGAGGCTCAACTGAAGAGGTGGCAAGAATGGCATCAACGTCGGTCCGGAGACTGGCTAATTCAGCCTGCAAAGCAAATAGATCTATGGTCGGGGCGAGTCTCTCGAGGACTCACAATTCAAAGGCATCAAGACTCCTATTAACAGCCTCGACCTTTTGGTCCATCATCCCCTCCATCCTTCACTCCATTCTAGCCTCGGACTCGGCTATCAATTTTTGCATCCACGGCTGGATGTGATGCAGCAGTGTGGCCATCTGAGACTCTAATTTATGTACTCTGGACAATGGGACAACAGTAGCTCCTAACTGTGGTATGGACCGAAAAGAGCTAGGGAGCCATACTAGCTCCCTGAGATGAGGAGGCCGGGACAATATCGATATGATCTGGTATGCTGGGGTCACCACCCTGTGCCTGCCCCACTGTGTCTGCAAGATCGGCACCCAAGAGAGGTACCTCGACCTGAGGCTCTCTGCGAGGTGCTCCCATATTTTCCTCATCTCAAATGAGGCTGATGTCCATTGCCCCTGCAGGGTGGACTAACTTGTCACAATGCCAGATCGGCACTCCAGAGTCCCTACACAATTGAAAAATTAAACATGGGAAGGGGTAAGTAGTGGAGGTCCTGAATGCCCTCTCGTGAATCTCTGCCAGCAGCATGTGGGCAAAGTCAATCTCCACTCCTGCTACCAATGCCGCAACTATGACTGCTCTGTCCCATGTGACTTGGTTGTCATCTTTTGTAGGCGACACTCTATTATGCACCAGCAGCTAGAAGAACTTGGCCACAAAATTTAATGCGGCCTTTCGGATGCCCAACCGTGGAGCGGTGACCCATTTCGCACGCTCGCCATCTGCAGAAATGTACCTAGCCAACCATAGTATAACAGTCTCTCGCTGCTCAGCATTCCTCTAGAAAGTGCCACTCCATACGATGCCCCATCTGTAATAAAACTCTACTGTGTTGAGAGACCAAGAGTGATCTGTGGTAGGACCATAGAGAAAACGGCTAATAGTGGCAGGTGATATGTCCACCGGACAACCTCGAACCAAAGTGGAAGTGAGAGGGTCTTGGGCTAGGGGCTTTGACCGCTTTGAAAATGAACCTCGGAGAGTGGCTGCATAGGAGGCATAAAATTCCCGTACAATCTCCTAACTATACGTCCCTGGGTCTCGAGCCATCCAGTCACACTTGTGAAGGTTAAACAACCGGAGGATGTCCGGAAAAATGTGCAAGCTCCTTGTGAGGACTCGACGCTCCTCTGTAATTAGTCGGGCCATCTTCTATTTGTCGTTTATCATCTTGGCATCCCGATATATTTGCCATTGGCCCTCTACACACCACTTATTTAGCTCGCCGGCTACTAGAGTAGGGTCATCATTCCATGGCGTACGTACAGACTCCAAGCTAGTGGCCTCATCAGACGAGGATGCTTGGTCATTTTCACCGGACCCTGTGGCTGATTTTGCACTGGACCCTACAGCATGGGCAGACTCGGATCCTAAGGCATGAGCAGACTTAAAGCCCAAAACATGGGCAGACTTGGATCCGGACATAGACCCCTCTTCTAAACTAGAAGCAGCCCCAGTTGGTGATCTGATCAGTGTGTGCTCCTCATCAGACTGGAAGACAGTGAAAACATCGGGAAGAACCTTCTGGGGGTGCCTCTGGTGACTCGGGGTGCAGTGGGAGAAGTCCTAGTGTTAGGCGGAATGTATGCTGGATCCATTTCTGTGTCCGTGTCCTCATCGATTAACTTGAAACTACGAGCAACAGATTTTGATTTGCCCTGTTTTGAGTAGGTGACTAGCTTCTTGGGTGCCATCATACCTGTGGAAGCGATATTAGTGCCAATACTAACCATAAGCATACTAAGAAAAAGTTTAGAACTATAAATAAAAAGTAACAAAGTCCCAAAAAAAATTTAGACAGAGGCTAGAGTGGCCTTCCACGGTGGGGATCTATGGTCCATGGATCCCTTTCGTGACTCAGAGAGCCAATAGTACTGGTCACAGATAGAAACCACGGATGTGCAGAATGGTCAGTAGATTGATATACGGACCATAGTCCACATCTGTGGTTTCACACTTGGTGAGATTTTCAAGTGTGTCAACCCACGAACCCAGTCGACGGTCCGTAGATTGACTACGATTCCTAGACGGGGTATCGTAGATATGATCTGTGCCAGGTTTCAGCCATTCTTTATTTGCAAGCCCACATCTTAGACCATTTTCAATAGTATCCTAGTCCAACCATGTATTTCAACATTTAATCATGCTAGTTTGTCATTCTCAGGATTCCGATTAATCATTTTAACCAAGTACTGAAGACAAACTTTTGGAACCCTAAGTCGAAACTTACATTTAGACTTATAATCATATACAATAAGGCTACACAATCACTATCTATCGTTCCAAGGGCATTGTAATTTTCAAGTTTATCATGCAATTTCATCTAACAATTACCCAAGATCAAGACCCAACTCCCAACTTTCTATATTCAATCTATGAATCGAAATTCAAAGTGAGGGGAAAGTCAATTACCTTACAAGCAACGAGGAGTGGGGTGATTGCACAACGACACTAAGCTTAGCAAGACCAAGGAATCACCTCTTTGTTACTAACCAAACACTGGACCCTTTTTTGTGGAATATAGAATGATTTGCATTCGAAATGGAAGGGAATTGGGGGAATTATGGAAAGGATGATATTATGGGGGAGTTATGCAGTGATTTAGGGAGGTTATGGGATAGTTGAAATGGTTGAAAAGTGAATGGAGGGAAGTGGAAATGATTTGATAATAGGGGAGTTTTTAAGTAAGGGAATCTGGGTCGGGTCAAACAGAAATAGGGTTTGGACTCACGAGACCCCATCTACGGTCCGTGAGTTGATCTACGGTCTATAGATTAGGACCATAGATCACTCTTACACTTAGAACAATTTAGAGGCTTACCTGGGATCTACGGATACCATCCACGGTCTGTGGATTAAACGACGGACCATCGATGGGGTCCGTAGACCTCTGCACCAGACTATTTTCTGTAGAGTTTTCGTGGTGTACCTGCACATGTAGCAACCAATAGACTATTCTTTTTACATTTTCTGGACACTTTTTAGACACGGACCCTATACTAATTCTAGCCAACACTAAGAACTAAAATACTAAAACACCTACCTAAATTGATACAAAGACGCAATTAAACAAAGAAAACTACTAAATGGAAAACAGAACCCTGTCGTTGGATAGATTATACATCTTGGGTTGCCTCCCAAGCAGCGCTTGATTTAACATTGTGGCACGACGCAAGTGTCTTGATTACTAAGACTTCATCAAGATTGTAGGCCTCAATCACTTCTTGCACAGTTTCAGCATTTCCCAAATAGATCTTGATCCTTTGTCCGTTTACTATTAACCTTGTTCCATCCCTATTTTCAAGCTCAACCGCTCCATGGGGGAGCACTTTTTGTGAGCACAAATGGCCCGATCCATTTGGACTTGAGTTTTCCTGGAAACAAGCGCAACCTAGAGTTAAATAGAAGCACAAGATCACCAACAACAAATTCTCGCTTTTCGATTCTTTGATCATGATACCTCTTTATCTTCTCTTTGTACAAGGCTGAACTTTCATAAACTTTTAGGAGAAACCCATCAAGCATATTCAAGTCATTCATTCTTTGATTAGATGCGGTGCCCCAATCCAACTTTAACATTTTCATTGCCCACATTGCCTTATGCTCTAGCTCTACTAGTAAATAACAAGACTTCCCATATACAAGTTGGTAAGGAGACATACCTATGGGGGTCTTGTATGCAGTGCGATATGCCCATAGAGCATCATCAAGCCTCCTTGACCAATCCATTCTATTAGCATTCACAGTTTTCGCCAAAATATGTTTGATCTGTTGGATACTTCACTTGACAATAGTATGTGGATGGTAAGGAGTGGCTACATTGTGACGGACACTATATTTCTCAAGTAGTGCCTTGAACAACTTATTACAAAAGTGAGAACCTCCATCGCTAATAATAGCCCTCGGTGTACCAAATCTGGAGAAGATATTCTTTTTCAAGAATGCGGTGACACTTTTACCTTCATTGTTGGAAAGCGCAACTGCTTCCACCCACTTCGACACATAATCAACCGCAACAAGAATATACTTCATCCCATATGAACTCACAAATGGACCCATAAAATCAATGCCCTATTCATTAAACAACTCTATCACCACTACATGATTCATAGGGAGCTCTTGCCTTTTTGAAATTCTTCCTTCTCTTTGGCAACGATCACAAGACTTGGCGAAATCATGAACATCTTGGTGGATGGTAGGCTAGAAGTACCCACATTGCAAAATCTTATGTGCAGTCCGAATACCACTATGATGCTCACCAACGGGTGATGAATGTCATGCTTCAAGTACACTCAACATCTCAACCTCGGGCACACAGCGATGAATAATCCCATCAGCACAACTACGATACAAGTAAGGTTCATCCCAAAAGAATTTCTTCACATCATGCATAAACTTTTTCCTTTGGTGAAAAGACAAATCGAGGGGCACAATATCGCTTGCCAAATAATTAGCAAAGTTTGCGAACCAAGGAATCAAATCATGAGAAGCAGCCAATACCTGTTCATCTGGAAAAGCATAATTAATTTCAGCCCTATCTCCAAGCTTTAGCATAGCCTCTTCCTCTAATCTGGACAAGTGATCGACAACTTGATTTTCGGGCCCCTTTCTATTTTTTACTACAAAATCAAACTCTTGCAGCAACAATACCCATCTAATCAATCTTGGTTTTGCATCCTTTTTCGCCATCAAATACCTCAATGCAAAATGGTCAGTATGCACTATGATCTTAGTACCAAGCAAGTAGGATCGAAATTTCTCGAATGCAAAAACCACCGCAAGAAGTTCTTGTTCGGTCACAGTATAATTCTTCTGGGCCATATTTAGAGCTTTGCTAGCATAGTAAATAGGGTGAAGAATTTTCTCTCACCTTTGTCCCAATACTACACCAAGCGCCACTCCACTCGCATCGCACATTACCTCAAATGGTTGTCCCCAATCCGGTGAAATAATGATCGGTGCAATAACCAACTTCTCCTTCAACTCTCCAAATGCTCTAAGACAAGCATCATCAAAATAGAACTTACACTCCTTCTCGAGAGTTTGCACAATGAATGGGCAATTTTGGAGAAATATTTGATGAATCTCCTATAAAAATTTGCATGCCCAAGAAGATTTCTAAAACCTTTTACAGAAATGGGTGGTGGAAGCTTTTCTATTACCTCAACTTTAGTTCTATCAACCTCAATGCCTTTCTCTGAAATTCGATGACCCAACACTATACCTTCTTTAACCATGAAATGACACTTCTCCCAATTCAGCACCAAGTTGGAGTCTTCACACCTTTTAAGCATCTCGGCCAAATGATCTAGACAATGATCAAAAGAATCACCTACAACTGAAAAATCATCCATGAACACTTCAATAGTGTCTTCAACCATATCAGAAAATATCGACATCATACACGGTGGAAGGTTGCTAGAGCATTGCACAACTCGAATGGCATCCGTTTGAAAGCAAAAGTCCCACATGGGCAAGTGAAGGTGGTCTTCTCTTGGTCTTTTGGGGCTATAGAAATTTGATTGTAGCCCGAATACCCATCAAGAAAACAATACCAACCCTTTCCTGCAAGTCTATCCAACATCTGGTCCATGAATGGCATAGGAAAGTGGTCCTTTTCTGTCCATGCATTCAACTTCCGGTAATCCATACAAACTCTCCATCCAGTAACGGGCCTCATTGGAACAAGCTCATTTCTTTCATTTGGAACCACAGTCATACCACCCTTTTTAGGCACACACTACACAGGACATACCCAACTACTATCTGCGATGGGATAAATAACTCCCGCATCCAGCCTCTTAATGATCTCCTTTTTAACTACCTCTTGCATAGGTGGATTTAATCTTCTCTGGTGCTCGATACTGGGCTTATAATCTGGCATGAGTTGGATTTTATGAGAACAAATACCGGGAGGAATCCCAATAATATCCGCAATAGCCCACCCAATAGCTCGCTTGAACCTCTTTAACACAGTCACTAAGCACTCTACTTGTCTCGCCTTCAAATCTGCCGCAATGATGACCGGCAAAGTATTCTCTTTGCCCAAGTACACATACCTCAAATGTGGTGCTAGAGCCTTAAGCTCCAATTTCGGTGCCTCAACAATAGATGGTCTTGTGGGTGGGGACTCGCGATTCTTCGTGTCTAACTCATACTTCTTTGGTTTGGACCGATATTCACACCTATCGAGTGCAGCTACCAACTCATCATACTTTTCAATACCATCACTATCCAAATTCATCATAACTGCTGCTAGTGCCTCAACACCTAGTCGCTCTTTAATTTGCACTTTTGTCCCACTCTCCACTCTGTAAGTTATAGCTGATACTGTTTGGAGCTCACCATTCTGCTTCATGGACTTACAATTATTGAAAGTTGCTTCTTCATTGTTCAGTCTGAACTTCATCTGTCCCTTTTCCATATCAACCAACGCACGCCCTGTGGAAAGAAATGGTCTCCTAAGGATGATGGGAACCTCAAAATCAACCTCACAGTCAAGAATCAAAAATCTGCCGAAAAAATGAAAGACTCCACTTTCACCAGCACATCATGGAGTATACCAATGGGCGTCTTCACAGTTCGATCGGCCATTAGTAACCGCATTACAGTGAGCTTTGGGTCCCCTAGACCCAACTTCTTGTAAATAGACAAGGGCATGAGGTTGATGCTAGCACCAAGATCACACAATGCCTTAGCAAAGTGTAACAACCCTATAGTACATGGGATCGTGAAAACACCATGGTCTTCCTTCTTCTGCACCAGAGATCCTGTAGCAATAGAGCTACAATGCCGCAATCTATCATCATCTTCAAAACTCACAAACCTTTTCTTTGTCACCATATCTTTCATAAAATTTGCATACCCAGGCATTTGCTCCAAGGCTTCTATCAAAGGTACATTGATAGAAAGCTGCTTCAACATAGTAATAAACCTGTGATATTTACCATCTTCAGTCTTCTTCACTAACCTCTGTGGAAAAGGTGGTGGAGGTCTAGGTATGGGGACCACTTTCTGAGATATCTTCGCTTCCTGCTCTGTCGCAGTCTCAGACTCTTCTCTAACTTCCCCCATATCATCTTCTTTTCTAATCTCAGCATCCACCATAGACGGCATAGGTGGATCTATGGTTTGCTTACCCCCTCGAGTAGTAATTGTCATACAATGACCATCATTTTTTAGATTCTGGATGGTGTTGCTAGGAAGAGTGCCAGGTTGACGTGGGTTCACTGTAGCAGACAACTAAGTCATCTGCTACTCTAGATGCTTTATTGATACTGCATGGGCATTAACCTTTTGACCAATACCAGACAAGTCATTTCTTATCTCCTTCACATTCTCATCAGTTGCATCAAACTTTCTCATCATCTTCTGCATCATATCTTCAATACGCGCCATATTGCCTCCTACTTTCCTAGCACCAGATTCTCAATTTTAAGGGGGAACATAGGGTCCAACCCGATCATTTATGTTGCCAAAGTGGTTCCTGTTGTAGTTGTTGTCGCGATTGAAGTTCCCATCCCGGACATAGTCACCCTTTTGGTTGTAATTTCCATAGTTTCGACCTTGGTTCCCTTGACCTTGGCGCCAATTTTCCATGTTGGATCCTTGGGCATTTGGTCGGAAAACCCCCGTCTGATCATTCACAACATAAGCATCCTCTTCATAGCAATACTATTCAACTGGTGGTGGAGTTCTAGTTAAGTAGTTCACCGCATTTACCTTTTCTGCTCCTCCGCTCATATGTTTCAATACCAACCCCAACTCGATCCTCATCTGGGCTATCTCCTCACAAATATCATCTGCAGAATTGATATTTATATTATGAACGGTAAATGTGTTTCTCCCAGTATCTGATCTCCTAGTGCTCCATGCTTTATTATTGCGAGAGATCCTCTCCAGTTTTTCAACAATCTGTGCATATGTACAATCACCATATGAACCTCCAGCAATAGTGTCAAGTACTACTTTATTGTTATCATCCTATCCTCGATAGAAATATTCCTTCAGTGACTCATTATCAATACGGTGATTTGGAACACCTCTAACGAATGCAGTGAATCTGTCCCAAGAGCTACTTACAGACTCTCCCGGTAATGCTACAAAATTGTTGACCCTATCTTTGTGATTGAGCTTCTTGGACACTGGATAGTACTTCGCTCAGAACACCTCCGCCAGTTGGTCCCATGTAAATATTGAGCTATAAGGAAGCTTAGTGAACCATACTGCAGCATCGCCTGTTAGTGATAGAGGGAACACACATAATCCAATGACATTCATATCCAAGTCTGGTCTACCTACACAACTTTTGCAAACCACTCTTAGCTTGGCTAAGTAATCATGTGGATCCTCCGATGGCGATTCTGAGAATAAGCCTCTTGTTGTAAGCATCTGCATCAAGCTACTAGTCACCACAAATGTGTGCCCTGGAGGTAGAGGGGGTAGGACAATAGGTCTATCAGAGTATGCTATATTGATGTTGCCCCGATAGTTGTCATGTTGTCGTGGGCCTTGTGGATCTTGCACCCTCAACACATCTCCCACTCGATTTTCAGCTAGAACCTGGTTGTCCCAACCAACTACCCTCTGTTGTTGTAACTCAACTGCATCATCTAGGATTAATTGGATCTCTTTGATTATTCATTCATCGCAAAATGCGGTTCAACTCTGGACCGTAAAGAGTAAGTGGTTCACCCTGGCTCCTTGTATTTGGCATACACTAGAGTTAGAACCAGTGGAAGACAAAAACAAAGAGAAAAGGTAAAATTAGGAAATATTTGACTAGCGTTCAATAATGTAGTTGAAATAAATCTAAAAGCCAATTTCCCTGACATCGGCGCCAAAATTTGATACACTCAAATTACACTTTCCTAAAAAAGCATAAGCGGTCGTTATTAAGTAAAGAACACAACTTATAGGTTGAGGTCGATCCCACGAGGAAAATGGTTTAGACTTTACTTTAACTAACAATTATATTCAATTAGTCAAATTACTTCCAAAAACAAGTAATAAAAAGGGGGGTTTTTGAAACAAATTGTAAGAATTTAGTAAGTAATCAGTGAATAAAAGTCACTTTTGGTTGTTATCAAGATGAGAGGATTAACTAGGGTATAAGTGTTCCCCACAAGTTCATAATGCAGTAATTCTAGTAATAACAATCCTTTCCTAGTATAACACATGCAAAGTGGTAAGTTATATATCTCTAAATCCTTGGTCCGGCATCGAGCGAATTTCACCCCGCACCTTGATCTGGCTACGTGTGTATAATTTACTATTCCTTACCTATACCTCATATTAGCCATCATAATCGATGTTTGGCTTAGTTATTACTTCGCACCAATCGACACTAGACTATTAGATATTATCACACTAAATCTATGTTAATAATTCTTTTCTCGTTAACTACCTCCTTGGTCCGGCAAGTAGTAACGAGGCAAGTTCTAATATTGGCCACCATTAAAAAGACTTCTAAACGAAAGAATTATCAATGCAGGCAAAACACTATTCAAGAATTGCTTATTTACTATTCATACTATGTTAATCGCTCATGGTTCTCACAACCCTAGTTGTGGATTTAGTTACCCATATTAGCAAGAACACAATTCATAGTTTTAGATGAAGAAATCATGAGCATACGTAAAGAAAATAATAAACCCAGAAATTCAACTTGAATTGCAAAGCCAAAATCTTCAAAATGAACTTAGGAAATTAATAATTGCCAGGTTTTCAAATTAATCTCCCAAATCACAAAGTAAAACTAGAATAATAATGTCTAACCTCTCAAAACGAGGTTTACATGCCCTATTTATAGAAAACAAATCCTAAATTAAAAGGGAAACAAATTAAGGAAAGTTTGTTCAGGTACGCGTCTTCATTCCATGAGACTAACTTATGAATCGTCGATGGATCTACGATCCGTAAGTCCCTTCCGTCAGCTAGGACTTAAAAAATATTTCAGCTTTCAAAAATTAGCTTCTCTGAAGAAAATGACAGACTTGCAGTACGGATCGTAGATCAATCTATGATTCGTCAATCCCCTCCGTAGCTCCACACTTAGAATCTTCAAAAATCAGGTACTGGAACCCTCACAGTATCAATCTATGAATCAACAGTACGGTCCGTAGATCAATGGCCACTGTGGTTTCACACTTGGTCAGATTGCCCTGATTTGTCTTCCATACCTTGCCCGCTGATCTACGGTCATAACCTATGGACCATCAATGGACCTACAGTCCGTAGATCACCTCCGTGAATGCCCTTTTCTGCATTTCTTTTAGCTGTCTCTATACTTCCGCGCCTGAACATCTTTCCTGCAAAATATGATAAAAACACATAAAAACCAATATAAAAAGGCCCTAGACACACACAACTTGTAAGAGAAATGTATTAGAAATACCGTAAACTCACGGTATATCATAACTTCTTATAGATTGGGAGAAAACCTCCGAGACATTTAACCTAAATTTTAGAGAAATCTTTAGGAAGGAACTTACTATAAGTTTCGCCAACTTTTATTTATCCACTTACCTAACTTCAAAACTTTAGATACAACCTTTGAACACTCAAAATATGACATATCACATCATTCTTAATTTTTAGTCACCCTCTTTACCTTTCCACGAAGGTACGAGTTAATTTAGACGTTTCAAAAAGTTGGGGTACTACTGTTTGGAAGAAATCAATCGATTCTAGATTAGTTATGACCAAAAAATTGAGAAGAAAAATTCGTCAAAAAGTTCTAGGTTGGGGCTAGGGCGGCGCACCACCATCTTACCAGGGAGGTTGGCGTCTTACGCTTGCAGTGCACCCCAAACCAGCCCCAGTTAATTGAGGACTAGGGTGGTGCGCCACTGATGCGCCAAGGGCATCAGGCCCCTTTCACCTTCATTTTTTGTCTTGTATGCATTCCTTTAAATCCTTTTTTTTGCTCTCTTGTTAATACTACCTATCTAAGTCTACATTAATCATTCAGATAGCCTATATATCCTAATCATAACTCTTGAATTAACATTCCAAATTTAAGGTAAAGTTAAGAGGAAAGTTTGAGAAAGTCCTTTTGAGTCATTTTGAGAAGGCTTCTACAATTATTTATAACTTGTTTTAAGAATTGAGTAAATGAGTATGACAATGAGGAGAGTTGAGTTTCATATTTCAAAATGAGTTTAAGGGAACTGAGTATTCCCAAGTCTGTTACATTTTTACATTTAAAATGAGAGAAACATTGATTTCTAAATGAGTTTATGAGGAGTCTTGAGGATCACCTCTTTTAAGAGGATCTTTTGAGTAATTATCTCAAGTTGAGGATGAGTTATATTTTATACATTTGAGCATGATTTATATATATTATTGGGAGTAGTATTGAGCACCGATGGGGATGAGTTCAGACAACTCAATATCCTCACAAATCATGTATGCCAACATGGGTAAAGGATCATACTTTTTAGATGATTTCTTGTTGCTTTTAAGCATAGCTTAGTGGATCCACTTACTTGATGATGTTTTATTTCTCGTAAAGGTATAGAATAGTTTTGGCAACGTGGGCGAGATGCTATATCATTACATAGCTCATAGTGATGGTTATCGATTAGAGAATCTCCCAAATAAGAGTGAAGAGTTTATTATTGATATTTTTATACATTGCTTTATTATCTACGATTTTAAAAGCTTTATACATCTTTCACCTTCCATTGTTTCTTTCATGTTAAGTTGAGTTGAGGTGAGTATGTTTTCCTTTTCTTTCAGTTAAACTATGTATACCTATGTTCAGTACTCCCCTTACATGCTCATACATTCAATGTACTAATGCCATTTGGCCTACATTGTTTAATGATGTAGATACAGGTATCAGGATCATCAATCGGCGCTTCGTTGATCCTATCATATTCCAGCTAGCTTTGGTAAGCCTCATTACTCTCCGGTGGGCTTCACATTATGATTTTGTTTTGTTAGGATGTCGTGGATCTTGTCTCGACTTCCATCATAGTATTTAGAGACTTTATAGATAGTAGTATTTTGAGGATTCTTTTCTATTTTTAGTCTACGGGTCCCATCTATGGGTCGTACATAGACACCGTAGGAACTAGGAAAATAAATTTTTGAAATCAAGTCACAGTACCCTTTTAACGATTCACCTTGACGGTCTGTTAACCTTTGTAGGAGTCATAGATAGGTCTGTTGGTGACCCTAGACTTACTGAAATTTTAAAGCTTAAAGTTTGGTTCTACGGTTTGAATGTACAGTCCGTACCTACGAGCCGTACATTGGTTCCGTCGAATGTTGGCCAAATTAAGAGTATATGATCACTTTCTATGGTTGACCAGTACGGTCTATAAAAGGACCTACTGCCTATAGGTCCAAACTATAGATAGTTGTCTATCTCACATACTACTCAAAATATGGTTGTGAAAGGGTTTTATCATATAAAAGATTCATAAGGTTGAAAGGTTTTCTCATATAAGTTGAATCAAGATTAAGGATCTATTTTAAATGAACTCTAGCTTGGATTGGCCACACAATTTTTCCTTTCCATGGGTAATAAGACAAGTTAAGATTAATGAATATTATGTGGGATTTATGCTTAGCACTAAGTGGCCAAGCAGTGATTACCCATGTCCCATAACTATGTGCCACCATAGGTTTGCCTTAGATAGACATTACCTAGTTGATTCACTTTAGCTCAAATTTATGGTTCTTACCTTGGAAAGTAGGGAGATCTCTTTTTGGCGTGTGATAGACATTGGATTCCATGTTATAGCTCATATGGGCTATGTCGGTTAAAGATAAACTTCCACAATAATGAACTAAGGTTACTTTTCTAAAATATCTCATAAGTATTTTTATAAGATGTTTAGCTTGCATTTACCATGGTTATGACTTATGTTTTCTAACATGTTATTTTATGATTTAGCTTGGTCATTACATGTCATAAAAAGTGTTTTTTTTTTGCATTATTTTATAACTCTTATGCATTGCTATCATACTTGGTACATTCCTTGTACTAATGCATACTTGTGCCTACATTGTTTCACTAATGTAAGAGTTTGACAGTACTATTCCCCATACTCGTGGCTAGTTGATTCGTTAAGCTTTGAAGACCGGTGAGTCCTCATGATCCGAGGGCCAAGATTTTTATCGCTTTCATGTCATTTTTGTTTTCAGACTTTGTATAGGATGTATGTGTTACGTCCTAATCACTTTCCTTATAATGTAATAGATAGCTTTAAGACCTATGTTTAGACATCCGCTTTTGTCAAACTCTTTTATATGAAATGCTACCTTTTAACTCTTTACTTATTACCTTATATGATGTATGCTATATGGCTTGTGTAGGGCTTCTCAGGGTTCTATATGTCATGTTATGCGTAGAGTCTACTTTGGGTTATGACATCCGCACAATGATTTTGGCGGATCGCCGACAAAGTATTGCCATCACCTAAGTTACCTTTCTCAACATTTCAACTTTTTTCAACCTGCACTCATAACACATGTTATTGAAAGCATTGAAATAAGCTTGGGTTGCCTCTCAAAAAGTGCCTTATTTAACATCATGACATGACACAATTCTTACTTTATTAACAGTCATTTTTGGGATTTGAGATGGCGTCACTAGGCAATGTTTCCTTTTGCCTTGGGTTGAGAAAGGTGGAGATCTGACACATTAGCATTTCCAATTTCTTGATTGACACCGAATGAGAGGTAACCATTTGAGTCAAGGTGGAGGAGTCATTTTTCAAATCCTTTAACACCTTGTCAGACCCTTCAAACTTATTGAAGATCCTCATTAGCATTTCTTTGGTTTGATTTTCTTAAGGTCCAGCTAGTTCTTTTGGTTTTGAGCGATCATAAGGTGGGACATACCATCTTTCTCAGCTTTTGTATCTCTCTAATTTCCACCTCGATCTCTCCAATATCTCCAATCATTATCTCGATCTTTGTTACAACCTTGATGCCAATCATGTTTTAGGTAGTTAGGATGAGAACCCGCCCCACCAAATAATTTCCCAAGTAGTTCACTTTTTCGTTGTAGATACCTCAAACTTGGCATCCTTTGAAAACTGCCCATTGCTTGTTCCAACTGTGTTTACTATTTTGTATCCACCTCCCATGACATGTTTGGATAGAAAGTTGAGTTGGGTCATCATTTTAGTAATGTTTTCATCTCACTCATGACCCTTCTCCATGTTCTTCTTGCTTGTTCCCCATTGTTGAGAAGATACTTGATCCTCTCTAGTATGTCATGCTCAGTTCACTTTTGTCATATTATCTAGCTACAGTATTTCTACATCAAAGAGTTGTCACATCAGCCCACCTTGGATAAGTTGATCAATCAAGCCCTTATTGACTGAATCAAGCCTACAATAAAAGTATTGCAGTGGTGAATTGTCTTGAACACCATGTGTTGGACATTATAGAAGCAATTTCCGCAACTATAACCATATTTTGTGAAGACGTTCACCTCCCAAATTTTTGAAGTTTTGGATGTTGTCCATAAGCTTACCCATTTTCGAGGGAGGAAAATCTCTCTAAGAAAGAATGAGTCAACTCCTCCCAAGAAGTGATAGAATTGTTCGGTAACTCAGCCAATCATCTTGTAGTTTCCCTCGTCAAAGAAAAAGGGAATAATATCAACTGAATCAACTCTTGTGAGATGTTCTTGATGATGAACGACACACATATCCACAAAATTTTGTAGGTGTTCGTGAGGCTCCTAATGAGCCAATCCTCCAAACATATCTCTCATCTAAAGAAGTTGTAGAATTATTATGGTTACATGGAACATCGCCCTCCCTGTTTTGAGTGGTAACTGGATAGCTCAATTGGTTGCAATGAAATTCATGCGCATGTCATTTGCGTCACCCATATTGTCATTTTTCTCGTAGTGACTATCATTGTCACTACCATTATCACTCATATTTATACCTCAAATCAATAATACAAAAATGTCAAGCAACAATCTACTACAATTCAATAAGTTTACAAACTAATTTCGCTAATTGAATTTTTAGCCACCATTCCCCAACAACGACACCATTTCTTATAACACTCAAACTACTCTAAAAAATAAATTCGGAGAGTAAGCAATTGTTGTCAATAAAAATACCCAACTAAGAGTAGGGGCTGAATTCCACATGGGAATGGTATATTGATAAGAATTCCACTAAGAAATTAAGAATGCATACTTGTTCATTGTAGTAGGATAAGACAAATGGGTGGATGATTCCACCAAATTTACAAAATAGTTTACGATATCAAATTCACAATTAAATTAAACTTTAGAAATTCAAATAGTTAGTAAGTAATCTATGGGTGCAAGGATTCGAATCGATATCACAGAGAGGTAATTATGTTGCTCAATAGTGCTAAACAATCATTGATAGGTTGGTCATCTTCAATGAAACTAATCTTCTAAAGATCTCATAGCATCAATTCATAGAATATCCTTTCAGTCTCATTTATGTGAATAACAAAACAACCCATTACCTTATGAAATCTCTCTTTCGAGCAGATTTGGGCAAATAGATATGACCCATAATCCCTCTTTCAAGCAAATCATAGTTATCAAACTTAAATTACATACATCAAACTAAATACCCACTCCAATTGATCTCTTTCAAGCATCAATCGAAGATCAAAAATAGGATTAAGTTTGCAACTTTAACCCATAAGCTAACCTCATGCTAATTATCCTAAATCCATGAATGAACAATCATAAAACAGAGCAAAACACAATATCCACTGCATTAAATCACCACTCAATCCCATAATTTCACCCTTGGACTTGGGATTTTAGTCACCCATCATAAGAAGTAAAGGAATTATACCTATCATAATAGCAGCTATGGATAAGATGAAATTAAGCAATTATTATCAACACTCACTTCAATTTCAACTTCCAATTGTCAATTGTAAAAGCAAAATTGAAAAACTCAAAACTAAAGATGTTTTTCACAAGGTGAAATATCCCATACATAAAAACTCTAAAAACTAAGACTTTTCTGAAAAACTCGCACTCAAAAGCTCTCCATTTTATCTGTCATTTGGCTATTTATAGTTTCCTAAAATCCATTATGTGACCAACTCGGCGATATCACCAAGCCAGATCGGTGGATCATCATCCATTCCTTGTCTCATCTTTTATTTTTTTTCAGGCTTCAGGTGTTTGAACCCTAGTCAGTGAACTCATTTGAGTTTGTCTTTCACATTCAGCGCATCACTGATTACCACCTTTGATCGCCTTTTATGCCTTCATTTTTCACCCAAATCATGTCACCTTCGGTGATGGTTTCATCTTCGGCAAATCACTGTTTCTCTTTTGGTTCACTGACCTGCCTTGATTATCTTCCATTATAAGGACTATCACTTTGGGCAAGGTCATGCCATTGGGGCAATCTGCCTTTTTGGTTAGGCGACTTCCAATGTGGAGTTTACACTTTTTTCAATGTTTTATTGTCTTTCTTTCAAGTATTCATTCTTACCTAGCCCTTTAGCCTTGATAGCTGCAAATCATCAAAATAGGACATAATTAGGCATTGAGGCACTAATTATTGAACTAAAAATGCCTCAAATAAGTGTAAATCTACAAATCATCACATTCTTGAACCATAAATGAGTTTATGATGATGTGTCAATGTGTTTTGTAAGTATCAAGTATAGGTGTTTAATAGAAGAGTAGAGTATTAATGAGATGATATATCTAAGATAGGCTTATAATTTTTTAAGGGAGAGTGCCATGATATTTAATGGGTTATAGAACTAATAAGGCAATGATGTATAGTGAATGGGTCAATAGTGCTTAATTTGTGAAAGGGAATGTGACTGTAATTTGTAACTAGGTAGACTAGAGATTAATATTGACAACTTCCTATGAGATCTTAGTGGGTAAGTGTTTCTTTGTTATATCTAGTAGTTGTAAGTTAGTATGGTATGCGAGCAATTATATTGATATATGTATTTAGTACTAGACGCTAAGCTTGAATTTGAGACGAGTGTCGTGATTAAAAAGATGGCAACATGAGGCTGACGATGTTAGTTTTGAGATTTGATCTAGTAGGTATGATATAAAGTAGGTGAGGAATTAAGGTGTTAGTTTGCAATGAATGTGAGTGGTACAACTGTGGTATTATGACACTTAGATGAGACAAAT
Source organism: Solanum commersonii (assembly GCA_029007595.1). Lineage (NCBI taxonomy): Eukaryota > Viridiplantae > Streptophyta > Magnoliopsida > Solanales > Solanaceae > Solanum > Solanum commersonii. The sequence continues at coordinate 248,627 of JAJTWQ010000010.1, read as the reverse complement.
GCAGTGTAGATAAGTCATTAGATTATCAAGAGCATTAGGAGGTGTACCTGAGATCATATGTAGTCAGATGAGGTTACAATTAAGTTTATAACTTTTCATGTGTTCCGAAATAATATATTTGAGTTGTTAATGTGGAATAGACTGATGCAAGCATTACTTTTTTCATTAAGAGTTAGATTAAGAGGACTTATAAGTGATGGTAAGAGGTTAAGAGAAGCATCTCAAATAAAAACCCTACAAGGAATCTTAATATGTGCACATAGAGAGTTCAGTAACCATGACAGTGGTATTTCCTGAGTATTAGAGTAAATTGAATATAGACTAGTTTAGAAAATATGAAATAGATCCATACCTTTAAATTATCAACTTCAGACTTAAAGGGGAGATGATAAGATAAGAAACCAAGTCACGTGTTAAGAATTAGATAGTGATGTGTTCAGAAAGAGTTATAGTGTTATTTCAATCCACTCATACTCTAGCGTAATCCTCAAAGTTCATTCATTACAACATCTTGTTGAGGTTTTTAATATCAGAATTATGATCATGACCTATACTCATACACTTTAGATAGATTCACCTCTATGCTCAGTTTCGAGAAAGAGGGGCAAAGACTTTAGCCCATTAATCTCAATCTTACTCCATAAATTTATGGATATCAGACTCATGATATGAACCTTTTCATATAAGCACTCATGTCTCATAGTATGCTAAGTCTCGCAAATTCATTATTTACTCTCAGTGGCTAGCAACATAATGTGACATCATTCATATTCTTATATTAGATTTCTAGAATGAATCGTGATTATGATATTTTGCCCTAAAACTGTTTCAATGGTATTTTTTAGTTTTGATGTTATTGATAGTAATTGCGTGATAATAGATAAGAGAGAATTGATATTTCTTATTGTGGAAGTGGCAGTGTGCTTATTCTATCTAAGGTTTTAAATGTGGAGGAAGAAGGAGATGATGTTCTACAATGAGTAATAGTTAGATGAGAGTACTTAGTCAGTTTACAACTAGTAATGCGTGAAATATCAGTTGGTAGAGGTGACGAGAGAAAGAGGAATTCTTAGAAGGATTGGTTAATAGGAGTCCATGGAGTGGTTATAGTTCTAGGCTTGAATGTTGCGTTGATAACATGTGGATGAATGCATGATGCTTTAGGTGCTTCTTGATTAGGACTCGAAGTTTTGTTGAATGTGGTATTAAGGAGTAGTATTCTTTGGATGAGATTTCCCATAGGATAGTAAGAGTAACTCCTTTCCTTCTCATGTTGAGTTCAGCTTATTCAAGAATGAATGATTCCAAGGGGGAGATATTGTAACACCCTAAAATTTTATAAGCTAAGGCCTAAACCATTTTGCATTTGTGTATAAGGTCTTATCGAGTGATTCTACATTGTTCTGAGGTGTTAAGATCAATTATTTAGCGTGGGAATGGACTTGGATATGAATTAAGGTCACTAGAATCCTCTAACACAAAGTTGAGATGAAACATTCCTTGCCAATTAAGTTTTGATATAAGATTCTACTTGGGTCACATTCAAATTACTATATATCTTAGACTACAAGGGTTTATGGGGCTCATAACCTATCACAATCACATTAAAGGTATTTGAGTCTTCTTTACAACGCCTCCAACTTTGCATCAATCTGAGTTCAAAGTAAATAGTTATGATCATTTTATTAACCTAATACAGTGTTGTGACGATTTAGCGGACGGAAAAATACTAAAAAGGGTTGTTTTAATCATTTTACCCTAAAGAAAATCCTAAATGAATTTATTGACTAATAAAAGGCATAATCATATTTTAATCTCTTAATCCCCCCCCCCCCCCCGTCTCTTCTCTCTCAAACCCTAAGGTAAAACCCTAAGAAAAATCAAAGCATAAAACTTCCAAGCAAGATTCTTTCAAATCTTTTTCAAGATTCTTCTTCAAGTTAAGTTCTTCTCCAAGAATTTCATTATTTCCGACTCAAATTCCCTAATAAAAATATTAATCATTACTAAAAATCTTAATTCTTGGCCATAGGATTTTCAAGAAACTAGTTTAAGAATCTAAAGAAAAGTTTTCTTTATCGCTCTCCTTCAAGCTAGGATTTCAAGTCTTCGGATCAAGTTCTTCTTCAAACTTCTTTGAGAACTTTTTTCTTCCGGGTATGTAAGGTTATTCATAGTGTTGGACTAATTTGTCATCACGCCCTACATCTAAATTCAGTTAGTAAGAGTTAAATCCACTTCTAAATTCAATTGTATTATTATTCCAAGTTCTAAATTCTTAATTATGAGATTATGATATTTTATGCGTTGATATTATTGGGTTGTTATTCATGCTTTTATTGCACATGAACCCTAGTTGATAATATTTTGTTGAAAGCCTTTGTTCATTTATTTTCATGTATTGATTTTGGAATTTTTAAGTGAGTTCAAGAGTATTTTAAAGTATTTTTTTAGAAGAGTTTAAGAGAACACAAATTGTAAGCGTCAACGATCCAATGATAAGCTATGATTCATGATTTGTATGATAGTTGATTAATAACGTTTCAAAGACACTTCATCCAATGCTAAACGTCAACAATCGTTAGTCAATATATAACCCAACTAAATGAGTTAAGGTCGAATCCCACATGGAGTGGTACGTTTTTAAGATTCAATAGGAAAGTATGAATATGCTCAAATCAGTCATAAGAATAAACATTATCGAATAGAAACATAATTCAAATCAGGGGTGACAAGAATGTCAAATAAGGGGGTTTTGGTTTGAAATTATCAACTACAACAGCACCAAACAACAAAAAAATAACAATAATGAGACGCGTTCTTGGGATGTGATTCGATTATAGGCTAATGTAAAAAAATTGGTAATTGCAACTGTTTGGAAATAGTTGTAAATTAGTGAATAAGCTAGACTATAGAGGAGCTAAATTTTCTCTCGAACAATTTACCCCAAATCAAGTCAATTTCTCTCAAACATCGACAAGCATACAACATAAGAACAGCCTATGCCTTAGTCCATTCACTCTCTCGAGCTTAATGTGTAGAAAAGGGTTTAGAATTCACTCTCTTGAGTTGAACCCATGGCAACCCAATACCCACAGATCATAAATCAATAATCTTGGTTTTAAAACCTCTCTCTCGAGCAAGCCAAAAACACGAAGGTAGAACTACATTTACAACTACAATTCTTTAAATTAAACCACAATTAATGAATGAAATCACTTCTAAACAATATTTAAACTAACTAATCACATAAGCTAAATCAGCCCATAATCACATAATCACACCCCAAGATGGGGTTCTAGCTAGACATCATAAGAAGATAAAAATCGTTACCAAATTATCTTTCCATCAACTGGGTAAGATTAATTTCGTCCTTACAATGGTCCAAATTGAAGAATCTCAAAGACCCACTTCCAATTTCTCAAAACTGAAAAACTGAAAAACTTCAATTCTTCAAAGCTAAGGAAAACTTGTCTCAATACTCAGAGTTCAAACTGAAAATTCTAAGATATGAAAAATCCCAAAAATATGCTCTCAAACTTAATGTTTGAAAATATATTTATAGTCGCCAAAAATATGTTGCGAAGGACCATTCGGCGCAGTAAGTCAGGATTGCCGATCAGCTCAGCGAATCGCCCTTTGGTCAATTCCATCACTTTTTTGCTTTTGTCTTCAACATCCTCAAGTTCTATAACTTTAGGCGATCCAACACTGCATCGCGAAACCACTCGGCGACACGCCGACTGCTCCTTTCTCTTGCGAACTTGATTTTCTCCTTTGGGGCATGGCACACTAGAACTTTAGGTGAGATGGTGGCCATTCGGCGACTCACCAAAGGGACTTGGCAATCACCACGCTTTCATTTCTTCGTTCTTTCAGCTAGCTTAGTTCCTTTTTGCAAATTAGTGTCCATGCTTTGTTCCTCAATCCAAATACCTGGAAATCAAGGATTTTACATCAGTTATTGGATTTTGCATTTGAGGACACTAAATTTATACAAATAAATCCCTAAATGAGTCCAAATTTCGGACTCATCAACACCCCAACTTAAACTTTTTCTTGTCCTCAAGTAAAACTCAAGTTCAGCAGTTCAAAAAGGATGTCTCAAACAGTGCTACACAAGACTCAATCATGAATGCACATGACAAGACTCAACTCACTAATGCAAGGAACAATTGTGCACTCAAAGATTCAAGTTGTGACTCACCATTACCAAAGATTCTCAAGCTCACAATACTTGTTTTAAATGCAAGTTCAAGCTCAACAAAGGTACTCAAATGCCCTTACATAAAGAACGATTTCATATGCACACACAATGGTTCAATACTTTATAGTTCTGGAATCACATACAACTCTCACACTCACAAAGATGAACACATACATGACTCCACCCATAGGTTTGCCTTTATTTTCCAACCAACACTTCAGCTCACTCAAGATCAAAAAGGTCTTTTTAAGGCTTGTAACGGGCCTAAGTGTAAAGGTATGGTCATTTAGGCTCAGCGGCTTCTATCCTTGTGAAATATGGTATGAACAACACTTTTTTCCCTTTTCTTCAACATTTTCATTTATGCTAAAAAGCCACCCCATTATTCACTTTCCATGGAATGTCGGAAACCCTATTTCTCTTGCACTTCCACAACTTTATTTCAAAACTTTTTCAGTCTTCTTTTTTTTTTCATTCCTCATTTCTTTTTCTCTTTTTTTTGTATGGAGGGGTTCCATCTTTCTCAAAGCCATGGGTCAAAGGGGACTTCTTTGCACTTCTTGATTTACTTTCTCTTTTCACCACACCCCCAACTTAGGCTTCTGGCCTAAGTTGACTATTCAAACAAACCACAAATCATGAGGATTACGGGTAAAGGGATAAAGAAAGGTCACAATTTCATCAAGTTTCTTCCAAGAAAAGGCTAAGGCTCAAAATGTGTTCAAGCAAAGTTCACACACTCACAAGGTAGGCCACAAAAGAGGTATAATGTCAATTTTTTTCACTATTTAAAATTGCTTCTTAAGATCATTTCAAGGGCTTGCATCACTTAGTCAACCTGACCAATGGGGCAAATTCTAGGTGTCATCACATATGGTTCACGGTAAGCTGATCACACAAGGCATTGGTACCAATATCAAACAATACTGCACACTTTCGCTAGCTTGCAATGTTCATCACAAGAGACCCATTTTTTTGTAACTTCATTTGGCCTCATCATAGTCGCACATTTATTTTTTTGTTCGATTGAGAGCACTATTTAGTTCATCGGTATTGATCACAAGCGACACTCAAATTTGCACAAGAACAGCCACAATTAAATACACAAGAGGTGGCAAAAAATATTTGGAAGGGTCCAAAAATCATTTACAATTAAAAACAAGGAACCACAAGCTTAAACATCCACAAAAATAGTGCCAAAACACAATTTAAATCACAAAACTCAATGTATACAAAAATAATAGTCACAAGAGGTAGGTATTGAAATACCTCACCCCACCACAAACAAAAAGCAATTTGTCCTCAAATGCAATAAAACATCCAAAAGTCAAATAAAGAAAACAAAGAGGGAGGTAAAGAAAAGTCTTGTCTAAGCAGTCGCTCCATCTGTCAGGACATCAGTGTACGGTGTCACAACAACAGCACTAGATCCACTAGGGCCTATCATGGACATCTCTGTTAGCGATGTCTGAATCACCAACTGTACAATCGTCTCCTCAAGGTCAGGCAGGTCTCCATAGATGCTCTTCTCTCTCACCTCAATCTGCTCCTCGTCGGTCTCTGCCTCTGACTCATCAACTGCCACATCGTCTATCGACACATCTCTGATGGTGATCGAAGGAATCTCAGAACTGTTCGGGGCATCCACATCATCTACTGGACTTTAAGTAGTCCATGTCCTTTCTTAGATCTTTAAGTTTGCCTTTCAAAGTCATAACCTCATAAGACATCCCCGTCAAAGCTAACAAGTCGCGACTCTCGCTGTTAAATCATCAATTGAAGACCGGAGGGGGGCCAATGCAGCAAGGATGGCACTCTCAATCATATATGGGACTATGGCCTCCAATCAGGTAGCCCTCACATTAGTTGAATTGGCCAGGTGCCCCATCTTCAGAATCATAGCCTAAGTAATCCTAGCGAACTCGAAAGAGGTAGAAGTACTATGTGCCTGGGAGGAAGAAGTGGGAGCAGATGTACCTGAAGGCCCGGAGGCCGGAGTAGGCAAAGATGCCTCTGCAGGTATATATTCAATGTCCACCTTTGGAGATGTATCTATCGAAGTTGCTCTCCTCTTATCTGCCTCCTCCCGAGTGTACTCAGCCTCAATACGCTGGATATTAGTGGAGGATGAAGGAGGACCTCAATATCTCCCTTCAAGTCCCGAGGAACTCCAGCATACCAGCACAACTCTGTGATCAAGACCGGGAAAGGTAGGGATGTCTAGCGCTGTTTGGCCCTCATGGCCGTCTCCTGCTCAATAATAAGTTCCAAGTTGAGTTGTTTCTTTGCTAAGATTGATCCTAAGCAAGCTGCCTTTGCATGACGGAGGATGGATTCATTCTGTGAAGGAATGATGGAGTTGTTGATGAATACGAACCAATACCATGCAGCTACACTCAAATCCTTATTTTCTATCTAGGCTCCCGCCTCGATCCACCTTGGAGTGGTATTAGAAATAAGGGAGGTAATCCAGACCTTAAGGTCGTCCAGGAACTGAGCAGTCGTCAGGCCCTCATACTCGTGCTCGAATTTTGTGGCCCTTTCAAGCACAACATTTATGTGGTCACTGTTGCACCCCATTTCTCTTCCTCAAACTATTACCAACTTCACCGGTCTAAAGGCACTGGCCTTCTTCTTCCTCTGATGAACTAGATTAGCGTAAGCAGAGTAAAACTCATAGACCAAGGTGGGGATATATGGGCCTCGAGGCCTGGTGAAGATATGGAATTGGTGCCACTGGAGTATCTCCCTCACATTAGAGTTTCTGCCCTCTAGACCCTCTATGGATAGAAGCTTCTCTTCTAGAATGGTCATCAACCCGTCGGCTTTTAATCTGTTGAGTAGCCGAGGGAAAAAAGCATATACTGGTGGCACTGGGCCACAGGTAGTGCCGAAGCTGGTATTGTGCCTGATGCAGGAGAAGTGGTTGTTGGAGCTCTAGATGAGTCTGGGCAAGACCTAGCATGGATCGCCGCTCACCTAGACTATAGGGGCTAATCATCATCCGGCTCAGAGAGTGTAGCTTGGGAGTCAACAGACTTTCTATCCCTATCGAAGCTATGCTCCGGGGTCTCAGATATGGACTTTTCCCTTTGCCCTTGCCTCCTTTTGGAGGCTTTGTTCTTCCCTTCTTAAGAGGGTTGGCTCCTCCTTCATTTATAACTATGCCCCATGCTCATTTACAGGGTGGCATACCGAGGTTGGTTCTAGCCATATCTGCAAAAACATCAAAAAGAGTTAGAAATAGTTCAAACAAAGTTGCAGAAACTAATAGCAGACAAACTCGCCGAACGGTTCGGCGAGTCGCCAAATCACTTTAGCGAGCTAGCCGAAAGGATTGGCTCAAAATTTCTCAAAAAATTTTCCATGTCGGTGATAAGAGGGACCTTTCGGCGAATCGCCGATAGCATTCGATGAGCAAGGGCTAGCCTGTTGAAAGTTACAGTGTATTTTAGGGGTTAGGGGCGCAGAAAGGGCGATCAAGAAGGACTTTCGGCGAGTCGACGAGTGCACTCAGCGAACTCAGGCTTCTCACCAAAAGTTAGAAAACTCAAACTCAATCTAAGCATTAAATTGAAGGGGATCAGAGGGAATTCGACAAACCACCGAGTGGTTCGGCAAGCTCGACCTAACTCGCCAAATTGGCCCAACGTGCTTACTTTCAACCCCGCAACCCCCGAAAACAAAATAAAAACATGTACTCATTCAATTAGATTTAGAAACATTGCACCCATGTCCCCGGGATACTCATACTTCTCCCGGTTTGGCCAAATTTGGCCATTTGACAACTTTAGCCCTTAAGAATGACGTCAACCACTCCATCATTAGGCAAAATACGTCATTTGGCACAAATACGGGTTACATAGACTTTACCCGACTAGACTTAACAACAAATTAGCGCAGCCCCCAATTTTGATCAATTTTAAAGCACAAAAATTTTGGGAAATCAACAATTAATCATTTCAGGCAAGATTTTCAAATTAAAACAGGCACACATGCACACAAGAACAAAAACAATGAAACCAAAGAGGCTCAGCACACTTCACTATGACAAGATCAATTGCAAATGAGTAAAATCACTAAAATGAATTTGGGGTTCAGAAAACCAACCCTTAATGCCGATTAAATAAGTTGAAAAGCTAGGCGACAAAGATATCCAACTCCTAACACACAAATGACGACTAGTAATTAGTAAAAATACAAAAATATAGTGCGGGTGTGAGTTTGGAAAGTTGAAAAGTGAGGGAATCTGAAAGATTTTGAACTTTTGAACTTTAAAACTGTCCAGTTCTCGCCCATTCGGTGACACTGATTTTGCTCACCGACCCACTCGGCAAAACTCCAATTGGGCACTTACCTCGCCGAGTTTTACAAAACCTATAGTTAATGTGGGGATCCAAACAGCAACACACCGATTTGCTCCTGGACTTACCGAGTTTTACAGACTCCAATTTCAAAATTGCTTGAGTCCAATGGCGGTCTAGGTCGGGCTCGCCAACCTTTTCGGCAAGTCACCGACTAGACATTTAGCTCGCCAATCTGCACCTTTCAAACACATTCTACACTTTAATCTACATAATCAACACACAATTATTTCACAAACAAAAAGAAAGCAAATAAAACTTGGGTTGTCTCCCAACCAGCACCTTAGTTAATGTCGTGGCACAACGCAAGTCCTCACTCAAAATTCATTCTTAGGGTTGGCCATAGTATTACTAGGTAACCCCCTTTTTTGTCTCGGGTTTAAATGAGACGAGATATGACCCATCTAGGTCTCCAACTGTTTGATAGAGATGGAATGAGAGGTAACCATCTAGCTAAGGGTTCACACATCTTCCTTCATCTCTTTCAAATTTTTGTCAAACCCCTTAACCTTGTTGAGAATTCGAGACAGCATATCCTCAGAATGACCACCCTCAGAATCATTTTGCTTTTGATGCTCTTGTGGAGGAATGTACTTGTCTTTCTCCCCATCCCTTTCCTTCCAAGTGAAGTTACGATCCCTCCACTCTCTATCACAATCTCTCCAACCTTCATCCCTGTTCCAACATTGGTTACCACCCTGCCTCGAATAGTTTGCATGATAACCACCTCTTTGGTTGGCTAGGAAATTCACCTATTCATTGTACAACGCTTCAAACTTAGACTCATCGAGATTAATACACCCGTTACCCATAGCATTGACACTTCGAGCACCAACTCCCATAAAATTTTTGAACAAAATGTCAAGTCGTGTCATGATCTTTGCCATGTTCTGATCCCTCTCTTGGTCTTTCTCAAGTTGTTCCTTGGTCAATTTAAACATGAGAGGGGAGACCTGATCTTCACGGGTGTACCAAGCCCGATCAATTGTGGTCATACCATCCAAAAGCTGGGTTGATATAATGTAAGGTTGTTGCATCAAACCTCCCGGAGAAAGGTGGTCAGCTACACCCTTGTTCACCGAATCAAGGCTTCAGTAAAAACAATGCAGCAAACTGTTGTCGGGCATTGCAACACCAACTTCTTGAATCACAGCCAAGTCTCATGAATTGGCTCACCCTCCAAACGCTTGAAACTTTGGATGTTGTCTTGAAAAGTCATCATCTTCGAACGAGGGAAAAATCACACTTGAAATGCGATGACAAGCTCTTCCCACGAAGTGATTGATTCTCGTGACAATTCAACCAGCCACTTACATGTTTCTCCCATTAAAGAAAACGGGAACAACCTCAACCGGACCGACTATTGGGATATGTTCTTAAAGGAGAACCTCCCACAAACATCAACAAAGTTTATAATATGCTCATGGGGATCCTCATAAGCCAGACCACCAAACAATCATTTCAATTGCAAGAGCTGCAACATAGTACTTGTAATATGGAACACTGCGTTCCCTTCAGCCGGAGGCAAGCGGATGGCACCAATTCCACTCATTAGATAAGGGTCATTAACATTAGGCTTGTTGACATCGTTAACATTACCGACGTCATCTTGGTGGCCCACTTGGCTACCATTGCTTCCGTTCACACTCATTTCCTCTGTTCAAAACAACAACACACAAACCTAAACTGAAAGTAAGTAGATTCAACTATGACTAAAAACAACAAAATTCAACCTAACAAAAGAATCCTAACCAACACCACTCCCCAACAGCGGCGCCATTTTAATTAATAATGTTTCAAAGACACTTCATCTAATTCTAAGCGTCAACGATCGTTAGTCAGTATATAACCCAACTAAATAAGTTAGGGTCGAATCCCACAGGAAGTGGTACGTGTATAAGATTAAATAGGAAAGTATGAATAAGCTCAAATCAGTCATAACAATAAAAATTAATGAATAAAAATATAATTCAAATCAGGAGGTGACACGAATGTCAAATAAGGGGGTTTTGGTTTGAAATTATCAACTACAGCAGCAAGAAACAACATAAAATAACAATAATGAGACGGGTTCTTGGGATGTGATTCGATTAAGGTTAATGTAGACAAATGGGTAATTGCAACTGTTAGGAAATAGCTATAAATTAGTGAATAAGCTAGACTATAGAGGAGGTAAATTTTCTCTCGAACAATTTACCCCGAATCAAGTCAATTTCTCTCGAACATCGACAAGCATACAACATAAGAATAGCCTATGCCTTAGTCCATTCACTCTCTCGAGCTGAATGTGTGAAAAAGGTTATAGGATTCACTCTCTCGAGCTGAACCCATGACAACCCAATACCTACATACCATAAATCAATAATCTTGGTTTTAAAACCTCTTTATCGAGCAAGCCAAAAATACGAAGGTAGAACTGTATTTGCAACTACAATTCTTTATATTAAACCACAATTAATTATTGAAATCACTTCTAAACAATATTTAAACTAACAATTAGCAATACCCATATGCTTAATCAGCCCATAATCATATAATCACACCCCAAGAATTGGGGTTTTAGCTAGACATCATAAAAATATTAAAATCGTTAACAAATTGTGTTTCCATCAACTGGGTAAGATTAATTTCGTCCTTACAATGGTCCAAATTGAAGAATCTCAAAGACCACTTCCATTTTCTCAAAAGTAAAAAACTTCAATTCTTCAAAGCTAAGAAAAACTTATCTCAATACTCCGAGTTCAAACCGAAAATTCCAATATTTGAAAAATCCCAAAAATTTACTCTCAAACATAATATTTGAAAATGTATTTATAGTCGCCAAAAATATGTTGTGAAGAACCATTCGGTGCAATAAGTCGGGCTCGCCAATCAGCTCAGCGATCCGCCCTTTGGTCAGTTCCATTACCTTTTTGCTTTGGCCTTCAACATCCTCAAGTTCTGTAACTTTGGGCGATCCAACACTGCATCGCGGAACCACTCGGCGACACGCTGACTGCTCCTTTCTCTTGCCAACTTGATTTTCTCCTTCAGGGCTTGGCACACTGGAACTTTAGGCGAGAGGTGGCCATTCGGCAACTCGCCAAAGGGACTTGGCGATCACCAGGGTTTCATTTCTTCGTTCTTTTAGCTCGCTTCGTTCCTTTTTGCAAATTAGTGTCCATGCTTTATTCCTCAATCCAAATACCTGGAAATCAAGGATTTTACATCAGTTATTGGCACAAAATAAGCATTTGAGGAAACTAAATCTATAAAAATAAAGGCTTAAATGTGTCCAAATCTCAGACTCATCAATAGTCCAATATGTCATCAATGTTTAAGCAATATGACATCTAGATATGTCATCAATGTTTATGCAGTATGACTTCCTAAGTCATCAATGATTAGATCACAATATGATTTCAGATATAGTTTTCATGATTACAACCTAATACATGTTATTTAAGGAGTTTAAATTGAACTTTAATGATTCCGAATGTATCATTTTACATTTTTAAAAAAGCACTATTTTCATAAAAGTATAAAAAGTTTTAAGTTCTTATATATCGATTTCAAACATGAAAGATAAGTCCATAAGTATACCTTTGAAATGCAAGTTTTGAACAATGTCTTTAAAGGAAAAGTCAAATGATTTCATATGTACCATTTGACTATTGAAAAAGGGAAAGAGTATAATTGATGTTTCTGAAAAGTACTTCAGTAAAGCAAAGTGAAAAGTAAAGTAATAGTCACTTTCTTTGTAAAAGGTGATTGAGCATAATGAATATTGAGTATTTTTGTAGTAGTATTAAGCACCGAAAAGGGTAAGAGTCTATTTTTAACTCAAGTCTCATAAAACTACATAGCCAGTGTAGGATAAGATCACACCGATTAGTCGTGTGACTCCTCTCTGCCTCTAATAAGGCCTATTAGATCGATACATAATTGTAGTAGCATCATATACCCCGACGATGTATAAGATGACCCTTGCAAAGTGGGCAAAATATTGTATCATTGCTAGATTCATACCTATGTTTCAAAGCTAGCAAAAAGTTCGAGCCTTCGGGATCTCTCTTGAACGGCGGTCGATCAATCCTTTTCTTCTGTTGATGCTGAGACTGATGCTTATAATTGTCAGTTAGAGAAACTCCCCCAAAGAGTAAAGTATATTATTATCATATTGTTTTTATTGCATTTCTTATTGTAAAGCTTAAATAGTTTTCACTTCATATTCACGTATTAATTCAGTTCAGTTGCTTTAAATATTCCAGTTCAGTTATTTATTTATTTAATCATGTTTCATATTTGTACATTTAACGTATTGATGTTATTCGACCTACATATTTTTATGATGAAGGTACAAGTGCTTAATTAGGATCATCAACAGACACTCCATTGAGATCACTTCACATTTTCTGATAGCTTTCGGAGAGACCTTCTTGCTTTCGAAATTCCATTTTTATATTCTGTTTAGTAACATTTGAGGTGTCGTGGGTCTTGTCTCGACTTCTATCTTGAACAATAGAGGCTTCATAGATAGGTCGTGCTAGATGTTTTTCATGTTTTTCTCCGGATGCTTTTATTGGAACTTATTCATGCCAAGTATTTCAAGTGTTTAAAACCTTTTATTTAAATAATTTAAATATTCATCTATTTAAGGTTTTCGCATATCATATTGAGTCTCGTGTCTATAATTAGCCAAACCTAGGGTTCGTTTAGGGACCAGCAATGTTTCTTGAGTGCGGCCACATCCATGGTATAGGCTCGGGGCATGACATCGCACATATAGTAGAGAAAGAGATCTTGAAGAATTAGCTAAAATGATTGTTGGTATTGGCTTGCCTTTTAGTTTTGCTGAAAATCTCGATTTTATTCATTTTGTTCAAATAGTCTATAATCAATCTTTTAAAGAGTTTTCGAGAAACATAATTAAAAAGGCTATTTTATTATCAAGGTCAACATTTTCATTATCTTCATTGTTTATTTTACTATAATACTTGTAAAATTATTATCACTTCTGATATGGGTCATAGTGTTAATGATTATGATTATTTCACTATTACTAGCCATTGCATTGATGAAAATTGGAACATGCAAAAATGAATTTTAGGTTATAAAAATTGTGAAATGCATAAAATTGATAGTTACATAGCTCAAATTATTGTAGAAGTTTTAGAATTTTATGAAATTTGTAATAAAGTAATTAGTGTCATCCTAGATAATGTTTCTAATAATACAGTTGTTGTTGAAATACTAAAATTGGTACTTTTTCCTATTATGATAATGATTTTCTATTAGGTGTGATGCACACATATATAATATAATTGTTAAAAATGGTACAATAATGTATAATAATGGTTGTATAAAATGTGAAACTGAATGTCATTTTACTTTTAAATGTCAAGTAAAGGCCTAACGTAAAGATTTTGAAAATCATTGTTGTGAATTGAATCTTTCCCTTAGAAAAAATTCAAAAATAGTATACAGTAGATCAAAATTCTTTATATGAACTGTTTAAAGTTGCTTATTAATATAGAAAGCCTTTACAAATGATTTGGAATACTCATAATTCTAATATGAAGTATAGACTTACCAATACTAATTGGGATGACATAAAGGATCTTATAGAGTTTTTAAAAGTTTTTTTCATTTAGCTACAAAACAAATATTTGGATTTTATTATCCAACGATTTGTTCAGTTTTACCAAATATTTGTGCTATTTATGATAAATTTTCAAGTTCAAATATGTTCCAAGGTTTAAAGAGTCTGATAAGTTAATGATTGAAATTTTTTAAAAATATTTGTTTTCTATTCCTCAAATATATTTAACTGCTTATTTATTAAATCAACTTACAAAGAAATAGGTGCATCACAAATGGTTGAAAAAATATATTGAAATTTAGATATTCAGGCCGAGTGATTACCTAATTTGACAACAGTTAAAGATAAAATAAAAATTGAAGCTAGAAAATTGTATGACTTGTATAATTTTGGTAGAATAATTGAAATAGTACGTAAAGAAGAAAATTTTAGGTGGAAATGTATAGATAATATTGATGATATGCTAGAAAATTATCTTGGTCTTACTTCTAATGGAAAGAATGGTTTTGATGAATTTTTTAATCAGGAAACGTAAATTATTAAGGATGAACAAGGCACCCCTCAATTTTTAGAATGGTGGAGGAGTCGCGACATTCAAAATTTCAATCGGTGGTTTGAGATGTGCTAGTTGTTCAAGCATCTTTAGTAATTTCGGAGAGTGTTTTTAGTGCAGCAAGATTTCAAATTGGAGAGTATAGGTATTCATGAAATCAGACAGCTTGGGGATATCGATATTGCTTAGAGATTGGATCAATGTTGAGCGAAAGAATTATGGGCGTTCCAATTTGCCTGTTCAATTTGAATATACTATTAATGAAATTTTGGTAGATTGTAGTGAAGACGCCATGAATGCATTGGAGGAACAAGCACTACAATCACTTCTAGAACATGTTACGAAAGAAATGATAGATAACCTATGACAAAACTATTTTCAAGGTTACAAATATTAGTATGATAATTCGAGACCTAATTCAAAAAGAACCCTTCCTAGAAGGTGGTTGCGTAGATTAGGTCCTCTTCTAATATTTGTAATAAAAATTGTTCTATTTATATTTTTTTATGAGTAAATTTATAGGTTATTCGCCTTAATTTTTTTTATTATTGTGTTCAATTTAATACACGTCTTTTTTATATATTTCAATTTTCAAATGTTTCAAACTTCAATTACAAAAAAAGTTTGAACATTGAAAATTTGATATAGTTTAAAAAGTTTCAAACTTAAGTAAGTTAAATATAGTTTAAAATTTTTAAATTTAAACTTTTAAGACTTAAGAATTTGAAATTTAAGTTTTAAGAGTTAAAATTTAAACTTTTTAAAAAGAGTGTAACTTACTAAGTTGTACTTTTAAAAAGAAATATTAAATAATTTATATATTTTGAATTTTTTTTCAATTATAAAAAATCAATTTTTAATTTAATTAAAATTAAAAAGGGGGTCCGATATCGGTCTGGTCTGATCTCGGTACGTACCAATCCAAGACGGTCGTTCCTATAGTTACCGCTATGTCTGGTACCGGTTCTGTCTCAATCCCGCTGTCAAACTTACACTAAATAACTGATATTGTGTCCCTCCATTTGTCATAAGGGTACATACATTTCAAAATATTGACGGTTACTCGATAAAGGTATACACAATCCAAAAGTATAACAAAGGGTATTAACATACTATATATGATAGTTCAGGGGTACACAATGAAACCTCACTAAATTAATATAGGCGAGATCATGAAATGTTATTATTGTTTTGTAGAGTTATTATTTAATCAATAAATTAATATTTATTAATTTAAATAGTATTTTAAGATTAAATGAAGGTTAATTTCGAGTATATCAAAATCATTGTATCTTAGTAATTTATGTATTAAATTTATGAAATTCACATAAAAAATATATTTGTTATACATAAAGTACCATGAATAATGTTTTGGATGTTTGCAATCCCGATTTGGATGACAAACTGATCCAGGAAAGATTAATGATTTGGATGCCATCAATTTTGTAATCCCGGCTTAGACAACAAATGTTCAACAAGAGACAATAGCAAATTGTTTTCAACACTGAAAAATTCATTCAGGATGAAATCTCAAAGAATTTTAATAAACCCACATGTGAAAACATCATTCATGAACTTGAGGTCATGATTGATGATCTCGGTTACTGCAATAAAATAGGCATAAAAACATATTAGATTACATGGATGAAAATAATACATGTTCAGAGGTTTAGAGCTTAGAAGAAATTGTGAATACTATAAGAAAAAATAATATTGATGATGAAGTTGGAGGTGATACAATACCTTTAGAACCAATTATTCATAAGAAAATACTTATCACATCTGGAACTCACCACAATTTTATGGTGTAGTCAAAAAGACAACACTGGAACTTTTGCAAGCAATAAGAAAAGTTAGAGAAGAACTTCAATTAAATTAAATTTTTAACAAAATAAAACACAATGGAATCATATTTCACTAAATTGTCTTAGATATTTTTGTACTTTTAAAAAATTATTAATTTATAATATTAATGAGACCATATATTTATATAGGAATCTTTTGAAAATATATTATCTTGTCGAACTTAGTGATTTTTTCATTGACCTAAGTCAAAATCGAAGGAAATTATTAGTTTAGACAAATTATTAATTACTGAGTATTAATTTAGTAAGACTTTACCGTATTTATCATTAATTTAGTAAGACTATACGACGAGGCTTGTTAAAAGGGTTGAGGCAAGGCAGGAGGTTTTTGCAGGGTTTTGTTCCGCCATCTTTAAGCAGCAAACTCATATTGCCTTCCGCGGCTTGTTGCCATGGTTCAATCAAACAAGAAGTTGAAACAAAAACTAAGAGCAGCTAAAGCTGAACTGTTAGCTTCTTCTGAAGTTAAACAGGAAGAAGGGAGTATGAATGAGAAAACTAAACAAAAACAGAAGAAGAGGAAGAGAGATGAAACTGATGGGTTAGACAAGGATAAAGGGGAGCTGGGGAAACCTATGAAGAAGAAGAAGAAAAAGAAGAATAAAGGGAAGAAAAAAGTAGAAGATGGACAAGTTGTGGAGGGTATGAATGTTGGGGATGGAGGAAATGGACAAGTAGCATCAGCAGCCCACACTAGTAAAACTGAGGAAAGGTATGAAAATCCTTTTCTCATTTACCTAATTGATATTATTCAATTTGATTGTCCGGATACCACAAAAACAAACAAATTGAAACGAAGGCCCTACTTGTTTTTCAAGTGTAAGATACACTCGGACCTTTTTTAGCTTTGTTAAGTTCTACATGAGAATCAAAATAATCGTTGTTATGGTAAAATAAGGATCCTTTCTTGTTAAGTTTTCTGAATTCATGAAGCCCACAACAAGGCTAATGCATAATTAATTTCAATATCAAGTCTAACTTCAGGTTTGCTGGCCAATTCAAGGGCATAGCTGGGGTTTTGTTTGAGCACCATGGAATGTTTGAAGCTGTTGCATACAGTGCACAACCAAAAAAATAAAATAAAAAATGAATGAGTTTGAATTTGATGGTTATGTGATATGGATGAGCACTCCGACATTGCATCAAACTCATGTGTTTTGGGCTGTGGGGATTGACTTCTTTCTTGACTCTTTGTTTGATCTATGTTTCATAAGACTTTTGTCCAACTCTTATCCATTGCATGATTTAGGATCTCTTCTTTCATTTTCTTTTTTGTTTCTGACACCTCTATGTTGTTGTGGCTATCTACCTGTCTGTTCCAGGGAAGAAAGCGTTGATATTTCTAATAAAGTTTATGTCGGAGGTATTCCTTATTATTCCACTGAGGATGATATTAGGAGTTACTTTGAAGGTTGTGGCACCATTACGGAGGTTGATTGTATGAATTTCCCTGACAGCGGAAAGTTTAGAGGAATTGCCATTATCACATTTAAGGTAGATTCTTTGAGTGAATTGGTGCTTTCTAATAGTGTTTGTTGGTGTCCTTTGCACTATTTTCAGATAATGTTTGCTTAAAAATGTCTTGGATGTGTTTGTTACCTGCAATTGTGTCACAAAGTTTTGAAGTATGTGAATTTCTGCAGACTTTTCAGGCTTAAGAATTATTATTTACTTGACAGTCCAGTTGATAAATAATGAGATGGAAAGTATACCATGGGAAAATTCATCTCTTAGCAATATGACAGTCAGTGAGTTCTTATCTGTTGCTTGAATGGGTACAGCCAGTACAAAGCAGGGATGCAGAATCCTTTTAATCCTACAAGGTTTCTAAAGAGTTTAAAATTACATCCAAATCATTTTGAAAAACAGCGGTGGACCGATGTTTCAGATATTAAATACATCTGTTCTTAACTAAATAAACAATTTCCCCCTTTCTGTCAAAGCATCTTCGGTTCCTTTCAAGCGAAATGTTCCATAGTATGCACAATCCAATGGTCATCCATATCTTCTTTTGCTGCTTCTTCATCCTCTGGTTTATCCAGCTACAGAGAACTTGATCAGATGTTTGCTTGCATAACCTATCAAAATCCGTATAAGCTAAGAAAGACGCACCAGATCTGCCACACATACATGCAATGTATTGATGAATGGTTCACTGATTCCCCTTCCCTTTCACAAATAGTACCAGCAACATAAATTAATCCTCTTGTCCGCAGCTTATCCTGTGTCAAGCTGGCCTCATGTGCTGCTAAAGTCAACAGCTATAACTGGAGTCTGTCTTCCAAAGCATTTTTCATGGCCATTCTGTACCAGTCATAAATTCTAGCCATCCTTACCAATATTTGGTAGTTTGACTAAACGAGAAATTTTTCTTCACTGGTGCCTTGCCTGTCCAAAGCAAGGCCTTCAGGAGTCTTCACTTACATCTCCAGCCTATCTATCCCCAAACAATTCCTTTTAAATTGAAATATTCATGAGCTGCCATTCTGGCAGTTAGTGATTATACTATTTTTGTCAAGTACAGTGCTGTATGAATCAGAAACATGCCAGCTAAAGATTTCCCCAACCCAATTGTTCTCCCAGAACTCAAAATATCTTCCATTGCCAATTTTCATTCTTGTGTGATCTTGCAAATTAGACCATAAATTGTTGAGGTGCTTCCAGAAGGCAATATCATGAGAGTGCAGTTATACTTGTCGTATCCTCATAATTCTGAAAACCATACTTCAGCTTAATGAACTCTTTCCATTGTTCTCTTGTTTTGTCATTCCACCTCCACAATCATTCGAACAGAAGGCTTCACCATCCTCCTTGTGCAACTTCAACTTTCCCCACCTAACAAATGCATCTTCTTGATGTCGATCTCTTTCCCCGAAAAACTTGCATGTTATTCTATCTTGTTGGGCTTCCACTTTAGCTAGAATGAGCATTGATGAAATCAAATAAGTGGAATGTCATTTAGGACGCCTTCTACCTTAATTGGAATGAGAGTTGATGACATCACATAGGTTGGAATGCCGTTAGGATGCCGTTCACCGTGGTCGACCTAACAAAAGATTCTGTTTTTTCCATGTACTTAATTTCTTTTCACATATTTTAGTTACTCTCTTTCAAATGCTATTTTCTTCAAGAGCTAATCCAAGATGTGGGAAATTATGACTGGGCCACTCAACGCATCTGCTAATCATGAACAGACTGTTCTGCTCTAATAAAAAAACATGCTGCTCCTTTTCAGATTTATATGAAGCACTGAAACAGCCTCGAATACAATCAGCAGCCCCTATGGCCGCAAAAATTGTTCCCTATCTGCATCAGCATATAAAATATGGGAGATTACTATAAACCTTCCACACAGGTAGCAATCCTGAAACCATTCAACCATTTAATTTCACCGCTTTCGCAATGATCCTACTCAATGTCTCCATGATAAGGAGATAAAAAATGCCTCGTCTCATCCACCTTGTGCAGAGAAAAACCTACTGGAGAGCCATTAATAATTGTGGTAACATAAAACATCATCCAATCAATTCACCTGTCAGCAAAACCCATTTTCCGAATAGTATAGAAAATGGAGGGTCAGTTTACATGGTCGTAATCCTTCTCGACATTAAGCTTAAAGAAGACTCCCTTCTTGATTTTTAGCTTGTATACAAACATCCCTCTTCTAACACTGCCACATCTACAATCTGCCGACCTCCTATGTAAGCATTTTGACTTTCCTATATCAAATTGTCCATCATCCCTGTGAGTCTCTCCGTAAGCACTTCAAAGAATTTTATATATGTTACCCACTAAAGAATTTTATATATGGTAAGTAGGTGGCAATGCGTTGTCTTGTTGTCCCTTCATATTAGTAAGTCATACTATTTCTCCTATAGTTTCTTGTCCTTTGATTTCTGTTATCTATTGATTCCTTGTACTTCAATTATCATATTGTTGTGTTGTATTTTTGGTTCTACTACTATCTGTTGTGTTGTTATTTTTTGTTGATTTTTGTACTTCCATTACGTCTTTTTTTATTGTTTTTCCTTGAACCGAGGGTCTATCAGAAATAACTTCCCTACCTCTGAGGTAAGGATAAGGTCTACATACACTCTACCTTCCCCCATCTCTTCTTTGTGAGACTATATTTGGTATGTTGTTGTACTCATTGTTAGTTACTCCACCTGTTTCAACTTATTTGTTGTACTTCCCTTATAAGTCCATTAAAAAAAGAATCTCTTTTTTTTTCGGCAACTCTTTAATTTCAACTTTTCACGTGTTATTTTTAAGACCACAAGATGAAAGGAAATTTTGTACATTCTTCTTTAGTTTAAGATCACAAGATTCAAAAGTCTTCTTTAGTTAAACTTTGTGCTAAGTTAAAACCATACAAATAAATTGAAATGGAAAGAGTAGTAATATAATAAGAATGCTACTTTTGGAATTTATCTCCTCCAAACTCTAGACATTCTGCAAAATCGATTTTATTTGTGTTTGAAATTGTTTCTTCTCACCAATCAAAAATAAAAATCTTATAAGATTAGTCTTGAAGTGCCTACGATAAAAGAAGTTGTCTTTCATGTAGCTTTGTGCAAATTTATGTTTTTGAAATGTTAATGCATCACGAATCAGTTATTCTTTTTTGCATAGAGTCTACCACACCTTTGTTTGTTAATCATTTTATTATTTATTTGAGAGGAGTGGCAAGAGTTCAAGTTACCCACTTTCAACAGAGTTGCAAAGTACTGTGCTAATCTGAACAACCCTAGATTTGCATTTGACCTGTTTTTGTGACCCAAGCCACCTCATACAGACCCTTGGTTTGTTTTCCTTTTCCCCGTGTTGGTTTCTTGCAAATATTGCTAGTTGAGTGGGTTTCTCTCTAAATTTGTTTTCCAGACTGAAGCAGCCGCTAAGAGAGCCATGGCACTGGATGGTTCTGATATGTAAGTGCAATCATGTATTCATTGTTGAGAAAGTTATTTCTTCTGTGTCTCGCTTCTCACTAACACGTGTATCTGCTTCCAGGGGTGGACTATTCCTGAAAATCCAGTCATACAAGTCCGCTAAAGCTAACAAAGTGTCCAACTTCTCACCAAACATGGTGGAAGGGTATAATAGGGTATATGTGGGTAACTTATCATGGAATGTAACAGAGGATGACTTGAAGAATGTTTTTTCAGATTGCAGCATAAGTTCTATTCGATTCGGTGAAGATAAAGAAACAGGAGAATTTCGAGGTTATGCTCATGTGGATTTTTCTGATAGTGTCTCCGTAAACATGGCATTGAAGTTGGATCAAAAGATTGTATGTGGTAGACCTGTTAGAATAAGCTGTGCTGTTGCGAAGGAAGGAGCTGTTAAGAAAGGAGGTGCAACAGATTCAAGACCTATGCTGAAAGATCAAAATGTGGATAGTGTTGCAACAAGTACAGTTAGTGCAAAGATTAGGAGGCGAACATGTTACGAATGTGGAGAGCGTGGTCACCTTTCATCGTCTTGTCCAAAGAAGCAAGAAACTGATCAGAAAGAACAAGTTGCTAGTTGATTATAGTAGGAGACTTTGCATGTTCACAAAATCTGATCTGAGCTGTGCTTAACAGAAATTATGGTGGAGTTTTTATCATCTTGGACCACATTTCTGGAAGTCCATAATTTGCTCTTTTCCTAGTGCTTCCAGTATTCTTTCAATTTTGAACATGTGATTGGTAGATTTGGAAACATATGTAGCAGTTGTTACAACCACTGCATAAATTGTTGCAAGTAACTACATCAACTTGTTGCAAGTAACTACATCAACTGTAGTAACTTTTATAAATTCATAAACTTTTATACAACATCTTTACCAATTGTTGCAACCGTTGATACAATTGACTGTAACTACTTTCTTTTTCCCAATCTATATTAGGTAACTAGTTTGTAGGAACGTGCACCTTACTATATTTGATACAATGTTTGTATTGTAAATGATAAATTTAAATGGTACATATATTACTCAACTTTCTTTGTACTAAAAAAATAAATTCAGAACGTACAAAGAAAAAGTAACAACTTCTAAGTTAGGCTAGAACATATTTAAAGATAAATACATACTCGAACACATATATATACTAGTCATGGACACGTGCGCTGCACGTGTGAGCTATGTTAAGTTGTATCATTCTTGTTGCTGCCCCAATCATTATGTGCTACCGGCCTCACTGCCTAAGAGTTATAATTAGTAAAATGACATCTTTTAGTAGTTATTCCTACTACAACCCATAAAATAGGATAAGAGGAGAAGTATAACCAAAGTACATGTTTGAGTTCTCTCTTTCATTTGATTTCATGTAGTTTTTCATGAACAATTCTATTTGGGTCCATTACGAAAGAAATTTTTTTTTACATGTTTTTAAATTTAAAAAGAAAGAGAATTATTGTGATATTCAAAATCATAAAAGTTATAAGAGACATGCACAAACATCCTTAGACCACAAAGTAACATGTTGAATATAATATTAAGCCAACTATTATTAAATATTAATAATAAAGTAGAAATAAAGCAATTCACGTTATATTAGAGTAGTAAATCAATCTACTATAAAGGAAAAAAGTAATTAACCATTACATTATTCGTAATCTCACAAGTATAAGTTTCAAAATGGTAGGGAATTAGCAGAGAATATGGGGAAAAATAGCATGAGCGTTGTAGTTGTCGTTGAGAATTGACAGAGAGAAGAAGAGAAAACTGATAAAATGATGGAAGTGATTTAACACTTTGCCACTTTGGTGTCGACTTTTATAAAGTATTGTATAATATATGTAAATGATATGCGTAAATGTTAATATAATTAAGAACTTCTTGACCACATTTTCTACTCTATAGAAAAATAACAAAGAATAGAAAAATGCTTGTAACACACTATTATCATTGCAGCAACAAGAATAACTTTCAAGTGAAAATTGTAGACGAACTATAAAGTAATAATGAATCTATTAGATAAAAACTTACTAAATATTTCCATCAACTCGATCGTGGAATTAAATAGAAAGAGAATTATAATATCATCATCATTGTTGGTAATTGCTCTAATTTAATTTCAACATGTGATGTGGAATTCTCTGAAGATGGAAAAAGATTTAAAAATTACCACAATGTAATTGGAATGAACTCAGAGACCACTATATATAGTTAGATAAAAAGTTGAGTGGTTGAGAATTGGAAAGGACAAAAGTAAATAGCAAATTAGATATAATTTATACTTATAATGGTAATATATACTTCTAGTAACGGTTGGAAAAATGATACAAAGAGATCTCATTAAATTTGTGAAGAAAAATGAGGAGGGGGACCAGGGGGGATTTACCAGAGAAGCTATTTTTAATTTATTCAATGCTAAGCTCCCTTACCAGCTTTATTCTATATCTTTTCTTCTTTGAGTCATTAAGACCATCTCCAACCCACCTCTATTTTACTCTCCATTCTCTATATTTGGAGAGTAAAATAGAGAATGATACTCCAAATCACCCTCTATTCTTCAAATTTAGAGAGTTGAATGGTAGTTTTCCAAATATGGAGAACTACTATTCACACTCTCTATTTCACCTTTTCATTATTTTATTATTATTTCTATTACTTTCTAATTAACATATTATTTTACATATAATTCCATTAATTAAATATCTAATATTCATAATTTTTTTAAAAATGTAATATAATATTTTAAAAAAATATTATTTAATATATATTATTTTAATTTCAAATTAATAGTATTTTATTTTTTTTCTAATTTTCGTGAATAATAAAAGTTTATTTTATTATTAATTTTCATTATAAAGAATATGCAAAATTAAAATGGAAAGATGAAAATTTTTAATTTAAAAATACAATACATGATATGATAATTTAAATACAAGATAACAATACAATACATAACATAATAATTTAAATACAAGATAACAATACAATATAATCCATAACATAATAATTTAAATACAAGATAAAATACAATACATAACATAATAATTAATTGATCACAATAATAATTTAGTAATCCAGTAGGTCATTTTCAGATTTAGCACTATTCAAAAAAAAATTAGGATATGATTTCGAGAATTTTTGCGATTGTGGTTGTGATTGCGGTTGTGACTAGGTAGTCTAGATTGCATGCACTAAAAATGGAAAAATTATCCAAAGGCATGGGCTAGGCAATACGCAGGTCGTAGTGGATCACCAACAATTATTCTTGAAGCCGTTGTTGATTATGACCTTTGGATATGACATGCTTATTTTGGTTTGCCTGGCACCAATAACGATATTAATGTTTTAGAGTCATCACATTTATTTTCCAATCTTGCTAGTGGTATTGCATCTCCCGCCCATTATGTTATTCAAGGAAAATAATACGATATGGGTTATTACTTAGCTGATGGTATATATCCTAAATGGTCTACAATTGTTCAAACTATTCCTGATCCTCATTCCCAAAAGAAGAAATATTTCGCGATGAAACAAGAATCGTGCCGAAAAGATGTTGAACGTGCATTCAGAGTTTTGCAATTATTGCAGGACCGTCACATTTTTGGAGAAAGGAAGTGCTACATGATATAATGACTACATATATTATACTGCACAACATGATAATTGAGGATGAACGTGATCTCAATGCACCAATTCAAGATGCCGTAGAGGCTTCAACTCCAACTATAGAAATGGTGGTAGATGAAAATCTCCGGTTTGAACAATTTTTACGTAGACATAAAAAAATTAAGGACAAAAATGCTCATTTTGAATTTCGTAATGCATTAATAGAGCATTTATGGGAGCAACGTAATAATTTTGAAATTGAGTGTTTATGTAATTGTATGTCACTTTTATTTGAATTTGTCCCTTAATTTATGTATTATATTATATTTTCTTGTAATTTATGTTATTTAAAAATTTAAAATAAAATATAATTTCATATCACATTAAAAATTATATAAAGTAATTATTTGGGAAAAAAGAAATAAAGGATTTATATTATGAAATAAGAAAATAAGAATGAAATAGAAATAATAATATAATATTGAGGAGAGAGAAAAAATTATTTTTTAGAGAGTAAAATAGAGAATTGGGTTGGAGTTGGTTGTCTGAAAAAATAGAGAACTTTATATTTGAAGAGTAAAATAGATGATTGGGTTGGAGATGCCCTAAAGTTGTCTACTCTATCCAATTAAATTGAATCTCTTCCTCTCCTTATTTAAGATATAATTATTGTATATAGTGAAAGATGTAATTCAATTTCAAAATCTCCTCCTCTTCCCTTATTTAAGGCTCATAAATCATACTGTAATCATTTTGATTAGGAAAATCATTTCAAAAATTGAGATTTTATTGAAATACGGATGAAAGTTAAAAAAATCTGGAAAAAAAGAAAATAAAAACATATATAGATGCTGAGCTTTGGAGGTGTGAAATCACCATTTTCATTTCGCAACTATATAGTTATATATAGATTTTCTAAACTAAATTTCGAGTAAAATTAGAATTGCACGGTTAGTAATTTTTTTTTCTAAAACAAATAAATAGAATGAAATTGAAGCAAAGAGATCTAGAGCCGTTAATTAGTTTTTAATGAAATGATAATGATGAGAAAAGTTTTTGGGTATAAATGAATTAATGATGTGCCAAACTATATTTATAATTTTTTAGTTTATAATAATAATATGACTACTATTTAATGTTTAATTTTATATATATATATATAGGAATTAATCTAAGAAAATTCAAAAGACATTACTATTTTAATTAAACTTATTATAACATTTTAATTTATAGGAGGGTAAAATTGTAATTCAACTTTTGACTTGAGTTCTTCCCACTTATAATATAATATGATATACATATATAAAGTGTTTATCTCATAAAATTAACTATTATGCATGAAAGATAAAAACTAAACCGATACATATGTTGAATATCGTCTTAATCAACTCAAACGCGGTCAGAAGTCATATGAATTTTGCTTCAATTCAAACATGAATATTTAAAAAATAAAAAATAAAAATTGATTGTATAATAATTATTACAGAGCATAAAAAGAAAAATATATCATCAAACTCATAAACACAGACAAAAATCTTCAATAATAACTAAAAAATTTGAGATGCAAATGAAGAGTCTCTGGAAGAAAAAAGAAGCATGACAAATATATATTTATACTAATAGGTGTAGTACTCATAGATTTTTTTTTTTTCAGAATTATTAAAATCATTAATGATTTGAATAATTAAGATTAGGGCTTCTTGTCGGGCGGATCAGACGGATAATTTTGCTTAACGATTTGACATATTAGTTATCGGTTTTTAAATGTACTAATCCGCTAGCCAACTGATAAGATATCAATTGATTTGATAACGGACTAGTAATTATAGGACAATTATTAGATGGTGTATTAGCTAATCCGTACATTCTTTTTCGATAACCGATAGTAAACAAGAATTTCAATATTCATCCAAACAACAACAAAAAATACAAAATTATGCCACCTAATTAAATTGCTAAACTAGATCAGTAATCACTGATCAGTTCTTTTGCACAATATAGTAGCATATTTTCTTTTCTACCTTGAAATTAACAATTTCAAATATCAACTTAAAAAGATGTATATTTGAGAATAACGACATGCACTGATGCAGATAAAAAAACTACTTGTAGTTGCACAATTATTTTTACACACTTGATTGCTAATGGTATTGTAATGTCCCATTTATCGTAAAATGCCCATTTTGATGTTCCCCTTAGCGTTTTCATGCTTAGTTTGTGTTATGCAAACGATTGGCGTGGATCCCATGCGATCGGGTTTGTTTTAAGTGATTTTGACCCTTTTTGGTTGAGTTTTATTAGTATGATTGACTTTGGTAAATATTTTGAGTTCTGAGTGTCGGATGGAGGTTCTGTCTGTTTCATTGCGTCCAAAACGTTAAGATTGGTCTATTAATGTGGTTAGTTAGAGTTTTGAGGCCTTGCATTAAGATTTGGGTATTTAGGCAAGAAGTTGAGTTTTAGGCCTAAAGGAGGCTCGTGAGGGTATTTCCATCTTTTGACTTTTTTCCGTAAATCAGACGATTCATTGAGTTCGGAAAGTCAAATTTAGTGAGATATCATGTCCAACTTACTTTTATCGGACCCCAAATGATTTTCGTGGGGCTATCCGGAGGCATTTTTCCTTAGGTTGAGATGCTGGTTTTTCAGGTTCTGGTGCAAGTACGGTAGACCCTCACGATCACGATGGTTGGACTCGCGTTCGCAATGAGTCGCCCTTCTTGTCTTCGTGATCGTGTCTAGGGAGCTCGCGCTCGCGATGAGTTGTCTTTGTGTTCCTCCCGATCGGTAGAGATTGTGGCTCGCGATCGCGATGAGTATTTTGCACCTAAACATAACCTAAATTTGGGATTCATCCTTTTTTCTCATTTCCTCCTTTTAAATCTTAATTTCAATGTGGGTTTTGATATTCCCCCCCTAAGTTTGAAAATTGGTATTTTCATGAATTTGAGATCATTTCTCGATTGACTGATTTTAATGAGTTTTTCAACCACAAATTCCTTTATGATAGTATATAATGCTTTTCGAAAAGAAATCTAATTTTACCCTTTCAATTTTTGAAGTGATTTTTGGACTATTTTACCCCTGATTCCTAATTTTGTCATTATGAGTATCATTGAACTCCTTTTGATGAATTCTTTCCATTCTTTATAGTTGGAGATTATTTCGGTAATTGTATGGTAGAGAGAGTGCTCTAATAGAGTGGTTCGGGTGAAGATTCAGGCTCTGATGAGTCCACAATTTGGACTCATTTAGGGCTATATTTTGATAAATTTAGTGCTCTCAAATGCATATTTTGTCTCAATAACTGATGTAATTCCTTAAGTTTCAGTTATTTGAGTTGAGAGACAACACATGGACGCTATCAAGCAAAAACAGAACAAGGCGGCTGAAAGAATGAAGAAATGAAGGCCTGAGGATTGCCTAATGCATTAGGCGAGTCATCGAACGACCTTAACCTCGCCCAAAGTTCCAGTGCGCTGATCCCTAAAGGATAAGATCAAGTTGGTGATGAAAGGGAGCAGTCGACGCATCGCCGAACAGTTACACGATGCAACACCATATCTCCCAATGATTCAAAACGCGAAGATGTTGAAGGCAAAAACTGAAAGACGATAAACTAAACCAAAGGGCAGATCGCCGAATGCATCGACAATCTTGACTAACTGCGCCGAGTGGTCCTTCGCAGCACAAATTTTCGAAAACTATAAATACCCATTTAAATTTGTAGCTTAGTATCAAGTTGTAGCGAATTATTACTAATTTTTAGAATATTTCAGTTTTGAGTTCTTAGAGTTTTTGTGAGACATTGTTCTTGAACTTTAAAGATTTTGAAGGTTTTCAATTCCAAGAAATTGGAAGTGGGTCTTGAAGAATATTCATCCTTGATGTGTTTAAAGACATTATTTATCGTACCCATTTGATGGAAACACTTATTGGTATCGATTTCTATCTCTTTTTCATGTCTAGCTAAAATCCCAATTCTTGGGGTGTGATTATGTGAATATGGGTTGAATTTACTGTTGGGTCTTGCTAATTAATAGTTAATTCGCTGTTTAAATGTGATCTCGTTCAATAGTTGTGTATGAACTTAATGGAATTGTAGTTGCAAATATGATTTCATCTTCGTGTCTTTGGCTTACTTGAGAGAGAGGTCTTAAGACCAAAACTACAGAATCGATAGCCGGTGGTTATTGGGTCGTCGTGGGTTCAGCTTGAGAGAGTGAATCCTAGACCTTTCTCCCACACATTCATCTCAAGAGAGTGAATGGGCTAAGGCAAAGGCTGGGAGTAATTGCGGCTTATCGGTGTTCGAGAGAAAGCGATTTGATTCGGGGTAAGTTGCTCGAGAGAGAATTTACCCCCACTAAAGTCTAGCTTAGTTACAAATTTACAGTGATTTACTATCAATAGCATGTACTCGGTTGTTTATTTGAGCCCATATTCCTTTCACATCCCAAGAATCCCGTCTCCCCAATTCGTACTCTTATTTTCGCTATTTTTGTTTACTAGTTATATACAAACCCCCCATTTGATAATTGACATTCATGTCATTTCTTGAATTTATTATGTTTTTACTTCTTAATGTTTATAGCTATGATTGATTAGAACAAAATTTTACTTTTCTACTTAATTCTCGACTACTAACTACTCCCTTGGGACTCGACCCCAACCCATTCGGTTGGGTTATATTACTACACGCGATCATTGACACTTGAATTGGAAGTTGTATCTTTGATTACGTCAAACATCAAAATAGCGCCGCTGCCGGGGAGTGGTGCTAGTTGAGAATTTTTAGTTAAGTAGATTTTTTGTGCTTATTAATTATAGTTCTACTTACTTAATTTTTAGTTTTGTTTTTACTTGATTGTGTTGAAAACAGGAAGTATGAGCGTAAACGGCAGCAATGGCAGCCAGGTAGGCCATCAAGACGACATCAGAAACCTCAATGATGTCAACGAGCCTCATGCTAATGACCCTCATCTCATGGGTGGTATTGGTGCCATTAGTTTACCTTCGGCCGAAGGGAATGTTGTATTTCACATCACGAGTACTATGTTGCAACTCTTGCAACTAGATGGGATTTTCAGTGGTTTGGCTCATGAGGATCGTTATGAGCACATTAGAAACTTCGTGGATGTGTGCGGGCCATTCTCCTTCAAGAATATCTCCCAAGAATTGGCCTGATTGAGGTTATTCCCATTCTCGTTGATGGGTGAGGCGTGCAAGTGGCTGGCTGAATTGCCACGTGAATCAATCACTTCATGGGAGGAGTTGGTCACCGCATTTCAAGTGCGATTTTTCCCTCCCTAGAAGATGATGACTCTTCAGACAACATTCAGAGCTTCAAGCGTCTAGAAGGCAAGCCTATCCATGAAACTTGGCTGCGATTCAAAATGTTGGTGCTTCAATGCCCAACCCATGGCTTGCCTGATAATGTGTTGCTGGAGTATTTTTACCGGAGTCTGAATTCGGTAAACAAGGGTGTTGCTGACCAAATCTCTCTTAGGAAGGTTTGATGCAGCAACCTTATGTGATAGCTGCTCAGCTCTTAAATGGCATGACTACCATAAACAGGGCGTGGTATACACGTGAAGACCAGGTCTCCCCTCTCACGTTCAAATTAACTAAGGAAAAAATGGAGAAGAACCAAGAGAGGGACCAAAACATGGCCAAGATCATGACACAACTTGACATTTTGTCTATAAATGTCATAAGAGCTGGTGCTCGTAGTGTCAATGCCGTGGGTGTCGGGTGTGCTAATCCGGATGAGTCTAAGTTTGAAGCCTTGTATAATGAAGAAGTAAATTTCCTAGCCAACAAAGGAGGTGGCTATCATTTAAACTACCCGAAGCAGGGTGGTAACCAAGGTTGGGCTAGGGATGAGGGTTGGAAGGATTGAAATCGTGAATGGAGGGACTGTAATCCGAATTGGAAGGATAGGGAGAAGGATAGGTATGTGCCTCCCTACGAGCGCCAAAAGCCAAAGGATTCGAAAGGTGGTAGGTCTGAGGATATGCTCTCTCATATCCTCAACAAAGTTGAAGGGTTAGACAAGATTTTAAAAGAAATGAAAGAAGATGTGTCTACCCTTAGCCCGACCATCACCTCCCATTCTGTGTTGATCAAACATTTGGAGATCCAAATGGGTCATATATTGTCTCATCTCAACCTAAGACAGCAAGGGGGTTTCACTAGTGACACTATGGCTAACCCTAAGAATGAGGTTTGAAGGTGGACTTACATCGTGCTGCGGCGTTAACTAAGGCGCTACTTGGGAGGCAACCCAAGTTTTCTTATTTGTTTTTCTTTCTTAATTTGGAATAATGGTATGTTGGTTGTGTAGGTTAATGTGTGGAAGTGTCGGAACAAAGGAAATTGGCGAGAAAATGGCCCAATCGGTGCATCGCCAAAAGATTCGGCGACCCCACTCAAATCTCCATTAGATTCAAGACAAATTTAATTTGGAGTCTGTAACTATCGGTGAAAACCATGAAATTATTGGCGAGTCGCCGACCTAGTCGGCGACCTCGATATAGTCCGTCGTTTGGATATCCAAATCAACTGGAAGTTCTGTAAAATTCAGCGAGGCAAGGGTCTACTAGGTTCTTCGCTGAGCAAATCGGCGAGTAAGACTAATGTTATTGAATGGATGAGAACTGGACGATTTTAACGCCAAGAGGTTATACTTTTCAAAATCCTTAACCTTCCCACTCTTTAACGCTTCACAAGCTCACACCTGCACATTATTCTCTATATTATTGCATTCTCTGAGTGTTTTAGTCATCGATTTATGCTCGAAACTTGGATTACATTGCTGCCTAGTGATTCAAGCTTAATTTAGTTGGCATTAAAGGTTGGTGTCCTAATTTCCGAGTTCATTTTTAACATTTTTGACTCTTATGCAATTATGTTTATCGTGTTGTCGTATGTTGGGCCTATCCAATAGGAGTAGTTTACTTGAAGGTTGGTTTTAATTCGAATATCTTGCCAGAAAAGTATATAGAGTTGAAATCTCAAAATTTTGTGCCTTATAGTGAATTAAATCTTCAGGGGTTGTGCTTGCATGTTAAGGGGTGTTGTGGGTCTAGTCTTAATTTGAGTTGTGCATGCTTTGATTTTGTTTTCAGGGGTTGTGGGATTGAATTTGAGAAGTTGGGTTGAAAATAGGCATGTTGGTTCATTTGGCGAGCTGGGTCGAGCTTGCCGAACCACTTAGCGCTTTGCCTAATGTCCCCATCTCGCCCTTAATTTTATTCTCCATAAGTCGTTGGGCTCTGTAATTTTCTGCGAGAATTCAGAGGTTGCCAAAGGCACTCGACGACTCGCCGATCGTCTTCTCTCTCGCCCTTTATCTATTCTCCTGAAGCCTTTTTGCACTATAACTTTCAATAGACTAACCCTTGTTCGCCGAAAGTTGTTGGCGATTCTCTGTGCTTTTGCTTAAGACTTCTAACATTTTCTTAATGAGTTGTAGACATGGCCAAACCTAAGGTTGTAGGAAGAAACATGCCACTCCGAAGGAAAGCAAAGACGTTTGAACCTTATGAGGATGCAACAATATCTAGGAGCAAGGTCACCAAACCTCCCACAACTAGTGGGATAGGAAGGGGCATTAAGCCTATTTATGGTAGGGAGACTACTCCTCAAGACCCCAATATTCCTTCATGGGCCAGGGGATTCTATGCAGCTGTGCAAACCTTCTTGGCAAATAGACCCTTGGTAGCTCCGAATGGGTCTGATACTGATGCGCCTTATGAGGCAACACTGGGCACTGATGTCTCTAGAAGCATGTGTAAAAGCTCGTAATGAAGGACGTGATCTTGCTCGGGAAGGTAATGAGATTATTCGCGAGGCTTCCAAATGGAGCCCGGAACTAGCTGCTGCTTGTGAGGTATGGAAAGAGATCGTATTTAATTTTGCAGCAATGGACGTTTTGGATAAGTAAAAACAGTAGACATTAGGAGATAAATTAGCAGGAAATAAAGAAGGATAAGGAGAAAGAACTCAAGTAATTATCCTTCGTTCTCTTAATTGAATTACATTACAATTAAACTCGGCCCAATCTTTTACTAAAAGGATTGAGCCGAATACAACTAAGATTCTATTGCTAGACAGATGAAGCGACTGGGTAGACAGGATCCCCTCCTTACCCCTTCTATGTCTTTCCTTATTTCAAATTTTGGATATTATTTTTTGCATTTGAGGACAAATATATTTATTTATGGTGGGGTGAGGCCCACCTTTGTGTGTTATTCGTGACTCGTGTTTTGATTGTGTATTTGGGTCATTAGGCTTAAAATTGTGTTTTATACTGCTTTTCGCGGATGTTTGAGCTTGTGGCTCCTTATGCTTTAATTGTAAATGATGTTTGACCCTACCAAAATTTTTTTTGCCACCTCTTATACGTGTGGAATGTGGCTGTTTTTTGGTAAATTTGAGTCTCGATTTTTGATCAATACCGATGATTTAAATAGTGCTTACAATCGAACGAACATGAACATGCGGCTACAATGAGACCAAATGAAGTTACATAGACAGTATGTGAACTCTTTGCATCTCGTTGTGAGTAGCCAATTATCAAATTGATTCTCTTGTGATGATCGTTGCACACTAGCGAAAGTGTGAAGTTTTGTTTGACTCTGGTGTCAATGCCTTGTGTGATGAACTTACCGTGAACCGTTCATGATGGCACCTAGAATTTTCCCCGTTGGTCTGGTCGACTAAGTAAGGTTATCTCTTGATATAATCTTAGGCAACATCGAAGGTGTGAGCCAATTTGACATATACCTCTTTCGTGGCCTACTTTGTGAGTGTGTGTGAACCTTTTTTGAACACCCCTTGAGCCTTACCTTTTTTTGGAAGAAACTTGATGAAAACATGACCTCTCTTAATCCACTACCTATAATCCTCTTGATTTGTTGTTGATTGAATAGCCAACTTAGGCCAAAAGCCTAAGTTGGGGGTGTGGTGAAAAGAGAAGGCAAGCCAAGAAGTGCTAGAAAAGTTCCCTTTAACCCATGGTGTTGAGAAAAGTGGAATCCCTTCATACAAAAAAAAGAGAAGAAAAGAATGAAAAAGAAAAAGTTGTGGAATAAAGTTATGAAAATGCAAAAAGGAATGGGGTTCCGAACAATCCCTGGAAAGTGAATAATGAGATGACTTATGAGCACTAAAGAAAATAATGAAAGAAGAGGAAATGAAGTGTTGTGAGCACCACATTTCATGATGATAAAAGTCATCGAGCCTAAATGATCATACCTTTGCACTCAGCCCCATTACAAGCCTTGAAAAGACCTTTTTGATATTGAGTGAGTTGAAGCAATTGTCAATTGGAAAATACGGGCAAACCTATGGGTGAAAGCATGCATTGTGTTCTTCTTTGTGAGTGTGAGTGTTGATCTTGATTCCAGAGCTTTAAATTATTGAACCATTGTGTGTGAATACGAAATCATTCTTTGTGTGAGGGCATTTGAATACCTTAGTTGAGCTTGAACTTGCATTTGAAGCAAGTGTTGTGAGCTCGAGAATCTTTGATAATGGTGTGTCACAACTTGAGTCTTTGAGTACACAATTGATCCTTGCATGAGTAAGTTGAATCCTGTGTGTACATTCATGATTGAGTCTTGTGTAGTACTATTTGAGACATCATTTTTGAACTGCCGAACTTGAGTTTTACTTGAGGACAAGCAAAAGTTTAAGTTGGGGGTGTTGATGAGTCCACAATTTGGACTCATTTAGGGCTATATTTTGATAGATTTAGTGTCGTCAAATGCATATTTTGTCTCAATAACTGATGTGAATCCTTAAGTTTTAGGTATTTGAGTTGAGAGATAACGCATGGACGCTATCAAGCAAAAACGGAACAAGGCGGATGAAAGAACGAAGAATGAAGGCCTGAGGATCGCCTAATGCATTATGCGAGTCATCGAACGGTCTTAACCTCGCCCAAAGTTCCAGTGTGCTGAGCCTTGAAGGAAAAGATCAAGTTGGCAATGAAAGGGAGCAGACGGCGCGTCGCCAAATAGTTTCACGAAGAACCACCATATCGCCCAATGATTCAAAACGCGAAGATGCTGAAGACAAAAGTTAAAAGGCGATGAACCAGACCAAAGGGTGGATCATCGAGTGCATTGACTATCCCGACTAACTGCATCGAGTGGTCCTTCGCAGCACAAATTTTTGAAAACTATAAATACCCATTTAAATATGTAGCTTAGTATCAAGTTGTATTGAATTATTACTAATTTTTAGAATATTTCAGTTTTGAGTTCTTAGTGTTTTTGTGAGACATTGTTCTTGAGATTTGAAGATTTTGAAGGTTTTCAATTCCAAGAAATTGGAAGTGGGTCTTGAAGAATCTTCATCCTTGACGTGCTTAAAGACATTATTTATTGTACCCATTTGATGGAAACACTTATCGGTATCAATTTCTATCTCTTTTCCATGTCTAGGCTAAAACCCCAATTCTTGGGGTGTGATTATGTGAATATGGGTTGAATTTACTATTAGGTCTTACTAATTAATAGTTAATTCGCTGTTTAAATGTGATTTCGTTCAGTAGTTATGTATGAACTTAATGGAATTGTAGTTGCAAATATGATTTCATCTCCGTGTCTTTAGCTTGCTCAAGAGAGAGGTCCTAAGACTAAAACTATTGAATCGATAGTCGATAGTTATTGGATCGTTGTGGGTTCAGCTCGAGAGAGTGAATCCTAGACCTTCTCCCACACATTCAGCTCGAGAGAGTGACTGGGCTAAGGTGAAGGCTGGGAGTAATTGCGGCTTATCGGTGTTCGAGAGAAAGCGATTTGATTCGGGGTAAGTTGCTCGAGAGAGAATTTACCCCCACTAAAGTCTAGCTTAGTTACAAATTTACAGCGATTTACTATCAATAGCATGTACCCGGTTGTTTATTTGAGCCCATATTCCTTTCACATCCCAAGAATCCCGTCTCCCCAATTCGTATTCTTATTTTTGCTATTTTTGTTCGCTATTTATATACAAACCCCCCATTTGATAATTGACATTCGTGTCATTTCTTGAATTTATTATGTTTTTACTCGTTAATGTTTATAGCTATGATTGATTATAACAAAATTTTACTTTTCTACTTAATTCTCGACTACTAACTGCTCCCTTGGGACTCGACCCCAACCCATTCGGTTGGGTTATATTACTACACGCGATCGTTGACACTTGAATTGGAAGTTGTGTCTTTGATTACGTCAAACATCAAGCTCCGAGATAGGTTTGACTAGCCATCTTTTAGACTGAGATGAGTAGTTAATATCTCATAACAAAGCAATTGTGAAATGATTTGGAGTGTGAATTTTAGAGATTGGTAAGTGTTGACTTTCTTGTTAGCCCGTGTGGACTTATTTGTGATGCTTAGCTTGTGTGGAGGCCTCGTGTGATGTTTGAGGATTTGGCCGAGAGAGGGATTGTGTTACCTATTTTAGTCTTTTGACATTGGAACTTGAATTGATATTTTATCATCCTAAAACAAAATAAATGTTTCCTAAATGGTAAAGACTAATTTCAAATGGATCCTTTTATTATTCCTATCATATGAAAATGTGTTTCATGACTTATTGAATTTGGAAACTTTATCATATCCTTGTTAAATTGAGTATGCCTTTGTATTGTTTGTGTTGTGATGCGTTCATCCTCATTCAACATATCATTGTTCACAGGAATATGAGAAAGTGCAGAAATATTATCTTTTGAGAAAGAAAATGAGAAACCTTACATTTATCTTTGACCACGATCTAGGTGGAAATTTGATGAGATGTTGAGCTTGTTGAAATTGGTATATGGACTGCGAGTCCCCCATGGTCCCTGTCTGGATCCTAAAGCTCGGCAAGGTGTATATGACAGGTTGTGCCACCACATCATTTCATCATCTCATTGCATTGCATTGTCTATCTTTGTTATGTTATGTAACTTGCTTATCTGTTGATATGAGTATTATCAACAGTCTTATGTGTTTTACTTATTCACGCCATTACTATATAAATTGGTGGCACCGATGCTGGAATGAGACTTTTTTGTATGTAGGTGGAAGCATTTCATAGTTTATT
The DNA here is from genome assembly GCA_029007595.1 of Solanum commersonii. Lineage (NCBI taxonomy): Eukaryota > Viridiplantae > Streptophyta > Magnoliopsida > Solanales > Solanaceae > Solanum > Solanum commersonii. The sequence continues at coordinate 211,426 of JAJTWQ010000010.1, read as the reverse complement.
CCTTAAGACTGATTAGTTGCTTATACTCAATCGGTCCAACCTACTGAGTAGATGTGAATTGTATTCACCCCTACTTCTATTATTTTCTTGATAAATATCCTAGGCAGGATTCATAGTCGTTGATTGGATCAGGGATTGCTTCCCATTCAGAATAGTGGTGAGATCCTGTTTCCCAAATCACCATGATCTCCATCTATCATTTACAATCTTTAAATTTCTTTTTGAAGACTTGATATGTAGTCTAGATTTTAGAAATGTATTAGATACTCTTTATGCTTATGATACCAAATTTAGGGAATTTATTTGTTAAATTTCATTTCTCTTCGTTTGTGACCTAACTTCCCTTTGGGAGTCTTGTATGTGTTATTTATTTTGGCTTACACATTAAATTAAGTTCTCGAAATGTGTGTCATCATGACCTTGATTTTTGGGTCATGGCAGGTACCGTGATTTTGTTTGGTTGATTTTTCATTGCAAATATCTACCATAAGAAGCAAAATATCACAACCATAAATCAATACTCACTTCTTATTTTCAATATCAATTCTCAACTTATTAGTTATTTTTATAAAAAATTCTATTAGTGCCACATAAATGGAAAAAAAGGGAGTAATATTGATTGTTCCTTTGAAAATTATGTAAAAAGTACTATAAATTATACAACTAACATCTTAAAATATTTAAAAGACATAGAAAATATTAGTTGATTTTAATAAATTATTTGAAAATTACATAAATAGTATTATAAATCACAATAATTAACACTTAAAATATTTAAAAATTATATGAAAAATTGGATCTCTCCTAATTCTATAAATATCACATAAAATAGATTAAATAGAGTAACATATATTGAGTCCGTGCTTGCCGAGGTAATTGATAAGTAGTATAAAAATATACACTAGATTATCCAAAAGATCCCTTTATATATCTACACTAAATTATCCTGAAGATGAAGAGGTAAAAGAGAATAAAAGAAACCTAGTGTAGATTGTATAAAATATTCAAAGTAATAAAAAGAACTACTCAAGGTATATGCAATAAGATAATTTATTGGGTCACGTTGACTCCTTCCTCCCAAAGTAAACCAAACTACAGGGGCAAGGAATAAAGAAAACATGTACTCCCCTTCATTTTACTATATGTTTTTTTCTTGGAAAATAGCTTTAAATGTGGGACAGAAATTCAAATTTAGTCAGACTCTAATGTGGTATCGAATACCAGACCAGACAGAGAAAAAATATAAATAAAGCTATAGTTAATTTTATGGTAGGTGGGAGAAGAATGAGTATAAGCAGAGAGGAGGAGGAGTAAAGAGAGGAATCGAAGCAATGCCAAACTAAACCTCAGTTGTGAAGTAAATTAAAAAGGCATCCAAAGAATCGACTTGACTTTTTAGAAACATATAAATAGTGTCAATAATTAATAAAGGAAGACAATTATTTTGTTAGTATGGGAGGTGGGAAAATTGTTGGGATATTGATCTTTGTGGTTGTGGTTGTTTCAGCATCAGGAGGAGGAGGAGGGGAAAATCATCATCATCAGCAGCAGAAATGGTGGAAATGGATGTCTTCTACCTCTGCAGCAGTGGTCAATCCAGTTGTCTCTTCTTCAATTGTCCTACCACTCTATGGCAATGTCTACCCCCTTGGGTATGCAATAACTTAGGGGTCATTTTGGTATTCACATTTAATTTACATGATGGAATAACTAATCCCGCGGAATAACTGTGTGTTATCCATCTTGTGCAGTTATTACTATGTTCAGCTCAATATAGGGCTGCCTTCAAGGCCTTTTTTTCTTGATCCTGACACTGGTAGCGACCTCACCTGGCTGCAATGTGATGCTCCCTGTGTTCGCTGCACAACGGTAAACTCTTTCTTACTACTCATTGAGTTGCCGGTTTCTCTTAACTGTAATGGCTTATTATTATCTCAAATTATATGTTCATTGCAATCTTATGGACTATTGTTCTATCATTCGATGTACTTGCACTACTCAAGTTTCTAAACCCATAGAAGTAGAGGTCAATTATGTACCCACTCAATTTCTTCCCTTTTTAGGCAACTAGGGATGATAGAGGAGGCTACAGACATTAACAAGGCACAATAGGATCATTATGAATGTTAGGATGAATTGAATTAATGGGAGAAAGGACTAGGTTATGAGGAAAGGCAACAAAGAGAGAGAGAGAGAAAAGAGTTGGTTTCTCTCTTTCAAAATTCACCATCCATATTTCGGAGAACTATCATGTTTGAGAGATTTTGGAAGGCCTATTAGTAAAGGTAGAGGGAGGACTAGTTTAATCAGTTGTTGATGGGATGATTTTGAAATTTATAGCTTTTGATGATCAAATTTGAATCAGTTTTATATTTATGGATGACAGTCTCATCCTACTACTTTTATACTTGTAGGCGCCTCATCCATTCTACAAACCAAACAATGACCTCGTACCATGCAAGGACCCTCTTTGTGCCTCCTTGCACCCTGCTGGTTACAAATGTGAGAGTCCAGAACAATGTGACTATCAGGTTGACTATGCCGATGGAGGTTCATCTCTAGGTGTCCTACTTAATGATGTGTTTCATTTCAACATGACCAGTGGTGCTCGGATGATACCTCGTTTGTCTTTAGGGTTAGCAATCTTTATCCTCTCTCATTCTGTATTCTTTCTTTTTATGTGTCTTGCTTGTAAGAAAAACATATGCTGTAATGTCCTTTTGGCAATACTTGCATTCAAAGTTTGTTAAGACTGTTGTTCTATGCTACTAAATGAAGAATTATGAGGCTCCATTGACAAAAGATAGAACAGTAAATACAAAAGAAAAAAGAGAAAGGAAACAACTTTCAATAGCTTCACATATATGTAGAAGATTATGATTGATATACTTGGACATTTAAGAATGACATATTCTCAGTAGAAATATGCACCACAGTGTTATTGAATATATCATCTTCCTCCTAATCGACATCAAAGCAGAACTATTTAGAAATATTCTGCAGATAGGAAAAAGGAATTAAAAAAAAAGAAATACAGAGAAAAGCTCACACTCCTATTCACTGTAGTTAATGTTTGGAAGGCCGACTGAACATCTGATTTGCTGTTTTGAATAGGTAGTCCTACATGACCTCACAATTGTTTTGTAAATTTTAATTCTTAATTGTTTAAAGAAGGTCCTAACAATTCCCTCCTTCACAATACTTCGTAAATGTTGATATAGGTAAATTTGTTCCTTCAGCTGATTCTAAAGCTTCCTTGATAGGAGAAATAACTCTATTCTATCATATAGTTTAGTTGAGAAACTATCGTATCAAAAGGATTTCAGTTTTCTTTTTCTTGTAACTTTGCAGGTGTGGATATGATCAGTTACCTGGTCAATCTTATCATCCTTTGGATGGAGTGCTTGGTCTTGGGAGAGGAAAGACCAGCATTGTGTCTCAGCTTCACAGCAAGGGTGTGGTGCAAAATGTGGTAGGTCATTGCTTGAGTGGTAGAGGAGGAGGCTTTCTCTTCTTTGGAGATGAGGTTTATGATTCCTCACGCATAGTCTGGACTCCTATGGCACATGATCGCATGTAATGCACTCAAATCCCAACAGCAAACTTTGTCTTTCTAAATTATCCTCTCTAATCAATACTGCATGACAGGAAGCACTATTCAGCAGGATCTGGAGAACTCATATTTGGGGGAAAAGGCACAGGATTGAAGAATCTTTTTGTAGTCTTTGACAGTGGAAGTTCCTTCAGTTACCTAAACGCACATACATACGAAGGTTTCATTTCACTAGTAAGTTGTACAACATGAAATTAATTAAGTTTACGGAATCTGTGTATTGTAACTTATTGTAGCTTCACTTGTATTGACAGTTGAAGAAAGAATTGAATGGGAAGCCACTAAGAGAAACAAAGGATGATTATACACTCCCATTATGCTGGAAGGGCAGGAGACCTTTCAAAACCATAAATGATGTGAAGAAATACTTCAAGCAGTTTGCACTTAGCTTTGGCAATGGATGGAAATCCAAAGTTCATTTTGAAATCCCCCCTGAATCATATCTTATTATCTCAGTAAGATTTTCAACATTCTTTATTTTACAATATATCCTCTATATGATGAACATACTAACTAACTTGTTTTGCAGTCAAAGGGCAGTGTCTGCTTGGGAGTTCTAAATGGTACTGAAGCTGGTCTGCAAAATGTCAACCTTATTGGAGGTATGTATGTATGAGATGTAAAATGGTTGAATCTATTCAAGTTCATTTAATCTATTCCAATGGAAAATCATTAGACTAATCGAATGAATTACCTGTTTCCAGATATATCAATGCAAGATAAAATGGTGATCTATGACAATGAGAAGCAAGCAATAGGTTGGACCTCTGCAAATTGTGACAGACCACCAAAGTCGAGTAACATGATAATGTAATTAAACAAACACTAATCTTTTATCATTCTATTTGTATGTGCTTTCATAAATAATGGGGGTATAATAATAAGAAGCCTCCCCTTTGTATGTATTCCGAGAAACAAAAAATGTTCCAAGGGGTTTATCCTTTTGAATTCTGATGAATAATGGTCTTTTTACACTAGTCTTAAAGCCCATTATATCAAATTGAGGCATCACCATGTCAACCTTTTTGTAACATTGTTTTGTGATAGAAGAATACTAGTGTTGTATTTGGTAAAGACGAGTTGTTAGATAAACAAGAATATAATATATATATTACCCAACAGAGATTGTATTGCGTTCTGATCATTTCTAGTGTTGAAACTGGAAGCTGCAGAACTAAAATCCTCCATTAATGGAGCTTGAGTTTAGTGAAGAGAAATGAAACATTCTAGAGATCTGAGAAGATGAAATGGAAGATATGTGAATTGTATTTCACTAAAACTGAATGTATGAGCTTTACATTAATCTGTATTTATACATGTATGAAAAGCATGAAAATAACTAACTACTTTTCTGTAACAACTTAACTAACTCTAACTAACTATAACTAATTACAACTCACTAATTCTAACACCCCCCTCACGTTGGAGGTGAAGTAATCATAGACAACTTGTTCATAAGTGTTGAGTGTTTAACTCCAGTCAAGGCCTTGGTAAATACATCTGCCAATTGTGAATTTGTAGAAATGTGATGAAGTGTAATCAACCCTTGTTGAAGTTTGTCCCTAACAAAATGACAATCCACTTCTATGTGCTTTGTTCTTTCTTGAAAAACTGGATTTTTGGCAATGTGAACTGCTGCCTGGCTGTCACAAAACACATGTATGGGTAAAGAGCTATGTACCAGCAATTCAGCAAGTAATCTTTCAAGCCATACTAGTTCCCGTACAACTTGTCTCATAGCTCTGTACTCTGCCTCTGCAGAGGATAATGACACAGTGGCCTACTTTTTAGACTTCCAACTGATAGGGCAGTCTTCCATAAGTACCAAGTATCCACTAACTGATCTCCTTGAATCAGGACAAGAAGCCTAGACTGAGTCACTATAAGCACTAACAGTGAACTTTGGTTTGTTTGAAATAAAAATCCCCAAAGTAGGATCTTGTTTTAGATACCTAAGTACATGATAGGCAGCCTTCAAGTGTGTATCTCTAAGTGACTGCATAAACTGGCTGAGATGTTGTACACTGAATGCTATGTCCATTCTTGTGTTTGTGAGGAAGTTGAGCTTACCAATGAGCTTCCTATTGTGAGTAGAATGTGATAGTAATTTGCCATCAGTAACTGTGAGCTTCTTAGCAGAGTCAAGTGGTGAAGTAGTCACTTGTAGTTCATAACATCAAACTCTTTTAGAAGGTTAGTAGTAAACTTTCTCTGGGAAATGAGAACACCATCTTGTCTATATAATATTTCCAGTCCCAAGAAATAGTGTAGCCTCCCAAGGTCCTTAATCTTAAATTGATCATGTAGGAAAGTCTTTAGAGAGGTGATCTCCTCCAAGTCAATTCCTGTTAAAGTTATATCATCCACATAAACAACAACAAACACCAAAAAAACATCCATTTCTTTTGTAAAACAATGAGTAATCACAGTTTGAGTGTGTGTATCCCTTTGAGCAAAGGCTGCTGGCTAATTTTTCATACCATTGCCTACTTGCCTGCTTCAAGCCATATAAAGACTTATTGAGTCTGCACACCAAATTGTTTTCATCTACCAGAAGACCCTTGGGTAGTGTCATGTACACTTCCTCATATAGGTCACCATGGAGGAAAGCATTGTTCACATCCAACTGATACATATTCCATCCCTTTTTCACAGCCAAACATATCAAAGTCCTCACAGTTGTCATTTTTACTACATGTGAAAAAGTCTCAGTATAGTCAATTCCAGCTTGTTGTGTATACCCTTTCACTACCAGTCTGGCTTTGAACCTTTCTACACTGCCATCTACTTTATGCTTAATGTTGTACACCCATTTGTATCCAATTGCATGTTTGCCTGCTGGTAAGGGAACCAGTTCCCATGTGTCATTAGCATAGAGTGCTTCAAACTCTTGTGTCATTGTCACTTGCCAAAAGGATATCCAACAAAAACATGTGGTGTAGCCCTTGGTTCAAATTTGTCTTTATGAGTTTTTAAGGTGGTGGGAAAACATAGGCATCCAAAACTTCTAAGATGAGTGTATGTGGGCTTTTCGTGGTACAATTGTTCATATGTTGATTTATTGTGTAGGATTTTGTGGGTAGTCTGTTAATGAGGTAACTAACAGTTAAGATGCATTCTACCCAGTATCTTATGGGTATTTTTGAATGGTATTGAAGTGCACTTGCTGTCTCTAAGAGGTGTTTGTGTTTCCTTTCAACCACCCCATTTTGTTGGGGTGTGTAAGGACATGACTTTTGGTGTATTAGTCCTTTTTCCTGGAAGTACTTTGTTGCCTCACCATTGGTGAACTCCAACCCATTATCAGACCTAATGGATTTTAGTTTGGTATGGAATTGATTTTCTATTAGACAAATGGAGGCTTTCACAGCTTGTAATGCATTGCTTTTGCATCTAAGCAGTTGTGTCCAGGTTGACCTACTATAATCATCTACCATAGTTAGAAAGTAATTATAAGCATCATAAGTAGGTATGTGATATGGTCCCATAGATCAATGTGTAGTAACTCAAACAGTTGACTGGTTGTATTGGTACTTTCTGGGAAGGGCATCCTAGTTTGTCTTGCCATAGGGCATATGGTACAGGTGAAAGGTTGTTTGCTGGAAAAGGTTACAAGTATGGTGGATATGCTTCTCATCTTTAGAAAAGGCACATGTCCTAGTCTAGCATGCCATAGGAATTCAACAGTATGATCATGAGATGCAGACAAGGAATTTGAAGTGCAAGAATTAACAGTAAAGGAACAAGGATTAGAAGAACAAGGAATAACTGCAGAGTTAGTTTCTTTATTTGACAAAAAAGAACTTCTTACAATGGATAGGTGTGAAGTTTCACATTCACTTTTAACTAAAAGTTTATTAACACTAAGTACAAAAGGAATAGGTTTGCAGGTAGAAGAGTGGCAAGCAATGTGAGATGAACTATTGTCATTTGAGTGGACAGGTAAGTTATGGCACTTAGTGCACCAAAAATATAGACCATTCTTGGCTCTACCAAGCTTCAGAGGGCTCTTCAGAGAAGGGCCCTGCAAAAAACAAGAGGAGCTGTTAAAATTGAATGTACCCCTGAGTTGTAATGCTAAACAATGGACAAATGTTAAATTGAATTTGAAGCTAGGTACAAACATTACTTTATGTAGAGTTAAAAGGGGATTCAAATAAACATCTCCAATTTCATTCACTTTGACCTTGTATCCATTTGGTAAGGTGATCAGGAAGGGATATGGTAGTGGTCTAATGTTCTTTAGGGAAAGTTTATTATAGGTCATATGGTGTGAGGCTCCTAAGTCTATGATCCAAGAACCGACGGTCAATTTATCACAACTACATGATAGGTCACCTATCTCATTCATTGAGGAATAACAAGCAAGTATACCTGCCAAGTTCACAGCTCCACTTAGCATATTATCTGAATTGTTAGCATCAGTGTTTCCAACTTGTAGAGTTCCCAAGAGATTGAGTAACTGTTTGTATTGACTCTTAGACAAGTTCAGTGGCATTTGTCTTCTCTGCTCATGATTTCCCTCAGCTTGGTTGTTCCCTTCCTCAGAAGTGTATGCATTAACTGCTGAAGCTGAACCCTTTCCTTTTGAAAACTTGGAACTTGTTGGATAGCCATGAAGTTTGTAGCACCTGTCTTTGGTGTGACCAGACCTCTTGCAGTAGTCACAAAACAATTGAGGTCTGGTTTGTGAGTAAGCATTTACACTGCTGGAACTATCCCTAAAATTAGAATTGCCAGAGTTACTTGTACTTCCTCTGTTTGAATTGTAGCTGGTCTTAAAACCCTTTCCAGTGTGTGTTGAAGAATATGCAACAAGAGATGTGGAATCTAGGGCAGTGGAGTTAGGAGGCTTCATCTCCCTTTGCTTCTTCTCTTGACACAAAATAGCAAAAGCTTGTGCCATGGTAGGTAGAACAGCCATCATTAGAATGTTCCCTCTCACAGCAGTATACACCTCATTCAACCCCATTAAGAAATGTATGAGTCTCGTGCCTTGTTCAGCCTTGTACATCTTGGTCTTTCCACCACAAGTGCACACACAAGAGCATTGAGATGCAATGTCAATGGTGTTCATTTCCTCCCATAATTTCTTCATCTTTGTATAGTATCCAGTGATGTCTAGATTTCCTTGTACCATATCATTCATCTCCTTCTAGATTTGGTACAACTTACAACCATTCGTTTGGTCATAACGATCCTCTAATTCTTCCCAAAGTTCTTTAGCATTATTTACATATTGCAGTCCATCTCTCAAGTTTGGTGAAAGAGAATTCAGGATCCAAGAAGTTACCAAATCATCACATCTTTCCCAATGTGCAAAAGTTGGATCTGTAGAAGCTGGTTTCACAATCTTCTCGTTAATGAAACCTGTTTTGCTTTGCCCTTAGTACAACTCTTCTCCAAGATCTGTAGCCAGTTCCATAAAAAAATAGCAGGTAACAATGTAAATCGTACATTTTCTAATGGATGTAGATAAAATGGACTAGCAATGTCCATTGTAGTAGGAGCAACAGTAGGGATATCTTGTGCATCAACCATCGAAGGAAAAAGAAAACTCAAAATAGGGAACAAATTTTAGATACAAAATCAATTCGAAAAATAAGACCAAAGGAATGAAAGAAAAATCTCAATGCAGTTCACAAATCAAAAACAAATGAATGCAGTGAAATTGAGATCAAAATTTCAATACAACTCAGAAGTAAAAAAAAAAAACAAGATGAATACAGTGAAATTGAAATCAATTCAACACTCACATAACAGAATCAAATGCGGCATGAGAATCGCCCAGTCCAGGGCTCTGATACCATGTTGAAACTGGAAGCAGCAAAATTAAAATTCTCCATGAGCTTGAGTTTAGTGAAGAGAAATGGAACATTCTAGAGAGAAGATGAAATGGAAGATATGTGAATTGTATTTCACTAAAATTGAATGTATGAGCTTTACATTAATCTGTATTTATACATGTATGAAAAGCATGAAAATAACTAACTACTTTTCTGTAACAACTTAACTAACTCTAACTAACTATAACTAATTACAACTCACTAATTCTAATATCTAGTTTTCGACAATGAGTTGTCACAGGCTGATCCCAGTTAGATTGAGACTCCCACTTTTCGGTCCGGGGCTACAGTTTTCTCTTTCTGTTGGAAAATGGGGAGCTCGGGCCCTTGAAAATCCGCGTACCGTGTAAATTAAGCACATGATCTCCAAGTATTACAATGTTCAAATAATGATATATGATATCGAAATTGAGGCAGATTTAAGGATAAAAATGTGTGGCAGAACCTATCACTTGAAGTTGTATCCACAAGGAGAAGATTAATGACTAGCAATTTGTTTCCGAGACAAAAAATCAAATACATAACAGATCTTACTCAATCGGCCGTGCCCCTCACAACAAAAATTATAAAGCTTCACAAACAGAGAATATGAGCCTCACACCGTAAATCCAACATGTAAACAAAACCCAAATATATACAAAACACTATACAACATTCATTAGCAAAATTTATATATCATTTAAAAATATTGTGATATCCAAAGACTAGTACAATTATTATCCAAAGAAATGCCAACAAGAGTATAACACTAAATCATATATCATCATATCATCATCATCAACTGATGGAATATTAATAGCAAAGCAACAACAAGATGTGTACATTATAATTTGCAGTGAAAATATTTGTTGTTGATTTTGTTGTCGAAAGGAATTGATCCAGATCTCTCTTTGAATCACAAGGAAACCAAGATCGTTCTTGTTCACAAACTAAGATTCTTCTTAGTGTGTAGATTGATTTGTGTAAAAAATTTCCTTTCTGTTTCTTTACTGTTTTTGCCTTTCTCACGTTCTGCCATTCTTCTTTTTACATTCGCACGTCTGAAAAAAATTACTACCACTAGGAGCCTTTTAAGGAGAGGTTGAACAGTCTCTTTTCCTTTAAATAGGATTATCCATTTAATTAATTAATTAATTAATTAAATTGAATAGGACAAAAATGGATTGGGTCGGACAAAATCGGGTCAAGTCGGGTCGGTCCAAATGGGCAACTCACGACCAAAAACTTACATCTCCATTTCGCACATGGTGGACAAGACCCAAGCCAACACAACATCAATCAGACACACAATTCATATGACAAATAGTTCGTGCGGCTTGTGAGCATGAAGAGCTTACCTTTAAGGTTTTACAATCCATACATAGGAATCCAATCACATGTGGAAAGAATTCACTACAATTTTAAGGACACTATTACTCACAATACCCCAGTTTTCATTCAATACTTCAGTAGTTACTTATTTGATCCTCATCCTCTTAAAGAGGTTAACTCGAGTCCACATTTAACTTTATACACACAATTACATTCAATATCAATAAGGTTAGTGCAATAGTCGGCTTGTGTATACACGTTTATTTTTCAATTAATCGCCTGTCCTTTCTTCTCGAATCTATATGTTTCAAACCAAATACTTTCCTGGATATGCACCGAATCATCGAATCACTCATGCCTATTAGTAACATGCTAAAGTAGAAACATTAATCAAAACTTCAAGAAAAAGTAAAAGGTCAAAGGGTATTTCGTTGAAAAGTCATTTTAACTTTTCGGGGTCTCAAACAATGAAGAAGCAGGGACCATTCTTTCACTGACCCATTGATCGCTTGACACACATGGTATGCAACACATGCTGCAATGTTCTCACCTTATACTGGTGTATGTGTCTCATTCTTTCGATTATCCAACATCGTACAAACCTTGGTCTAAACACCTCCAGATATTTAACCCTAGTTTCTTTTTTCAGCTATCTTTAAACTCAATTTCTTAGATAAACACTATTTGGTTCTTAAAATCCTACGGAGGCACTTATTTTGGGACTAGAGGTTTCTACAAGAGACTACCCTATTTGGGCCTCCATGTCAAAGTCCTCTTAGTGCTACGTCAAAATTCCAACGGAATAGATAAAATCAATTATCATTAACATAGGAAAGGCAATGATCAACAACAATCCACATCTTAAAAATCAAAACATATAATAGCTCCTTAAAACACAATTCAAATATAGGTGAGAAAACCTTTCACTAATGTGAATCTATAGTTAAATTTCAACGAAATTTAACTAAGCATCAAGAGAACTTTGAGATGGAGGCTCAAATAGGGTAGTCTCTAGTAGAAACCTCTAGTTTCAAACTATGTGCCCCCGTAGGATTGTCTTAAATGACCTACATGTACCATATGATATGATACGGAGTTCTATCTTGGTAAGGAGACTCTCCCTTCTCGATGTGGGAGATACATCAGATTCTATGTTATGACTCACATGGTCTATTATCGGTTAAAGCTAATATCCCACAAAATGAACTAAGTTGTCCTTAAAGATTTTATGAAGCTTTTATAATGATTTTAAGATGCATTGGCCATGCTCAAGATTTATAATGTTTCTATACTTAGCTTGGTCATGCATATCATGTTTTCAATTATGTCCATTATGATCATGTTTCATGTTTTCATGAATATCCGTCATACTTGGTACATTCTATGTACTAATGCATATTTGTGCCTACAATATTTCATTAATGTTGTGTGCACCCCCGGGATTAGTCGGGGCTCAAAGAGACTCGGACACCCGGTGCAAATAAAAAAAAAAATAATATTTCATTAATGTTGGGTGTGACACTTCCTCTCCTCCCGCTCGTGGCTAGTCAATCACTCTAAGAACTAGAACACTTTATGAGTAATTATATTCTGAGGACCATGTCACATTGCTTTAATATGTTTTTACTTTTCGGATATTGTACATGGTGTATGGGTTACGTCCTAACCACTTCATTGATGTACTAGATGGCTTGTCAAGACTATTATAGACTTTTGCTTTATGTCAAAACTTTTTTATTGATATGGGACTTGTTACCTTTATTTCTCATATTTTCTATCATATTTTGTTGTATGCATGTCAAGTGTCTTGTGTAGGGCCTCTCGGGATCTTATACATCATGTCACGTCTATGGTATACTTTAGGTTGTGACAAACTTGATATTCAGAGCAGAAGGTTTTAGAAAAGGTCCTAGGATGTGTGATAAGCCGTGTTAAGTAGATCTTGTTCATCGGTGTGAAGCGCGCCACATTTATGAATAGGAGGCTACAAAGCATTTTGAAAACTTCAGTTCCTTCATTACTCTAAAGTCGTTTCATAGAGTCTATCTTTGTAAATATCCTTCTCCTAAATCTTGTTCGGTCCTTTTCAGGATATGACTCCTCAAAGACCTTATCTGTAACAACACCTTAGAATTTGATGAGTTTGGTTTGAAAAGTGTAAGGCGGGTTAACGGGCAGGTTCACGAACCTTAGCCCAACCGTGAACCCTCCATGGTTGCCTGAATGGTCTGTGGAGGGTGAATGATCTGTACAGGGGACCGTTCAGGGTGGCCCCTATTTTCACGACCACCTTCACAGATCATGAAGTGGTAAACAGTCTGTGAAGGCCTAAATACTGTAGTTCCGTCAGATTTTTAAGTCAAGGCTATTTTAGTCTTTTCCAAGGCCTCCATTTGGTGTTCTTTGATATCACGGTCAACTATGTGTTCCAAATGTTGATGAGTTGAGAAATCTGATTCTGACATAAGCTCATAGTTCTCGGTATTCTATTCACTCGAGAGCCACCAAGATGTTCCATGATTCGCAGGAAGTCTATTAGTGGAATGGGATGAAAAAGGATATTGTGGAATTTATGGCTAAATGTCCGAATTGTCAACAAATGTTGTTAAAGTAGCCAAACAAAATTTTATTGAAACCAAGCCGAGGCAAGTGGAGCTAAGTCGAGCTAAGCCCAAGTCGTCTCATAAAAACCATCGAACCCTGTCATTGACACCTTTAATACCAAATTTCTATACTTGATGCACTATCCTCTAGTATATTTCTATTAGAAAAAACACACTACTTTTGTAACTATATTATACAATTGAAATGAATCTGATAAGAATAATAATGCTACCTTTCACTTCCTTTTAAGTCACCAAAACTAAAGTACATCTACTGTGGAGTTACAATGGGTATATATGTTGATAAAAATAATGCTACCTTTCATGCTAAAATTGTTGATAAAAACACTACATTTTTTGCCTCAACTAACTTGCGACAGAAATAATCCATTTTTATAAATTCTCAATAATAAGCTAATTCTGCAGCTAGCTCCTCAAACAAAAAGCTTTCTATCTCTCGACATATGGTATTAACTTCTTCCTCCACTTTCAACCACCGTGTTCCATTTCCAAGTGCATTATCAGACAAATCCTTGCAAACTTCCTTTTTCGGACTCACCAGCATCTTCCATATTTCTTCCTCAACTTTATTTTTCCTCAACGTAAAATGATACCTTCTTTTCAAAGATCTTTTCGTCGTGTAAATATCCATAAATGAATGCATAATCTTACTCAACCCTGAATTTATAATGTCAAACATAAGCTTCCTATCTAATTTGTGCCAAGACTCTTGCTTCCCGTATTTCTTCTCTAACATGTCAAACACCGAGGAATTGACAGAACATTCAGAAGAATTCCAGAAATTATAGTCTAGTACTGTTAAGCTCACCTCATCTAAAACATCAACAAGGTAGCTAGGAATAGTCCCTACTTTCTTCAGTGTTGAAGTCTATCAATATCTCTTTATTTTCTTGACATAGATCATCACTTGAGACAGCCATTTCAGATCCTTCTGAATGTGTCTTCTGAGTTGGAATCAAGAAGCTCAAGTTGCATTGCTACACCTGGCAAATTTTTTAGGACAATCAGAAATGAGATAGAAAATATAGTGAAGAAGATTTGTCATCTCTTACGGCATAGATCAGCTTGTCTATAATTCAATTCAGAGGCACAGAGTTTCTCCTCCTTGAAAGGTTGTTCCAAAACTGAACTTGGACTAGTTTGATTGGTTTCTCTTAGATTATGATGAAAATTTGGGTCAACTGTGGTGGAAAGTGCTCCAGTTTCATGTGTTTTATTCCATGATTCCTGTTGAAATAGAAAAGTCAGCTTAAGCAAATATCACATGTATATGAACTAACACTGCAACTCTAGTTACTTTTCTTCACAAATCTAAGTTTCAACTACTCATACACCAGAGAGAGCCAACAAGTCATAACATTTTCTCACTTCTTTTGGTATGTTCATTTGTTTGATTTTTCTATTGGTGACATATATAGAGTCATTCCACTGAGGAACTATGCATGTTGATAAAACATGGGCATCATGAGCCATTCAACAAAATTGTCCCAAGGTAGCCTAATTTGCACCGTCTTAGTCCAAGAAATTTCTCCTAAGGGGTATACAACCCTAAGCTTCATGCATTTTTCAAAGTAATCAAAGAGAAACGAAAATTGTTTTATGGCGACAACAAATGAAACTTTTATCAACAAGTAATCAGGGAGAGTTAGTAGAAGAGTTGAACCCTTCTTTAAACAAATGTCTGGAGGCATAAACAATTGTTTTTTTTTATTTGCACTTCATTCTCCTAGATTGTGCATAATGAATACACAATCATATTCATCTACTTGGTATCATAAACAAGCTTGCGAGTCATCTTAATCTGCAGCTAAATATAATGAACAAATGAAAGCAAATGTTCCTAGAGTTATGATGTCCAACATGAATAGGAGCTCAAATATAAAGATGCAAGCAATCTCATATGAAACTTTAATGTAGAATTGATATGCTGAAACAGTTCAATTTTCATTGGAAGTATCATGAGAAAAGAAATTGTTCTCAAGGTACTCTTTTTCTTTTGCAAATGCAAGCATGAAATCATAAAAATAGAAGTATGTTCCTTGGCATGTCAAGTTCAACTCAACATAACCTGATATAGAGGTCAACCAACTAGAATAGATTTTCTTCATCAAGATCATACTGTCAGTAACTAATTAATTCCACCAGACAGAATAAGTATCTTGTTCTTGTTGGCTTTGTCCAATAGTTAAAAGGTTCAATGCTTATTATATAACAACCTATTACTCCTAATGTTGACGGCAGAAAAGAAATAAAATAACAGAGGTCATAGGGATACTATTCATTAGATGGTCGGATAAAGCCTATGAAACAGTAGTAACCTTTCATGACATCAAACTTGTGAATAATTGTACGTGGTGCTTATAGTTATACTTTCTTTTGGAAAGTCTTTTACAAAAAAATTTGTCATTTCAATGATAATTCTTTCACATGGACATATTAATTCCTGTTTTCATTTTTCACCTATTCATGATCCATTTTTCAAAAGATAATAGCGGGAGTCTAGTATTTAGAAGGAAGTAATGGTCAGCTTCTTCCAACCTTGATTGCTCTAACTTATTACACTAATATATATGCAAAATATTTAAATACTCAATGAAAACTAGAAAGTTTAAGATGAAGCAACCAAAAGGTCCTTTTCCTTTTCCTTTCTGGAGATTAATTGGTCGTCATTTTCAAAGACATATCTGCCTATAATCCTACATATATTGTCCAGTTTGTAATCAACTGAAGAACAACTTGTTAGATGCTAAGAAGATGGCTACAACTTGATCCAGTTTTCTTGACGTTGGATGGATCGTACTTCAGCTAACAGGATTTCGTACAAATTGAAAATACAGCAGGTAAAAACGTGTGTTGAACCTTTTCTTTGGAATAAGTCAACAACCTATGAATTCATATGTATGACACTACAACCAATTCTTGAATAAAAAATAAAGGACGTCATTTGGTTCTAAAATATCAAGAGATAAGGAAATATAAAAAGACATCATTTGGTTCTAAAATATCAACAGATAAAGAAATGCAAGTAACTTGTTATATAACAAAAAGGTTTAATGACTTGAATATAGAAATAAACCTAGGTGAATCAATTCACAGGAACTAACAGCAAATTAAAGTACCATGGAGATTGTTAGTCATTTAAATGGTAGCACGAGGAAACAGACCTGTCCAATAGATATGATACAAGTAGTGCCACCTTCTATATATGAATGACTTATATTTGGTTCAGACTGCAACTGATCAGTGGTCCTGGAAGAATTTCTGATGTTCCTTGCATTTGCATTTTTTTCCACTGTATTACCTAGACTTATATTTGAGCAGTGTGTACCTTCAGAAGCATGTTTGCTACTCCTATACAAACTGTTTTTCTCTAACATAATCTCTTTTTCATCATAAATCATCTTATTGACTTCCCCAAGCTGGTCGTATGTTGAGCTTATACAAGGACTAATGGAACCAGATGAGTACTGATCAAGAATAAAACTCAAGTCTCTACATTCTAGAACAACTTTCTTCTTTAGGTAAGAAAGCTTGGAAGCTTTATTGCCAATGCTGTTCTTAGGACTTCAAGAGGCTACTCTAGAATCAAGTGGTGAATCCTACTGTGCTCATACTTTGAACCATCCTTGCCGCTGATACACGAAGGACTACATTATGAGAACGAACTTTTAATGTGCGAAAAACATTGTTTTTCATGCTTGAAGTCCATACATTGTGGCCTTGCTTCCAACTCAGCCAGAGCATTCGTAGTGTGGTTTCTATAACCTACTTCAATATCTTGAGTTGCTTTCCATCTTTCATCAATGATTTGTTTGTTTGCAAAGGAATGAAGGAACTTATCTTCTCTAGTGTTATTTAGTAAACTTGAGGAACGTAGCCTCATTGCTGCCTCGGCCTTAAGACCGAGAGACTCATTAACCTTTATGTTTTGAAGTGATCTCATAGTATCTCCAACGGTAGATATACTGGTCGGCATCTGAGTTTTGAATACCTTTACAACTTTTTGGGATTTTGGTGTGTTTATTCTAGTAGAACGGCCAACTAAAATTGAGCTCTTTTCTCGTAAACCTATTGAAGCGGTTTTCTGAAGATAGTTCTCCGAGAACACTCTTCTTTTCTTAATTTCAAGGAGAGGTAGCTTATGTGGAAGCTCTTCAAGTCCCATAAGCTTGGCGAAAATGCTTTGTGTATGCTGCTTCCCCTCCATCTAAATCAGGCACTCTGATTACAACTGCTTTAGTTCTCCAAATTATATATTTTTACAAGTGCATTTCTTCAAAATAAGGCACCAATTGATGTCATCTGCACAAAGACATACTACCATTTTTAGGCAAAAAGAAATGAATACGTTGTTCATTAACAACATTTGAACCAGAAACATCCCCCCAAAAAGAAAGAAAAATAAAAAGAAGAAAACAGAAAAAGCCTTCAATTTTTTACTAGAAATATAAAGGAAATATAGCGCAATCTAAATTCTGATTTACCTCCATCATAATCGAGAAGAGGAGGATAAATTCAAACAATGAAAAGGCCCAATCGCAAAGTTATCATGAAAGATCATAACCAAGGTCTCGGTTGGAGCCCTAAAATGAAGAAAATTATGTTGGCAGCGCATCCTCAAATGGAGCTTGTAGTGTCCGATTTAGATATATTCAAGTTCCAATAAGAAGAACAGACACCAATGGTAAACCAAAAAAACCCATAAAATTGAATTCTAAAACCCCGTAAAAGAATCATTTCGTCATCTCTATAAAAAGCTCTAATTAATTTCCCTTTATTTTACTTATCCATACACCAAAATTCCGCAAAGTGAAAAATAGCCATCCAGATTGACGAGATCCAACAAATTAAAAAACTCAAATAGGAAATATGATTAACCTTGATTGAAGATCCTACTCCTTGTTATACGAAACTAAATTGATAATGCAATGATAACATCAAATACTTTTATTCCATAATGTCTAACATTAACCTTGATTTGAATATAAGAAATCATTTCTTTTTCCCTTTTTTTGATGAGTATATGCATCACAAAATGGCTGAAAATGTTGAGTGTAATTATGGAGTGATGGAGAAATAATAGGAGGGTATTAATTTTAAAGGTATTGCCATACGTAATTATAATTACAGATGACATGTAATTAATTCATGTGTATATCAACGGATTAATCATTAATCTGGTCAACACAACATCTCCGCCAATTTTTTGACAGTCAAATGTCAAAAGAAAAAGTTTATTAGATTTACATAAAATGCTCTGTCGACTATGCTACTCATTTTTTCTTATAATATACATATATTATACTCACATTTCAATTTAGTTGTCCTAATTGTTTAGTTAGTCTTCTTTGAAAAAAATGTTTCTTTCCTTTTTTAATAACTTCGTAATTTCAACTTTCGTCATGTAATGTTTAAGACCACAAGATACAAATAAAAGTAAGTCTCGACATATTTTGATTCAAACCGAAAAAACTAGCTAAAGTTATTTTTTTTTTAATTTGAATTTTGATTTTTCGGTTGGATCGATCAATTTTGATTTTAAATTTTAAGATTTTCGTTATTCGATTTGAGTTCAATTTGTAAATAACTAGTGAACGAATCCACACATCACTCAGTATATTAGTAAGTCTAATTATTAATATATATATATATATATATATATATATATATATATATATTACCTCAATGTATTAAACAAATATGTCATGCCTCAAACTCGAGGGGCACAACTGGAACCTATAGCTAAATCATAGTCCTGAGTGAACCCTGCTTAACCACTTGGCGCATGGAAGCTACACACTGTCAAGAAAACAAGCAAGCATATATCTGCTTAAAAATAAGCCCTCGATCGGCAATGCCCTTGTCAACAACTCTACAAAGAAAATAGCTACTCCCAAAAAATTATATAAAGCAATAGATAGCACGCAAGCCTCTTTGGACCGTCGAGGTCACCATGATATCTAGGAAAGCATAAACATTAAGTGGGCCATCAAAGCCGCCATGATCTCTATACATAGAAGCTAAAAACATGTACATATCTAAACAACTATCGAACATCAGTCAACCAACAAAAAATGCCAACATGGCCAATAACGTGGCTAAACAACCCAACACAGTAGTTTGCAAGCCTCTATGAACACAATACTTTGACGGAATAGGGCCTAGACCTACCCAAAATCTATAAGAAGCAAAACAAGCAAACCTCCGAGACTTTGGCAACCCCTGAAAGAAAAAAGTCAACCAGTCAGCTGGATAGGCAGCTGTGCTACTTGACAAGTCTATTTGGTCGACGTTCATGATTTGCATACATGAATGCAGCTCCCCTAAGCAAGGGGCATAAGTACAAAATAATGTACCGGGCATATAAGTCAAATTAAAGCTGAAAATGAACTATAATGATTGAACGAAAGGGGCGGGGTGAAATACAAGTACAATAACCTAACTCCGTACAATAAGACAATATCAACACATAACAAGCAATAATATGACGCGGCAGGTACAAACAACACACAATCACTATAAGTCTTAACGAGCGCAAATAGTCTCTAAATACCCATAGTAACCCCCTTACCTGGATTTCACTGATAATATGATTAGAATTGTTAGAATAGTCATATGTTGTGAGTCAATGCATTTCTAAGGCTCTATGGTACAATACATATATGTGCCCCGTAGATACAACCTGCCCATTTCGTAGGTATGGTCTACTCGGCCTGTAGGCACGGTCTACTCAGTTCGTAGGCACGACCTACCTAGACCGTAGACACAGTCTACCTAGCCTGTAGGAACGGTCTACCCAACCCATAGGCATGGTTTATACAGCCTATAGGCACGGTATAACAATCAATTTGTACGCATAAGAACCCTGCAGTGTTAGTGTCTATTGAGGTCAAAACAAGCTCATAGGTGACAACCAGACAATAAAATATCATAATAATAACAAGTAATCATAATTCATCAAAACACAATAATAATATGCTTTTCTAGGCCACTAAGTAAGGACTAGAGTGTCACTGATAGCCATTATATCATAGGGTGTTAGCCAACTCAATAGGACAAGGCTATAGGTCAAATCATGATAATATATATATATATATATATATATATATATATATATATATATATATATATATCAAGTATAACAAGCTTAGGCCATTAGGATCATGCTAAATGGTCACAATGCAATTAGTGCGGAAATCAACATTGGATGAACCAACCCACTTTAACTGAAGAAATAACATAACAATCTTTGGATAATCAGCATATAATAACAACAAGAAGAAGCTATCAACATATCATAAGAGCGACGAGCTCCTGAGGTAATATAACAAGACACACTTTACACTGCTCAATCGACATTCTCTATATTTGACACCTAAAAGTGCAATATCCCATCCCTCCATAATATTAATACCATTAACATAAACATCAAAGTATATCACAACAACACAACAATTAGGCAATCCAGAGCCACAATATTTGAACACCACCTTGTGGCTGAAAAAAATGACAAAATGACATAAAACTCAAAAATATGTGGGAGGTAATTGGAGTGAACTTACCTTAACAAAAAGGTTCTTTTTATAAAGGGAAAAAGGAAAATATACCCCCGAACTTTTGAAAATGGTATGTCAATACCCTCCGTCATACTTTTCATCCATCAAAGCCCATGCCGTCCAATAATCAACACACATTTGCCCCTCCCACTAACGGAACCCTCAGCTTGTACACGAGGCGCAATTCTAAGCCACAACCTAAATTGACTAATTATTTAACCCAAATTTCAAAAACCCGCCCATGACCCATTCAACCCACCCGATTTACCCACAAATAAAGTATAGACCAATTCAGCCAATGTACCGGCCATCACCGTCGGAGATACCAAAAGAACCCATGAAATTTCTATCTCGTTTGTGGAGTCTCTCTATTTTTGAAGTATCTAAAGCTTTAGCTCTTCCTCAAGTTTTGCCTAAATCACTTTTTTCTGCTGCCCCTTCTTATATTGGGAGTGGTAGTGGTATCGGAGGATATTGCCGTAGAGTTAGATGAATCCGCCATTGTTTTCGGTAACCCTTCTTCTTTTGCATCTTCTGAAACTCTCAGCTTAATATGGAACACATTATGTCTGTTTCTGTAAGTATCATTTTTTACTGCTCAAAGGAATTTGGGAATTTGATTTTTTTTGTTTGTTTATTTCTGTTTTCAAGTGAAACCCATATTTTATTTTTGGTGTTTTTTGGTGGGTTTTACTCTTTTTTTTTGGATTTATGGGAAAACCAACTGAGTTTGCAGGACATTAATGGTGACACAACTTGTGACTGTTACTTTATGATTTCTTGAAAACATCAGTGTATTGAATTTATTTTTTGCTTTCACAAATGACTACTTTTACTCTCTCTTAGTTTTTCTTTGATTATTTTAATAGTTTAACATTCATCTGAATTGGTTTTGGACGCCTTTCTCGACAAGAACGACATAGAAATTCCATGGGTTCTTTGGTGTCTTCGGCGGCAGTGGCCGGTACATTGGTTGAATTGGTCCATAGTTTATTTGTGGGTAAATCAGGTGGGTTGAATGGGTCATGAACGGGTTTTTGAAATTTGTGTTAAATAATTGATCAATTTGGGTTATGGCTTAGGATTGCGCCATGTGTACAAGCTGAGTGTTTCGTTAGTAGGAGGGGTAAATGAGCACTGATTATTGGACGGCAGGGGCTCTGATGAACAAAAAGTATAACAGAGGGTATTGACATACCATTTTCGAAAGTTTGGGGGGTATATTTGTTCTTTTTCCCTTTTATAAATTAAATGAAACTGCCTCAACAGTTCAACATCATCTAAACTCCACAACCTGAAATCATCTCAACCAAAATGTTTGAAATATAAGGCTGAAAAATCTGTCTCGTTTGAAGAAACAACAAACTATCACAACCCAAAATACACCCTAGACGTGACATAGTGAATAGGATACCGAGAGATCCTAAGAAAGTCATTTGACATATGCATGACGTAATAAATTACAATTTAAGAGGTATAATTAATATAAGTCCCAAATCATAGAATGACATAAAAGATACCAACATAGTACATATGAGATATGCGGAAAACTACTAAGTCTTACATAAGCATTTCTAACATCATAAGAGTGGTTGGGACGTAACTCATACACCATGTACAAGTCTAAAATTGAAAGACCATAAAAGCAATTAAAGTGTCTATGGATTTCCCCTCAAGCCATGAGGACTCATCAATCTAGGTGATCAAGTTGCGCAGTCCTGATATAAGCAGGTCCAGGAGGAGGAGCGTCGAAGATATATTATGAGATAATATAGGCACAAATATGCATTAGTACGATGAATGTTCAAAGTATGGGGAAATGCATAAAAACATAGGCATGACAACATGAAGAAATTTAAACATGATATGCATGACCAAGTTAAAACATAGTAAGAGCTTTTAAAGAGAAACCATGAATCATAAACAAGATCAATGCATACTTTAAAATCATAAGGAAAACTTTCATAAAACCTTAGAAGAAAACGTAGTTAATTTTTGGGATATTTACCGTTAACAAATAATAAGACCATGTGAGCTATAACTTTTAATCCGGCATGAACACACCGAATAAGGGAATCTACTTGCCAAGGTGGATCCACTAGCTAGGTCATTTAAGATAATACTATGGGGGCATAGTTTGAGACAAGAGAATTGCTACTAAAGACCAAACATTTACTAACATTGGGGCCTCCATTCCAATGTCCTCTCGGTGCTAAGTAAATCCCAACGAAAAAGACATAATCATAATCATATCAAAATACTTAGAAAGATAAAATTAAAGACTACCAATCCAATCATTAGTTCATATTAGAATATCTCATTTCAAAACCATAATTTCATAACATATTCATAAAGACACTTACCTTTCTAAGCATCTAAATCATAATTTCATTCATACGTGAGAAAACCTTTCACAAATCCTTGATACTTATCTCAAAGGCATCCATAGTTAATAAATATTTATTTTTCATAAAGCATGCATAAATCCTCAATAAATCATTCATAAGTTCATATGCATGATTCAGAATTCATATTCATAAGGTAGACAAGGGCATGAGTCCATATGAAACCAATTGAAAATCATTTAATTTAATCAAATCATGAATAATAAGATTAAATATTAACAATTGAATCATAATAAATTTGATCCATAAAGAATAGCATGAAACCCTAATGGAATCGGGTGAAAGCAATTTAGGAGATTGAGATTATTTTGAAATCCAATAGATGAAAGGTAGCCATTTGTGAATTCTCATATACCTTGATAATAAAATTCCAAAAGAAATGGAGAATGAGACTTTGAAGCTCTTGAAATCCTAGTTCTTCACCGTGAAGCTCTTGAGATAATTTGGAGAAGAAGACTTGAGAGAATTTGAGAATTTGAGAGTTTGAGTGAATGGGTTAGGTTGTGAAGAGTAAAAGTTGTTTAAAAGGTAGTTATAGGGCTAAAATGATATAGTTTAGGGTAATTAAGTAGAAAATAACTAAAACACGCCTAATTAAAATTTGTCAAAAGACTGTAAGAGTTCGACGTATGGTTCGTAAGTTTCTATGGACCATACTGGTTAACCGTAGAATCACTTACTAGGACCATAAATCCTAGGAAAATTTGACTAGCAGGACCACGTTCAATGGTGAGCACCACGACCCGTGGTACCTCTCATGAAGCCTGGACAGTAGGCTGCCAAGTGGAGGGTATTTTGGGAAATTCTAAATCAAGTTAGCATTAAGTGAGGTCATTTGTAAGGTCCTAGTACACCTATATAAGATATTTAAACCCTTTAACCTCCCAAATTAAGTCATTATTTCCCTAGACCCAAATTAAATCCACAAAATCTCTCCTCTCAAATATTTCTCTCTCAAGAAGAAGAAGAAGAAGAGGGTTCAAGCTAGGTCAAATCCTCCAATATTTCAAGATTTTTTGAGGGATTTGTATCCAAGGTATGATAGATTATTCATCCATGGATTCTTCCATCCATGGAGCCCCCTAGAATTCCTCCAAGTTGATGAAGAATTCCCCAATTCAAGTTAGTGTTTCTTCCAATATTCTGGGTATTGTTGTATGTTGATCCAATTGAGTGGATGATGGTTTTTTATGATTGAATTAGTAGTATATCATGTTTTAAGATGAAATTACATGTCTAACCCATGTCTAGAGAGATGGAATTGATGTAAGTGGGTTTTATGTCTTGAAAGGGGAAATTGAGGATTTAAAGGTAATCTTCTAATATTGATGATATGTATAACAAATTGCTTGATATTAGGGCATATAGATATGAATTGAATGAGGTTAAAGTATACATGATGATCTATGACTAGTATTGATTAATATTGGGGCCATATGATAAATTAGGACTAGAATTGCTTAAGAGTAAAGCATGTATGAGAAAATATAGTAGACTTGTCTTAAAAGCTAGGCATGTATGATTATTATGAGATGTAATACTTTGAGGGCAAAGCATGAATGATGACTTATGATTATGAGGGCTTTTAGAGTAAAGCTTGTATGATGAACTATGAATGTTAGGGCTTCGAGAAGTAAAGTTAATATGCATGTTGATTTGAATATGTCATTATTGTGGGAGGACTTTACCCACATGGCCTATATTATGAGTATATGAGATTATGCATGTCCGTATAGAACCTATCTAAATGTTTTATGAACACTTTAAGAGTGAAGTGTTAATCACTATGATATGTTGTTGAAATGATATTCTCATATACACACTTATGCATAAATATGATATGAGATGAAAGGTTCTCTCACATAGAATGATTCTAGGTTGAAAGGCTTGGTCACGTAAAATGAATCAAAGCATGTTAGACTAGAATAGCTTGAGGTTGTGACACAAGATCCCTTCATAAATAACTTCACTTGGTAAGACAAGACCATTTCATGGTAGCTTGAGTAGGAGACCTCATGGTAGCCTTGGATTGAGAAATCATACCCTTCCTAAGGTTAGCTTGCACTAGTATCATATTATGCTTGCATGGTAGCATGACTTGGTTAGGCCAAACCATTTTATTGGTAGCTAAGATGGAGCAATAGTACCCTTCCTTGTGTAGCTTGGACTTGCATGATAGTATGCTTTCCATGGTAGCTTGGTTTAACATAATGTAGTTATGTTAGCAAGATGATTAGCTTTGTCTTGCCTAGTATAGTGCTATTCCTTGGTAGCCTAGAAATGATAACTAGTAAATCATTTATGTATGATGGCCTATAATGGTACTTAGTATGGATTGGATTATGGAATCTTATCCATGCATTGCACAATTATGACTTCAAGCTACTTATGAAGTGTTTCTCTTATATGTTGTATGCATAGCTTGGATTGTTGCTATAGCTGCTTTCCTTGATATGGTTGACTAAAGGTGAAGATTCCATTGTCTATGAGAAGTGAGCTAAGGATGAGATCCAAAGATGGTAAGTATGATTATGATGGCCTAAAAGTGGTACTTAGCATGGGTGAGATTATGGGGTCTTATTCATGCATTTCACAAGTATGCTTTGAGGTTGCTTGAGAAATAGTTCTCTTACGTTATGAAGATTTAAGTATTGGCTATACTTATGAATATGATATATGTCTTATGGTTATGGATTATGCATTATGTTGACTAATGCTTATATTATGTTTATATTAGAGATTATGCTTATGATTATGTTGTTATGCTCTTATGATGTTATGTTAGCTATCAGATTTAGTACATTTTGTACTAACGCATAGCCTTGCCTACATTCTTATCAAATATAGGGTCCATCTATCTTGAATTCCATCCCCGTGGCTAGGTTCTTAGTAGAAGCAAGGAGTTGAAGATTTGGTGAGTCCTCATAGCATCGAGGATTTGCCCACCTTTCTTTTATGTTTAGAACTATTGTATGGGTTGTGTCCCAAGAGTTATTTAAAGTTGTTTTAGATGGTGTGAGACAATGTTAAAGACTTCTGCTTCATTTTATGAGTTTGATTGTATTGGAAAAATGTTTTAAATTTCTGCACTTTTCTATTATCTTATGTTATGATATGCTAAGAGGTTTGTATGAGACCCCTTCGGGGTTTAGTACACCTTGTTACATCTAGGGTGTACCCCTGGGTCATGACAAGCTTTGTAATCACAACACAAAGTTTAGAATGGTTTTAGGATGTCTCAAACTACATCTAGTAGTGTCTTGTTCATAAGTGTGAAGTGCGCCACATTTATGAATGAGAATCTATTAGATTCTTAGGAAACTTCACTTCTTCATTCTCTAAGTCGTGCCATAGAGTTTAACTCCACTAGGTCTTTATCCTAATCCGTGCCCTATGGTTTTCAGGATATGACTACTACAAGGGCTAATGCTAGAATTAATAAGGGAGACAATGTGGAGTAAGAGGTTCATTTCCAAGCTCCAATTGACCCTATAGGGGAGAATGTGACTAATGCGGAGTTTAGGTCGGCTATCCAAATGTTGGCTCAAGCAGTGGCGGCTCAATTCAATAGAGAGGTTGTAGCTCCATTGTATCCTAATGTGAATTCGGTGGCTTCAAGAGTTAGGGATTTTGCTAGAATGAACCCTCCTGAATTTTATGGCTCCAAAGTGGAAGAGGATCCTAAAGGGTTTATAGATGAGGTTTATAAGGTACTTGCTATCATAGGGGTGACTTCGGTAGAAAAAGTGGAGCTAGCCGCTTACCAATTGAAAGATGTCGCTCAAGTGTGGTATGAACAATGGAAGGATGGGAGGCCAATTGGAGTAGGTCCCATAGAGTGGGAAGTGTTCAAACTAGCATTTCTTTATAGGCTCTTTCCTTGAGAGTTGAGGGAAACTAAGGTGGAAGAGTTCATAAACCTTAGGCAAGGTAGCATGAGTGTTAAGGAGTATGCCTTGAAATTTACCTAACTATCCAAGTATGCTCCAACTATAGTGGCGGATTTGAGGGATAAAATGAGTAGGTTTTTGATAGGCGTGTTCGATATGGTAGCAAAAGAATGTCGTACGACAATGCTTCATCATGATATGGATATCTCACTTCTTATTGTGTATGCCCAACAAATTGAGGAGTCAAAGCTCAAAAAAGAGAAATCTAGGGAGAAAAAGAGGTCTAGAATGGATAATGATAAGTCCTTTCATGATGGGTCCGATGGACATGATCGTTCTAAGAATTGACAAAGGTTTTCCGGACAAGGTTATTCTAATGCTTCTAAGTATAAGGAGGATAGGGTGTCTAACCCTATGCCACAAGGAATTAGTAATGAGTTCCCATGGCCTACTTGTGCTAGGCGTGGAAAGATACATGAGGGTAGATATTTAGCCGGCAAAGAGAGTTGCTTTAGTTGTGGTGAATATGGTCACAAAATGAAGAATTGTCCAAAGGCAAAGGCAATAAGAAGAGAGGGTAAGCAAGTTCCTCCTAGTGGTTCTGGTATGTGTTTTGTGCTTATTTAGATTCCGGTATTGTTTGTCTTTTGTGACTTGATATGCTAGACTTTGATGTTGTCTTTAATATGAATGGGCTTTATTGTTGTTATAGTTGTATTGATAGTAGAATCCTTCTTGACCATTATTAGTTTTGAGGTATGTTGAAAGATTTGATGAGTAGAGTGTTTAGATAATACCTAGATGTAGTAATTAGTAGACTTCTATAAAAGGGTGGTAGTGGTATAGTTTACCATGGTTTAGAGTCATCTTGTGTGATGAATGTGAAAGCTTAGTGATAACTTAATCCGACCTTAGTTGAATTGAAATGAATGATGCTTAGAAAGTCTGTTTAGGCTTGCTTCCAAGGGGGAGATGATGTGCTTAGTTAGCAAGGTAGTTGAGTGTTCCTAATGTTTATGAGTTGGGTTTTCTTAAATCTCTCACCTTAGAGAGGTGTAATGAGTTAAGAAGTTTAGTCCCCGTTTGTAAACCCATATGTACCCTTGAGATGATAAGTTCCTCTTTGTTTGTATTATGTTTTGGATTCATGTGCATTTAGATGTTTTACCATGATTTCCTTATGTTATGCATGTTCATGAAAGCTTGTGTTTAATGGTTTATATAATAGATTTTCCTCATGTTGTAATGCATTAGTATGAGTTGCATATAGACTTCATGAGATGACTAGAAGAACATGATTTAGCTTGGAGTTAAAAGTTCATCCTTGAATGTATGCCATAAGTATAGGCTGCATATAGGCTCCATGAATTTTGTTGAGCATGTTTTAGCTCGGAGATGGTAGTTCCTCCTTGGACATGATTAGTTAAGGGATTTCATGCATAATGGGTTGTTAGATGTAGTTCCTACCTTCCATGTGATGCATTGCGTATATGTAGCTTGGAGTTGATGTTTTCCTCCTTGGTCATGTGCATTTAGATGTGTTGCATGCATGGTGGGCTGCTAGTCTAGAGTAATTTCCTTTAGGAGGTGCCTAGAACGTCATTTGAGGACAAATGTCCCTAAGGGAGAGATATTGTAACACCCCATAGTCTAGTAGGCCACCAAAGGATAAGTGTGGGTGCAACAAGTCTAGACTAGAGGGAAAGAGCCAAGGCAAAGGGGCAAGGCCCAAGGCTACCCCAACCTTGGCAAGCACTGCCTCATCTTCATGACCACCACCATAGCTAGTGATGAGGACCACGGCTCGTGGAGTGGTCCGTGGATTTTGTGCAGTAGCTCCCTAAGAGCTGCCTAAAGTTGGTTCATCACCACAAGCCGCTTCACAGTCAGTGGTGAAGGCAACGACCCGTGGGAAGGCTCGTGGTCATGCCTTGAACTTTTAGAGGCCAAGCCAAGTAGCCTAGATACTGGTCCAAGGACCATGAGCAGGACCACGGTCAGTGGTGAGGACCACGACTCGTGGTACCTCTCGTGAAGCCTACATAGTAGGCTGCCAAGTGGAGGATATTTTGGGAAATTCCAAATCAAGTTAGCATTAAGTGAGGTCATTTGGTATTGTCCTAATACACCTATATAAGCTATTTTAAGCCTTTAACCTCCCCAATTATGTCATTATTTATCAAGACCCGAATTAAATCCCGAAAAGCTCTCCTCTCAAATATTTCTCTCTGAAGGAGGACGAGGAGGAGGAGGAGGAGAAGAAGAAGAAGAAGAAGAAGAAGAAGAAGAAGAAGAAGAAGAAGAGGTTCAAGGTAGGTCAAATCCTCCAATCTTTCAAGATTTTTTGAGGGATTTATATTCAAGGTATGCTAGCTTATTCATCCATGGATTATTCCATCCATTGTGCCCCCTATAATTCCCCCAAGTTGATGAAGAATTCCCCAATTCAAGTTAGGGTTTCTTCAAATATTGTGGGTATTGTTGTATGTTAATCCAATTGAGTGGATAAGGGTTGTTTATGATGGAATTAGTATTATATCACGTTTTTAAGATGAAATTACATGTTTACATGTCTAACCCATGTTTAGAGAGATGAAATCAATGTAAGTGGGTTTTATGTCTTAAAAGGGGAAATTGAGGATTTAGAGGTAATCTTCTAAGATTGATGATATGTATAGTAGATTGCTTGATATTAGGGCATATAGATACGAATTGAATGAGGTTAAATTATACATGGTGATCTATAACTAGTATCGATTGAGATTGGGGCCATATGATGAATTATGACTAGAATTGCTTAAGAGTAAAGCATGTATGAGAAATTATGAGTAGACTTGTCTTAAGAGCTAGGCATGTATGATGTTTCTGAGATGTAATACTTTGAGGGCAAATCATAATTGATGACTTATGATTATTAGGGATTTTAGAGTAAAGCTTGTATGATGAACTATGAATGTTAGGGCTTTGAGAAGTAAAGCTAATATGCATGTTGATTTGAATATTCTATATTATTGTGGAAGGACTTTACCCACATGACCTAGATTATGAGTATATGAGATTATGCATGTCCTTATAGAACGTATGCAAATGCTTTATGAACAGTTTGAGAGTGAAGTGTTTATGACTATGAAATGTTGTTGTGTTTTTGAAAGGATATTCTCATATACACACTTATGCATGAATATGATATGAGATAAAAGGTTCTCTCACATAGAATAATTTTAGGTTGAAAGGCTTGCTCACCTTAAATGAATCAAAGTATGTTAGACTAGAATAGCTTGAGGTTGTGACACAAGATCCCTTCATGAATAACTTGACTTCGTAAGACAAGACCATTACATGGTAGCTTGAATAAGAGATCTCGTGGTAGCCTTGGATTGAGAAATCATACCCTTCCTAAGGTTAGCTTGCACTAGTATCATATTATGCCTGCATGGTATCATGACTTGGTTAGGCCAAACCATTTCATTGGTAGCTAGGATGGAACAATAATACCCTTCCTTGTGTAGCTTGGAATTGCATGATAGTATGCTC
Organism: Solanum commersonii; assembly: GCA_029007595.1. Classification (NCBI taxonomy): domain Eukaryota; kingdom Viridiplantae; phylum Streptophyta; class Magnoliopsida; order Solanales; family Solanaceae; genus Solanum; species Solanum commersonii. Next base: position 180,647 of record JAJTWQ010000010.1, on the reverse strand, counting down.
TCCATGGTAGCTTGGTTTAGCATAATTTAGTTATATTATCTAGATGATTAGCTTGGTCTAGCCTAGTAAAGTGCTATTCCTTGGTAGCCTAGAAATGATGAATAGTAATCATTTATGTATGATGGCCTAAAGTGGTACTTAGTATGGGTGGAATTATAGGGTCTTACCCATGCATTGCACAAGTATGACTTGAAGCTACTTATGAAGTGTTTCTCTTGTATGTTGTATGCTTAGCTTGGATTGTTGCTATAGTTGCTTTCCTTGATATGGTTGACTAAAGGTGGAGATTCCCTTGTCTATGAGAAGTAAGCTAAGGATGAGATTCAAAGATGTTAAGTATGATTATGATGGCCTAAAAGTGGTACTTAGCATGGGTGAGAATTTGGGGTCTTATCCATGCATTTCACAAGTATGCTTTGAGGTTGCTTGAGAAATAATTCTTTTATGTTATGAAGATTTAAGTATTGTCTATGCTTATGAATATTATGTATCTCTTATGGTTATGGATTATGCCTTATGTTGACTAATGCTTATATTATGTTTATATTAGAGATTATGCTTATTATTATGTTTTTATGCTCTTATTATGCTATGTTAGCTATCAGATTTAGTACATTTTGTACTATCGCATACTCTTGCCTACATTCTTATCAAATGTAGGGTCCGGCAATCTTGAGTTCCATCCCCATGGCTAGGTTCTTAGTAGAAGCAAGGAGTTGAAGATTTGGTGAGTCCTCATAGCATCAAGGATTTTCCTACCTTTCTTTTATGTTTAGAACTATTGTATGGGTTGTGTCCCAAGAGTTATTCAAAGTTGTTTTAGATGGTTTGAGACAATGTTAAAGAATTCCGCTTCGTTTTATGAGACTTCGATTGTATTGGAAAAATGTTTTAAATTTCCGCACTTTTTTATTATCTTATGTTATGATATGCTAAAGGTCTTGTATGAGATCCCTTTGGGGTTGAGTACGCCTTGTTACATCTAGGGTGTACCCCTCGGTCATGACATAGACATTTTCCAAAAATTAAATTGGTTGATAAGACTTCCTTTCTATGGCCCGTAATACTTTCTATGGTGCGTAGGTTGGACTTATAGATCACCACAATAGTGCCAAATATGCAATTTTCCCTTTTCAATTCAACGTCTAATTTCTGATGTGTTACACAAATGAAGCCAAAATCGACAAGAAAGCTATATCACGTTGATGAGCTCGCAATGTTGAGCAACTTCTACTAAACTTTCACCTTGAATGAATTACCACCCATCAAGGATTTAGTAGCTTGGTTTCTGATTTTTGTGAGTTCTTAGATTATTTCTTAGGAAAATAATATGAAGAAGGTGGATATATATAAAGAATCACTGACTTAGAGGCTAGGGGTGTAATCACCCTCTATGTTATTTTTGTAGTATTGCCGACTTTTCTTTATTTAGAGCATTCCTATAGAGTTCCCAAGTCATTTATGACTTGTTAGGAATGAGATTTCAGTTACCTGGTTGTTCATTTGTATTTTGTGCAAGTTTATGTGTTTTAGAGCTTTCAAAACTTGAATGGTTGACTCCAGTCATACGTTTAGGAAGACAACCTTAGAATGTAATTATGATAGTTTTGTTATCTCCACGACATCAAGTTTGGTCTAGAAGGACCTTTGTAACACCTTAAATTAGAGAAAGGCTAGAAAGGGGTTAAGCGAGCAGGTCAAGAACCCAAAAGTGGACCATGGAACCCTCTACGAAGCCCTAGACAAGCCGTGAAGGGGACCACGGTCTATTAAGAGGCTCGGGTAAGTTTACAAAACCTACCCTAGGCAGGTGTCACTCATAGGAATGCCCAGACGACTCGTGGTGATGTTAATGGACCGTCAAACGGGTTGTCAAGTGGCCTAATCAGGAGGGGTTTCTCCCCTAGTCACTGTTAACACCCACAAACGTCTAAACGGTTAGTGAAGCTCTACACGGACCGTGAAGTCATCTGTGAAGGAGACTTGTCAGACTTAGAGTTTAGGGTCAACTTCAAAAAATATATTTTTCAGTACAAAATAGTGAAGCCTTGTCCAGCAGATCATCTTCACCACCTGCTAGACGGACCGTGGTGCTCTAGACGACCCTTGAAGTCACTTTGTCCTCTTTTAAGTCAGGGGCTTTAGGGTTGAACATCTCCAATTTCACTATTGATTTCAAGCTTTTGGCATCAAGGTATGATTGTATTCACCTATGAAGTCCTTTCCTCCATAAGGCTCCTAAATTCTCCTATTTTCACAAGCTAGAATCTCCAATTGAAGTTAGGGTTTTTACTCAATCTCATGGGTTCTTTTCAGTTACGGTATTATTAATTGATTTATGTCATTTTATGCATGAATTGAAGAAAATGTATGTTTCTAAGTTGAATCCCCACGAACCCATATGAAATCCATGTTTTCTAGAATTGATTATATGATAAAGCTTTTGAATCATGAAAGATGAGTTTATGAAGATATGTATGTTCTTTATGAAACTGATGAAAAATGATTTAAGTTGCTTCGAGAGTGAAAGAATTTCTCACATACACATGAAATCATGATTCAGAATGGGTTTTTCACCTAAAGTTTTTTCTCAACTAAAATTAGAATCAAGATTTAGGAGATATTCTAATGACACCTAGCTTGGATGGGCTACTTGATGTAACTTCCATGGGTGATAAGGCAAGTGATGATTACCCATGCCTCTTAATGATAAGACAAGTTAAGATAATTACTATTTTGTGGGATTTATGCTTAGCACCGAGAGGATATTGAGATGGAAGCTCTCTTGTAGCTTGAAGTCAGGTTTCTAGTAGCAATCTCCTTATCCCATACCTATGTGACCCCAGATTGTCTTAGACAGACATTAGCTAGTGGATCCACATAAGCTAGAAGTTTATGGTCTTACCTTGGCAGGTAGAACACCCCTTTTCGGTGTGGGGTAGACACCAGATTCAATGTTAATAGTTCACATGGTCTCAATGTCGGTTAAAGGTAAATCTCCCACAAGAATGAACTAAGGTTACTTCTAGAAGTATCTCACAAATATCTTAAAGTTGTTAGCTTGCATTGAGCATGTTTTATGATTTATGTCTTCGAACCCTTTTATCTCATTATTTAGCATGGTCATTGCATGTCAAGAAAAGGTCTTTTTAGCATGATTTCATACTTTTATACATTGTTATCATACTTGGTACATTTTTATACTAATGCATACTCTTACCTAGTTTCTTTTAAAAATGTAGGGTCTGACGCTTCAATTTTGCGTCCCCGTGCTAGAGATCGCCTTAGTAGATATTAAAGATTGGTGAGTCCTCATGTTTCAAGAATCGAGCCTTTATTTCATATTGTCTTTACATTTCCAATTTGTATGTGATGTACAGGTTATGTCCCGATCACTCTTGATGTACTAGTTTGCTTTGAGACTATGTTAGACTTCCGTTACAATTTATAAACTCTTGTGTTTTGAAATTTTCATTTTAAATCTCTTGATTTTCTATTATCTTGTGTGATGTATGCTAGGTGCCTTGTGTAAGGCCTCTTGGGGTCTTATACACCATGTTACACCTAGGGTATATTTTGGGTCGTGACAAACTTGGTAATCAGAGTACAAAATGTTTAGGAAACTCCACTTCTTTCATTACTCTAAAGTCGTGTGATAGAGTTTAACTCTATAATGTCTATATCCTAATTATTATCTGATGCTCTATATGATATGGCCCCTCGAAGAGCTTATGTTAGGAGGAATGTGAATGAGAATATGGAATGAGAAGTTCCTCCTAAAGCTCCTTAAGTTTCGGTCAACCCTTTGGCCGAATAATTTACTAATGCGAGTTTAGGACTACTTTTCAATTGTTGTCTCAATCCAATAGGGAGGTTGTGGTCCTCGTGAACCCAAATGTGGGTACAACGACATTTAGAATGAGAGAATTCACTAGAATGAATCCTCTAGACTTTCATGGTTCTAAGGTTGAGAAAGATCATCAACAGTTCATTGGTGAAGTGTATAAGGTGTTGATGATCATGGGAGTGATGTTGTTGGAAAGGCGGAATTAGCCGCTTATCAACTTAAGGGTGTTTCTCAAATATCGTTCAATCAATGGAAAGATGAGAGGGCTAAAGATGCAGGTCCTCTTGATTGGGAAAAGTTCAAGGTTTATTTCCTTGATAGGTTCTTTCCTCTTGAGATAAGGGAGGTAAAGATACTTGAATTCATCAACCTTCGTCAAGGTAACATGAGTGTGAAAGAATATGCTTTGAAGTTCACACAATTATCTAAGTATGATCCTACCATTTCGGGTGTATCCGAAATATTGGTTAAGGAATGTCGTACTGCCATGCTTATCAATTATATGGACATTTCTCATCTTATACTTCATGCTCAACAAATAAAAGAGGAGAAACTTAGGGAAATAGCTAGGGAGACAAAGAAGGCAAGGACCGGTGATGGTAACTTCTCACATTCAAGGTCCGATGGACATGGTCGTTCTAAATTCTGACAAAGGTCTTTGGATCAAGGTTTCTCCATTGATCTCCTAAGTTAAACAAAGATAGGGTGTCTAACCTAAACCTCAAGGAGGGAATGGTGGTGGATCTTCATTGTCTACTTGTGCTAAGTGTGGAAGAAAGAAAGAGGTTAAATTTCTAGTTGGTTCTAATGCATGATTTAGTTGTGGCAAGACGGATCATAAGATAAGGGATTGTCCCTCAGTTGCTAAGAATGAAGGAGATAATCGTTGATGGGCTCAACCTTACCCTTCATCGAGTTCTAGTTGAAGTCAGAAGCAAAACTGATTCTATGCATTTCAGACTTGTCATAAATAAGAGGGTTCTCTTGATGTGGTTACCAATATGTTGAAAGTCTTCCAATTTGATGTTTATGCTTTACTTGACCTCGATTCTACCTTGTTTTTTGTGACACCATATGTGGATATGAGGTTTGATATTCTTTTGGATAGGTTGTTAGATCCTTTCTCTGTATGTACTGCAGTTGGTGATTTTATTGTGGCTAAGAGAGTCTACAGAAATTGTCCCGTCTCCTCATCCCATAGAGTCACTCATGTTGACATGTAGAGCTTGATAAGCAAGATTTTGATGTTTTCCTTCCTATGGATTGGTTGCATTCATTTTATGCGTCTATTGATTGTAGAACATGAGTGGTCAAGTTCCAGTTTCCAAATGAACTCATCCTAGAGTGGGAAAGAGGAAATTTTATGTCAAAAGGTCGGTTTGTTTTTTGTCTTAAAGCTAGAAAGATGATTTATGAAACACCTACTCTCGAGTCGGTCCCCATTGTAAATGAGTTTTTGGAGGTGTTTCTAGATGATCTACTCGGTATTCCACCCGAAAGAGAAATAGACTTCAGCATTGACCTTCTCCTAGAGACGCAACCTATCTTTATTCCTTCTTATCATATGGCTCCGGCAGAACTTAAGGAATTAAACAAGCAATTGAAAGATTTGTTGGATAAGGGTTTCATCCGACTAAGTATCTCTCCCTGAGGTGCTCCAGCAAAGAAAGATGGTTCAATTTGTATGTGTATTGACTATTAGCAATTGAACAAGGATACATATCCTTTCCCAAGGATAGATTACTTGTTTGATCAACTTCAATGAGCGAGTTACTTCTCTAAGATTGACATTCGGTTGGGTTATCACCAATTCAGGGTGAAAGAAGATGACAGTCCGAAGACAACTTTTCAAACTTGATATGGTCATTATGAGTTTTTGGTAATGTTTTCTGGTTTGACTAATGCTCCGACCGCATTAATGGATTTGATGAATAGGGTGTTTAGACAATACATTGATATGTTTGTGATTGTTATCATTGATCTATTCAAGGAGTGCAGACGAGCATACCGATCATTTGAGGATTGTGTTGCAAATTCTCAAGGACAAAGAACTCTTTGCGAAGTTTAGCAAATGCGAGTTTTGGTTAAGGTCTGTAGCTTTTATTGGTCATATTTCCGGCAAGGGCATTAAGGTAGATCCTAAGAAGACGAAAGCAGTTAAGAGTTGGCCTAGAACTCTATCCCCTTTAGATATTAGAAGTTTTTTGGATTTGGTTGGTTACTATAGAAGGTTTGTTAAGGGTTTTTCTTCGATTGCTTCTCCACTGACGACATTGACCCAGAAGAAGATTAAGTTCATATGGTCCAAAGAGTGTGAAAAGAGTTTCCAAGAGTTAAAAGATACACTTACTTCCGCTCCGGTGCTGAATTTACCAGAAGGAACATATGGATTTGTTGTTTATTTTTATGCCTCAAGAATTGGGCTAGGATGTTTCCTTATGAAAAATGGTAAAGTCATTGCCTACACTTCAAGGCAACCTAAGATTCGTGAAAAGAATTATCCTATCCATGACCTTCAACTAGCAGCAGTTGTGTTTTCTCTATATATTTGGAGGCATTATTTTTATGGTGTTCATATTTAGTAAAATGTGTTTAAATAGAAAGATTTAAATCTTCGCCAAATAAGTTGAGACAATGTAACACCTAGAATTCAAAAGATGAGAAATTGCAGCTTTTCCAGGATCTGGTGCCAATACCAACGGAGACACCGACGGTCTGTGATCTGCCACACGGTCCGTAGGTAGGCCTGTGGTTGGCCAATCCAAGTTTTCCAAAAATTTGAAGGTTTCAGTATTTTCATACGATTCACCAGGACAACCCCTTGTCCTATGCACGAGTCGTAGGTAGGTCTCATAGGTGAGTCTCAGTCTTAGTGGGATTTTAAGAGATTTTAGCTGGACCTATGAGGGTCATGTATGGACCATAGGTTGACCGAAAGATTGTACATGGGTCCCGTCATTCGAAGGCCTAGAGAACAAGTCTTTGAACCCATCGATGGTCGACCAGGACGGTCAGTAGGTGGACCCATGGACCATAGATCCACACCATTGACGGGGTCAACAATTATTTTAGAAGGACTTTTGGGTCGTTTTCTAATTATTCTAACCCAATACTATGTCTTTTTATCTTCTATTAGAAGCCCTTTATAAACATTTTGAACCCCAAAATTTCCTAATTCAATTCATTCTCTCATATTTCTAAAAGAAGAACAAGTTCATCCTATCCAATATTTCTCTCTCTAGAAGCTTGAATAAGAAGACTAGGGTTTCAAGTCGAGTCTCCAATTCTACCATTCCTCCATAGAGTTGCTAAATTTCCCAATTTTGAAGTTAAAAATTCCCAATTGAAGTTAGGTTTTTTTTTCTATGTTATGGGTTCCTTTCAATATTCATATAATTGATTGTTTTATGATTTATTAAGCGTGAGTTGAGATAATTTCATACTTTTAAGATGAATCCCCGTGAGCCCATGCTTAATCCATTTTTTCTAGATTATGTTCATTAATGAGTTCTGAACTATGAAAGAGGATTTTATGAAGATATGCATGTTCTTATGACATTGATGAAATATGTTGCTTTGAGAGTAAAGCCTAAATGATGTTGTTGATTGTTGTGAAAGGATTTCTCACATAATTACTCAATACATGAATGTGAAAGGTTTTCTTATATAAAGGATTCTAAGGTTGAAAGGTCTTCTCACCTAAAATGAATCAACATCAGGGAGCTATTCTAATGATGAGACAAGAGGCGATTACCCACGTCCTCTAATGTTAAGAAAAAAGGTGATTACTCATATCCCCATAGTCATAGACAAGAGGCAATTATCCATGTCCCTAAAAGATAAGATGAATATGATTGATGGCTTTTTTGTGGGAATTAAGCTTAGTACTGAGTGGAAAAGTGATGATTACGCGTGTTCGATAAATTATGTGCCACCATAGGATGATTGTATTAGATAGACATTAGCTAGTGGATACACGTAAGCTAGAATTTCATGGTTCTTACCTTAGCAAGTGAGAACACCTCTTTTTGGTATGGGGTAAACACCAGATTTTGTGTTAAAGCTCACATGGTCTCTATATAGGTTAAGGCTAATTTCCCACAACAAGTATAATGATGAACTAAGGTTACTTCAAGAAGTATCTTCACAAGTGTTTCAAAGATGAGTTTTACTTGCACTTGACCATGCTTATTATGGTATTTTCTAACCTTCTCTTATGGTTTTAACTTGGTCTTTGCATGAGATGAAAGGTTCTTTTTAGCATGATTTTTACACCTCTATGCATTTCTATTATACTTGGTACATTTTTGTACTAACACATACTCTTGCCTACATTCTTATAAAAAATGTAGGGTCCGATGCTCCGATTTCGCATCCTCGTGGCTAGAGTTCACTTAGTAGATATTGAAAATTGGTGAGTCCTCATTCTCCGAGGACCGAGCCTTTATTTCATATTTTCTTTACATTTTCAGTTTTGTATGTTATGTACGGGTTATGTCCCGATCACTCTTGATGTACTAGATGGCTTCGAGACTATGTTAGACTTCTGTTACATTTTATGAACTCTTATGTTTTGAAATTGTCGTTTAAAATCTCTTGATTTTCTATTATCTTGTATGATGTATGCTAAGTGGCTTGTGTAATGCCTCTCCGGGTCTTGTATGCCATGTTACACCTAGGGTATACTTTGGGTTGTGACAATCATGAAATGTATGTTTGACAAAAAAAATTAATACTATAAATGAAATGTCATAAATTATTAAAAAATTTGACAAAAAAATAATCTATAAAGTCTAACTAAAAAATAAATGACTTGCAATGTAAAATCTCAAGTCAATACTACTAAAACAAATGAAATTGAAAATATAACATAAGGTCTAAATTCAAAACAAAAAAAATTAACATAATACATTTATATCAAATTGCAACCTAACATACATAAATATGATTTAAAAGAAAAGAAAAATGTAATTATATAACCTTACTCAACAATGAATTTTACTTTAATTTAAAAATTAGAATGCTAACAAAATTATGCTAATGAAAAATAAACATGACATAAAAAATAGATAATACGAAAAATTACATGGAATCACATGAAATAAATGTTGAGAATGAGAAAGAAATGAGATATAAATAATAAAAAATAAAAAATATTTTTTTTGAATAATAAAAATAAAAAAGGAATTTAAAATAATATAAAATAATAAAATAAAATAAAAAATAAAGAAATTTTTTAAAGTAGTCAGCTTGTAATTACATCTTGTAGTTACCAGTAATTCAGAGTCTCTACCTAAGAATTGGAGAATGTAATTACTCCCTCTCAATTACTTGTTGACCTAGTAATTACATGACCAACCAAGCACATCAGACAGTATAATCACACCCAATTACACAAAATCAAATTATCAACGATTGTAACACATTGAAAATTGGAAGTTGAATAGGAAAGGAAAAGTTAAGCTTTGACACATGTCACGCCCTGAGCCTACATTTTGGACGTTGTCGGCACTCGAGAATCGTTGTTGGTCCCAAGAGAACCCTTGACATGTCCAACTATGACACATATGATTGAATAGAATACACAGAAGCTTTAATAGATGAGTATTCAAAACAGTTAAAGAACTTTAAAAACAACATCTACAAATACTTAATATAAATAGTAAGTGTTTAATAAAACATTTGAGAAAGATATTGGAAATTGTCTAACTCTACCCATACATGATGCCTCTACAATCTGAAGATTGGTGTTGGGACAAGACCCACGACACCTTAAAATCCTAATACTACAAAACGATGAAAATGGAGTTCTACGAAAGCAAGTAGATCTCACCGAAAGCTGACGAGTAGAAGAAGTGATCTCAACGAAATGCATGTCGATGATCCTAAATACCTAAATTTTCATTATGAAATGATAAAGGTAGAATGAAATCAGTACATTTAATGTACGAGTATGTAATATGATTGAATAAAATAATAAATGAACTTATGATTGAATATATATCAAGTAAGACAATATATAAACAAGTAGTGAAACCATTTGTACTTTACAATAAGATACAAATAAAAATAATATGAGTATAGAAAACTTTACTCTGTGGGGAGTTTCTCTAACCGAAAACCATCACTTTGAACCTAGCGATGATACAACATTTCACCCACGTTGCAAGGTCATCTTATACTTTTTTGGGGTATAGGATGCAAACTATAATTGTGGATCCATCCAATAAGACTTCTCGAGGGTGTGAAGAGTCGCCCAAAAAGTCGGTACGATCCTATCCTACGCTGGTTACGTAGTTTTATGGGACTTTGATTTAAAAATAGACTCTTACCCAATTTGGTGCTTGATACTACTCCAAAAATAATTAATAATTAATATCAATTATGCTCAATCACCTTTTATAGAGAAAGGGATTGTTACTTTAGTTGACTTTACTTTACTTTCACTCTTTTTACTGAAGTACTTTTTAGAAAATCAATTATATTATTTTTCTTTCTCAACTATCAAATAGTACATATGAAATCATTTTATTCTTTCTTTAAACCCTCTTTTTAAAACATGGATTTAAAACATTTACTTGTGGGCTTGTCAAGTTCGAAATTAATGTATAAAAAATCTCAATAAATAATCTCTATAAGCATGAATTTTATAAATATTTGCGTTCATGTAATATGAAGCATAAATATAAAAATTTTAGAATTCAATATGCATAATAGAAATCAAAATCTCAACGGTTAAGGAATCATAACTCAGAATAAGAAACACAACTGAATTTGAATTTCAAGAGGCTACGGATAAAACTCTAAATATAACATTTTTACTGACTGAATTGAGATTTAGAATGTGAGGATGAACTAGTTCAACACTATGATTAACCTTATACATACCTGGAAGAACAAGGTTCTTAAAGAATTTTGAAGGAGAACTTCATTGGAAACCTTGAAACCCTAGGTTTTGTCTTCCTTGAGGTTTTCTTTACGAGTTGGGAGAGTAGAGAGCGTAGAAATAAATCAAAATTGAGTACTTCGTGGAATATATTTCCCTAATTGAAATTAAAACGTCATGGATTGGGCTTAAGAAAAGTGGGACAATACAAAAAAAAAACAACTTTAAAAGTTGTCAAAATATTCCACGAGGCTATCTACATTTTGTGGTTTGATCTACGGACCGCAGATCCCATCCATGAAATTCATATTGAAATTTTAAGGCTAAAAGGTTCATTCTAAAGACCCAAACTACGGCCCATTGAAGTTTTTATGACTCGTAGATGGGCCTGTATGAATTGGACCCAAAACTTGACTTCCAGGACTTTTTTCCACGAGTTGAAAGTACGGGTCATAGAAAGTTCTATGGCCCATAGAAGTGATTCATATGACACTGACTCAGTAAGCTCTATTGTGGTAGTCTCTGCTAAAATGGTAATACATTCTAACTCCTAACTTGAAATGAGGCAAAATTGGTGGAGTTGGAAAATGGGCTGATAGGACTTTAATTTGATAGGTTATGGGCCATCTAATTCTTTATATACTGGGAGATATGATAATTTGAAGTTGACTTAAGTAAAACTTATATCAAAACTTAATCGTTAAGGAAGCTTTCAACTCAACTTTGTGCTAGAGAATTTTAGTGACCTTGATTCATATACAAATCCATTTTCACACTAAAGACTGGACCTTAACACGTAAAAACAATTTAAGAATCACCTGATACGACCTTATATGCAAATAAAGAAAGTTCATATCTTAGCTTAGAAATTATTGGGGTGTTAAAATACTAATGCAGTGATCTACGAGTCCTAACTATGGACCGTAGGAATTCCTATAGGCCAAAGGAAGAAGGATAGGATCATATTTAAGGTTTGGAATTTTCTAGTCCAGTAAGTTGACCTACAAGTAAACATGATGATTTGTTGACTGATTTGTAGAGTTTATTCAGAGAAGTGGGTTGAGACCTCAGATCTATTAAAGGAATTGACAAGTCGTCATGTGGTCTATGGGTCGTAGGTGGGATCCATAGAAGTGTTCCAGAATTAATGCAATTTTTTACTTGAACTTGGGATCTATAAGCCGTAGAAAGTGGTACGGGCTGTAGACAGGTCTCGTGGAAGTTGAATGGATTTTTAAGCCCTAGTAACAGGTTCTACAGTTGAGTAGGATAGTTTGTAGAAAGACCAACGGACTATAGGTCCAAATCATAGACTATGTGAGACATCTTTAGTTAAGGGTGTTTTGGTCTTTTCCTACCCAACTAAACCCTAAATTACGTTGTTTTGGCCCTATAACTACCCTATAACCATTTTTACTCAGAAACACTTAGCCTAACTCCACCATTCACTCAATTTCCCCAAATTCTTCAAGTCTTTTTTTCCAAAATTCACTCAAGAACTTCAAAGTGAAGAAGTAGGTTTTCAAGGGATTCAAGGTCTCATTCTCCATTTCTTTTGGGATTTGATTATCAAGGTATGTAAGAATTCACCAATGGATCCCTTTCATCCCCCTCGGTACCAAAAGAAAACTCAAATCCTCAATTAAATTTCACCCAATTATCTAGGATTTCATGCAAATCTCCATGTGTCCTATATATCTTGATTCAATTGCCTATAATCAATCTTATTATGTATAATTTCATTCAATTACATGGATTTCAATTGGTTTCATATGGACTCATGCCTATGCCTATGTTATGAACTTGAATTATGAACAATTCTTATGAAATTATGAATTATGATCGTGAACCTGTTTTATGAAAAGAATAATTTATGAACAATGGATGCTTTTGAGATAAGTATCAAAGAATTGTGAAAGGTATTCTCACATATGAATGAAATCATGATTTAGATGCTTAGAAAGGTAAGTACTTCTTATGAAATTTTATGGAATCATGGTTTTGGAAAGAACTACTATATGATGACTAATGATTGAATTCTTGGTTTAATTGTCTTTCTAAGTATTTCTATATGTATATGATTATGTCTTTTCCGTTGGAATTTACTTAGCACAAAGAGGAATTTGGAATTAAGGCCCCACTTTTAGTTGAGGTTTGGTCTTTAGAAGTAACTTTCTTGTCCCAAACTACGTGGCCCCATAGGATTGTCTTAAATGACCTAAGCTAGTGGATCCACTTTAGCAAAGAATGAATATGCTGGAGTTCTATCTTGGCAAGTAGATTCCCCTTTTTAGTGTGAGGGTCATGCCGAATTCCATGTTATAGCTCACATGGTCTTATTGTTGGTTAACGATAAATATCCCACAAATGAACTATGTTTTCATCAAAGGTTTTTGTGAAAGCTTCTCAAATGGTTTTAAGTATGTATTGACTTTATATATGGTTTACGATTTCTCTTAAAAGGCTCTTACTACGTTTTTCTTGGTCTTGCATATCATGTTTAAGATAATCACGTTATCATGCTTATGTTTTATGCAGTTCCCCATACTAAGTATATTAATCATACTAACACATATTTGTTCCTATATTGTCTCATAATATAGGGCCTGATGTTCCTCCTCCGGCTTGTGGCTAGCTTAGATTACCCTACTAGCATTTGGATTGGTGAGTCCTCATGGTTAGAGGACAAAATCATTTATGTTGTGTCTATTTGATTGTCTTTAGTTCCATACTTGTACATAGTGTATGGGTTATGTTCCAACCATTCTTATGATGTTATAAAGGTTATGGCAGACACAATTTAGTATTTCGTACTTATGTTTAGATTTCTTATGATATGAGACTTTTATTGCCTATTCTCTCTTATTGTATTTCTTTTACGTCATACTTATGTCAAGTTTCTTGTTTAGGGTCTCTCAGAATCCTATTCATTATGTAATGTCTAAGGTGTACTTTAGGTAGTGACAAGTTGGGTATTCAGAGCATCAAATTTTAGAATGATTCTAGGATGTGTGACAAGTAACATCAAGTAGAGTGTTGTTCATGAGTTTGAAGTGCACCATATTTATGAATAGGAGGCTACAAGGCGTTTAGTACACTCCATTTCTTTCAATACCCTAAAGTCGTGCCATATAGTTTATCTCTATAAAGGTCATTCTCATAAGGTTGTCTGATACTTTTCAAGATATGCCTCATCGAAGAGCCATATCAAGAAGGAATGTAGAGCCCGAGGATCCTCAAGATTCAGTTGATCCTTTGGCCAAGCAAGTGACTCATGCCAAATTCTGAGCTACTTTCCAAGTATTTTCTCATTCTATGATAACCCAAGCAAATATAGAGGCCATTACTCCCATGAAGCCAAATGTGGGTATGGCGGTGATAATGGTAAGGGACTTCTCTAGAATGAATCGCCCAGAGTTTCATGGGTCAAAAGTTAATGATGATCATCAAGAATTTGCTGATGAGATTTGTAAGATAGTGGAAATTATGAGTGTGTCAAAGAAGAGAAGGGGGAATAGACCACTTACCAATTCAAAGGTGTTTCTCAAGTTTGGTTCTGATGAGTGGTAGATTTGCACTCATTTAAGGTCTACGCAGCTCAATAATTGGTGTCCTAGAGGCCTAATGATTTCCTATTTTGAGTAAATGCTGATGATTTGCAGCTATGAATGAGATTGGACAAGGAAAGGATTGATATTTGAAAGAATGCACAAAATGCAAAAAAAAAAGTAGAAACTGTACATTGTGGTTCGCCTAAAAAGAAGGGTGGATCACCGATGGAGCACAACTTCACCCAAAATGACAGTGCATAGCACTTTTTCTTTAAAATTAGGTCAACAAACTTCAGGGGAGTTAGTGATGCACCGAATGAGAAAGGTGGCCTTGATGGGCATCACCCAAAATAAAAGTATGGGATGAAAACTTTGAAAGCTCGAAAGGCGAATCGAGGTGGTACTCAGCAATTCACCAAACGTGAAATGATGACTCAATCGAGTTTACCAATTGGGGTTCAAAACACCTGAAGCCTAGAGCATCAAAAAGTGAATTGAGGAGCAAGAGGCGATGCACCAAACATGTTCGGTGAGCCTGAGTAATGTCGTTGATTGAGCTGTGTAATGGAATCTTGGGCCTATTTTTGGGAAATTATAAATAGCCCAAAGGAGACAGAAATTAGAGATCAACTAACATAGAATAGAAAATATCAGTTTTGTGTGAAGAGTTTACAAAGAGAAAACACTTTACTTTTGAAGAACACTTTTCTAGCTTGTAGAGTTTTAAAACTTTGTGCTTGAAATTGACAAATTGAAGTTGAATCCAAAGTGGGTTTAATTTTAATTGCTTAATTTCATGTTACCCATGGTTGCTTTCATGGAAGGTATAATCTCTTTACTTTTTGGAATGGGTGGCTAAAGCCCAAAGATCTAGGAATGCAATCATGGGGTTGAGTGTTGATTTAATGTAGTGGGTATTGCACTATGTTATTTTTTTTTTTGTAGTTCAAACATGAATTTGATTTAATTAGCGTGGGGTTAATTTATGGGTTAAAGTTGAAAACTTAATTCCTACTTCCGATCATCGGTTCATGCTCGAAAGAGATTGATTGTAGTAAGTAATTAGTCTAATACTAGTAATTTAGGTTTGATGTCAATAACTTGCTTGAAAATAAAGGTTATGGTTCAGATCTATTTTCCCCGTTCTTGAAAAAGAGAATAGAGTAACGTATTGGGCTGTTTAGACTGGCATTTAGATGAGACCGAAAGGATATTCTATGCAAGATGCTTTGAGATCGAAAGATGACTAGTGTCAATAAATATGACTTAGCCTATTCATGAATGTTCATCACCATAAAGCAGCACAATATTCATATGTGACATCGATTTCCAATCCTCACACCCCTAGATTGCTTGTTAACTCTTGAAATATTTGACATTTTAGTTTAATGCGATAATTGATAACCAAAGCTTTATATGAATTTGGTGAAAGTATCCACCCACTTATTCTTACTATTTCAAATGAAAGATCATAAAATCCAAATCTCTTGATAGGAATTCTCTATGAGATACCATTCTTTGCGGGATTCGACCCTGACTCTTCATTGTATTTTTATTGATGATGACCACTCACTCTTTTAATTGGTTTTGACGAGTGATTTGAGCGATATGAAAAATTGTGTCGCTGTCGAGGAATGGTGGTTGAGAATTCTAATTGAGATATTAGATTTTTAATTTTGTTTAGTTGTAGTAGATTGTTCTTTGGTGTGTTGTTGGTTGATTTGCATGTTTATGCAATGAGTGACCCTGGAAGTGACAACGATAGTCACTATAGTCAAAACGGTAATTTGAGTGATTTGAATGATATGCACATGAATGTCATTAAAATCACGAGAACAATCCGAATACCTCCCACAACTGGGAGGGCTATGTTTCACATCACCGGGACTATGATACAATTGCTCCAGATGAAAGAAATTTTTGGGGGCCTAGCTCATAAGGATCCACATGAACACCTTAGAATTTTATGGAGGTATGTGGATCCTTCGTATTCAAAAATATCTCTCAAGAGTCTGTAAGGTAGAGGTTATTCCCGTTCTCTTTAATGGGTGAGGGTACAAAGTGGTTGGCAAAGGTACCAAATGATTTTATCACTTCGTGGGAAGAGCTAAATGATGCCTTCTTGGAGAGATTCTTTCAAGTCTCGAAGATGGTTAAACTTCGAACCCAGATCAAAAATTTCAAACACATTAGAGGTGAACCTCTACATGAGGCATGGCTGAGTTCAAGAAGTTGCTTTTGCAATGTCCAACATGTGGCGTTCCAGACAATTTGTTGTTGCAATACTTCTATTGCAACCTTGATTCAATCAATAAAGGTGTGGCTGATTAGTTAGTTCAAATTGGATTAATGAGACAAACATATGATGTGGTTGCGTTGTTGCTTGATGATACAACTAAGGTTAACCAAGCATGACACACTAGAGAGGACAAAGTGCCCACTGTACAAGTGAGCTTAAGCAAGGAACAAGTTGAGAAGGACCATGAAAGAGATGAAAACACGGACAAAATGATGACCCAACTTGATTTGTTGTCTAAACGTCTCATAGGAGGTGGACTCAAGTTAGTAAATGCAGTGGAACCAATAGTGGGCAGTGCACAAATAATGCCAAGTTTGACGCTTTATAAAATGAAGAAGTTCAATACTTGGGAAATCAAATGGGGGGTTCTCACACAAATTATCAATGACAAGGTGGAAACCAAGGTTGGAACAAGGATAGATATGGTGGTTGGAAAGACTGGAGGCATGGAAATAAGAGAGATAGATAGATGGAAAAATATAGGTACGTGCCTCCCCATGATCGTCCACACCCTAAAGAACCAACTAGGCCAGAAGGAAGCCGAACAGAAGACATACTTGCAAGCATCTACAACAAGGTTCAAGGGTCCGATAAAATTTTTAAAGACTTGAAAAATGACTTCTCTACTTTATCCCACACAGTGACTTCTCATTTAGTTTATATGAAACAATTAGTTTCCCAAATGGGCCAAATTGCCCCTCATCTCAATTCAAGGAAAAGGGAACATTGCCTAGTGATACCATCCCAAACCCCAAGAATGATTTATTAGAATGAGAACTATATCGTGTCACGACTATAAATAAGGCGCTTCTTGGAAGGCAACCCAAGTCTTCACCTTTTTTTTATTGCTTTGGAATAACGTGAGTTGTGAGTGCAGGTTGAGAAGAGGTTGAAAAGGGAAGCATAGGCGATGCCAACACCCAACCGCAATCCACCGAAGGCATTGTGCAGACTCATTCTTGTCTGCCTTTAGATCTTGAATAGGTGTAAAAGTTTGCTATGAAAATTGATAAACAGAACTCCAAAAGGCGATCCCCTGAAGTGCACTATGTGGACTCCATTGGGTCTGCTGAATCAACCTTAAGATTTGGTGTTTGTTTAGGTATGTTCAGCGAGGTTAAGCTCCAATTGGAGATTTGCCTAGCACATTCGGTAATGTTAGTCGAGATCGACGGACAGGACTACTATAAACAGACCAAGGGTCTTTTCAAATTCAAAAATCAAACCCTTGATATGTTGAAGTCTTTTTAAATCATTCTTCTTACTTTGCCTCATTTGAGTGATTGTGAGTCCTTGTTGAGTATTTTCAAAGTTTTAGGATTGCATATGTTTGGATTTCCTGTCAATGCAACCCCAAATCCCTAATTTTCTTGACTATTACTACTACTAAGGTTGGTTTTAAATTTTGTTGATCATTTCGAGATTTAAATTGCATATTATTAAGTGCGGTCTTAAAGCCCTTAAGCATTATTATGTGCTATATTTTGATGGGTAGACTCGTATTGTGTGATCTGAATAGTGATCATGAGATATGTGATTGTGTATGCCTGTCTAACATGAAATCTTGTTTGTGTTGGTTGAAATTTGAAATTGTGTTGATAAATGTGTTGGGTCTTAGTCCAATTTTATGTGGGTGAAGTCTAATTAGCCCAGCTTTGATCCAATTGCATGATGTTACCCATTGATAGGCATGGTGACTACTTTCTTAAGGGAAAATTATCGATTAGTGCAATACTTAGAACAATCTAGGAGAAATCTAAGTACCCATGCATAGATAAACATATATGTGGATTGTAATGATGGGGGGAACTCGTATTTGTTGTGTATGTTGGATTAGCTTTGGAAATTAGGCACTAGGCTGAACACTTCATGTTCGGCGGGATTGTCTTAGCTCGCCAAAGAGGTTAGGCGAATCATCGAGTAAGCCCAGTTCACCTTCTTTAGAAAATATATGACCTTGGGTATTGTCCCATTCAGTGGGCTTGTCTTAGTCTACCGAATGATAACACTCAACTACACTTCATCTGATTCCAAGTGTTGGCAGTCGCTAACAAGTATAAACCCAACTAAGAGTTAGGGTCGATCTCACAGGGAGTGATACAGTAATGAATTCGATTACAAGTAAAATGATGTTCAAATCATTTGTAAAAGTAGACATTTTCGCAACAAACAAAGTAAATGACAAGGGGTTGACAATTAATGGCAAATGGGGGGATTTGGGTGGACAATTAACAACTATAAATAACCGGGAGTAACAAAGTCACTACAACAAATATGATATAGCTACAAAATTATTAGCTACAATATGAAATTCGTCACTAATTGTTCATTTTTAGTGACAAAAATTACTTTTCGTGCTTAAATATATGAAATATATACTTTTAGTGACGAAACATAAAATTTCGTAGCAAAATTTTGTCAACTAAAGTTTCCCACCAAAAAATAAATTGGCGCCATTTATTGATTAGTGTTAGTCACAAATTTAAAGTTATCAGTGACACAATATTTCGTCACTAATGATGTATCTAATTGGTGAAAAACTATTTTTTGTCTTAAAATACATTAACTTTTGGACACAAAAAAATTCGTCTCAAAAAATATGTGTTACATTATCGACAAATTAGAATTCATTGTTAAATATTATAAGTTTTAGCTATAAAATTTAGATTTAATTGTGACATTTATTTTTGTCACTAATAATATAAATAATTGGTGACAATCACTTTATTGTCTCAAATCAACATGTGATTTATTGACAACAAAAAATTGTCACAAAATATTTTAGGTGTTAAATAGCGACGACTTAAAATTTGTAGTGAATAAGTCAACTATATACTACGAAATTTTTTTATAGCTAGGTACAAAAAAAAATGGCTGCAATTGTTCATAATTACAAGTGACAACTGACAAAAAGAATAATACAAGTGCTTCATAAGAAATAGACAAAGTCCATTCGTTAATTGGCGAGGGGGAAAAATTAAAACCAACGAATTTGGTTGATTTTGTAAAAATGACAAAATCACCATCAATTTTCTTAAATTACGCAATTATTAAATGCATCATTTGAAAAATACAATCCAGGTTACAGGTATCATGAGTGAGTACTATTCTACCACTAGATCACTAATATTTGTTGTAAATGTGCGAAAAAGTTCATGGATTTCTATTAACTTTTTCCATCAATGTGAAAATTGAAATAAACTAAAATATGAAAGCATAAATGAAATAAATCAACCAACTAAGATGTCAGGACCCAAAAATGGACGTGATAACACTCGTCTTATCCCACAAAGACGAGTTAGCCTAAAATCCAAATATCACAAAAATGCGGAAGTAAGATAAATTGAAACATCAGAATATCATAAGTGCGGATAACTAAGTCAACTTAATAAAACCCCCAAAATTTGGTTGTCACGTGTTCATGCCTCTAAAGTATTACAATTGATTCAAAAGATAAACAAAAGTCTCAAATGACATTGTTTCTAGAATAGAACAAGATCATAAAGAGGAGTACGAAGGTCTACTGAGATGACAAACAGCTACCTCACAAATTTCCAAGAAGCCTCGGAAAAGAAGAGAATGGAAAGTATCACAAAAATCCAGGCTCGTAACCTACAAAAATTGTAGAAGCAAGGGGTGAGTACCAAACCACCCGGTACTCAACAAGTAAACTTCTACACACAAGCTAAGGGAATAGAATATGGGTACTCCTTACACCCCCAACCGAACCTCCACAACTACAACCTGCATAAAACCATCTCAACCTAACACTTCACAATTTACAAAGCACACAGCTCAACAACAACACTCTACCAATTTCATATTCTCAACAATAAGCTCAATATTTATCAATCACAAGCTCCACAGAAAGGCACTCACAAGATCAGCAACACGCAAGATCAAGTTCATCAATGAAAAAGATGTGCAATGCAATGAGATGCAATGTCAAGTATAGTGATGCATGTCTGACCTAAGGATACACACCCGCTGTCTCTCAATCCGGGATCCATAGGGGTTATATCTGTCCATGCATTCGTCATGGCGCGTGACACATCCCTCGATAATAGAATCCATTGCGGTATGCGATACGTCCCTCGAAATATAGTATCCGTTGTGGCATGCGACACGTCCCTCGAAATGGTACATCCTCTTTAATTTCTTACTCTTTCTCAATTCATATAACACTTGTCACAATCATGTCTCTGAACAATGCAAATGACATGTTTACACAAATAATGAGGAGATGACCATTTTCATAATAATGCACAATTCACAACAACACAATCATGATGATACAACATCAACAATGAGTCAACAAGCCTTTCAAACCATTCTCAACATATCACACACCAACAATTAATCACATTGCCTTTTATTATCCCTTTTTCATCATTAGAATTAATCGATATGAACAAGTCAACCCATCACCAAGTCTCATTACCCCCAAACACATATTACAAGGAAATACACGAATTTTATACAATTAACAAGGGTTTAAAAATACACTTGCCTCAATAATCGAACAATCACTCCGGGACTTGAGTCTTCCCCTTTCGTTGAACTTCCAAATCAATGCAATCTATTCAAGTACATAATCACAATAAGATTTTGAAACTAACAACACCCATATTACTTTAGGTTTAGCCTAAACCCAAAAATTCAACCAAATCTATAATTATGTTCCTGAATTTTAAGCCTAGGATTTAGTCCCAATATTTCCAAACACTCAACTCTAATAACTTTCATATGATATAATACACCAAAAACTTAATTTCCTATCTTCATTTAGTAAATACTTAAAGTATAATGTAACAATAAAAAAAATTAAGAACTAGAATCGGATGGTTAAGGAAAGTATTCCACAGACCTACTATCACATAATCTTAATTACTAATTCCTACTGATTCAATTCTCTAATGGCAATCATTTCCAATTATTAACTTTTGATAACAACCATTAATTTATAAAATAATTAATAATATTGGTGTAGCAATCAAATTCTTGAATCTAAGTCACTATCTCCTCCTCTTCCTACTAATCACATTCTAATATACATTTTGAGTACTCATAAAACTAGTAGCGGCAAACATACAATAGAAATAAAATCATTGAATAGCCGTAATAATTTTCTCTAAATCAAATCCATATGCAGTAACTTCCTTAGATTTGCTGATGTAAATATTCTATATGTTCTTTATCTTCCAAGTATCAAAACACCCTAAAATAATAATGATTCCACCCAACTATCAATTCTTATAAAACGGAAGTTTGGAACTTAGATTCAGTTTTACCTGTAGAAGAAGGGTCGTGCCTATATTTATTTTTCCGAAAGGTTTTGTGTCAAGCGGCCTGAGGTTGTGTTATGACTGAAAAATTAATAAACCCTCTTATACTAATCTTAAAGGATATTATATAATTAATGGACTTGGCCCATTAACCACCTACTAAAATTAATTATTTAAAATCACCCTTCAATTAAATAATCATAGGCTCGTAGCTATCGAATAGTTCAAAATTTTCAAATCAACTTCACGGACTAATCAAAAATTACTCGAGGCAACTATCAGGAGGGGGTAAAACGCTAATTTCATGAAAATTCCAAAAATAATCTTCCGGGTCATTACATTATCCACCACTAAAAATCATGTTCGTCCTCGAACATAAAGTAGGAGAAGGAAGAATAACCGATGTTACTAAAGGTATGAGGTATGATCTTTCAGAATTGGTGTTTATCCCTCCAAATGAACTCCTCCTTAAAACCATTCTATCAAGATCAACTACTAAGAATTGGACTTTCAAATAAAACTTTGGAAGATCTATAAATCAAGAGTGATTATCAAGCCACAGACTAACTCATGAACTCAATCTAAACCGAAACCCTCTAGACCATAACATAATAACTAGGACGAATATTTTCTCACATAACCACGAAAAAATAATGAATCAATACTTGCTACAACCAGAAGTGAACTTGAATCAACTATCACACACTCGTAATGCACAAACCATCATAGATCTTATCAAAAATATCTTCTCAAAACATAATCTTTCCCCGAGCTTAAGTTATAAAAAATTGAACCTCTAGACATCGGATAGTCATCAAGGGAGAATCGAACTCAACAAACCCAAAGAAGAAAATGATCAAGTAACCACCCAACAATCGAGACACCCTAGAATGCAGAACCTCTAACAACACTCTCAAACAAGTGTAACTCTTCATAGTAGCTTTTCTATAAGTTCTCATAAGCAATGTTGTGTGTGTAGAATTAGTGGTATACTTCTACTATCCCAAACAACACTAAATCTTCCATAACTGAAATGACCAAGTATGCCCAAAGACGATCCTACCCTATCAAGAGGACATAAGAGGATCAGATATCCACCACTAGGGATTCACCCATATAAGTGAAAACACGCACATGCATAGGTAGTGAATTATACACTAAATCATGCTGATAACGTTCAAATATACTTCTTGAAAAGAAATATAAACGATCGTAGGCAATATATTTACCCAACTATGAGTCGGGATCGATCCTACAAAGAATATGGAAGAATGTTGTCAAAAGCAAATATTTAACTCGATAGTCGTTATATAAAAATGGTGGGATTTAAATTGAAATAAAATAAAAACAATAAAAATAGCTTTGAACTAAGTATTTATTTATATTCAGATTATTAGAAATAACTAGGAATGTGTTTCCCATAAGCACATAACGCGGTAATCCTAGTAATTGCAATCATTTTCTAGTGTATTACATGCAAAGTGATAAGTTAGGTATCTTTAAATCCTTGGTCCGGCATATAGAGAATTTCACCCCGCACCTTGGTCCGGCTATGTGTGTATAATTTACTAAGTCTTACATTTACCTCATATTAGACATCACATCAATGTATGACTTAGTTTTCACCCTCGCACCAATTGACATTAGACTATTAGATAGTATCACACTAAATCTATGTTGATAATTTTTTTCTTATTAACTACCCCCTTGGTCCGGCAAGTAGCAACAAGGCGAGTTCTAACGTTGGCCACCGTTATAAAGACTTCTAAACAAAAGAATTATCAATGCATGCAACACCTACTATTCAAGAATTGTTTAGTTACTATTCATACTTTGTCAATCGATTATGGTTCCTACAACCCTAGTTATAAAATTTAGCTACTCATTATCTCAAAAACACAATCAAAATTTATTAAAATAAATATGTTTGTGTTAAACATAAAAAGTTAAGAACAATAGTTAAACTATCTTTTATTAATCATGAATACAAATAAATAATAAAGGAGAAGAAAGAATAAACCACAATTCTCTGACCTCCATGGCGGCTCTTCCAAAGTTTCTAAGCTAGAAGAAAATTTATATTGTGTATTGTATCTTGGTTCTTCACTCCCTTCAAGAATAATTTTTCATCCCCTATTTACAGATTAAAAAATCCTAAATAAAATAATTGCGTTCAACAAAAATTAGAAAAACAAAACCCAATTAAATTGGGTTTTCCACTGTACGCGTGATTTCTGGAATTTCACGTTGCTCGCCGCCTTTCATAATAATATGAGCCCTCCAGCTGCTGACACATGGTAGCAGTAGTACTCAATTGCAATTACAATTTGTTCGTAGCCTTTTTCCTCATATATACAAATATATTATTTTTTTTAAATGTAATCTATTAAGTTGTCTGCTTGATTTCCTTCTTTAACCTTTCATCTTTAATTCGTTTTAGCTCCAAATTTCTTCATTTTCCCATCAATTTAATCCTACAAATAAAATATATCATTTAACACAATTCATAAAATTTATGCTAAAAAGGAACAAATATAAATAATAAATGTGAGGTATATAATGATTAAAAATATGTATTTTGGCTCACATCAACACCCCACACTTAAAACTTTTGCTCGTCCTCGAGCAAGCATTAAAGCTCATCCAAAAAAAAATCATACTAGCAATGTCATCACTTTGGTTAATACAAACAATTAGGCCATATACCAATTTCAAAATATCAAGTACACTTCTCAATCATTATGCAAGACATCCAAATAAATAAACCTCAAGGAAGGACATTGAACTCATCAAATTTAAGCTTGCTCACCTACTCTCATCAAAGAAAGTTAATAAAATCACCTATTTATCATGAAACAAGTGCCCTCACAAGAAGAAATAGTCCACACACTCAAATAAAAAGATTGAATATAAATTAAGGACTTAGCATCAAAGAACACTCTCACACTCACAAAGAAAATTTGCAGGTATGCACAAAGAATCATATGTTTGCCCATTGTGTACATCTCAACTAATTAAGCATGCTTGAATAGAATAAAATAGGACTTTAATAGGTTGTAATGTATGCTAGGGGATGGGTAGAAAAACTATATATTAGTGACTTACACTTCCTTAAGCACTTTGCAATTTTAGACTTCATAACCCATTATCTTCTTCTCTTTATTTTCAGCCCTCTCTTCAACAATTATTTCACAAGTAATTCTCATCATCTCAAGAATGTTTCAATCATTATTATTATTATTATTATTATTATTATTATTATTATTATTATTATTATTATTTAAGTTTTCCTTCATAATAGACACCCTCAACTTACATATTTTACATGTGTTAAGGTGTACGATGTCCTTGGAAGGACCAGGGCAATCATCAAGGTAACTTTTTTTTTTCATGTCATATTCTTTTTTTTTCATGTCACATTTTTTCAAAGAGGGCTTTTAAACACTTTGTAGCTATCATTGATTACTTTTTCACTCAACCATCCTTTTTTCTCAGAATTGATAATTATAATAAGTTTATGCTATAATGCTCAACGAAGCAAGATGCAAAAACTAGAGATTCAACAAAATAGTTTAGAACAAAATATGGCTACCAACAAAAGGCTACAGGCTCAAAATGGCTAACTAGTGATATAATATCTGAAAAGGCTAAAATTTACCAGACAAATCAAAGAAAGCCTATTATCATCTCCTAAACAAAGTAACACTTTTTATTTCGCTTCAATAACATGCAGGGCAAGTTCTAGACTAAGATGCAAAACATGGAATAAACAAAATCTCACCAAGATGGATCAATTCCACTTCTAAGAGAGACAGGATCATAACAAACTACGAAATAAAATAAGTTATATACAAAGTCACAATCATGAACCTAGATGTCAAAAAGTTTGCAATTTCACTAGCAATCAAGCATTCACAAGAAAGTACTACTCAAAATTAGGCCCAAATAGTAAGTATCACATAACTCAAAAGGGTCTTTTCTTTTCTCTCCAAAAAAAAAATATTAAAAAAAACTTATTCCTAAAAAAAATAAAAAGACACTCGGTTCAAAGGGACTATCCTAAGGAAAAGAACTGAAAACAAAAGTCAAGGAACCCATTCTAAAAGAAAAAAAAAAGACTCAATAAAACAATAAAAACTAGGAATTTATTCCTTCATCCCACACATAAAAAGATGTTATGTCCCCAAAGCATTAAATAAAATTTAAAATAAGGGTTAGGAAAACTCCCCGAGGCCTTTAGGCCTAGCTAGTAGCATGTTCTCTTAATTTTCATCAAGGATCGTCACCCCACACTAAGCTCAAACATGCTCCTTTGCTTTAAAAAAAATCGATACTCAGACTTTCCTTAATCTGCAAAAACAAGAAAAGAAAAAAAGTGATACTAATAAAATAAAATAAGAAGTTACACTACTGATTGGGTTGCCTCCCAATAAGCGTTAAATTTAATGTCACGGCATGACACCATCAATTTTACTATTTTTCCTTCCACTTTGAAGCTATGAATTGCACCCCTAATTTCACATCAATTTTTCTATTACGCTCAAGGGGTGGTGGTATAAAAATAAAGGTCCCAAGCAATAGATATCACATTATGCACTTCTTGGATCCTAAGTGAGGAATGTAATTCTCCGATGTTGAAACAATAAATTCAAGAATGTAGACACATTGTTCCAGCCCCATACACTCTTCTATAGGCTCAGATGGCTCGATTAATATTTCATCATCTAAACATAATGTGAAAAATATTTGGAATGAGGTCTAGTGTGCCCTAACTTATGAATTGTATTATTATTTGCACCCTCATAATTTACACATAATAGAGTTTTTAAAAATAATATTATCAACTTCATTACATAACTCTAGTGTACTCTTCTCAACAATGACAACATCAATAAAGTATGATCAAGCAATTGGCCCTCAACTTTTAGCTCTTCAAGTTGTCTTATAAGTATTTTTTCTTCCTCACACATATTATTACTAAATTGTTAGGTGTCATATGATTTAATCTTTGTACTCAACTCAAAATTTAATTTATAGAGATCCCAATCAAAGTTACCTTCATCAATCATGCACTTAAATATTGATTTATAGCACAATATTAATAAATATTCCATGTCCCCACACAACTTATTTTGTTGAGAACAAATTAGCTTATAAGAATCCAAAATATCAGAAGTACAAAAATTGCAACAACACTTATCACTACATACTTTTTCAAATGTCATCTCAAGAAGAGTAAAAGAAATTTGATAATAATAAAAAAAAACAAATTTAAAACTAATCCTAAGAAACAAAAAAAAAAGTCAAAATAAATACTAAAGACAATTTCTAAGTTACATTCCCCGACAGTGGCGCAATTTTTGATAACGTTCAAATATACTTCTTGAAAATAAATATAAACGATCGTATGCAATATAGTTACCCAACTATGAGTCGGGGTCGATCCCATAGAGAATATGGAAAAATATTGTCAAAAGCAAATATTTAACTCGATAGTTGTTATATAAAAATGGTGGGATTTAAATTGAAATAAAATAAAAACAATAAAAATAGCTTTGAACTAAGTATTTATTTATATTCAAATTATTAGAAATAACTAGGAATGTGTTTCCCATAAGCTCATAATGCGGTAATCCTAGCAATTGCAATCATTTCCTAGTGTATTACATGCAAAGTGATAAGTTACGTATCTCTAAATTCTTGGTCCGGCATCTAGAGAATTTCACCCCGCACCTTAGTTCGCCTACGTGTGTCTAATTTACTAAGCCTTACATTTACCTCATATTAGACATCACATCAATGTATGGCTTAGTTTTCACCTTCGCACCAATTGACATTAGACTATGTCACGACCCAAAAATGGATGTGATGGCACTCGTCATATTCCACCAAGCCAAGTCAGCCTAAAACCCAATCTTTTCGATAAAGTGCAGAAATAAAGCAAAGTTCAATAACAATTACTATTACGAAAACAAGTCAACTTAATTCAATCCCCAAAACCTGGTTGTCACGTGCACTAGCCTCTAATGTAAATACTAGAATTGAAATAAAATACGCAAGTCTCAAATGACGCTGTCTTTCAAGTAAAAACAAAATCATAAACATAAGTAAGAAGGTTCGCTGAGATGACAAACAACTACTTCTCAGATCTCCACAGAAGGCCTCGAAAACGAAAAGAATGAAAGGTATCACGAAGATCCGGGCTCGTAACCTACAAAAGATTGTAGAAGCAAGGGGTGAGTACCAAACCACACGGTACTCAACAAGCAAACCTTTAAACACAAGTTAAGGGTACAGAATACAGGTACCCTTACACCCCATCCTAACCTCCATAACTACAACCTGCATAAAAGCAGCCCAACCTAATAATTCACAATTTACAAAACATACAGCTCAATAACAGCACTTTAACAGATTATATATTCTCAATAACAACTCAATATTCATCAATAACAAGTTTCACAGAAAGGCACTCATAAGATCAGCAACACACAAGATCAAGTTCATCAATAATAAAAATGTGCAATGCAATGAATGGAATGTCAAATATAGTGATGCATGTCTGACCTAATGATACATACCCGTTGTCTCTCAATCCGGGACCCATGGGGGACATATCTGTCCATGCATCCATCGCGGCGCGCGATACGATCCTCGATAATAGTAACCATCGCGATGCGTCCCTCGAAATATAGTATCCATCGCGGCGCGCGATACGTCCCTCGAAATGGTATATCATTTTATCACATAACACTTATCACAATCATGTCTTAGAACAATGTAAATAACATGTTCACACAAATAATGAGGAGATGACCATTTTCAAAACATTGCACAAATCACAACAACACAATCATGATACAACTTCAACAATGGTTCAACAAGTCTTCCAAACAATTCTCAACACATCACACAAACAATTGATCACATTACTCCCAACCATATACCACAAGGAAATACACGAATTTCATATGCTTAACAAGGGTTTAGAAATCCACTTGTAATGACCCTTCAGGTCATTTTTAAATTAAAGAATTCTTTCCCTCGTATAGAGCATTCCTGTAGCGACCCCAAGTCATTTATGACTTGCTGGCACTGACTGTTCGGTCGCCTGGTCGTTCGTTTGGGTTTTAGGCCCGTTTCCCTGTTTTGGAGATTTTTATAACTTGAAAAGTTGACTTTGGTCAACCTTCTTGGGAGTCGTGCTCAGATGAAAATTCTGACAGCTAGGTTAGCTTCGGAAGATCAATTTTGGTCTAGAACGACCCTTTGTTCACTTCCCGAGGCTTTAGATGGCAGTTGTGGAATCTGGCTCAAACGATATTGGGTGTGGGACCCACTTTTCATCGAAGCAATCTCCAAATGGAAATTTTGCCTTCACTGTTGAGTCCGAAATATCATTTCCAATTAGATTCCATATATGGTTTGTATTTTTCCGATTCCGAACGAGTCCGAAACATCGAAATTTAAGTTTGGAGGGTTGTAGAATTTTGACGCGGCGGTGACGTGGCAGAGCCATGTGACGCCACGTGGCAGCGGCTGGAAATTCCAGATTTTAGGACGAGTTCGTCCAAGTTTTTCCCTCAACTTCAACATCAGATTGCTCCTTCATTTTGAGTCCAAATTAGGTGCTTCAAGAGGCTAACTTCAAGAGAATTTCGTGGGGAATCTAGCGGTGATCTCAGAAACGCGAGGGGAGGCTTCGTTTGAGGTAAGGAATCGAATTTAGCCACTGCTAGGATGATTTTCGGATTAAATTGTTGTTGAATTTTGAAATGTGAGATCTTGATCATCTTAGGTCCGTTTTGAGTCATTCTTGAGGCTAACTTGTAGAGTTTTTTGCAAGGATCATCGTGGTATAATCTGTTTGGGTTGAAAGGGTCTCGTTTTTCCAGAAATTGGTGATCAATGGGCTGCCCATTTTAATTGTTGTGGCTGATTTGCTGTGTTTTAGGCATCTGTTTGTGTTAAAATTTTGGGGTATTAGTTTAGTAAGGTATTTGGGATGTTTCCACGAATTCAATTTCGAGATTCCAATTGTGGGCCCCACAATCCCGTTTTAGACCCGATTTTGGGTCCGTCTCCGAAAAATACAATTTTAGTTTCAATATATTCGTAATGATGAGGTGATTAACCTTTTGTTAGTGGGGAAGCGTTCGGAGACCGTTCGGAAGGGAAAAGATCCGGTACCGTGAGTTGGAGCACGCGTGGTCGGCTTTCAGGTAGGCTATGGCTTTCTCTTATGAGATTGAGCATGTTTAGGCATTTTTTTATTGATTTGCTTGAGTATGAAGGGGTTCGGGTGTTGAGCATGCTAAATTTCTATAGTTCCTGCCTTAGACCTTATTTCGGGAAAGTGTTGGATTATGACAGCCTGTCTCTTGATATTATTGAATATCCATATCTTGTGGTGTATATGATAATATTGATTTGAAGTATGTTTGGCCTTAGTCTAGGCTTAGACTAGTGTTGCCATAGACTTGTGAGATTTCGGATGTCGTTGGGCAGTAGAACTTTTTCCGACGTCGGTTCGGACGGTCAGCTCCTTGTAGACTGATATAGCAGACTTGAGTCTGATAGTCGGTAACTCGGCTTATGACCTTGTATCCATAATGCCCCGCTTTTACGTTAGCTACGTGCCGGTTAGAGTCCGTGATCCGGCTTACTTATGTCCAGGCTTAGCTACGCACCCTGGTTCGAGTCCGTGGTCCAAATTACCCGTGATCCGGTTTTGGCTACGTGCCCGGTTAGAGTCCGTGGTCCAGCCCCACCCGTGCCCGACCTTTGGCTACACACTGGTTCGAGTCCGTGGTCCACCCATATAGGTTGACTCATTAGCTATAGTACCCGGTTCGAGTCCGTGGTCCGGCTTGCACGTGGTGTATTCCCACCTCACTAAAGCTTCAGTTAGTCTTGATTATTCTTATCTGTAGGTTGAGGTTTTGGAGGTTGGAGAGATTCCGATTAAAGTCTGAGACGTAATGAGATCCTGGAATATGATTGGGAACGGTTCAGTTAAAAGTTCGGAAATTTGTAATATTGTGATAGACCTTCTAGCTCCATTATTTTACTTTATCTGCCGATGCATCTGCCGGGCTTATGGGGGTCCGTGCAGGTGGTTTCTTTTATTGTGCACGAGCGTACCCGTCGGGTTTATGGGAGCCCGGCGGAGTTAGTTAGATTAATTGTCTTTGTTGCCCGTACGCTCGTGTACATACCCCATTTACTACTCTTTGCACTTGATGTGACCCTTTATTTGCATTTCGGTTCACTTTTGCTTATCTTGCTCGGTCGGCCTATGATGCCTACTGGGTACTCGTTGTTTTGGTACTCATGCTACGCTCGCATCTATTTTGTGATGCAGTCCGAGCACTAGTAGCCAACGTTGATCGAGCTTGAGTAGACTTATCTCGGAGACGGGGTAAGCACACGGCGTTTTGTACTATTTCGGTCTCCATCTCGTATATATAGACTTGTCTCTTTCCTTTCGAGACAGTCCGATCTCTCGTTGTCTAGTTTTGGGACTTGTACTCATTTTGTAGTAGCTCAGATCGGTGACTTCCGGTGTTAAGGGAGGGATCTTTATTTGTATATATATGTTTTGGGTTGGTTCCGCTTTGTTTATATTGTTATTTTCCTACTTTTGTTTGATTTCTACCCTCAGACCCATTACTTGTTGTTCCGGGTTACGGGTTGGCTTACCTGCTGGTGGGTTATAGTAGGTGCCATCATGACTTGATAAATCGGGTCGTGACACCACTTGCCTCAAATAACCGAACGATCACTCCGAGACTTGAGCCTTCTCTTTTCGTTGAGCTTCCAAATCAATGCAATCTATTCAAGTACATAGTCACAATAAGATTCCAAAACTAACAACACTCATGTCACTATAGGTTTAGCCTAGACCCAAAAGCTTACCCCGAATCTATAATCAAGTTCTTAAGATTCAAACCTTGGATTATGTCTCAATTTTCCAATATCAACTCTAATAGTTTTTGTATGATACACCTAATAACTGATTTCATATCTCAATATATCAAAGCTTGAATCATAATGTGATAACAATAAGAAAGATCTTAAATCAAAGTTCAATACATAATCGGTGACCTTTAACAACGAATCATTACGTTTCAAATGATAACACAAAACCAGTATTGTTCAAAACTCCCAAGAAATATGCAGAGCACTAACTAATTCCTTCAAAACATTATTTTCCAATGATTACCTCACCACTACTCATCATTAACCCTCCAAATATACATCACCAACTTGACCCCACTTAATTTGAGCGAAATTTGAACTTACCATATTCTAAATATTTAATACTTCTAACACTATAATATTGGTAAGGTTGTGAACAAGGTAAATCACAGTATATAAATTTTACCTGATTCTTTTGGAGCGTAGTACTCAATTTATTGGAAATCTCTAAACTTTGTAGAAGACATATGTATACATATATTTTCCCTTC
Source organism: Solanum commersonii (assembly GCA_029007595.1). Taxonomy (NCBI): domain Eukaryota; kingdom Viridiplantae; phylum Streptophyta; class Magnoliopsida; order Solanales; family Solanaceae; genus Solanum; species Solanum commersonii. Next base: position 148,308 of record JAJTWQ010000010.1, on the reverse strand, counting down.
CAATTATTTCCAACAACCCAATATAATGATTATTTTATCCACATAGTATATCATTAATGTTTCATGATAAAACTTCATTAAAATTTGTGCATGGTGCAACAGATATATTCCACTTACCATTCCTTTTTTTTTTGAAATCTCATCTATGTCTATAAGCATCCACTGAATAAAAATTACAATAAGTTATTCACATCCAACAATCACATATACATAAATAAAGCTTGAAGTTTGATTGGAATTACCCGTATTCGTCAGTTTCTTGTTGAAGCCGCAAAAAGTGAGTCTCCCTCTAGGGTTAGATCTTTTTTTTTTTTAAAGAATTATTAATTATGTATTAAAAGTGAAAAACAATTCACTAACTTAATTTAATTATATGGAACAATGGTATAGGGTCTTTAATAAATGATCACTTTAACCCACTAACTATCGATTAATTAACTTAAGTTAAACAAATAGTTCAACATTTCAAAAAAATCACCTTCCAGGTCATCACATTATCCACCACTAAAAATCATGTTCGTCCTCGAACATAAGGTGAAAGAAAGTACATGAAGCTTAAAAAAGCTGAGGATATCTGACACGCATGTCAGACTCTGTCTCCCAAGTTGCCTCTCCCACTGATCGATGCTTCCATTGCACCTTCACTGAAACAATGTCCTTGGTCCTAAACTTTCGAACCTGCCTGTCCAATATAGCTATAGGTTCCTCCTCAAATGTCAAGTCTAGACCCAACTCCACTGAATCGAGTGAAAGCACATGTGACTCATCCGAAATATACTTTCGAAGCATAGAGACATGGAAAACAGGATGAACTCCCGAAAAACTAGGTGGCAAGGCCAACTTATAGGCCACCTCTCCCACTCGACTCAAAATCTCAAAATGTCCAATGAATCTAGGGCTAAGCTTGCCCTTCTTGCAGAACCGCATCACACCCTTCATAGGTGACACTCTAAGCCAAACATGATCGCCCTCCATAAACACTAAGGCTTAACTCTCTGGTCTGCATAACTCGTCTATTGACTCTGGGCTGTCAACAGTCTATACTGAATCATACGGACTTGCTCCATAGCATCTCTAAGCAAGTCAGTATCCAAAGAGTCCATCTCTGCCGAATCAAACCAACCGATCGGAGACCTACATTGCCTACCATACAACGCCTCAAATGGGGCCATCTGAATACTAGAGTGATAACTGTTATTGTAGGCAAACTCTGCTAAGGGTAAATGTCGATCCCATCTAGCACCAAAATCGATCATACATGCTCGTAGCATGTCCTCCAACACCTAAATCGTCCGCTCGGACTAACCATCTGTCTGAGGGTGAAAGGTTGTGCTCATATCTAGCTGAGTACCCAAACCATGTTGTAATACCTTCCAGAAGTGAGAAGTAAATAGTGAACCTCGATCTGATATAATAGAAACAGGAACCCCATGTAGTCGCACAATCTGACTGATATATAGCTCGGCTAACTTCTCTGCCGTATACTTCACCCGAACTGGAATGAAGTGGGCAGACTTGGTCAGCCTGTCAACAACAACCCAAATGAAGTCATAACCACCCACTGTGGTAGGCAAACCCACAACAAAGTCCATAGTGATCCACTCCCACTTCCAAGTAGGAATAGGCATCCTCTGAGATACACCCCTGGGACGCTGGTGCTCACACTTGACATGTTGGCAAGTCAAACACGTAGAAACAAAGTCTGAAATATCTCTCTTCATCCCACACCACCAGTAATGCTGACTCAGATCATGATACATCTTCGCTGCTCCCGGATGGATAGAATATCGGGAACAATGGGCCTCTTCAAGAATTAGCCTAGTCAACTCGCCCGTCTTGGGCACACAAATCCTGCCTCTGATCCTCAAGACACCATTAGAATCAAGGACAACCTCATTGGCTTCCCCTCTTAATACTATATCTCGTATGAGACATAACTTCTCATCATCAAACTGGTGCGCACGGATCTGCTCGACTAAAGAAGACTGAACCTCAATAAAAGCAATTATCCCTTCACTCTCCTCTGAGATTTGCAACCAAAAAAGTCTGTTGGCTAAGATCTGAACATATCTAGCCAATGGTCTCTCCTCAATACTAAGTGTTGCAAGACTCCCCATACTAGGAGTCTTCCTACTCAAAGCATCGGCCACAACATTGGCCTTCCCCAGATGATATAGAATGGTCACATCATAGTCCTTCAGCAACTCAAGCCATCAACGCTGCCTTAAGTTCAAATCCCTCTGACTGAAGATATAATGAAGACTCCAATAATCAGTGAAGATCTCGCAATGCACCCCATACAAATAATGACGTCATAACTTAAGTACAAATACCATAGCTGCCAACTCTAAATCATGAGTAGGGTAGTTCTTCTCATGGGTCTTCAATTGCCTAGAAGCATAATCAATCACCTTTCCCTTCTGCATCAATACACCATCCAAACCGACTCCTGAAGCATCACAATACATAGTAAAGTCTACGCCCTCCTCAGGTAGAGTCAACACAGGAGCCGAAGTCAACAAAGTCTTGAGCTTTTGAAAACTCTCCTCACACTCATCAGACCACTGAAAACCCACACCCTGTCGAGTCAATCTAGTCAATGGAGCTACAAAAGTAGAGAAACTCTGAACAAATCGTCGGTAATAACCTGTCAATCCCACAAAACTCCTAATCTCGGTAGGAGAAGTAGGTTGCATCCATCCTCTAACTGCCTCAATCTTGGCCCGATCTACTCTAATACCCTCTTTAGACACCACGTGTCCCAAGAATGTCAGAGAATTAAGCCAGAACTCACACTTTGAGAACTTGGCATACAACCTCTCTTCCCTCAATCTCTGAAGTACAATTCTCAAGTGTCGGACATAGTCATCCTCAGTCTTAGAGTAAACCAAAATGTCATCAATGAAGACAATCACAAAAGAATCAATGTATGATCGAAACACCCCGTTCATCAACTCCATAAAAACTTCAGGGGCATTAGTCAACCCAAATGACATCACTAAGAACTCATAATGCCCATACCGAGTCCGAAAAGCTGTCTTAGGGTTATCTGTGCCCTAATCTTCAACTGATGATACCCAGACCTCAAATCAATCTTAGAGAACAATGATGCCCCATGTAGCTGATCAAATAAGTCATCAATACGCGGAAGAGGATACTTATTTTTCACTGTTACCTTGTTTAACTGTCTGTAATCAATACACATTCTCATTGTCCCATCCTTCTTCTTCACAAACAACACAGGTGCACCCCAAGGTGACACACTAGGGCGAATAAACCCCTTACTCAATAAATCTTGCAACTGATCCTTCAACTCTTTCAACTCTGCTAGAGCCATAGGGTACGGAGGATTAGAAATGAGCTTAGTGCCCGATTCCAAATCAATAGAAAAATCAATATCCCTATCGGGAGGAACACCTGGAAGATCAAAAGGAAATACATCGAGAAACTCCTGAACCACGGGAACAGAATCCATGGAAGGTGGTTCAACATTGGTGTCCCGAATAAAAGCTAAGTAAGACAAACACCCTCTCTTCACCAATCTCTGAGTACGAATAAAGGAGATGACCTCACTAGGATAAGAGCCATTAGCACCCTTCCACTCAACCCTCGGAACACCAGGCATTGCTAAAGACACAGTCTTAGCATTACAATCAATGACAGCATAATAATGAGAAAGCCAATTCATACCCAAGATAACATCAAAGTCTACCATCCCCAGAATGATTAAATCTACCCAAATGTCATACCCCGCTAAAGAAACAAGACAAGATCGATACACTTGATCCACCACTAAGGGCTCACCCACGGGTGTAGAAACACGAATAGGTACAGTCATGCTATCACATATCATATCAAATTCAGCAGCAAAATAGGTGGACACATAAGAGAATGTAGACCTTGGATCAAACAATACAAAAGCAGATCGATGGCATACTGGGATGATACCTATAATAATAGCATCAGAAATCTCCGCTTCAGGTCTCTCTGGGAAAGCATAACAGTGGCCCCCTCGGCCACCTCCAGCTTGGGTGGTAACTTTACCCCTACTCTGAAGAGCTGCAGAAATGCTACTAGAAGCTCTACCGCCTCTACCTGACTGAACTCTGCCTCGGCCTCTACCCTGTGCTATCGATGGTCTAGCCTGAAATGAAGAATTAGGTTGGGACCCTCCACGACCCCTCTGGGAAGTACACTGTCGCATCAGGTGATCGGGATCTCCACAAGAAAAACAAAATCTCTGTCCCGAGAACTGCTGTGCGGACCCTGAAAACCCACTGTAATTGCCTCGCCCCATAGGTCACTGCTGTGAATCGTGACCCATGCTATAAGAACCCCGAGGTATCTGACCACCCTTGAATGTCGGCATAGATGCATGAACGGGTCCTCGCTGCTGAAAAGAACCACTTCCTCTCTGTGATCCCCTGCCTCCAGATGAGGCACTATGAAACTGACCTGCTATACGGACCCACTTAGGGTCCCCAAACTCTTCTCTCTCCATGAATTCCACCTCTTTAGTAGCGCTCACAATGGACTGGAAAGAAGCCCCCTCTCTAGATGCTCTAAACACAGCCGATCTGATGGAGAAAGTCAGCCCCCTCACGAATCTACGGATCCTTTCTGTCTCGTCTGGAATAATGGCCAAAGCATGCCTAAACAACTGGTAAAAATGGGCCTCATACTTTGTAACTGATAAGTTGTCCTGTCTCAAATTCTCAAACCTCAAACGATTCTCCTCTCTCATGCTCCAGGGGATAAAACGGTCATGAAAGGCATTGGAAAACCTCTCCCAAGTCACTGGAGGAGATCCAACTGGCAAAGCCCCCGAATAAGTTCTCCACCACTCTTTCGCTGGCCCACGAAGCTTGAGTGTAGCATATCGAACCCCATGTGACTCAGCTAATCTGACAACCTCTAGCAACTCTCGGCATGTAGACAGAAACTCATGAGCGTCCTCACTCTTCCCACCCTGAAACTGAGGTGGGTTCATCTTTTGAAATTTCTCATACCTACGCTGCTCATCCTCTGTCAGAACAACCAATGGTGCACCTTGACCCCCCAATTGCTGGTGCAAGATCATTTTCAACCATGGGATCCTTTAGTGGCTGTCCCATTGCATCCTGCATAACTGGAGCTTTCTGCTGCTCTTGGGTCTGAGCCCCCTCTCTAGTCTGAGAGTCTTGTGGTGTGGCGGTCGCACCACCACCCTGAGTAAAGCTCTCAAGCACACTTAACACCCTATTTTTTCCTATCTGTCCTCGTTTCTTCAGTCATGTTCATCCCATTGTTGCTCTTCCCAAAGCTTTTCTTCGTAATCCTGCTGTTCCATAAAATATGGATCTCTTCTCCTTTTGTTTTTGGGTGCAGGTCCTACCCGAATAGTAACTATTTCTTTCTCTGTTCCTTTTTTCTTTTCCTGTTCTTTTTTCTGTCCCTCTTGTTGTTTGTTTTCAATTACCCTCAATAATGTATCCTGAAGCAAAGGTGTGAATGCAGGCTCTGGAGGAACCTGGTCCTCTCTGTCATCAATCTGAGGCTCAAGAGAGGCCTCTCTAGTACGACCTCTCACTGGTGCTGCTCTACGGCCACGACCTCTGGCTAGTACCGTTCCACGAGCACGACCTCTAGCTCGGGCTCTACCCCTACCCCTAGCTGGGGCCTCAACAACTGCCTCGGGAAGTACCTCCCCTCTACCACGTAACAGTCGCTCTAGTCCTCGTCATCTATCAAAAGAGTATACAATAGCTCAGTACTAAAGAAGGTAACCACACACGATGAGAAAGAATGAACAACAAAGAAGTTTCCTAATAGTCTTTATAGCCTCTCAAAGATAAGTACAGACGTCTCCGTACTGATCCTTGAGACTCTACGTAAACTCGGCTTGTATACACGTGAGAACTATGAACCTGGGGCTCTGATACCATTTTGTCATGACCCAAAAATGGATGTGATGGCACTCGTCGTAAACCACCAAGACAAGTCAGCCTAAAACCCAATATTTTTTATAGAGTGCGGAAATAAAGCAAAGTTCAATAATAATTACTATTACGAAAACAAGTCAACTTAATTCAATCCCCAAAACCTAGTTGTCACGTGCACAAACCTCTAATGTAAATACTAGAATTGAAATAAAATACGCAAGTCTCAAATGACGTTGTCTTTCAAGTAAAAACAAAATCATAAACAGGAGTAAGAAGGTTCGCTGAGATGACAAACAGCTACCTCTCAGATCTCTACAGAAAGCCTCGTAAACGAAGAGAATGAAAGGTATCATGAAGATTCGGGCTCGTAACCTACAAAAGATTGTAGAAGCAAGGGGTGAGTACCAAACCACACGGTACTCAACAAGCAAACCTCTAAACACAAGCTAAGGGTACAGAATACGGGTACCCCTTACACCCCATCCTAACCTCCATAACTACAACCTGCATAAAAGCAGCCCAACCTAATAATTCACAGTTTACAAAGTATACAGCTCAACAATAGCACTCTAACAGATTATATATTCTCAATAACAACTCAATATTCATCAATAACAAGTTTCACAGAAAGTCACTCACAAGATCAACAACACACAAGATCAAGTTCATCAATAATAAAAATGTGCAATGCAATGAAATGCAATGTCAAATATAGTGATGCATGTCTGACCTAATGATACAAACCCGCTGTCTCTCAGTCTGGGACCCATGGGGGACATATCTGTCCATGCATCCATCGCGGCGCGCAATACGTCCTTTGAAATACAGTATCCATCGCGGCAGGCGATACGTCCCTCGAAATGGTACATCATCTTATCACATAACACTTATCACAATCATGTCTCAGAACAACGCAAATAACATGTTCACACAAATAATGAAGAGATGCCCATTTTTATAACATTGCACAAATCACAACAACACACTCATGATACAACTTCAACAATGGTTCAACAAGTCTTTCAAACAATTCTCAACACATCACACGAACAATTGATCACATTACTCCCAACCATATACCACAAGGAAATACACGAATTCCATACGCTTAACAAGGGTTTAGAAATCCACTTGCCTCAAATAACCGAACGATCACTCCGAGACTTAAGCCTTCCCTTTTCGTTGAGCTTCCAAATCAATGTAATCTATTCAAGTACATAGTCACAATAAGATTCCGAAACTAACAACACTCATGTCACTATAGGTTTAGCCTAGACCCAAAAGCTTACCCCAAATCTATAATCAAGTTCTTAAGATTCAAGCCTAGGATTATGTCTCAATTTTCCAATATCAACTCTAATAGTTTTCGTATGATACACCTAATAACTGATTTCATATCTCAATATATCAAAGATTGAATCATAATATGATAACAATAAAAAAGATCTTAAATCGAAGTTCAATACATAATCTGTGACCTTTAACAACGAATCATTACTTTTCAAATGATAACACAGAACCAGTATTGTTCAAATCTCCCAAGAAATATGCAGAGCACTAACTAATTCCTTCAAAACATTATTTTCCAATGATTACCTCACTACTACTCATCATTAACCCTCCAAATATACATCAGCAACTTGTCCCCACTTAATTTGAGCGAAATTTGAACTTACCATATTCTAAATATTTAATACTTCTAACACTATAATATTGGTAAGGTTGTGAACAAGGTAAATCACATTATATAAATTTTACTTGATTCTTTTGGAGCGTAGTACTCACTTTATTGGAAAACTCTAAACTTTGCAGAAGACATATGTATACATATATTTTCCCTTCCAATTATTTCCAACAACCCAATATAATGATTATTTTATCCACATAGTATATCATTAATGTTTCTTGATAAAACTTCATTAAAATTTGTGCATGGTGCAACAGATATATTCCACTTACCATTCCTTTTTTTTTTCAAAATCTCATCTATGTCTATAAGCATCCATTGAGTACAAATTACAATAAGTTATTCACAACCAACAATCACATATACATAAAAAAAAATCTTGAAGTTTGATTGGAATTACCCGTAATCGTCAGTTTCTTGTTGAAGCCGCAAAAAGTGAGTCTCCCTCTAGTGTTAGATCTTTTTTTCGTTTTCTTTAAAGAATTATTAATTATGTATTAAAAGTGAAAAACAATTCACTAACTTAATTTAATTATATGGAACAATGGTATAGGGTCTTTAATAAATGATCACTTTAACCCACTAACTATCGATTAATTAACTTAAGTTAAACGAATAGTTCAAAAGTTCAAAAAAATGACCTTTCGGGTCATCACAGACTATTAGATAGTATCACACTAAATTTATGGTGATAATTCTTTTCTTATTAACTACCTCCTTGGTCCGGAAAGTAGCAACAAGACGAGTTCTAACGTTGGCCACCATTAAAAAAACTTCTAAACGTACTTTTATAAATAAAAAGTTAGAATTTGTGGAATAAATAAAAAAATATCTATAATCCATATTTAGAGTATGAAACTACGTTGATATGAATTAGGAGATAATTATACTTATATTTCTAGAGTAATGTACAAATTCTATCAGTCCGTCGTCTAATCATGAACTTAATATTTCATGTCATGATGTAGAGGTGAAGAGCTAACATATAATCCATCGAATATGAAATGTGAGATAGTATTATTATATACGTTCGATCTAATTGAATGGATGTTAAGTGTAGTGATCACCTCCTAATTATGATGACATGTAAACGATACTTTATCAGAGTATGAAATACGTTGATTAATTATATACTCCTCGAGTAGTTTAACAAATCAAGTCTTATATACTAGTGGTTTAGATATGAAATACATTATCAATTAAAGAAATACCGATGATCAATTCAAGGAGATTTATATATTAAATTTCATATTGATAAACTTTTGTTGATCAATAAAATTAAATTTATATAATTAGAAGTTATATAATTTAAATTTATAAAATTAACTTGATCGATAAATTAAATTTATTAAATTAAACTTTTGTTGATGTATAGTTAAATTATATATATAAAATTTAACTACACATCAATAGAAGTTTTATATATATATATATATATATATATATATATATATAACCCTATATCCAACCTCGCATTTACTATCAATCCGCAATTATATCATCCATCACCAAGGCAAATAGAAAAGGGCTAAGGACTGATCCTTGGTGCAACCCCATCTCAACTGGGAAAAGATCCGAGTCACCTCCAACCGTTCTAACCCGAGTCTTGGCTCCACCGTACATGTCCTTTATCGTAATATAACAAACCTTTAGCAAGCACCTCTTATTTGTCATAAGCCTTTTCAAGGTCAATGAACACCATATGTAAGTCTCTCTTCCTCTCTCTATATTTTTCTACCAGTCTTCGCATTCCAAGATCCTACCCTCAATTTATGGGAACCCGTAACCCCTTACCACCATTCTCCCTCGTCCTCGGCCTCAACCGAAGACATGACTCACAACCACCATCGAAACCAAATCCACTTGAAAGCTACCGAATCTATAAAATCTACACCGAAAACACTTCAAAAAGAAACAAAAATTTCCGCCACAGGAGTACACTCTACACCGTAGTTTAAAGATCAAATCAAAAAGACAAGATAACTTATATACTAGTGGTTTAGATATGAGATACATTATCAATTAAAGAAATACCGATGATCAATTCAAGGAGATTTATATATTAAATTTGATATTGACAAACTTTTTTAGATCAATAAAATTAAATTTATTCTCAAAAAATAATTAGGAGTTATATAATTTAAATTTATAAAATTAACTTGATCGATAAATTAAATTTATTAAATTTAATTTTTTCATATATATATATATATATATATATATATATATATATATATATATATATATGTATGTATGTATGTATGTATGTATGTATGTATGTTTAATTAATAAAATCAACCTCAAGAGTTGAGTTTATATTAAAATAAATTAATAAATACCGACCTAAAGAGGTTGGTATATTTAAATTATTATTTTATTTAACTAATATCGACTTCACGATGTCGGTATTCATTAAATATTTTTAAATATACCGACATCCCGTGGTCGGTAATTAAACAATTCTCTTAAAAAAAGAATGATACTATCAAGTCTCACTCCTAAGTGAAGTCTCAAATCCTAAGTGAAGTCTTACTCCCCACCCCAACCCCAACCCCGACCCCCCCCATCGGCGCCCATCCCCATCCATCCCTGACCGGTGCCATGCCACCATCCTCGACAGGCACCATGCCACGCCACCATCGCAGCAGCAGAGGAAGGTCGCGCCCAGTAGCAGGAGGTCATGCCGCCTCCATCCCGATCGGCGCCGCCTCCATATTAACTTTCTTAGTTCGCGCCACCATCCCTGACCTTCTTACTCAAGGTGAATATTTAGAACCTCCATAAAAGATTACTTTTGTTTCTATTTAGTTAAAGTATCTCAAAATTAGAGTACTAATATATTTAGTTTTATTGATTGTTAGTTTGATTGATTGTTAGTTTGATTGATTGTTAGTTTGATTGATTGTTAGTTAGTAAGTGAATGATATAGGGTTTTTGATTGTTAGTTTGAATTAGGGATTATTTGATTGTTAGTTTGTGTTTGTTGATTGTGAATTGAAAATTTGAATGTTAGGGTTAGTTTGAATTAGGGTATCTTAGGATTTGTTTGAAATTCGGTATTTCTTGAGTTAATTAGTTTGATTTTGGAATTGTAAGATTAGATTGAATTAGGGTATTTAAGGAGTTGTTTGAATTTGGGTATTATTTGAGTTAGTTTGAATTATTATTGAGATTTTAGGACTAATAGTTTGAATTTGGGATTAGGAATAGCTAGCTAATTTGAATTTAGGATTTTAGCACTAGTTAGATTTTGGGATTTTGGGATTTTGGGGCTAGTTTGAATTTGTGATTTTAAGACTAGTTTGAGTTTTGAATTTAGGACTAGTTTGAATTATTATTGAGATTTTAGGACTACTAATAGTTTGAATTTGGGATTTTAGCACTATAGTTTGATTTTTGAATTTTAGGAGTACTTTCAATTTGTGAAATTAAGGCTAGTTTGAATTTGGAATTTAGGACTAATAGTTTGAATTATATTTGATATTTTAGGACTAATTAATAGTTTGAAGTTGGGACACTAGCTAGCTAGTTTGAATTTAGAATTTTAGGGATTTGAATTACAACTTAATTAGAACTTATAATTAATTATAACTTGAATTTACTATAAATTGAACTTAATTAGGAATATGAACTTAAAATTAGAACTTGAACTTGAAACTAATTAGCTTGAATATATAACTAATTAAGTTTAGAAATTAGATATGAACTTGATTTGAAACTTGAACTTATTAAAACTTGAATATATATATATATATATATATATATATATATATATATATATAAACTAATATTCTTGGATATGAAGTTTATATTTAACTAATTTAAGAATTTTTCGTGCTAGGCAACTGAGGAAGCTCAACATCTAAAAAAGTTGATACAAGACTATATTGCTTCTTTCATCAAAGTTGGAGATAAGGCTGGTGCTTTTAAATTTCTTAAGTTTAAGTAGAATTGTTTTCAATAATGTGTTTGTATCCATCTAGTATTAATACTTAGCTTTAATTTTGTGATAATTTTTTTGTGTCCATCGAGTGTTTGCTAAGCATAAGTACCAACACTAGTTGATCCTAGGGATGACAAAATTGATTTTCTTGCAAGAACGATTTATGTCCATCTAGTGTTGATATGAAGTTATAATTTAGGAATAATGTGTTTGTTAAGCATAAGTACCAACACTAGTTGATCCTATTGATGACAAAATTGATTTTCTTGCAAGATCAATTTGTGTCCATCTAGTATTGACAGTTAGCTTTAAATTTAGAAATAATATATTTGTTAAGCATAAGTACCAACACTAGTTGATCCTATTGATGACAAAATTGATTTTCTTGCAAGATCGATTTGTGTCCATCTAGTGTTGACACTTAGCTTTAAATTTAGAAATAATATATTTGTTGAGCATAAGTAACAACACTAGTTGATCCTATTGATGACAAAATTGATTTTCTTGCAAGATCGATTTGTGTCCATCTAGTGTTGATATTAAGCTTTAATTTAGGAATAATGTGTTTGTTAAGCATAAGTACCAACACTAGTTGATCCTATTGATGAAAAAATTGATTTTTTTGCAAGATCGATTTGTGTCCATCTAGTATTGACACTTAGCTTTAAATTTAGAAATAATATATTTGTTAAGCATAAGTACCAACACTATTTGATCATATAGATGATAAAATTGATTTAGTTGGTGGATTTAGTTGTTGGAATTAAGTCAAAACTAAACTAGGTAAAGTTAAAAAGTTGTTATGTTGTTTAAATAAGTTAACATAAATAATGTGGTTTAGTTAGTGAATTTAGTTGGTGGAATTAAGTCAAAACTAATGTAGTTAAAGTTAAAAAGTTAAGTTTGTTTAAATAAGTTAAAATAAATATTGTGGTTTAGTTGGTGGATTTAGTTGTTGGAATTAAGTCAAAACTAAACTAGTTAAAGTTGTTTAAATAAGTTAAAAAGTTGTTAAGTTGTTTAAATAAAGTTAAAATAAATAATGTGGTTTAGTTAGTGAATTTAGTTGTTAGAATTAAGTCAAAAGTAATGTAGTTAAAGTTAAAAAGTTGTTATGTTGTTTAAATAAGTTAACAACAAATAATGTGGTTTAGTTAGTGAATTTAGTTGTTGGAATTAAGTCAAAACTAATGTAGTTAAAGTTAAAAAGTTGTTATGTTGTTTAAATAAGTTAAAATAAATAATGTGCTTTAGTTAGTGAATTTAGTTGTTGGAATTAAGTCAAAACTAAACTAGGTAAAGTTAAAAAGTTGTTAAGTTTTTTAAATAAGTTAAAATAAATATTGTGGTTTAGTTAGTGAATTTAGTTGTTGGAATTAAGTCAAAACTAATGTAGTTAAAGTTAAAAAGTTGTTAAGTTATTTAAATAAGTTAAAATAAATATTGTGGTTTAGTTAGTGAATTTAGTTGTTGGAATTAAGTCAAAACTAATGTAGTTAAAGTTAAAAAGTTGTTAAGTTGTTTAAATAAGTTAAAATAAATATTGTGGGTTAGTTAGTGAATTTAGTTGTCGGAATTAAGTCAAAACTAAACTAGTTAAAGTTAAAAAGTTGTTAAGTTGTTTAAATAAGTTAAAATAAATAATGTTGTTTAGTTAGTGGATTTAGTTGTTGGAATTAAGTCAAAACTAAACTAGTTAAATTTAAAAAGTTGTTAAGTTGTTTAAATAAGTTAAAATTAATATTATGGTTTAGTTAGTGAATTTAGCTGTTGGATTTAAGTCAAAACTAATGTAGTTAAAGTTAAAAAGTTGTTAAGTTGTTTAAATAAGTTAAAATAAATAATGTCGCTTAGTTAGTGAATTTAGTTGTTGGAATTAAGTCAAAACTAAACTAGTTAACGTTAAAAAGTTGTTAAGTTGTTTAAATAAGTTAAAATAAATATTGTTGGTTTAGTTAGTGAATTTAGTTGTTGGAATTAAGTCAAAACTAAACTAGTTAAAGTTAAAAAGTTGTTAAAATAAGTTAAAATAAATATTGTGATTTAGTTGGTGGATTTAGTTGTTGAAATTATATATCTAATATAAAATTTTACAGGAGCATTGGCAAGTCTAAAAGGGGTATTAAGATTAAACATAGGGTGGAGGGCTGTATGGTTCAAGCATATCTAGCTAAAGAAAGATCCCACTTTTGTTCTTACTACTTTGATGATTATGTGTCGTGTTTGTGGAGTGCTGGTGAACCGATTAGAGGTTCAGTCTACGACTATCCAAAAAGGTGTATCAGAAGAAGAAGTCTTGGTATTGTGGTCCATCATCCTCAAGCTTTGATGGCGTGGATAGAGAGATAATATCTGCAATGGAGAGTAAGATAACTTATCTCAATGTCGACCTTGTTGTTGTAGCCGAAAGAGAGAAGAATAGAGAAGAAGAGAGAAGAAAAAGAAAGGAAGAGAGAGGAGGAGATTGCGGTAGCAAAGGAGGTATAGAACAAGAGGTATGTAGCGCTTCAGGCCCAACTAACTTTTCTTTTTGAATCAGAAAATATTCTTCCTCCATGTCCGGCCAGCAGTGATGGATCTGATCAGGAGGGTGATGAGAATGATAAGTCTAATAAGGAAAGTGAGGGTGATGAGAATGGTAAGTCTGATAAGGAGAGTGAGGGTGATGAGGAGTAGTTGTATCTATTTGACATTTTAGACTTCTATATTTTTGAAATTGTTTAATTTGATCGTATTTTAGTTTATTTTGAAGTTGGATGAAGTTTATTTTGAAATAGTTCAATGTATATGCTAAAAATATTGTGTTGTTTTGGTTGGATGAAATTTATTTGGCTTTGGGTTGTTTTGGTATAAATATGCAGGTGGGCAACTAAAAATTGCAACAATTTGCTTCCTGTTTTGTAGCAGAAAACCGACCTCCAAAGATCAGAATTTCAAAAATAAAAAATAAAAATACCGACCTCCGAAGGTTAGAATTCCAAAACTAAAAAAATAAAAATACCGACCTCCGGAGGTCAGAATTTTAAAAATACAAAAATAAAAATACCGACCTCCAGAGGTCAGAATTTTAAAAATACAAAAATAAAAATACCAACCTCTGGAGGTCAAAATTTCAATATTACAAAAATAAAAATACCATCTTCCGGAGGTCAGAATTTCAACATTACAAAAATAAAAATACCGACCTCTGGAGGTCAGAATTTCAACATTACAAAAATAAAAATACCGACCTCTGGAGGTCAGAATTTCAACATTACAAAACTAAAAATATCGACCTCCAAAGGTCAGAATCTCAAAAATAAGAATACCGACCTCTGGAGGTCAGAATCTCAAAAATGCAAAAATAAAAATACTGACCTCCAGAGGTCGGAATTTAAAAATTAAGAAGACACAAATACCGACATTCGAATGTCAATATTCCAAAATATGAGAAATAAATATTCTGACCTCAGGAAGTCGGAAATAATAATATATAAAACTGACCTTAGGGACATAAAATAAAAACTGACCTCGAGAGGTCAGAAAATACCGACCTCCAGAGGTCGGTATTGAATAGCGACCAAGCTTTTTCCGACCTAAGCTGGGATGTCAATTTTAGGTCGGTATTTCAGGGAATACCGACCTCCGGAGGTCGGTGTTTGTAGGTTGGTATTCACTGTTTTTTTAGTAGTGTACAACCCTAGTTATGAAATTTAGCTACTCATTATCTCAAAAACACAATCAAAATTTATTAAAATAAATATGCTTGTGTTAATCATAAATAGTTAAGAACAGTAGCTAAACTATCTTTTATAAATTACGAATACAAATAAATAATAAAGAAGGAGACAGAATAAACCACAATTCTCCGGCCTTCACAGCTGCTCCTCCAAAGTTTCTAAGCTAGAAGAAAATTTATATTGTGTATTGTATCTTGATTCTTCGCTCCCTTCAAGAATAATTTTTCATCTCCTATTTATAGATAGAGAAACCCTAAATAAAATAATTGTGTTCAAGACAAATTAGGAAAACAAAACCCAATTAAATTGGATTTTCCACTGTACGCGTGATTTCTGGAATATTACATTGCTTGCCGCCTTTCATAATAATATGAGCCCTCTAACTGCCAACACGTGGCAGCAGTAGTACTCAATTGCAATTACAATTTGTTCGTAGCCTTTTTCCTCATATATACAAATATATTATTTTATTAAATTTAATCTATTAAGCTGTCTGCTTGATTTCCTTCTTCAACCTTTCATCTTTAATTCGTTTTATCTCCAATTTTTTTCATTTTTTCATCAATTTAATCCTACAAATAAAATATATCATTTAACACAATTCATAAAATTTATGCTCAAAAAGGACAAATATAAATAATAAATATGAGGTATATAATGATTAAAAATATGTATTTTGCCTCACATCACATGCCCACAACAAAATATATGGTCACATAAGAATGTAAGGAACCAAGGTCGAATAATACAAATTTCTCTCTCCATAGTGTCCATGTCAAACATTTCCATTCATCTAACTCCATATCTTTGATTTTTAGCTACCCACAATCAACCAATCTAGTCCATATTACAATCGTACACATACTCGATTTTTCAAAACCCTACATACTTCTCACAATACTTCACTAAAAGCCAACATTGCTAATACTAACAACATCATATTCAAACTGACCATTTACCTTATTATCAAACCAACATTCTTATCGAAATCTTCTTATCATACACATTGTTGTCTTCAAAAATTGCAAACTATGGCTCTCTTTATTTCCATTTAAGCATCTCATGATAAATATGAGTCCCACCAAAGGTTGATAACACTAATTCCAAATCGGATAATACCTTTTCATCGAGATAAAGCTATTGAATCGACCAATGTCAACTCCACACAGTCTTTCACATACCAAGTTTCAATTATCCTTCAACCTATCATATACCTTATGTTAAAACTTAGATAAATCCTTAGTCACCCCAATAATTCTATATACTATGAGCACATAACCTCTATTTACCATAAAGTATCTATGTAACACATCATAAGTCTGTATCGTCCCATGAACAAAGTATTCAATCCCCTTGAAATCCTCATTAACCATGTAGAATTGTAGGTACACACCGTTGAACATCCATAAGTTACATATCATAATTTGAACAATCTAGCTCGACATAACCACATAGAATCTTCCACACATAATTGCTTGTCACCCAAACAAAAACTCAATCTTTAGAAAAGTTGATGATACCTTCCTAGTAACTAGTTCACATCTCACAGTCATATCTAAACCCATAGGCAAAAATCAATAAATCCTTCAACTACAAACCAAGGGCTTATACGAGAGGTCTTATTCCTTCACTTTTCTTAAATTCTTCCCATGACACAAAATTCTAAATATCTTGAACCCTTCAATACAACAGACTTTTGTTCCTTTTGTTGACTCACTCACCAATCTTATTCTTTGGCCAACAACGCTTGACATTTTTACATTATCCTCAAAATAAAAACATTAAATGAAACCCTTCCTTAGGTACTTTGAAAATCAAAATAACACACTTTATGACTCAAAACATTTACAAGTTCTTCCAAATGCTCAATATTCAATGCGATCGATCATTTCTTACCTTACCATTCCACACCTTGACAAAACATACTACCACAAACATAAACTCATAATGAAAAACTTGAATTTTTTATCCCAACCATGTAACATAATCTCATTATCTATCAACATTAGCTCATACCTTGATTTTTTTTTATGAATTCACGTATCTTAGCTTATCGGTGATCCCCTCTCCATCGACCTTATCTATCTTTCGTTAAAAGTTCAACCGTACTCATTACCAAAGCAAAACCATAAAAAAAACATATCACCGCACTTGAGTCAAATGTTTATAGACTTTTTTATTAAATCTTATCCAACAACGTTTAACTGATATGAATGGCATGTAAAACTATCACAATAATCTGGGAAAACCAGATGAAACCATGTGTCTCTAAATCCAATTATCCACTCTTTCCGAAGATATATCTTTACCCTTGCAATTTAAGTAATTATCCTTGTTCTCTCCTCCTTCTGAAAGCTAAACTACATCCCACTATGTCTTTTCATTTATAACTTTAGCTCCTTCAATTCAATTCAAGCGGTGTTTCAACACCTCCTACAACTTTTTATGCAACCACGTTACTTACCAAATAGTAGCAAATCACAACCTTAGATACTCGCAGGTCTTTCTTACAATACAAAATTTCATTTAACCAACAATCCTTATCATATAGTTGCATCCCAAAAACAATCCATCACGAACTCTTATTACCATCATGCTCAGTTAGCCCTTACCGTCACCTCAAAATCAATATTTTCATAGATATGACACCTCAAATCCAGTTATACCAACCAAATTCAAAGGACTAACTTAATTTTATATGCACTTTCGTACTAAAATTCTTAATTGCTTTTACACAAGTATGTTCTTTGGGGCTTCCTTTACCCATAAGCTTGTCATTCCAATATCGATCCACTTTCTTGGACCTTATGATGAATTCACCAGTCCTCATTTAAAATTATCGAGATACACTTAATAACCTAAACACATTAATATCATATCAAAATTTCACCACTAAAATCTTCCTCATAAACAATGCTTAACTTAAGCGTTCGTAGTAACAAGCTAGTTGTTTTCTCAAATATGAATGCAACATCGAATCTCATTATACAAGCATGTAATACAACTGATAACCCTTAAGTAGGTAGTATCCATTTCCATATACCACTCGTACAACATCGTGAATGTATGTTAGATCTACCACTAGAACACATCATACCTCTTGAGAAGATTGTACTCAAATAGCTCACACCTTTTTGTTCATTAAGTAACTACAATACGCTACCCAATTTGTTAGGTCTCTCATCCAAAGCGATATGCATTCCTTCACAGATTAGATCGATAGTAAGAGTACACACTCTATAACTCTTACCAAGTAAGAATTGGTGTCATTATAGTAGTCGTATCATGACCCTCTTTGATATACACTCAACATATAAAGTCATAGCAGAGGTTCTTACCTCAATTGGCGCAACATTATTTTCATCATTTGCTAAGCAACACATAAATGTTATCACAACTTTACTAACTGTATTTTCCAAAGTTACATTGTTCATTATCTAGCCATCTTTTAAGTCATTCCACTTTTGGTTGTCAGACCACTCAAGATATTGCTATACCACAAAAGTATTATTCCTTCTACTGGGGTAACTAACCTAAAATACAACACATTTTTGAAGTCCCTCAAACCATTTTTCAACCTCATCATTCAAATATCGTCAAAATGCATCATCGAGCAATCACCTTACTCAACCCTTTAAAATTGTTGAACATTCTTAATCTGACCACACATCCTTTTAGTACCTTTATCACTTCCAAACCAGACTCCAAGCCATACATGAGTCACATGAAGAACCACACACGAGTCATCACTATAAAAGAGAAAGTGGAATAAAGCGATAGGAAACAAGTCGGACCAAGGACACACGATAGAAATTCAAAAAGTGAAGATTTTTCCTAGCAATCACTATAGCCTCTCAAAAATAAGTCCAGATGTCTTCGTACTAATCCTCGAGACTCTACTTAGACTCGACTTGTGTACACGTGAGACCTATGAACTTGGGGCTCCGATACTATTTTGTCACAACCTAAAAATAGATGTGATGACACTCATCTTATCCCACCAAGACAAGTGAGCCTAAAACCCAAATATCACAAAAATGCGAAAGTAAGGCAAATTGAAACCTCAAAATATCATAAGTGCGGATAACTAAGTCAGCTTAATAAAAACCTCAAAACTTGGTTGTCACGTGTGCAAATCTCTAAAGTATTACAATTGATTCAAAATAAAAACAAAAGTCTCAAATTACATTGTTTCTAGGATAGAACAAGATCATAAATAGGAGTAAGAAGGTCTGCTGAGATGACAAACAGCTACCACACAAATCTCCAAGAAGCCTCGAAAAAGAAGAGAATGGAAAGTATCACAAAAATCCAGGCTTGTAACCTACAAAAATTGTAGAAGCAAGTGGTGAGTACCAAACCATACGGTACTCAACAAATAAACTTCTAAACACAAGCTAAGGGAATAGAATATGGGTACTCCTTACACCCTCAACCAAACCTCCACAACTACAACATGCATAAATCTATCCCAACCTAACAGTTCACAGTTCACAATTTACAAAGCACATAGCTCAACAACAACACTCTAACAATTTCATATTCTCAACAACAAACTCAATATTCATCAATCACAAGTTCCACAGAAAGGCACTCACAAAATCAACAACACACAAGATCAAGTTCATCAATGATAAAGATGTGCAATGCAATGAAATACAAGATCAAGTATAGTGATGCATGTCTAACTTAAGGATACACACCTGCTGTCTCTCAGTCCGGGACCTATAGGGGACATATCTGTCCATGCATCCGTCGCGGTGTGTGACACATCCCTCGATAATAGAATTCATCGTGGCATGCAATACGTCCCTTGAAATATAGTAGTCGTTGTGGCATGCGACACGTCCCTCGAAATGGTACATCCTCTTTAATTTTTACTCTTTCTCAATTCATATAACACTTGTCACAATCATGTCTCTGAACAATGCAAATGACATGTTCACACAAATAATGAGAAGATGACCATTTTCATAATAATGCACAATTAACAACAACACAATCGTGATACTACATCAACAATGAGTCAACAAGCCTTCCAAACCATTCTCAACACATCACACACCAATAATTAATCACATTGCCTTTTATTACCCCTTTTTCATCATTAGAATTAATCGATATGGACAAGTCAACCCAACACCAAGTCTCATTACCCCCAAACACATATTACAAGAAAATACACGAATTCCATACACTTAACAAGGGTTTAAAAATCCACTTGCCTCAAATAATCGAACACGTATGCATTAGCTATATATAATTTGTAATTATATATATTTATTATATTAAGATAATTTTATAGACCTCCCTTATAGTTTTTCTCCGTAGCACTCACTTCCCTCATTATTTACGATATTACGATTATCTCCCTTATTTTAATTTATTTATAACAATTATTTTAACATATTTATTATTAATTTAAAATTCTAAAGTATGACTAATTTACCCCTTAAAATCAATAAAGTTTATGAATATTTTCACTTACAAATTCTTTTAAAATAAAACCTAATTCCCTTGGTTAAAAGATCATTGAGAATTTTATTGGAAAATACTATTTTTACCTTCTACCACTTTAATTTTTTTCTGCTAAAGAAATCAACCGTATATTTTTACTCTGTTCATTAAAATCTTTGAATACTTTAATCTCGATTTCTAATTCACTCATAAACTAATAAAAATAATGAACAATAAGCATCAAAATCAACTATAATACAGAAGAAGAAAAATAGAAATACGATATATCACCAATTTGGAATAAGTTGTTACAATTATCTCTATCGTCTCTTTCTCTTATCATAATCACTAAATTACCTTTGAATGACGAATTTCATGCATAATAGAACTTCTAAATATCTTTTATATATATATATATATATATATATATATAGTAAATATTGGGTACTCACAGAGAATAAAACCCCAATTTAGTATTATTATAAAGTTAATTTACAAAAAAATAATTAAGTTGTGTAATGAGTTTTTTTGCTAGAGTAATTCTTCAGAAAAGATGTTTATAAAATTAATCAAACAATGGGTATATTTAAAGGGAAATATGGTCAAATTATGATTTTGTACATTACTAATAAATAGGCTAAAGGAATTGTTACAAATAAATTAAAATAAGGGAGGTAAGCGTAATATCATAAACCATAAGGAAAGTGAGTGTCACAGAGTGAAACTTGAGGGGAGGTTTCTGTAATTATCCCTATATTTAAGTATTCCATCCTACATGGATATTTTGTGTCCTATGTGGCGTCCTACGTGTATTATGTCATGTAGGACACATGTGTCTACTTCTTCAATTTTATACAAGTTTAAGTGCCTACTTGCGCACACTCAAAGTTGGAGGTCATAATTGTCCGTTGAATCCAAGTTAAGGGTCATGTTTATGTATTATGCCCCTAGATTTTGTAGACTCCTTCAGATTAACTAAACACATTAACCTAAACATATACAACCTTATAATTGTAAACCTATACAACTACACTTGTTGACTTCACCAATTTTTACATGGAATTGGATAACCACACAACTCTATTGTTTTTAATTAAAAGTTTTTACATCTTTCAAATATGAATTTTTTTAATATTTATAATTTTGATTAATTTCAAAGTAAATGCCAATTTTTTCTGAAGCAAAATATTTTAATGAAAGGCAAAAAGTTCAATTAACATTATTAAGGACCTTCATTCTTTTAATATACATACATACATATATATATATATATATATATATATATATATATATATATATGTTCATGCATAAGTTATAATGCACCAATTGTTTTTTTTTTCTCATAAAGCCAACTAAATATTGCATCACTTTTGGAAAATTTATGTTGAAATCAATTACACCAATATATTCAACCAATGAAACAAATAACAACCAAGTTCATCAAATTAAGCCATGTGTGGGCTGCAAGTGTTTGGATCCGATACAATATATTTGTAATTTCAACAGTTATGTTTGTTTGTTTTGGTTGCCATTTTTTTCAAAAATATAATTTATCAACTTATCGAGAAAATAAATATCTTAACTTGAAATAAAAAAATTCAGAAAAAAAGTTTGGCCAAAGTGATGAAAAATATTTTGTAACTGAAATATCAGTTTTGTGTGAAGAGTTTAGTGAGAGAAAACACTTTACTTTTGAAGAACACTTTTCTAGCTTTTGGGATTTTAACACTTTGTTCTTGAAATTGACAAAATAAAGTTGAATCCAAAGTGGGTTTACTTAAAATTGCTTAATTTCATGTTACCCATGGCTTCTTTCATGGAAGTATAATCTCTTTATTTTTTGTGAAGGGTGGCTAAATCCCCAAGATATATGGGAGCAATCATGGGGTTTAGTGTTGAGTTAATGTAGTGGGTATTATGCTATGCTCTGTGTTGCTACTTTCATTCATGAAATTGGTCTAATTAGCATGTGGTTAATTTATGGGTTAAGGGTTGCAAACTTAATTCTTACTTCTAATCTCCAATTGATGCTCGAAAGAGATTGATTGGAGTGAGTAATTAGTCTGATACTAGCAATTTAGGTTTGATGTTCGTAACTTGCTTGAAAATAAATGTTATGGGTCAGATCTATTTGCCCTGTTCTTGAAAGAGAGAATACAATAAGGTATCAGGTTGTTTAGACTGACATTTAGATGAGACCAACATGATATTCTATGCATAGATGCTTTAAGATCGAAAGATAATTTGCGTCAATTAAGATGACTTAGCCTATTCATAAATGTTCATCACTATAAAGCAGCACAATTGCCCCTAAGTGACATCGATTTCCAATCCCCACACTCCTAGATTGCTTGTTAACTCTCGAAATTTTCTATTTTAATTTAATAGTGATAATTGATAACCAAAGTTTTATACAAACTTGGTGGTAAGTATCCACCCACTTGTTCTTACTATTATAAATGAACAATCTTAATATACAAATATCTTGATAGGAATTCTCTACGATATAACATTCTCTGTGGGATTCGACCCGACTCTTTGTTGGATTTTTATTGAAGATGACCACTCACTCTTTTAAATTATTTTGAGAAGTGATTTGAGTGTTATCAGGTTTAACCAATGGAAAGAAGAAGGGACTATTGATGTGGGTCCTTTTGATTAGAAGAAATTCAAAGGGGCTTTCCTTAATCGTTTCTTTCCTCTTGAGATGAAAAAAGTGAAGGTTCTTGAGTTCATTAATATTGGTCAAGGAAATATGAGTGTGAAGGAGTATGCTTTGATGTTTATGAAATTGTCTAAGTATACTCCAACTATGGTTACCGACTCTAGGGAAAGAATGAGTAAGTTTGTATCGGGTGTGTCCGAAATGGTAATTAAAGAGTGATGCACCACCATATTGATCAAGGAAATGAATATCTCTCTTTTGGAGATACAAGCCCAACAAATTGAAGAGGAAAAGCTAAAAGAAAAGTCTAGGGAGTTAAAGAGGGCAAGGACCGATGAGGGTGACTTTACTTATTATTTGTCTAATGGACATGGTCATCCTCAATTTCGGTAAAAGTTCTCCAACCAAGGTTCTTCTAGTGCTACGGCTCCTAGGTTCAACATGGATATGGTATCTAACATATGTCTCAACAAGGTGGTGGAAATGCATCTTCTATTCTTTCTTACCAAAAATGTGTCAAGAGTTACGTGAGAAAATGCTAAGCTGGTATGTTTATTTGCTTTGGTTGTGGGAAGAGTGATCAGAAGATGAATGATTGTCCTTTGCAAGTTACTAAGGGAATGGATGGTAGGAAAGCTTAGTCTAGTGGTTCTGGTTCTGGGGCTCCTTATCAAAATATGATTTATGCACTTTAGACTCAACTAGATCATGAGGGTTCTAGATATTGTGACCAGTATGTTGAAAGTATTTCATTTTGATGTGTATTCTTTTCTTGATTAGAGTGATACCTTGTCATTTGTTACTCTTTATTAGTCCATGAGATTTGGTGTTGCTCCTAAAATCCTTTCTAATCTCTTTTTGGTGTCTACACTTGTTTGTTATTCTCTTATTGCTGAAAGAGTTTATAAAAAATGTCCTAGTTTTGTTTCTCATAGAGTTACTCATGTTGATTTGGTAGAGCTTGATATGCTATATTATAATTGAAAGGGGAAAATTATGCTCTTAAAAGTCAATTTATATCTTGCGACTAAGAGATAATTTTTTAGGGTTGTATTTTTTATTTTGTTTGTGCTAGGGATACAGATTTTGAAACCCCTAATCTTAAGTCAGTTCCAACTGTAAATGAATTTCCAAATGTGTTTTCCGATAATCTTCCCAGTATTCCACCTAAAAGAAAATGAAATTTTGGTATTAGACTTCTCCAAGATACGCAGTCTATTTCTATTCCTCCTTACTATATGACTCTGACAGAACTTAAAAAATTAAAGGACCAATTGAAGGATTTGTTGAATAAGAGTTTTATTAGACCGAGTATCTCTCCATGTGGTGCTCCGGTGTTATTTGTTCGAAAGAAGGATGGATATATACATTGACTATCAAAAATTGAATAAAGTTACCATACATAATAAGTATGTTATTCCAAGGATTGATAACTTGTTTGATAAACTCCAAGGTGCGAGTTTCATCTCTAAGATTGACCTTTGGAAAGGTTATCACCAATTAATGGTAAAGGAAAATGACATTTCGAACACGACTTTGAGGTGGTTAAGAATTCACCTAGACCTTTGTCCACTTCATAAATGCGGAATTTCTTGGGTTTGGTTGGTTATTATAGAAGGTTTGTGGAAAGATTTTGCTCTACTGCTTCGCCTTTGACGACATTGACTCAAAAAAGAAGAATTTCTATGGTTAGAAGCTTGTGAGAGAGTTTTTGAGAGTTAAATGATAGACTCACTTCAGTCCCTATCAGATGGTCTTGTGGCTTATTGTGATGCTTCACATATTGGTCTTGGATGTGTTTTGATGCAACATAGAAAAGTCATCATTTATGTTTCAAGGCAACTAAAGGTGCATGAAAAGAATCATTCAAGCCATGATTTGGAGTTAGCGGCGGTAGTGTTTGCTTTTAAGATTTGGAGACATTACCTATATTGTATTCATGTAGATGTGTTTACCGACCACAAGAGCTTGAAACATCTATTCACTCAAAAGGAGTTGAATCTTTGCCAAAGGAGATGGCTTGAGTTATTGAAAGATTATAACATGAGAGTCATTTATCATCCGAGTAAAGAAAATATGGTGGTAGATGCTCTTAGTCGGCTATCTAAGGGAAGTATTGCACATGTTGAGGATGGTTAGAAAGAGCTAGTTCGTGATGGTCATGATTTGGCTCAATTCGGTATTCGCTTGGTTGATTCTATTGAGGGTGGGGTGATTGTTCAGAATAGTTTGGAATCATCTCTTGTATCAGATATGAAGGCTAAGCAAATTTTGGATCCATTTTTGGTTGATCTGAAGAAGTTGGTTTCTAAAAATGTCATCGATTGAGTCGCGTAGTGGAATCTTGGGCCTAACTTCTAGAAATTATAAATAGCACAGAGAAGAGAGAAATTAGAGATAAGATGACACTGAATAGAAATTGAATTAATGTAGTGGATAGTGTGTGATGCTCTGTGTTGCTACTTTCATACATGAATTTTGTCTAATTAGTATGTGGTTAATTTGTGGATGAAGGTTGCAAACTTAATTCTTACTTCTGATCTCCAGCTGATGCTCGAAAGAGATTGATTGGAGTGAGTAATTAGTCTGATACTAGCAATTAGGTTTGATGTCTGTAACTTTCTTGAAAATAAATATTATGGGTGAGATCTATTTGCCCTGTTCTTGAAAGGGAGAAAACAGTAAGGTATCGGGTTGTATAGACTGACATTTAGATGAGACCAACAGGATATTCTATGCATAGATTCTTTGACATCGAAAGATAATTTGCGTCAATTAAGATGACTTGGCCTATTCATGAATGTTCACCACTATAGAGCAACACAATTACCCTTAAGTGACATCGATTTCCATTTCCCACACCCCTAGATTGCTTGTTAACTCTTGAAATCTTCCATTTTAGTTTAATTGTGATAATTGATAACCAAAGCTTTATACAAACTTGGTGGAAGTATCCACCCACTTGTTCTTACTATTATAAATGAGCGATCTTAATATACATATCTCTTGATAGGAATTCTCTATGATATAACATTCTCTGTGGGATTCGACCCGACTCTTTGTTGGATTTCTATTGACGATGACCACTCACTCTTTTAATTTGTTTTGAGAAGTGATTTGAGTGTTATCAGGTTTAACCAATGGAAGGAAGAGGGGACTATTGATGTGGGTCATTTTAATTGGAAGAAATTCAAAGGGGCTTTTCTTGATCGTTTCATTCCTCTTGAGATGAGAGAAGTGAAGGTGCTTGAGTTCATTAATATTGGTCAAGGAAATATGAGTGTGAATGAGTATGCTTTGATGTTTATGCAATTGTCTAAGTATACTCCGACTATGGCTGTCGACTCTAGGGAAAGGATGAGTAAGTTTGTATTGGGTGTGTATGAAATGGTAGTTAAATAGTGTTGTACCACCATATTGATCAAGGAAATGAATATCTCTCTTTTGAAGAACACGCCCAATAAATTGAAGAGGAAAATCTAAAAGAAAAGTCTAGGGAGTTAAAGAGGGCAAGGACCGGTGATGGTGACTTTACTTATTATTTGTCAAGTGGACATGGTCATCCTCAATTTCGGTAAAAGTTTTCTGGCCAAGGTTCTTCTAGTGCTACGGTTCCTAGGTTCAACATGGATATGGTATCTAACATATGTCTCAACAAGGTGGTGGAAATGCATCTTCTATTCTTTCTTACCAAAAATGTGGCAAGAGTTACGTGAGAAAATGCTTAGCCGGTATGTTTATTTGCTTTGGTTGTGGGAAGAGTGATCAGAAGATGAATGATTGTCCTTTGCAAGTTACTAAGGGAATGGATGGTAGGAAAGCTTAGTCTAGTGGTTCTGGTTCTGAGGCTCCTCATCAAAATATGATTTATGCACTTTAGACTCAACTAGATCACGAGGGTTCTAGATATTGTGACCAGTATGTTGAAAGTATTTCATTTTGATGTGTATTCTTTTCTTGATTAGAGTGATACCTTGTCATTTGTTACTCTTTATTAGTCCATGATATTTGGTGTTGCTCCTAAAATCCTTTCTAATCTCTTTTTGGTGTCTACACTTGTTTGTTATTCTCTTATTGCTGAAAGAGTTTATAAAAAATGTCCTAGTTTTGTTTCTCATAGAGTTACTCATGTTGATTTGGTAGAGCTTGATATGCTATATTAAAATGGAAAGGGGAAAATTATTCTCTGAAAGGTCAATTTATATCTTGCGACTAAGAAGATAATTTCTAAGGGTTGTATTTATCATCTTGTTCGTACTAGGGATACAGATTTTGAAACCCTTACTCTTAAGTCAGTTCCTATTGTAAATGAGTTTCCAAAAGTGTTTTCTGATAATCTTCCAAGTATTCCATCCGAAAGAGAGAAAAAAAACATTGGTATTGACCTTCTCCAAGACACCAATCTATCTCTATTCCTCGTTATTGTATGACCCTGACAGAACTTAAAAAATTAATGGACCAATTGAAGGATTTGTTGGATAAGAATTTTATTAGACCGAGTATCTCTTCATGGGGTGCTCCGGTGTTGTTTGTTCGAAAGAAGGATGGATATGTGCGTTGACTATCAAAATTGAATAAAGTTAGCATAAAGAATAAGTATGTTATTACAAGGATTGATAACTTGTTTGATCAACTCCAAGGTGCGAGTTTCATCTCTAAGATTGACCTTTGGAAAGGTTATCACCAATTAAGGGTAAGGGAAAGTGGCATTTCGAACACAGCTTTAAGGTGGTTAAGAATTGTCGTAGACCTTTGTCCACTTCATATATGCAGAGTTTTTTGGGTTTGGTTGGTTATTATATAAGGTTTGTGGAAATACTTTCCTCTATTGCTTCACCTTTGATGACATTGACTAAAAAAAGATGAATTTCTATTGTTAGAAGCTTGTGAGAGAGTTTCTGAGAGTTAAAGGATAAACTCACTTCAGCCCCTATTTTGACGTTACCAGAAGGATCACATGGGTTTGTGGCTTATTGTGATGCTTCACAGATTAGTCTTGGATGTTTTTTGATGCAACATAGAAAAGTCATCATTTATGCTTCAAGGCAACTAACGGTGCATGGAAAGAATCATTCAAGACACGATTTGGAGTTAGCGGTGATAGTGTTTGCTTTTAAGATTTGGAGACATTACCTAGATGGTATTCATGTAGATGTGTTTACCAACCACAAGAGCTTGAAACATCTATTCACTCAAAAGGAGTTGAATCTTTGCGAAAGGAGATGACTTGAGTTATTGAAAGATTATAACATGAGTGTCCTTTATCATCCGAGTAAAGAAAATATGATGGTAGATGCTCTTAGTCGGCTATCTATAGGAAGTATTGCACATGCTGAGGATGGTTAGAAAGAGCTAGTTTGTGATGTTCATGATTTGTCCCAATTGGGTATTCACTTGGTCGATTCTATTGAGGATGGGGTGATTTCTCAGAATAGTTTGGAATTGCCTCTTGCATCAGATGTGAAGGCTAAGCAAGTTCTGGATCCATTTTTGGTTTGATCTGAAGAAGTCAGTTTCTAAAAATGCCATTGAGGCTTTATTCTAAGGGAGAGATAGTGTTCTCCAATGTCACAACCCAAGCCCATACCCCGAAAGCGACATGGCGTGCAAGACTCCGAAAAGTCTCATACAAGCCTCATAACATTCATAACATTAGATATAAGGAAAATAGTGTGGTATTTAAAACTTTCTTTTATAAATCCAACAATCGAAAACATTAAAAGCAAGAGGAAGTCTATCGTCTCACATGACCATCTAAAAAATATCTTTAAACAAAATAGTGTCATGACCCTTTACAATCGAAAACCTTAACAAAGTCTATTACTTGAAAAAAGGGAAACATCTAAACACTTGTTCCCGATCTATGAGGACATACCACATAGTCTTGGAGAATCTCAAGTCCAAGCTTCAACTAGAGAGACTCAATTGCCGAAACCTACACTTGTAGTAAACATTAAGAAATATGGGTTAGAACAATTAAGTACTAAGTATGATAGCCATGCAAAAACATGCTTAAAAGGACATTTTATTTGAAAGTCATGATATATGCCATTTTGAGAAAACTTCATGAACATAAGCTTAAGAGGCATAATATTCAACCATAACCAACATAAAAGTCATTTAACCACATTAGAACAAAATCATCATATAAACCATTACCTTTACATTAAGCCTTCACCTTAAGTAACCCTCAAGCTATATCTTGTGCAATGTATAGATAGCGTCCATACCACCATCCATACTAAAGTACCACATTATGGCCACCAAGAGTGAACTTACCATTTAACCTTTCCATCCTTACACAATACTCATACATAGGAGACATAAACATTACATAAGTCATATCAACACATAAAGACCATTACTTAGGGCAACTCTAAGTCATACTTGTGCAATGTATAAGTAGCATCCCATACTACTACTCACACTAAGTACTCCTTGAATTCACCATAGACAAGGCACATTCATATTCATTAAGTCATGACAAGGAAGTAACTCATAATACAATCCAAGTATAACATGCATCATTATATTAAATACATAAGTCAACATTCCCCATTAGCTTCATTAAGAACACCTTCATTCATTGGACATTAAGCCAACATTCTCATTAACATCATCATAAGAGCACATTCATTACACTTAACATTATAAAGGAACACACCACAACCTCTCTCAAAGCCTAGTTGTGCAATGCATGGATGACATCACATACTACCACCCATACTAAGTAGTACATTCTTGAGAAACCATAGTTCATTAACATTCTTTGTGGGGGTAAGCCTTAACCGACATAGACCATGAGAGCTAAATCATGAAATCCCGATGTCACCCTCACCAGATAAGGGATTCCTACTTGCTTAAGGTAGGACCATTACTTTTAGCTTAGGTGGATCCACTAGCTAATATCCTATGTGGGCACATAGCTATGGGATAGGGAGATTACTACTAGATACCCTGCCTCAACTCACGTGAGGGCATCCATCTGAAGAGATTGCTACTAGAAACCCCGCCTCAACTCACATGAGGGCTTCCATCTTAATCCATATCCACTTGGTGCTTAGCATTATTCCCCACGGAGTACTTGACATTCATTACATTAGTTCATTATTATGGGATAAGAGATTGCTACTAGATACCCCGCCTCAACTTACGACTGAGTATCTATCTCAAACCCATCATTCGTTGGATAACTCATAGATTCAAAGATGAGAATAGCCTTTCAACTAAGAATCCCATATTGTGAGAAAGTTCTTTCACAAGATGTCATTATCATTCATTAGAGTACAATTGAGAATAGCCTTCCAATCACCCCATCACCATTAACATAATCATAGAAACTTCATTCATTAGTCATTCATGAGTGTGTGTATGTGATAATCACCTTTCACATATAGCCTCATCATTCATAGGTGTTAATTGAGAAATAACATTCAATCATAACACACTTACATTCTAAACATGATCATAACACTTTCATTGAGATCACACACATATATATACTTCACATCATAATCATACATAATACTTCATGAAATTGCCCCTTAGGGCTATGAACTAACATCAACCCATAAATCTAAGATACTACAATAGATAAGGAAATTGACATGATTCAATAACTAATCCCATATAAACATTAACAATTCAACATACTTGCATAATCAACCAATTCCCAATCTCAATTCACCACTTAAGAATTTGGGGGAAAACATGGATTCTAGGAAGAAATCATCTTAATTCATCTTTAAAAACTACAACTCATTCATAATTCAATGCAATAAAGCCTTTGAAAATCGTTTGGAATCGAACCTATGCCAAGATTGAAAACTAGGGTTTTTTTGGGAAACATTGGGGATTTGAAATCAACTTTGAAATTGGCTCCTTGAAAGAAACTAAGTCAAGGATGAAGACTACCATACCTTTTATGGAAGAATCCCACAAAAATCCCTTGAAAAACTTACATTCTTGACCTTGGAAGCTTGAATCCTTTACCTCTAACGGAGGTTTCTAGAGAGAGAACTTTTGAGAAGAGAGGTTTCTAACTTTGGGATGTTTTGAAATAAGGAGTAAATGACTTGTTTTAGGACTTAAAACTATATATACTAGTGATATAAAATAATTAAAAACAACCCCACACATTAATTAATTAAAATGAAATTACCTAAAATACCCTCAACTTGGGCAGCTCGTCAGGGATCACGCCCAACTCAATGGGTCGTGAGGGGCACCACGGGTCATGATAAGTCAAGGATGAAGACTACCATACCTTTTATGGAAGAATCCCACAAAAATCCCTTGAAAAACTTAAATTCTTGACCTTGGATGCTTGAATCCTTTACCTCTAACGGAGGCTTCTAGAGAGAGAATTTTTGAGAAGAGAGGTTTCTAACTTTGGGATGTTTTGAAATAAGGAGTAAATGACTTGTTTTAGGACTTAAAACTATATATACTAGTGATATAAAATAATTAAAAACAACCCCACACATTAATTAATTAAAATGAAATTACCTAAAATACCCTCAACTTGGGCAGCTCGTCAGGGATCACGCCCAACTCAATGGGTCGTGAGGAGCACCACGGTTCGTGGTGGTGCCCTTCGTCCCTTGACCAGTGTGCCTCATGCCAAGCCCTCAAGGACCTAATGGAGGACCACGAGACCTCCCACGATCCGTGGTCAAGACCACGAGTCGTAGTGATGGTCGTAGTTGTCACGACCCGAGTCTAGACCCTGGATGCGACACAACGTACTAGACCCCGAAGGAGTCTTATACAAGCCTCATAACTTATTTATTGCATACGTATTTGAAATAGTACAAAATTAAAAACTTTTTATTTTAAACCACACAATCTAACATTCAAAAACATTTAAACACAAGCGAAAGTCTATATTTCACATGGCCGTCTTAGATTGAATCTTGAACAAAAATAGGGACACGACCCTTTACAATTGAAAAGACTAGAAATGTCTATTACATGAAAAAGGAAAGAACCTTCAAAAAGACTCTTGTCCTCGATCTATGAGGACGTACCACTTTAGCCTTGGAGGAAAATCTCAATCCAATCACTTCAATCTAGCTAGAAACAATCACTTGCCGGAACCTACACTTGTAGTAAAAACATAGAAGAATGGGTTAGTACACAAAAATGTACTAAGTATGATGACCATGCAAAAATATGCTTTAAAAAGGGACATTTTAGTTGGAAACCATGCATTATGCCACTTTTTAGAAACATCATGAACAATAGCATAAGAGACATCAAATAACAAGTGACAACATCACATTTGAACAATACTAACATGTAATACATTACCTTCACCTTGGACCTTCACCTCAAGTAACCCTTATGCTATACCTTGTGCAATGTATGAATAGCGTCCCATACCACCATCCACACTAAGGCACCACATTAAGGTCATCAAAGTGAACTTACCATTCCTTCCTTTTCACCTTTGCATAATATCCACACATAAGAGACATAACATTTCATAAGACATGACCAGGGAAAATAACTCATAATATAACCCAAGTTTAGCATGCATCATCACATTGAGCATTTAAGAGTCAACATTCTTCAATAATTTCATTTAGAGGACTTTCATTCATTAGTCATTAAGACTTAGAGAACTCACTATAGCCTTCTTGAAGCCTACTCGTGCCATGTATGGATAGCATTCCATACTACTACCCACACTGCATAGAACTTCTCAATAAACTGTAATCACATGATGGGAATAGGTGTTTAACCGACATAGACCATTAGAGCTAAGTCATGGAATCCGGTGTCATATGACCACGCACCGAAGAAAGGAGTTCTACTTGCCTAAGGTAGAACTAGGTAATATCTTAGCTTTGGTAAGAAGACCACTGGCTAATATATATATCCTATGTGGGCTCATAGTTAGGGGATAGGAAGATGATCATTGGAACCCTAGCCTAACATTGGAAGAGTTTCCATCTAACCATATCCACTCAGTGCTTAGCCTCCATTCCCATAGAGTAGTTCATTCACATTAACATCATTGTACTTGAGAGGGCTACCAACACTAGGTCTACCGACCCAAAGTACATTACACAAGAAAGGGTCACCATCACTAGGTGTACCGATTCAAGGTACCTTAAGGATAGCTCATTGGCTTCCTAAGAAAGGTGCCATCATCATTGGGTCTACCGATACAAAGGTCATCATCTCACACATGAAAGGGCTACCATCATTTGGGTCTATCAATTCAAGGTTTATCATTCATTCATTTATGGAAGGGTGCCACTAGCCTACCGATCCTAACACACAACATTAGAATTGGTCAAAGACTCATCGAGCAAGGGTTACCAACACTAGGTTTACCGATTCATGTTCATTAAGTCAAGACACATTCATTGGTTGTTTATTGAAAGGAATGTCATAGAACTATCGATTCATCATCATTATGCCAATACACACTCATTATACAAGAGAGGATGCCTAAGTCTACCAACTCATGATACAACATTCAAGGTCACATTCATCAACACAAGAAAATGATGCTTTAAGACTACCAATTCAATATACATCAATACATAGGAGAACCCTTCATACTTCATCATCAGCATTCATAAGTTCATAATTGAGAATAGCCTTTCGATAATAGCATAATTACATTCAAATCATGATCATCACATTATCATTGAATTCACATGCCTATCCTTCAATTGGTGATCATACATAGATCCTTCATATATAGATATACAAGGAAGATATCCACCAATTCAATACCACCACATACATAGCAAATAAACACCTCCATATTTCAAGTGGATCAGCATCTAATTCACAATTCTAATTCAACAAGTAATTGATCATAACTTACCCTTCAAGGGTCATATTTCCAAAACACCAACACACCAATAATTTACTACAATTAGGGAATGGGTAATGATATACTTTACTAATCCAAAGCAATTCAACCATATTCAATTCATATACATTCATCATCAACAAGCTCACTTCATAAAAGCACAATTTAGGAATTGAGAGAAATCATTGGTTCATAGAGTATAAATCATCAATTAAACACTAATACAATCATAATATGACATTAGTAACCATTTGAAATCGTTTAAAGAAAGAACCCATGAGATTGAGTAAAACCCTAGGTTTTTCATGAACTTGAAAACTTTGCAAATCTACTTTGAATGGACTCTAGGGGTGAAAGCTACCCCTAGATGAAGGATCACCATACCTTAATAGATTAATACACAAAAATCCACTCAATTAGCCTTCCTCTTCAAGCCCTAAGTCTTGTTCTTCTTTTGGTCTTCAATAGAGTTCTAGAGAGAAGATATTTGGAGAGGGAGGGGTTATGATTTGGGGGATTTTGAATAATGAAATCTAAAATAGTATTTTATTGTTTTAATACTCTTAAAATATCTTAATAATCTTAAAATATCTTAATACACTTAAAATAACCGTCCATACACTAAAAAAAAATAATTAGCTAATTACCAAACCACCCCCACACTTGGTCGCAACTTGACAACAAAATAGTTGCAAATGACGCCCTAGAATCACAGACCGTGAGTCCACTCATGGACCGTCCTGTTGGTCTATGTTCTGGGCTGCAACTTGGAAAAATGGGGTTTGACCTATGGAGGCCATCCATGGGGCATGGATGGACCTATTGGTCGTGAACCCCATCCGTAGGTCACCCTAAATTTCCAGATTTTGGTGATCTTGGGGTCTTGGGGGTTAGGCTTCAGGGTCTTTCTCAAGGACCCCTAGGGTGGTCCTTGGGGAGTTGTACCTTGATGTTTAACCCCTAAACCCCTCAACCATAGCTCGAGACAACATTAAACCACCTCAAACCTCATGACAAACTCACACTCTCACTAGTTAGGCTCTAGCTTCGCTTATTCGTTTTACAGGTCGTTACAGTGGTCTTGAGGAAATGGACTGGCCAAACTGCCTTGCCTCCCCTTGAGCCCAAGTGATCTTGATGTCCACTTTGACGGACCGTTTAGGGCACCACAGCTCGTAGTGGTGCTTGTGGTCCTTGGGGCAGTAGCTCCCTCAATATCTTCCAATTCCCATTAAGCTAAGGTAGCCCCATGAGCCTTCCCATGGCCCATGGTTATGACCACGAGCTGTGAAGGGGTGCCTTGGCTTGGCACTAAACTAGGACATACTGCCTAGCCAACCACGGGTGGCACCATGACTCGTAGTGGACACCACAAGTCGTGAAGACCCTCATGGTCTTGGTAGGAAATAGCTAAGCCTAGTTTTAGGCAGACTTGGTCCCCAAACCATGGTCTACACCCAAAACCCTTAGTCATTGACCTTAACCCTTGACGTTAACCCCCACGTTTAGGCTCTAGTTTAACTTATCATTTTCTGAGTCGTTACATCCAATACCAAGGTCGGTTATATGTCCTAAATGTCGATGAGTTAAGGAATTAGATTTTGACGGAAGCTCACAGTTCTCAGTATTCTATTCACTTGGGAGCCACCAAGATGTACTGTGATTTGCAGGAGGTTTGTTGGTGGAATGAGATGAAGAAGGATATAGAGAAATTTGTGGCTAAGTGTACTAATTGTCAACAAGTGAAAGTTGAGGATCAAAAACCCTGTGGTTTGGCTTAAGATATTTGTACTTCTACTTGTAAGTGGGAAGATTTGAATATTGACTTCATTTTGAGTTTACAACGTACTCGTTGTCAATTTGATTTGATTGGGCCAATATGGATCGAATGACCAAGTTGGCTCATTTCCTTCCCGTAAATAATTCATTTTCGACCGAAGAATATGTCAAGTTTTATATTCGAGAAATGGTGAGGTTGCATGGAGTGCCCTTATCGATTATGTTTGACCATGTTATTCAGTTTACATCTCAATTTTGGAGGTCATTCCGAACGGGTCTTGGTAATCAAGTGAATCTTAGCACAACTTTTCATCTTTAGACTGATGGACATGCCGAGCATACTATTTAGACTTTAGAAGATATATTGAGAGATTGTGTCATTGACTTTAAGGGTAATTAGAATGATCATTTGCCTCTTTTTTGAGTTTTCTTATAATATTAATATCTATCATTCTAATATTGGGATGGAATCATTTGAGGCTCTCTATGGTAGGTGGTGTAGGTTTCCTATTAGTTTGTTTGTGGTTGGTGAGGTCGTTGATGAGTGGTAGATTTGCACTTATTTGAGGTCTATTTAGCTTAATAATTATTGTCTTCAATGTTTAATTTTGTCCTATTCTCATGATATCTTGATGTTTTGCAACTATGAAGGCTAATGAACAAGGCAAGATGAAGGTTTGAAAGAATAGCCAAAAATGCAAAAAAAAAACGTAATACATTGATGATTGCCAAACAAGAAAGGAGGATCACCTAGTGAGCATCACCTTGCCTGAATGGACAATGTATTGGTGGATTCAGCCTTCTTTGGTGCTCAATACTTGGCTTGTTATCAGACATGAGTTGGATCTTATAAGAACATATATTCGGTGGAATACCAATAATGTCAGCAATCATCCATCCAATCGCCTTTTTGAACTGTTTCAACACCGATATCAAAGCTTCTACTTGCTTGTGATTCAAATTAGCAACAATAATAACTAGCAAGGTAATATTTTGGCCGAAAAACACATACTGCAAATGAGATGGGAGAACCCTTAGTTCTAACTTCGGAGGCTCATCAATATATGGCTTTGTAGGCGAAGTTTTAAAAATTTACAGGTCTAAATCAAGCTTCCTTGGAGAGTGAAGAGTATAATCTTCCTCATAAAGTGTAGCAACTAAATCATCATACTATTCAATGTACTCTCCATCAAAATTCATGATCACAATAGCTAATGCTTCAAGACCTTACTCTCCTCAGTTGTCACCTTTGGTTCATCCTCAATAGTATTATTCATAACGGATACTGATTTAAGATCACTTTGATGCTTCATTGATTTACAAATATTAAACACCTCTTCAATGTTCAATCAGAATTTCATCTACCCTCTTTCCATATCAACTAAAGTACGCCTAGTAACAAGGAATGGTCTCCCTGTTATAATAGGCACTTCAAAGTCAACCACCTAGTCTAATATCACAAAATCCGTTGGAAATATGAATGCCTCAACTTTAACATGAACATCTTGTAGCACCCCAATTGATTTCTTCACAATATGATAATCCATAAGTAGCCACATGACAGTCAATTTGGGGGCTCCCAAGCCCAACTTTTTGAACACAGATAGCAGCATCAGACTTATGTTAGCTCCCAAATCACATAGGGTCTTAGCAAAGCGTAACATGTAAATAGTACATGGAACAGTAAATGCTCCAGGATCCTCCTTCTTTTGTACTGACGATCTAGTAGCAATGACACTACAATGCTGCAACTTGTCATCACCTTCTAAACTAATGGGATCCTATTCGACATGTCATGTCTAGGGTGTACTTTGGATCGTGACAAGGATGACTACCACCTGATAATTGGAATTGGTGTAATTACTCGCCTAGTAATTACATAATCGAGTAATTATACTGGCATGTTTGTTTGCCCAGTGTAATTACAAATGTACTGTTTGGACGCACAATTGCAATCATAAAATTATATTAAAATTTTAAAAAAATTATTTTAAATTTATATATTAGAGAAATAAGAAACCTTATAAATGATATTAAATTAAATATTTAAGATATATATTGGTCTTTTGAAAATATATTAATTAATAAACATATGTTCTTTATTAATATTATGAAAAAACAACTGATTTGTATTTTTTAAATCAATATATTTCAATTGAACTAATCATAAGAACTAAAATTACAATATTTCTATGAATGTAATGAAATGCATGTTTGACAAAAAGATTAATATTATAAATAAAATGTCATAAATTATTAAAATATTTGAGAAAAAAATAATCTATCAAGTCTAACAAAAATAAATGACTCTCAATGTGAAGTCTCAACTCAATACTACTAAACAAATGAAACTGAAAATATAACATAAGTTCTAAATTCAAAACAAATATTTTTAACATAATACTCTTATGTCAAATTCCAACATTGTTACATAAATATGATTTAAAATAAAAGAAAAATGTAAATGAATAACCCTACTCAACAATGAATTTCACTTTAATTTGAAAATTAGAATACTAACAGAATTATGCTAATGAAGAAAATAAACATGACATAAAAAAATAGATCATACGAAAAATTGTATGGAATCACAAG
The DNA here is from genome assembly GCA_029007595.1 of Solanum commersonii. Lineage (NCBI taxonomy): Eukaryota > Viridiplantae > Streptophyta > Magnoliopsida > Solanales > Solanaceae > Solanum > Solanum commersonii. The sequence goes on along the minus strand of JAJTWQ010000010.1, from coordinate 109,708 downwards.
GTTTAGAATGAGATTGAAATGAAATAAAAATAATATAAAATAAAAAACAAAATTTTAGAATAATAATAATAATAAAAGAATTTAAATTATTACAATAAAAATTAAATTAAAATGAAAACATAAAAGTAATAATATTAAAATTAAAAGTAATTTGTATGCCATTACAAAGAATTGGTAGTGTAATTACCATGTCAATTATGTGCGGATCAAGTAATTATATGACCAATCGTATATTATAATTATACCAAATCCAATTATGGCTGTCCAAACAGGCCGTATGGAATTTGCATTTATACGGTTGACCCTAGAAATTACAAGCATAGTTTTCAAGTAAAGTATGCCATCTTGGTCGGGTCTCCGGCGATGTACACCACCGATTGGTTGTAGGCCGACAACCCAACTCCGCCATTTTAGCCATTTAAGTGGAACTGAAGTTCAGCAGGATCCAAAAAGCACTTCAATATCTTTCCTCAAATGGATTGGTGGAATCATTACCAGTTCCACTTTAGCTTTCGCATGTTACTCCTATTCTTCACCAAATTACCCATCTTTGTCTTTTTCCCACACGTCACAATCTCTTGACCACCATCGACCAAACTATCTCTTTGGAGGTAATTAATTTCACTAAAATCTTTTCAATTTCTTTTGTGGGTTTGAGTATAATTAGGGTTAACTTGTATATGCAGATGCTTACAGAAGAGAAGTATTCTTTAAATATGAAAAGCGTATTAGGATGCGAAGTCCTCCTGAAAAGGTATTAATTCTACCTAAGTTCTGCTTTCACTTACTTTGTGCTATAACTAATTAATTGATTCAAAAACATATTTTCGGAAGCTGTACTAAATCCTTACAATAGATATGTCGTTGGTATCATATTTTTTTAAAATGTTTTATCATAATCGTAGTTTTCTTGATGTCTGGAGTTAGTGATAGCAGAGTTTTATCTATTAGAACTACTGACTAAATAAGTTCATGTCATCCTATCCAACTTGATCTTCTTCTATGCCACTGTGATGTTATTTTGCTGGTGATGATCAAATTGTAGTATCTGCACTCTAGATGTACAACTTTGGTATGAATATTTCCAATTTGACAGCTTACATTACAAGACAACGTTCAATGCTGTAAGATTTGTACAGTAACAAGAATATCGATTGCGTACCTGTTAACAACAAAACAAGTCTTGTGCCGAGAAATTGCCCCAAGCCGACTTCGTCTCTCTTGGATGCGGAGTTCTGTTCATGAACTGATGTCCCTTTTAATCTTTTGTGTGTTTATTGTAGAGATTTTTTTCCACACACCATTGAAGAATGTAGGATCATCTTTATGTAGAGGAGAGACTTTACTGTTGCAAATACTGATCAATGCACGTTTCTGGTTGGTTACTTCCCAATACATTCTCTCTGGGAAGTTATTTTTTAATTTTATCTCTTACATTCGGGTCATTTGCCCACGTAGAGCGACCCACGACCCATATCGGAAATCCAACGTCTCCTTCTTTGCTCATGGTGGGATAGACCCCTAACCAATATCATGTCTATGACACATATGCATACAAACAAATAATTTGTGTGACCAGCAAGCATCAAGAGCTATACCTATTAAGGTGATACAAAATCTCCATGTAGGAATTCAATCACATTCACTAGGATCTTATTTCTCACGATGCCCTAGACGTCATTTGCTAATCCAGTAGCTAGTTATCTGATCCCTCATCTTCGAAAGAGGTGAGCTTGAGTTTATGTTTAACTTTATATCCACAAATGTACTTGATACTCATGGTTACTGTAATGGTCAACCTGAGAATACAAGTTAAATTACTAAATGGGAATTTCTAATGGCTATTGTGCAAAGTAGGGTTGTCTAATGGGGTGGGATGGCCCATTACGGTCCCGGCCCGTCCCACTAACGGGACCGGTTTAGCCCATTACCATCTAGATGGGGTGAGATGGAATTTGGGCATGGAATGGGGCCACGCCACCTGAATGCAAAAGTTTTTTTTACTAATAGTTGGCAATGACCAAAAATAGTCTTTCAGCCCTTCCCCCAAAAATAATTACTACCCCTATCAATTTTTACGCTTCAGCCCTCCCGAATTCTTCTTCATTTTCTCCCCACCAATTCTTACTAGCTCTTTAATTCCCCCCCCCCCCCCCCCCCCCCCCCTCTAAATTACTAGTCAAGTGCTATTAAATTTTGTGTGAAGTTGACAACTCGTTGGAGCAAGGTTCAACTTTCAACATTAATTTATGGCTTATAGTTATATTTTTCCTGCTTTTATGTAGATGTTTGGTACACTCCATATCTTTCTCTAATTCTCGTACGTATTTTTATTATTTTTGTATATATATATATAAATATATATACACTCCTAAAATGTTTTAAAATGTAAGCTTTAATTGGTGGTAAGGGTAGGTAAAAAGTTCTTGTTCTTAATGGGCTTATAAGAATAGTAATAGCACTAAATTTTAGTACAATGTTTGCTTGCAAATTTAAGTCTGGAATAACAAATACATGTGTTAGTTATACACACTATTCAAATACTATTTTTATGCATAGTAAACCATGACATGAACAATGTTGGGTACTATTCCTATTCTAATACAGCTTATTCAGTACTATGCCTATTTTAATGCACCTTATTCATTTAATGTCACAAACTAAATAGTCGATAAAAAATAATGTCAGCATAACTAATTCTTGCATAACTGATCCATCATTTCTAATCCTAGCATAACTAATTCCAATTACTAATATACCTTATTCAGTGTCATTCTTATTCACCCTACCAAACGATGTATAAGCAATCCACCAACCCATGTTCTCCCTGTTCATCAATTTTACTATGGCACTAACTTCAAAATTATTCTATGGAAGGTTTCACACCTATAAATGTCATTCTACCTTGTGATGGTATATAGAAAATATTTGAAGTGCATGAAAAAGTGAGGTTGGATAAAAAAGAGAGTTTTATTTTGTTAAGGAAGGTGTCTATTTTTGTGGAGCTTTGGACTCAACAACTTGTGTAGTGTTTATTTGAGTCATACAAAGTTATCAGGTTATTATATCCCGGAGGGGATAAGTCAAGAGGATTATTACTAGAGCAGTGAAGATTTTGCTGCAGTGGGTTAGAATCTCCATAGTGAGAGCGAGATATTTGTGTCTCAACTTGAAGACTTTTTATCTTAATTGTTTTTTTCCAGCTCTAATTATATTTTCACCAACACTTCCTTTCATGGGATTTTAGGTCTACCCTTTGCTTGACATGTTTGTTGCATCAAGAATTTAACAGTGTCTGTGTCCTACAGGCCTTTTTGAACTTCTCTAACCTACTTGGCGATCCGATTGCTGACAATGTCCTTCCTTTTCCAATGATAGGTGTATTAGGATATTGATTGTAGTGTACTGTAAAGATCTCAAATTTATCTCTCTATTAAAACTTGTTCTATCAAGCGTGTTATTTACATGAGGGTCCATAGTTAAAATTTGTTTTAATATTTTGTTGTTTCTTTGAAGGTGTTTGAGTACTTTGCATCTTTTGAAGCCCATGATGGAGAAATATTTATGACACCAGCAGATCTAATGAGAGCAGTTGTTCCTGTGTTCCCTCCATCTGAATCACACCTTGTGAGAGATGGATATCTCAGAGGTGAAAGAAATCCGGGTGAATTGCGATGTGCCCCATCAAATTTTTTTATGCTTTTTGACACAAATAGTGATGGCCACATATCTTTTAAAGAGTGAGTCCCAAGTCTCAATGCAGTCTCTTTTCTTCTCTATTCAACTCATCATATTTCCATAATTAAGTGATCTCCTTCCTTGTCTTGTTTTTCTCTGTTTCTCCTGAATTCCTCCATATCACATTTAAATTTAGAATCATTTAGCCTGAGTTATTAACTATACTTATGTTGAAGACTGTAAAAGTCTCTAATTTAATGCATTTTGTACAGGTATATTTTCTTTGTCACCCTGTTGAGTATCCCTGAATCAAGTTTTTCAGTGGCATTCAAGATGTTTGACCTTGACTGCAATGGGTAGGAATCTATTTTTAACTTTAAAGTTTGCTATTTGTAAAGTAGGGATATGAATAAAATTATTGGTCCCCTTCTTGTACAATAGGAATGTAAGAACTAGCATATGAGGGATCTCATGTCAATTATTGAACGCATACGAGGATATGGCAGGTACCTTCGTATATGTGCTTGTGCACTGAGCTGCAGAAGAGTGAGAGAGCAGTTTCCAGTTTTGTATACTGTTTTATGTAGTTGCGAGACTTGGAAAATTTATGTTTTCTGTTCAGTGATGCAAAATTGTGTGACTTAGAAGAGGTCACTTTGAAGTTTGATGATTATCGTTTGCTTTTCCTTCTCGACTCAACTAATTCATGTTCAGAATTGTGAAGAAAAGTAGATACATCACTTTCATGATTGTACTATGGATTTGTTCTGTTTGAATATTATGGTGATTGAGTATGGAATCGTTGAGCTCTATGGCTTCGATAATGGCAACTTAATGCTTGGACTTAGTTGTTACTCTATTAAGATTATGTCAATTGTTTGTTGAGATGGCCTTTCCAGTTAATTTGCATGATTGAAAGACTACTGACTTATTTATTTGGGGAGGTTTGAGAGATAACTGCCTGAAACTCAGGTTGAAAAATTATTTGTTTCTTATTCATGCTGCCATGTTTCTCATACTATCACTGTTTCTGTCAGACTTTCAAAGACCAAACGTTGTCTGGCTTACTGAGTTGGTGCTTATTTTTGTGACAGAGAGATAGACATTTATGAATTCAAGAAAGTGATGACTTTGATGCGAGCTCACAACAGGCAAGGTGCTCATCACAGTGATGGACATCGAGGAGGACATAATTTAGGTGGTCATATAGACAGTGGAGGCCTATTACAAGACTTCTTTGGTGAAGATGGGAAGAAACGCCTCCAGTATGATACATTTGTCCAATTCTTGAGAGATCTACATGAAGAAGTATGTGAACTCTAATCATCAAATATTTTCAAGAAAAAACTCTAATCATCAAATGCAAAATAAGAAAACAGAAAACAAGAATAGTTTGACATTTTTGCCATTATTCAATTCATATATGTCATTTGCATTGCAATGGTTTTCAATTATTTCTCCTTGTGTTGTTATATTGTATCACCCTCCAATATTATTTTTGAAGGAAACCCAATTGCATTTATTATATTCACATCCAAATCGTTACTCATCAGTCCTATATCTCCGAGAAGAGAAAGTGACTCATTTTTGCCAGACTTAAGAAGGCACCTGTTATCAGGATTAATTATTATGTCTCTTTATTTATTACTTATTTTAGTAGATAAGTATTTGTTACATTGTTTTTTTCTGCAAGACTATCATCTGGCGACTTGTCTTGCTTGGGAGTTGTGTATTAGAATATATGCGGGATATGTTTGGCTGGTAGCTTAGGAGGTGAAAAGGAGGGGAGCATCTTACATAGCCTTTGTGTTTAGTCAGCTTGTAGAATATATGCGGGATGTTCTGCACTTGACCCCCCATCAGCTAGGAATGTTAACAATTATGATAGGCCGTCATCAATGAACTAATGAAAGTGATGTTCCCTTCCCTCTCTCAGATGTGATCTTGAATTGTTAATTCTATGCTGCTGTCATGTATGTGCTTCACAGATGCTAAAATTGGAGTTTGCCCACTATGATTACAAGTTTCGGGGGGCCATTTCCGCAAAGGATTTTGCCCTGTCCATGGTTGCTTCCGCTGATTTAAAGTACTTAAACAAGTTGCTTGATCGAGTTGATGATTTAGATAATGAGCCACAACTAAGTCATATTCGTATTTCATTTGAGGAATTCAAAAGTTTTGCTGAGCTTCGGAAGAAGTTGCAACCATTTTCATTGGCACTTTTCTGTTTTGGGCAAGTGAATGGTCTTTTGACTAGAAGTGATTTTAAAAGAGCTGCTTCTCAAGTATGTACTCTTTGTTTCGCTCTTCCATCTTTCAGTCAATTTGTCCCATGTATGCATGCTTGTGTTTGAAGCTTGTGATTCCTAACATTCATTTATATTTGTATTTACATTAATGTCAAAATAAAGAGTTATATTTATCAATGATAAGAAATAATAAGATATACTGATTCATATATTATATAGAGTAATAATAATTTGAGCCAGAGTGTTTTTTGGGGAAAAACAGAAGTGCAGTTTAATATAAAAGGCGACCAAAAATGAATCCCTGGTCGTTGGACCGGATGAGCTCTAATAGGATCCTTCCTTGCTCCAAACCCAACAATGTGATTTGTTGCTGGGTTCCCTGCTAACATATATTATACATTTAATAGGGTTTCACAATATAAACACCAGGTCTAGATAAAAGTTACTGGGTTCTTGGAAACCCAGACCTAACACTGTAGATCCGCCTTGTTTTCTACTCCTTGTTTGAATAATATTTTCCCTCGTCATCTTGAAGTCATTTCAAGATTTTACTTGGCTGTAGGATGCATGGTTATATCCAGTGTAATGTTAATCCTCTTTTTTAGATCTATTTTTGTGTGTCATGTGTTTTAACTGAAACATTACATTATATATTTAGGTGCTCATTTAGTTCTCAAGTTCCTCTGACAAAGTATTAAACAGGTATGTGGAGTCTCTCTCACTGACAACATGATAGAACTTGTCTTCCATGTTTTCGACACAAATCGTGATGGAAGTTTAAGCTCGGATGAGTTCATTCGAGTTTTAGAGAAGCGAGCAAGGGATATTGCTGAGCCAACCGAAGCAGGGATCCTTAACTTTATGTCTTGTTGTGGGAATTGCACACGAAACTACAAATCAAACTTGCTTTCTTCATGGTCAACCTGTTGTTGACGGGATGAAGACCTACAGGAATATTGGTGTAGTGATATCTACTTGAATAGTAAGTATCCTCCTGGATGTTTATTTAGTTTTGTTTAAATAAACTGTATGAAGGGGATCATTGGCACCACAACAACAAGTGTAGTATTTAGTAGGAGGTTATGGGTTCAATTGTTGCAAAAAGCCGAAAGGTTAGGTCGCCTACAGTCCCTGAACCGTCTGCATAGTAAAGAGTTTTGACAACCGGCTGGGCCTTTAAATAAACTGTATCAATAGCAACAAACAATTGAAGCCTTGTGCTACTTATTTCCAGAAAATTGTTCGGAACATTAGGGTTTGATCCTTGGTAGTTTATAAAGGCCAAGCTTGAAACTCTAGCAGGAAAGTCCTTTAGCTGTTCTACCTGGATAGACTTGGAAATTGTACAGTGTAACATGCTACAAGTTTGATGTTATTCAAATATTTTAGTTTTCTGGCAGTGATTGATTTGCGTTTTACCATTTTATAATTACTTCCAAGAAAAGAGAATGCTGCGATGAGTATGCCAATGAAAAGCAACACATGAAATATGAAGAAGAGAGTTAGTAGGTGCCTTTTAACTTTTCATTTTAGGGCATTTTACATAAATAATATAATGTATTACAATCAATTACAAATTATGGTATAATATCTACTCTTACCGAAAATAGCATTAGTTTTGTTACCGAAATAGCAAAATACCTTTTCTCTTTATATTCTCTCCCTTTTCCACTAATTCTCCAATTCGTTTCTTCCCATGAATTCTCCAACAGCTCCAACAGATCCGTAGATAGCTGTGTTTGTGATTTTCCATTATTTTCTAAAATTATTCATTCAAAGATTATACATTGATCTATTATTAATATTCCTAGAATTACTACAACCCAATAATCTTCAATTTAATTTTGTGATACAGATTTAGAGAGGTAAAAACTTGATTTCGTTTTAGTTTTTGTTTAAAAATTGAATTTGAAAAAGACGAATTCATTGTAAATTTACTCAAATTCAAGCTATTGAACCGGTTGAATTCATGCCATAAGATCATTAATGTACTTTTGATTTTCATTCAAGTAGATTCTTTCATGTTTGAAGTCGATTTGATTCAGTCATTTTGAGGTAAAAAACTTGAGTTTTTTAGTTTTTAGTTTTAAAATTGAATATTTAAAAGACTGATTCATCGTAATTTACTCTAGGATGAACTATCATACCCACATGCTTTAGCAGTTATCAATTTAAACATCTAGGATGTAGAGACTACTGCAGTCCATAATGAAAGACAAACGTGTCACAAACATACCAATTTCAATTGGAAAAAAATCTTCCCGATTTAAGCAATTGGAATGTGTCATTGCATGCATCTACTAACATGGTGTTGCCTCCAATTGGAAAAAAGAGCAGTTGGAAGACCAAGAAAAATAAGAATTAAAATAGGTGAGGGCAGGAAGTACAAATGATCTAAAAATTCGTGCAATAATTCTGGACAATCAGGTCACAATCGAAAGAGTTGTATAAATGTTCAAAAATAAAAGATCAGACGTTACTTAGTCATACATGATTCATTCAATTGAATTTCCAACATTCTTTTGGACAGAGGTTTATTTCTAAATATCTTTTTTGTTGTTGGGCAAACTACATTGGAAAATTCTATAGGTCATATATTTCTACATCTACATGTTGATTGAATAAATTGAAAATTTTGACAGTTTGCATGCATGTTGTTGATACCTTTGTAATATGAATGGTGCTCAGATTTTATCCTGTGCTAGGCACAAAGATATTAAATCAAATTTGATGCATAAGATTTGGGCATTATAAGTACTTTGTATTAAAAAGATATTAAATTAGGTTTGTATTAAAAATGTTTATGCATAAAATTTGGGGTATTATTGATAGTCTGTATTTGAGTTAAGGCACAACTGAATTAAATATGTATTATAGATATTTTACACTCCCTTCGTTTCACAAAGAATGACTTCCTTTCCTTTTTAGTCAGTTTAAAAAAAAAGACCTCTTTCCTTTTTTGGTAACATTTTACTTTTAGCTTTCCACGTGGCATGTTTAAGACCATAAGATTAAGGGCAATTTTGTACATTTGACATAACTTTAATTTAGGACCACAAGATTCAAAAGTCTTCTTTAATTTCTTAAACTCCGTGCCAAGTCAAACCAGACCATTCTTTTTGAAACGGAGGGAGTATTAAAAGAGTATTAAATCATCTATGTTCTAAAAAGGTTTTTGCATATAATTTGTGTCAAGGCACAAAATGAATGAAATATGGACAGTAAATAGTTTGTATTAAAAAGGTTTTAAATTAGGTTTGTATTAAAAATATTTGTGCATAAAATTTGAGGTATTATTGACAGTTTGTATTTTGAGTTAAGACATAATTGAATTAAATCTGTATTATGAATATTTAAATTCAAAAAGTATTAAATCAACTATGTTTTAAAAAGGTTTGTGCATATAATTTGTCTTAAAGACACAAAATGAATGAAATCTGTATTATAGATAGTTTGTATTATAAAGATATTAAGTAAGTTATATATAAAAAGATTTCTGCATAAGGTTATGGTATCCGTATTATATATAGATTAGTATTATATACAGATTGTATTAAAAAGGTATTATTAAATAGTGTATTATATATGTATTATAACAACTCTTGTCCATTTTGTATATTAAATCTATATTAATTATATATTACCAAAGAATATTCGTGCATTAAAATTGTATTGTGCATAAGATGTTGGTGCATTAATTTGTAGCGCCAAATCCTTCATGACACACCATATATCAAAATGTATTACAATCATATTAAAAAAGCATTAAAAAGACATTCAATCAGCTGTGTCAAAAAAAATTGTGCATAGAATTCGGATGCTATAGATAGTTTGTATTTTGAGTTAATGCACAAATATTTTAAATCTGTATTATAGAAATTTTGTATTAAAAAGATATTAAATTACCTATGTGTTGAGAAAGATTGTGCATACAAATTGTGTTAAGACATGAATGAATGAAAAATATATTATAAATAGTTTGTATTAAAAAGGTGTTAAATCAGGTATGTATTAAAAAAGTTTGTGCATAGGACTTAGATCTTACAAATAATTTGTATTAAAAGAGTATTAAATCAGCATGTGTTAAAACGGTCTGTGCTTATAGACAATTTGTATTTTTTTGTTGAGGCACAAAATGAATGAAATATGTATTATAGATAGTTTGTATTAAAAAGGTATTAGATCAGCTATATATATATATATATATAAAGTTTGTGCATAGAGCTGTGGTATTATATATAGATTGTATTAAAAAGGTATTAAATTAGTATTATACATATGACATACCTTACATATCAAAATGTATTACAATCATATTAAATAGGAATTTCAGGCTATGAATATGTTTACAAAAAAATGCGTATTTTCTGGGTGTATTCAACTCAAATGTTTGTTAAAAGCACCACATCATATTCACAACAAAAAAAACATTTCCTGTTGTATGTGCTTAAAGAATAATTTTTCAACTACTTATAGCACCACTGTGTGCATGTGCTTCAAAGAAAATAATTTTTCTACTACTTGTGGTATCACAATTAACTATGCATTAGGTCCCTTTCCTGTTATAAACCTTCCATGTCTTCTCTTCATCACTAATAGCTCCACTTTCTTGTTTCTTCATTGTATAGCTAGAAAGAAAAAAAATCATATTACGATTTGGGTCATACTTGTCCTTCTTCAAATTGGATTATTTATGTATTACTTTTCATCGTAGTATTCTGAAAATTTTGTTTGAAATCATTTCATCGATATGGAAACAACACTCGTATATCCATATCTGGAGAGCGCCTAGCTATTCTGTAGAATCAGGTATTAATTTTAAGGGAATGTTTGACACTGTCTAGCAATTCATGAAAATACATCAATTCGCCAGAAATATTCATTGAAAAGGCTGGACCCAATCAAATGGAAATGCTTCTTAGAAACTATCCACTCACTATTCTTGTAAGAAAATAAAAACTCTTCAATTAAATACAAAACAACAAATTTGAACAGCATCAGGGTTTTCAAGTCAGTTGTTATGTTCAAATACTTGAATCTTTCCAATAAATACTTCTCCTACGAAGTAATCTGTATGGACCCTCGGGATCATACCAATGTAACTATACAAACACATTGCAAGCTAGAAGCAATACCAAATTCTCTTAACCCAAATATAGTTTTTCTCTATTTACTTCAATAACAAAAACATCGTCGGGGGTAGATTTAACTCCTAATTCATTAAAAAATGAACCAGTTGCAACTGGGTATTGACTTTCGGAAGATCAACAAGATATCCAAAACATATGCTTCTAAATGCTTTAAATTGGACAAAAGACAACTTATTTTTGATTGTGTCGATCGCCGCATTGTTTGTATAAGCCTTTCAATAACTACTTGAATAATTTTCACCAGCCAACTCTTAAAACTTTCGTCTCTGCATTCAAAGTAAATAATATATGTTTATATATAAAGCAAGTAATATTAGCATAAAAAATTACATAGTTGAACAAAAAACATTAGACAACCTCGTCAAACTCATCCATATTGTTGACATCTTTTACAAGCCATTTCCTCCTTTGTTTCTTGTTGTCAGATATAACCTTAGATGTTGACCTTGTGTTGGAATGTATGCGTCCATTAACTACGATGGGACAAGGTCCTTTACACAATAAAGATGCGCGAAAGTAAAAGCAGAAAGTAAATAGAAGACACAATACTTTTACGTGGATACCTCCTTACTCAAGGGAGTAAAACCACGACCTGTCTCACAAAATTTTCAAACTGTTTTCACTAATCTTCTCAAGCAAAAGCGAAACACAGTTTACACCACAACAATGAGATTAACCTCCTAATCTCAAATCTAAGTAATACCACCTATTGCATAATTGTGCCTGCATTGCCCACTATACTAATCCTAACTGATTAATATAGACTTTTTCGTAATACACAATGTTGTCCTCAACTATGTGCTTATAATGATTCACATAAGTTTTGAAACTTTTCTATCGAAGTGAAACAAATCCTACAATTTAAGCACATATACAAGCAATCAAAATAACAACAGGTTCAAGAAGCAACTCGTCAGTCTATGAGGTCCCTTGTTGTTTTGTTGAAGCTTGAATTTTCTCTCTTTGAATGAATGAGTTGATATGTTGTTTGTCTTGTTGAATATATCAACCACAAAGAATTATTAACCATTAGATAAACAACCTCGTCCATTCTGATTGGTTCAGTACGCTGATGACCTCACCAACCTCTGACACGACAACTTTCTAGTTGTATAGCACTTAAACCTGGACGAGCACACTCTATAGAGGACCGGGTCCCTGCATTTGTAAGGATCATCAAAACATTTGGAAACAATAAGACTTATCATTTGCCCCCTTTTTGATGATGACAAACAAACTGCCTCACATGAGCTAACATTCATTCAAAGTGCATCAGTTCCCCCTATTAGTATTCCCCTTGTCACTAAACTCTAATTTCACAAAGCAGTTAGTTACAATCAATTCCCCCTTTTGACATCATTGTAAATGAGTGACAATAAACATATTCAAGCTACATGTAGAACGTTAGGAATCAGGGCCATGGGCCACACAGTACATGCACAAGTAAGCAAAAATAAAGAAGAGAAAAGCATATTAGTCAGGGCAAAAAGAGATGATATAATTAGATCACTAAAACTAACCAAAATGTTCAATCAAAATAGTACACTTTGCCATAGGAACTGAAAAGAGAAACCATCATAGACACAGAAAGACATAATGAACTTGTATGGAAGACTCATTTCGGATAGAGGGGGAGGGGGAGGTAAGGATCGCAACAACAGGGTCATGCGATTGTTAGCATCGACATGAGCCTGGAGTAGCTGCTATTGTGATCCTGAACTTCCTCACTGAGTGAGGAATTTGTCTTCAGCAACTGTGCATTCTCAGCTCTCAACTTTTCTACTTCCTCCTTATCCCCAGAACTGGGACCAAGTCCATTTGAGACAGTCTGCTGCAATTGAGCCTTAAATCTTGCAATCTCAACCTCTTTTGCATTCAAGGTTAAAGTAAAATCATTCAGCTCCCGCTTAAGAGATTCTTGTTGCTCAAGAAGATCAGACACATGAGACTTACCCTTGACTTTTCCCTCAGCACATTCACATTCCAAGAGGGCTGGAGGAGAAAACATATGCTTGACAGTACCAAGTACTCCTCTTCCAAGAGGTACTCCAAAGTGTTCGAACATATAGTTTAGCAGATACCCATACGGTATGCTATGTTTGGCATTTTCCAAGTCATCACCCTGTGCATGTGTTCAAGCATGATTACTAGAAGGTTGATGACCTCAAGTTCAATCAACTGTTCCATGAGGAACATGTCTGCGACAGAGGCTACAATCCTCTTTTCACTCCTTGGCACCAAGACCTTATTGATGAATTCAAACATCAACTGATACTCTCCCCTTAGGAATTTCTTAGGTAAGCCAACACGTTTTATGTCCCCACGCTTTGTAGCCTGTTGAGAAAACTCACTAGAAGGTTTGCAACCTTCAATAGACCTGATCTCTCCATCACCGAGAAGCTCCATCTTGTAGTAGAATTCCCTCACCTCAGGCTCATGCACATAGGGTACTGGAACTTCAAATAAGTGTTCCCAACTTTGTAATGACACAGAATTAGAAAGAGTGAACATACCAAATTCTGTGAGAATTTCTAGATCAAACACTTTCCCATTCAATACCTTTTGTATTCTGAGTTCAGCAACACACTCCTCTCTTGTCAACTCCCTGCCCTCAACTTGCTTTTGAATGGTCTTACCTGGTCGCTTACCATATTTTGGTTTAGAAAGGGCCTTTTTAATCACCTTGTCCATTTTTATAGGTGACTTCTTCTTAGACTTAGTAACCCTTTTAGCTTTGACTTATTTTTTTTTTGCCTCCTTTCTCCGTTTAGCCATTGCTCTAACAATATCATCAGATTCTATTTCACTCGACCCTGTATGGTGAGGAGTTGAGGTAGGTTCCTCAGCAAGTACATGACCATCCCTTCTTTATCTTCAATTTCTTTATGTTTGGACCTCATTTTCCACCAAAGTGTCTCCCATTAATTTCTGGACCACTCCTTTAGTTGCATATCTTTTTTTTTTGTCTCCTTTGGGTTGAGACTCCACCATTTTTCCTTTTTCTTTCAGACTCAGTAAAGGCATCTGCAAATCTAATCTCAAGTCCGGCCTCAACTTCTCCTAGATCTGAGATAACCATGGTCGAAGTATTGGCACCTTGAACACCTTTTCTATGCTAGACTAGAGGAATTTCTTCTTTTTCCTCTTCCTCACTATCAACCCAAAAGTATTAAGGAGTTTGGTCTAACACTGGTTGAACATTGTGAGGGACCTATTCCAGTGATCTGTACTCTTGTTCTAAGAGTATTGACTGGGTATCCCCTCTAAGAGATGCCAAACTTTGTACAACCACAAATTCCTCTGCCGCTGCTAGTATGTTGGACTCCATACCTTTTCCCTCAGGTAAATCACGTTCAAATAGCCTTTCAGACATAGTGGACGACATATCCCCTGGTTGAGACACTACTTCTAGATCTTTAATTTGAGTCTCAAGAGTTGGCTTTACGACTGACTGGGATTTAGAGTTTTTGGACTCTTTGTTTGACAGAACTAGAGTTGGAGAGCAAGTCAAGACATGTCCAGCGTTGATTTCAGGAGATACCAACACCTCTGTATGGGGTGTGATAGATTCATTAGTCTCACCAACCCCATAAATGGTATGGACGAAGAGCCTTCAGGAGGAGGAATTGAGAAATTGAATGAATTGGGTTTTCAATTTCTTGGGAGAGAGGAGACTTTGAGGAAGAAGAGGAGTTCAACATTTTGCTTAGACAACAAGAAGAAAACAGATGAAAACTTAATGAGATAATTCGAAGAGAGTAGGAAGAATTTGTGAGTGTTGAGTTCTCTCAAAATGTTGTATTTAACAGGATATCGGGTCCCTAAACAGTAATGATTCTTGGTTTTTAAACTGAAAAGACGTATGTAACTGACACAAGGAATAAGGAGGAGACATGTGGCAGTGACCATTGACAGAAAGTTGTGTAGTTAAAATGATACTAACCTTCTAGGGGACCATGTCCCTTTCTATAGATAACCTGCATGTATGGTCAGATCTTCCCTTCAGTCAACATGCCATGAGTGTGTACCTGCAGTAAGGTACTAGATGTGAATTCACAAACGTTAAGCAATACACTAAGTATAGACACCTGTCCTCCCTAGAATAGTCAATATGAGAGGCTTTATGCACACTTCTTGTGACATCAGGTGCTCTTGTGCATTCCCAAACTCAATCTATTGTTGAAGAAGCTTTCATTTCCCAATGCCTTTGTAAAGATATCAGCCACCCGATCCTCCGTCTTGTAGTACCTCATCACCACGTTCTTCTTTTTAACATTGTCTCTGAGGAAGTGATGCCTCACATCTATGTGTTTGGTCCTCTTATGCTGTACATGATTCTTGGCCATGTTCATAGCACCAGTATTGTCGCATATGAGAGGGATGGTATTTGTAAGAACACAAAAATTTTTGAGCTGCTGCTTGATCCACAAGAGTTGAGCACAATATGATGCAACAACCACGTACTCAGCTTCAGCAGTTGATATAGCTACTGAATTTTGCTTCTTTATTCCCCATGAGATAGTGATGAACCTAGAAAATGAGCCATCCCAGAGGTGATTTTTGGATCAACAAGAAACCCTGCATAATCAGCATAGCCAATTAGATCAAAAAAGTCATCAGACGGATAGAAAAGAACTAGGTCTTGTGTACCCTTCAAGTATCTCAGTATTCGCTTGGCTGCTTTCAGATGTGACTCTTTTGGAGCAACTTGAAACCTGGTACACATTCCTACGCCGAAGACTATGTCAGGTCGACTTGTTGTGAGGTAAATGAGAGATCCAATTATTCCTCTATACATAGTCTGATTTACATTAATGCCATCTTCATCGTTGTCCAGCTTTGCATTTGTACTCATTGGAGTATAAATAATTTTGGCCTCAATCATACTGAACTTCTTGAGCAATTCCTTGATATACTTCTCCTGACAAATTGATGTACCCTGGGGAGAATGTTTGATTTGCAACCCTAAGAAAAAGCTTAGTTCTCCCATCATGCTCATTTCAAATTCATTGCTCATTAGGCCTGCAAATTCTTTACACAAAGGATCTGTAGTAGCTCCAAAGATGATGTCATCTACGTAGACTTGCACTACCATGAGGTCCTTTCCTCTTGACTTTAAGAACAAAGTGTTGTCAATTTTTACTCTTTTGAACCCATTTTCAAGAATAAATTTTGACAATCGCTCATACTAGGCCCTGGGTGCCTGCTTCATGCCATATATCGCTTTGTCTATCTTTAGCACATGAGTAGGATGACTAACATCTTCAAAACCTGGAGGTCGCTTAATGTAGACTTCCTCCATCAAGTACCCATTTCGGAAGGCACTCTTGACATCTATCTGAAAAAGCTTGAATCCCAAGTATGTGGCAAATGCTATTAGTATTCTTATGGCTCCCATCCTTGCAACAAGTGCGAAGGTCTCATCATAATCGATTCCTTCTTCTTGACTATTGCCCTGCACCACCAATCTTCACTTGTTTCTTGTGATTGTTCCATGCTCGTCTAGCTTATTTCTGAACACCCATTTTATGCCAACGATGGTTTTGTTAAGTGGTCTTCGGACCAGGTGCCATACTTTGCTCCTCTCAAACTAATGCAACTCTTCTTGCATGGAGTTCACCCAGTCTGTAGCTAATAGAACTTCTTTGATGTTCTTTGGTTCAACAGTGGATATGAAAGCTAAGAAAGTAGCCAAATTTCTTGCCTTGGATCTGGTTTGAATTCTAGAGTCAAGAGGGGGAATAAAGTTGTCTAGAGGATGAGATGATTGTTGTTTCCATCCTGATTTTCTAGCAGTCTCCTCATCAGGTTCATCAGCTTGGACATCACTTTCTAATTCTTCATGTTGGGTCTCTCCTTCATGAACATCATCTGGAGTAGCAAAAGGACCAGGTGCTTCCATAGGTTGTTCAACTTTTTCATCAGTGATTCCTTTCATCACCAGCTTCTCGAACTTGGTTATCCCTCTGAATCTGCATTAGCTCCTCAAGTTCAAGATCCTCCTTTCCTTCTCGATTGCTCGGCTCACCTAATTCATCAAAAAATACATGCATACTCTTCTCCACACATTTGGTCCTTTTGTTGTATAGCCTGTAGGCTTTGCTTGAAGAGGAGTATCCCAAAAACATTCCCTCATCACTTCTTAGATCAAATTTTCCAAGATCATCTTTGCCGTTGTTCAACACAAAGCACTTGCATCCAAAAACCTTTAGATGACTGATAGATGGATTTCTTCCGTTTAGCAGTTCATAGGGAGTTTTCTTAAAAACTGACTTGATTAAACACTTGTTGGTGACATAACATGTTGTATTCACTTCTTCAGCCCAAAAACTCATTGCAAGACCCGAATCTATAAGCATTGTTCTTGAGATGTCTACCAAGGTCTTGCTCTTCCTTTCAACAACCCCATTTTGCTGAGGAGTTCTTGGAGCATAGAAGTTGTGGTGGATTCCATGGTCCACGCAGAAGCCTTCAATTTGGGTATTTTCAAACTCAATACCATGATCTGACATGATACCTGCAATTTTGACATTTAGTTTCAAATCTATCCCTTTTGCAAAAGTCATCAGTGTTCCAGTTGATTTATCTTTTGATCTCAAGAACATGTTCCATGTGAATTTGGAGAAATCGTCAACAATTACCAGGATGTATCTCTTCCCTCCTCTACTTTGGATTCTCATTGGTCCACACAGATCCATGTGAAAAAATTCTATTGGCCTGGAAGTGGTGACACCTTTCTTTGCTTTGAAGGATGATCTTGTTTGCTTCCCTTTATGCAAGCCTCACAGATTTTATTTTCAGCAAACTTCAATCTGGGGAGACCACGGACCAGATCCCCTACAACAAATTTGTTCAGCAGTGAGGATCTCACATGACCTAATCTTCAGTGCCATAGACTTGCATTTTCAGATTGAGCACTGAGACAAGTAAGAGTGTCTCCTTCTATAGAATCCAAGTCTGCAACATACATGTTCTTCACTCTTTTGGCAGTAAGAACGACTTTATTGGAAGTGAGACTTGTGACTATACATTGATCTGCCACAAATCTTACTTCATTCCCTTTATCACATATTTGAGAAACACTGAGCAGGTTACATTTCAAGCCACTCACATAACACACACTATTTATGGAGTGTTTTATTGATCTCCCAATGTTCCCAACACCTAAATGAGTCCCTTTTCCCATCACCAAATGACACACCACTGCCCTGGTGTGCTTCCAAAGAGAGGAAGTTCTGAGTGTCTCCAGTCATATGCTTTGACCAACCACTGTCCATATACCAAGATTGACTGCTTCTTCTCCTCTACACAAGAATCACTTATTAGATTTAGGAACCCACTTGAGATGGAGTTCCATGAAACTGTCAAAAGGTTTAATGAGAAACCTTCCTGTCCATGGGGGCAAAGTTTTCTTGCTAAAATGGTAACGGGGACCAGGTACCTTCTTTTTCTGTACTTTTCTTCTACCCGACTTAAGGTAGTTCTCCTGATTTTCTTTTACCCTTTTTGGATACTCACAATTTTTTTTCAGGTGACCATTTCTTCCACAGTGGGTACACAAAAGATTATCTGAAATAGAAACATATTTACTGTGAGGATTGTAGGGGGGGTTCTATCTTTCTACACCCTAAGCCTTTTCTGCTGTTGAACTTCTGACTAGCTAAGTATGAGAGAATCTTAGACGAGTTAGTCCATTTTAGGGAATGGTTTAGCTCTTCTTTGATTTAACTTAAGTCCCTCATTAGTTGTGAATTCTTTTCAAGAGAGACAATTAATTTTGACTTAGATGCTTTCAACCTTTCTTCTAGATCAACCTCAAAATTACTGAGTTTTATTTTTCCACCCTTAGAGGTACCAGGTTCCTTGTTAGGTTGTAGACTCTCATTCAACCTCAAACTTCTTGGCTTCATAGTTCTTCTCTATTTTGTTTCAATCATCCTTATCATATTCTCTTCTGGTTTTTTGAATTTCCTTTGTAAGTTCTCCTTCGTTTACGTCTTTGGTGGGGATGTATGGTCCATCAAGAATCATGTTCCATAGCTTAGTATCTTTTGCATTGATGTAATCATGCATACATGTCTTCCATCCTCCCTAGAATTGTCAGTTGAAGTGGGGTGGACGAGTGGTAGACTGTTTTTCCTCTAGACTCGGTGGAGCACTTTAGGATCTTTCTTCTCTTGGTATTACCCAAATAGAGAAGTCAAGCTCTGATACCACTTGTTGGAATGTATGCGTCCATTAACTATGATGGGACCAGGTCCTTTACACAGTAAAGATGCACGAAAGTAAATACAGAAAGTAAATAGAAGACACAATACTTTTACGTGAAAACCTCCTTGCTCAAGGGAGTAAAGCCACAAGCTGTCTCATAGGATTTCCAAACTATTTTCACTAATCTTCTCAAGCAAAAGCGAAACACAGTTTACACCACAACAATGAGATTAACCTCTTAATCTCAAAACTAAGTAATACCTCCTATTACCTAATTGAGCCTAAGCAATGTCTGCATTGCCCACTATACTAATCTTAACTAATTAATATAGACTTTTTCGTAAGACACAATGTTTCCCTCAACTATGTGCTTACAATGAATCACACAAGTTTTGAAATGTTTCTATCGAAGTGAAATGAATCCTACAATTTAAGCATAAATACAAGCAATCAAAATAACAATAGGTTCAGGAAGCAGCTCGTCCATCTATGAGGTCCTTTGTTGTTTTGTTGAAACTTGGATTTTCTCTCTTTCAATAAATAAGTTGATATGTTGTTTGTCTTGTTGAATATGTCAACCATAAATAATTATTAACCGTTGGACAAACAACCTCGTCCATTCTGATTGGTTCAGTACGCTAACGACCTTACCAACCTCTGACACGACAACTTTTCTGCTGTATTGCACATAAACCTAGACAAGCACACTCTGCAGAGGACTGGGTCCTGCACTTGTGAGGATCATCAAAACATCTAGAAATGATAAGACTTATCGCCTTGGAATAGGAACCTAATCCACAAAATCATGATCGTTATATGTCATGAACCAAAGTACACCCTAAGCGTAACATGATATATAAGATGCCAATAGGTGCAACACAAGTCACTTCGCATGTATCATAAAAGATAGTAGAAATAAAGACTTTAAAGATAGCATTTTATATATCCAAAGAGTTTGACAAAAGAGGAAGTCTAACATAAGTCTCGATGCCATCTAATACATCATAAAGAAAGTGATTGAGACGTAACTTATACATCACATATGACGAGTCCACAAATAGGACTCATTTAGGGCTTTATTTTAATAGAAATTGTGTCCTCAAATGCTTATTTTATCTCAATATCTGATGAAAACATGTAAGTTTTAGGTATTTGAAGTTTGAAGGAAAGCATGGACACTACTACACAAAAAGGAATGAAAAGGCCGAAAAGAATGAAGAAAATAAAGGCTTGAGGATCGCTGAGTCCACTTGGCGAGTCGCCGAAGGGTCTTACTTCGCCTTTTGTTGTAGTGTGCTGAGCCTTGAAGGAAAGGATCAAGTTAGCGGAAAAAAGCAGTAGTCGACGCATCGCCGAGATGTTTCGTGAGGCAGTACTATGTCGCCCAATGACCCAGAGCATGATGATGCTGAAGGATGGTGCAAGGCGGTGATGAACTACATCAAAGGGTGAATCGCCAAGTTGATCGGCGATTCTGACTAATGTTGCCGAATGATCCATTGCAACACAGATCTTTGAAAACTATAAATACTCGTTGAGAGTTTTAGCTTAGTATAAGATTTTTAATGTGAAAACAATTAACATAATTTTTAGTACTTTTTATTTTTGCTCTGAGTTTGAGAGGGTTTTGAAACTTGAAGAAGTAGAGGATTTCATCTCCAAGGATTTGGATGTGGGTCATTTGGATTCTTCATCCTTGGCCTATAACAAGACTTAAATCTTCATACCCATTTGAATGCAAGCTCATTTAGGTATAAATTTCTATCTTGATGTGTGGCTAAAAATCCCAATTCTTGGGGTGTGATTTAGCGAATATGGGTTAAGATTGTTGTTGGGTCTTGCTTGCTGATAGATTAGATGTAGTTTAATGGTGATTTTATCTAGTAGTTATGGATGAATTTAACAAATTTGTAGTTGCAAATACAAGTTTATTTATGTATTTTTGGCTTGCTCAAGAGAGAAGTCGTGAAACCAAGACTACTAGATTGATGGCCTAAGGAGTGGGTCGACATGAGGTTTAGCTCGAGAGAGTGAACCCTAGTCCCATATCCTAACACTTTTGTGTCCCCCTTTAATTTACAATGTTTTTAATCGTTAATTCTTTAGCTACCACTAGTTAGAAGTAATTTTATTTTTCTATTAATTCTCAAAACCACTCCCTTGGGAATCAACCCCAACGCTTGGTTGTGTTATTATACTATTGCACGATCGTAGACACTTGTATCAGAAGTTGTGTCGTTGATTACACAAACATCAAAATGGCGCTGCTGGCGGGGAGTGGTGTTATTTGAGAATTTTTAGTTAAGTTGAATTTTGTTCTTGCTAGTTATAGTGACACTTAATTTTTAGTTTTGTTTTGCTTGTTTGTATGTTGAAACAAGAAGAATGAGTGTGAATGATGACAGAGGTCCCAAATGGACCAAGTGCTATCTTCTCTCTACCCAGAGCCAAAAGGGGGGTGGCCTCATGAAAATGAGGCAAACCTCACTAATGGAACTTGAGTGAGGAGTTGCTGTAGATAATGAAGTTTTATTGATAAATCCTTACTAAATTTGGATTAAATCTTAAAATTCATGATACGTTGGCCAAGTCAAATTACTGGTTAATAAAGTTGGACTAATATTTTAGTCAAAATTATATGACTTATATCAAGTCCAAATGACATTTAGGCCAGTCCATTAATTTGACAAGATGAGCCCAACTCATGTTCTTCAGGCCCAGGGGTCAAAATTGCTTGGACCAAAATACCCCTAAAGCCCTAGCTCAATCCTATATAAAGAGGTCTTCATAAGACCAGAAGATACAAACATATACATACACACATAAATACATAGTTGCTCTTCATTGGTGATCTGCAAGTCTTCCGCATACAAAGAAGTCTTCGCTCCAAGTGTTGAGCTGCAAGCATTCCGCCAAATCAAGAACATCTGTGAAGAAAAGAATCAGGGGATTACATATCTCTTTAAGAGATTTTATAAAGATTGTAACCTTCGCATTAATTCAACTACAAATATTATTGTTTGCTTGCCATTTTTACTTTCATGTTTACTGTATTTCAGGATTGAAACTTTAGACACTTACAAATTAGCACGCCCAGTGGGACAATCTTTACCTCTCATCTTTTCTCTTCGAAAATCAAAGTTCAAGAACACTGAGATGGCTTCCAAGAAGATCAACTCAAAATCTGCATTTGCCAACTCGAAATCTGTATTTGCATCCAAATCTGGATCTGCATCAGTATCCGCATCTACATCAAAATCTCCATCCACGTCAAAATCTTTAGCGGCGTTGAAATCTGCATCTGCATTCGCATCTGCATCTACAAAACTGATGGATTCATGTTCTGCATCGATGTCGAAAACATCTTCGATGTTACTACGGGAAGCATAGGACCTATCACAAGGAACCAAGCCAGTCCGCAAGTATATGAGACAGTGTATCGCCCCACAAAGCAAGTTGAATATGCTTAAGAGATCCAAGTTTCTTCTGAGGGAACGATCCCGATCAACCAAATTAGGGAGTTCATCATGAGGACCATTAAAGACAAGTACGAGGTTGCTACAAAATCCTCCTTGACATATGCAAGGCCATACACTGCAAGGATTGATAGTTTGAAAATGCCTACCCATTATCAACCTTCAAAGTTTCAGTAATTTGATGGTAAGGGAAGCCCAAAGCAATATGTGGCGCACTTCATCAAAACCTGCAACAATGCTGGAACGTCAATTACCTCGTCAAACAATTTGTCCACTCCTTTAAGGGCAATGCTTTCGATTAGTACACAGACCTTGAGTCTGGTTCCATTGATAGTTGGGAACAAATGGAGCAAGAATTTCTTAACCGCTTCTATAGCACAAGACGTACTATAAGCATGGTGGAACTTACAAACACGTGTCAGCGAAATGAAGAGCCAGTCTTTGACTTCATCAACTGATGGAGGCATGCAAGTCTAAACTGTAAAGATAGACTTAGTGAAGCTTCAGGCATGGAGATTTTCATTCAAGGTATACATTGGGGTCTCCACTATATTTTGCAAGGCATAAAGCCTAAAACTTTTGAAGAGTTGGCCACTCGTGCTCATGCAATGGAGTTGAGCATGTCGTCGGTCGAAATTGAAGCACCACCTATCCACAAACTCTGCAAAGTCAAAGAAAGGCAAGAATTCAAGAAAGTGGGAAAATATTTGCCAAAGACTGAAAACAAAGAATCCATGAACGTCAATGCCTCTCATGTGAAATTCACCACAAGGGTGGGTAATACGCAGAGTGCAAAAGCGAATTCTTTTGAAGGAAGGACAAATCAAAAGCTCACCTTGAAGGAAATGTAGCAGAAGGACTACCTATTTCATGACTCAGATGTTTTCGCAATCTTTGATGAACTTCTTGAGATGAAACTTTTTGAGTTACCAGAGATGAAACGACCAGATGAAGCAGGGAGGAGTGATGATCCAAAATACTGCAAATATCACCGGCTGGTTGGACACCCTATCGAGAAATGCTTCGTCTTCAAGGAAAAAATCATGGACTTAGCTCGCGAAGGGAATATTGAACTTAAAAATGAGAAATTGAGTTCAAACCAAGTCAGTGTCACTTCTGACTTACCCAATCCGGTCATGACCTGTAATTTTGTTGAAGGAAATATGGAGCAAGACATTCCAAACACCAATCAGACAAGAATGATTAAGTTTGGAGACTTCGAGCCCATTTATGTAAATAATTTGTTATCTCTTCCTATACTAAGTGATTTGGCTTCTGTAGGAGAGGGATCGACAAGAAAAGATGAAGACCTAGTAGATGATCTTGATGATTGGGATTGGATTCTTGTGACTCACTGTAGACGCAGAGAAGTGAGTTTTCATAAGGAGTCAACAAAGCAACACGTCAGGGAAAAGATGGTAAGGAAACCCAAAACCAAAACTTTGATCATGCATTCAAAGAAGAAGGAAATAAAGGTGCACCACTAACAAGAGTTGCGGCAACCCATTACATTAGGAAAATATTTGCCAAATTGGTGTTACACCAAGTTCACATGCAATGACACAAAAACTCTATGTTGTATTATCAATGAAAAGGAAGCGAAAGATGCAACTCCATCATGTCCATCACCAAAAGATGCTCCAAAGTCGTCTTCTGAAGTTGAAAATCTATCATGTCTATCACCAAAAGATGCTCCACAACCATCTCCTAGAGTAAAAAATGCATGTATGGCCAAAATCACATTCTCTGACGATGATCTTCTATTCGGTGACACATTTCATAATAGCCCTTTATTCATGGTTGGTTTTGCATGTGAGAAAATGGTGAATAGAGTCCTAGTCGATGGAGGATCTGGAATCAACATTTTTCCAATTCGCACAATGAAAGAACTTGGGATATCAACAACAGATCTTAGTGATAGTCGCTTGATGATCCAAGGATTCAATCAAGGAGGACAAGGGTCCATAGGGACCGACAAAATAAACCTCACCATCGTAGAGTTGCAATCAAGCATGTGGTTACATGTAATTGATGCAAAGACTTCATCTAACATTTTGCTTGGTCAGCCGTGGGTACACGAGAACAAAGTAATCCTATTTACCTACCACCAATGTTTGAAGTATTATAATGATGGAGTTGCAAAAAAGATTATTGCAGATGATATTCCATTCACTGAAGCTGAAGCTCACTTTGTTGACGCAAAGTTTTACTTGAAGAAATATTCCACAAAAGTTGATAACATTGCATCCAGAGATGTCGAACTTCTTAACAAGATGGCTAAGGTAGCGGTCGGTAAGGTAAAAGTCACAAACAAGTAAGATCCAAAGCTTGGCAATCCAAACAAGATGCCTAACGTGATTGGTACTTTTTCAAGTAAAAAGGTCACACCCATTCTTCGTTATGTCCCAAAGGCAAAAGAGGACAAGGGACACTCTCTCGAGTTGCGAGAAAATGCACTGGAAGGTTTGACCCTTCCTGTAAGGAGAATTGATAGGATGAAGTCATCCACAAAATTACTTGGGAAGTCTGTGGCTCCTAAGTCATTACTTCATGGAAAATTTGTGGCCCCTAAATCACCTTAATATGAAGCACTCCCAATGAAGCGTACAAAATAAGGTTTTGATCCTAATGCTTACAAGCTACTAGCAAAAGCTGGATTCGATCCTAATGAACAGTCAAAATTGGGGAATCTTCCATCAGAACCTGCTATGAGGCAACAACGTGAAGGGTTGGGCTACAAACAACCTCCACCTATCCGCATCTCCATAAAAAGGGTAAGCAACAACTACATAACTTTGGAAGATGAGTCTACTAATTCTAACAAAAGGCCTTCTGTCTTTGATCAACTTGGAAGCTTAACGAAGAGGATTTTTGTTTTTGAGAGGTTAGGGCCATTGAGGAAGAAAAGCAAGGTTTGGAGAAATAGCGAGAGTATGTAAGCATATTCTTTACCAAAATCTCAAAATGCTCCTAAAGACTTTCAAAGTCTGATCCCTTCTAGAATGAGGCGGTGACGAACATTGTGGTCTCATGTGGAGAAGTACTAAAGGGAAAGTCGCATGTTGTGGTCTACACCAAGCAACGTGATGAAGACGAAGAAAGTGTTGGCTCTTTATATCATGTCACTACATAAGATGAAAGGCATATTTTTTCTCCAATTAAAATTAATGGAGAGTTGGAGACTATTTCATTGTGTTACCATATATCTTTCAATGATGGAGAACCACAAGAAGATGAATATGCTAAAGATGCGCCACCCGAACTTGAAGAAGGAGTAAAGGTGACAGTTGATGTATTAAAAGAAATCAACCTTGGAACTGATGAAGATCCAAAACCCACTTATGTGAATGCTTCACTGACGAGTGATGAGGAAAAGGCCTACATTGACTTACTCAAAGAGTATAAAGATGTATTTTCCTGGAGTTACAAAGAAATGCCTGGATTAGACCCGAAGGTAGAAGTCCATCATCTTGCTATGAAAAGTGATGCATGTCCCGTCAAGCAAGCTCAACAGTGTTTTAGGCCTGAATTGGTTCCTGTGATCAAAACTGAAGTTAACAAGCTTATTGAGGCTGGCTTTATCCGTGAAGTTAAGTACCCCATATGGGTTTCAAGTATTGTCCCCATGAGGAAGAAGAATGGTCAAATTCAAGTTTGCGTTGACTTTAGGGATCTCAATAATGCGTGTCCCAAAGATGAATTTTCACTTCCTATCCCTGAGTTTATGATTGATGCCACTACTGGGTATGAGGCAATGTTTTTTATGGTTCATCCAGTTACAATCAGATTCACATGTCGCCAAATGATGAAGAGTTGATCGCATTCCGCACTCCTAAGGGCATTTATTGCTACAAAGTAATGCCTTTCGATTTGAAGAACGCAGGAGCAACATACCAAAGAGCTATGCAAAACATCTTTGATAACATTCTTCACAAAAATGTTGAATGTTATATTAATGATTTAGTAGTGAAATCAAGAAAAAAGTGTGATCAGTTGCAAGACTTGAGGATGGTGTTTGATCTACTACGAAGGTATCAACTTAGAATGAATCCTTTGAAATGTGCGTTTGGAGTTACCTTTGGAAAATTCCTTGGCTTCATTTTACGACATCGAGGAATAGAAACTGATCAAGTAAAAGTAGATGCAATTCTGAAGATGGTAGAGCCAAGAAACATCCATGAATTGAAGAGTCCGCAAGGGAAGCTAGCATATCTTAGGAGATTCATCTCGAATCTAGCAAGAAAGTGCCAACCATTCAGCCGTCTTATGAAAAAGGGCACTCTTTTCGAATGGGACCAAGCTTCTAGTAGTGCCTTTGAGAGCATCAAGTCTGACTTGACAAAACCACCAGTTTTAGCAGCTCCTGTTCCTGGAAAGCCATTGATACTTTATATATCAGCTCAAGAAAGATCAGTGGGAGCACTCTTAACCCAAGAGAATGGCAAAGGGAAAGAAAATTCCCTTTACTACTTGAGTAGGATGATGACACCAAATGAGTTGAAGTACTCGCCAATCAAAAAGCTATGTTTGGCTTTAGTCTTCTCAATTCAGAAGATGAAATACTACTTTCAAGCTCACGTCGGCCGTATTATTTCTAAAGCCAATCCCATCAAATTTGTGATGTCAAAACCTGTCCTCAATGATCAGCCAGCGAGATGGTATCTCTAGTTTCAACAATTTGAAATTGTGTATGTTCCTCAAAAGGCTGTGAAAGGACAAGCATTGGCAGATTTATTAGTAGACCACCCGATACCCGATGATTGGGAACTCACTGATAAATTACTTGATGAAGATGCAATGGTTGTTGAAGTTCAACCACCTTGGAAGATGTATTTTGATGGGGCCTCACATCGCGAAGGAGCTGGCGTTGGGGTGATATTTGTCACTTCTCGAGAGGAGATCTTGCCGTATTCCTTCACCTTAACGCAATGTTGCTCCAATAATGTTGCAGAATATCAAGCCTTAATACTTGGGCTTGAAATGGCGGTTGATATGAAGCAACTGCAATTACAACTTTTTGGAGACTCTAAATTAGTGATCAATCAATTGTTGGGTGGCTATGAAGTCAAAAAGCTAGAATTGCCTCTCTATCATGACTATGCACAAAAATTGATTAGATGGTTCGGAGATGTAACTCTTCAACATGTTCCAAGAAATAAGAATAAGAAAGTTGATGCTTTAGCCGCTTTGGCTTCAACTTTAACTGCTTGATCAAGCGCAAATCATTGTTTGCCAAAAATGGATAGTACCACCGGATGTGGATGAAGAAAGCAAATTTTAACATCTTGTAGCTGTCTCCCAAGCTGAGATAATCTATTGGAGACATGCTCTGATTACTTGTGTTACAATATACTTCCAGAAGATCCAAAGAGAAAGACCGAAATTCGTCGTCGTGCTCTTAGGTTTCTTTACTACAAAGACACTTATATCGAAGATCATTCGAGGGAGTCCTCTTGCATTGTTTGGGGGAAGAAGAAGCGATTCAAGCTATGCAAGAAGCACATTCTGGAGTTTGTGGATCACATCAATCTAGGCCCAAGTTACACTTTCATATAAAAAAGAATGGGGTATTATGGGCTAACAATGGTAAAAGATTGCTTGGATTATGCTTGAAGATGTCAAGCATTCCAATTTCATGCAAACTTTATGCACCAACCTCCTGATGTATTACATCTAATTGTTGTATCTTGGCCATTTGATGCTTGGGGGCTAGACGTGGTTGAACCACTACCTAAATCTTCTGGTGGTCACTTGTACATCTTTGCTGCGACATATTACTTCTCAAAATGGTCTGAGGCAGTAGCCCTCAAAGAAGTAAAGAAGGAAAATGTTGCAAACTTCATCAGAGTGAACATCATTTATCGTTTTGGCATTCCTAGTTATATACTAACAGATAATGGAAATCCATTCACCAATAAATTGATGGATAAGATCTACGACCTTTTTGGCTTCAAGCAACGTAATTCATCAATGTATTATGCTGCTGCAAATGGACTAGCTGAAGCATTTAACAAGACCTTGTGCAACTTGTTAAAGAAGGTTGTCTCCAAATCTAAAAGGGATTGACATGATAGAATGGAAGAAGCTCTTTGGGCATACCGGACGACTCATCACACGCTGACTTAAGCAACTCATTATTCTCTTGTTTTTGGAACTGAAGCAATCCTTCCACTTGAATGACAAATAACGTCACTGAGGCTTGCCATCCAAGAGGGACTTACTGAAGAAGAAAATGCTTGTCTGTGTCTTGAAGAGTTAGAATCTCTTGATGAGAAAAGGTTGGAAGCTCAACGAAGTCTTGAGTGCTATTAAGCTCGTCTTTCTCGTGCTTTCAATAAAAAGGTTCGCCTAAGGTCTTTCCAAGTCGGTGATCAAGTACATGCAGTAAGAAGATCAATTATCATATCTCATAAATCGAAAATCAAGTTCACATCAAAATGGGATAGACCATATGTCATTCAAGAAGTCTATTCAAGCGGAGATTACAAAATTGTGGATGCAGATGGCTTGCGGATTGGTCCCATCAATGGAAAATTCTTGAAGAAGTACTATCCTTGAAGCGGCGTCATACTCCTGGCCCGCAATAGTATAAACTGTGTATGGCTCCAAAAAAATTAAAAAAAAGGTCCGCTAGGTTGAAAATCTCGAAAGAGGCGGCCTAGGAAAAATTTAGGACACAAAAAAAAATTTGAAAAAATTCACTCTCTGAACTACGTAATGACTTGATCCTCTTCACTGAGGTACGTAGGTAGCTTAGAGTATTATTACTTTAGGTTCAGTCATAAGAATAAAAAAATAAAAAAATAATAATAAAAAAAAAACCTCGCCATGTGAATATCATGCTAATTCTTTCAAATGAAGATTCAAGCTCGCAGATTTTGAGCCAACTTCGAACACAAATCTGTACTAATCCGTAAATCCCATGGACGTGATTTTTATATAGATTGAAGATCTCAAAGTTATCTTTCCTACAAAAAATAAACTCATTATTCCGATGCTCCTACTCCACGTTATGAATTTTCTTCCACATGTGCGCAAAGCTGAAGATTCAAGCACACAGATTTTGAGCCAACTTCGAATGAAAATCTGTACTAATCCGTAAATCCATGGATGCGATTTTTATAAGGATTGAAGATCTCGAAGTTATCTTTACAACAAAATAAGAAGCTCATTATTCTGATGCTCCTACTCTACATTATGAATTTTCTTCCACATGTGCGCAAAGCTGAAGAAAGCTGAAGATTCTAGCATGCAGATTTTGAGCTGACTTTGAAGACAAATCTGTATTAATCTGTAAATCCTATGAGTGTGACTTTTATATAGATTGAAGATCTCGAAGTTATCTTTCCAACAAAAAAATAAGCTCATTATTCCGGTGCTCCTACTTCCCGTTATGTATTTTCTTCCTCATGTGCGCAAAGCTGAATAAAGCTGAAAATTCAAGCACGCAGATTTCAAGCTGAATTTGGGGACAAATCTGTATTAATCCGTAAATCCTATGGATGTGATTTTTATATGGATTGAAGATCTCGAAGTTATCTTTCCAACAAAAAAATAAGCTCATTATTCCGGCGCTCCTACTCCACGTTATGAATTTTCTTTCTCATGTGCGCAAAGCTGAAGAAAGCTGAAAAGTTAACGTTTTGTTGCAATCCTCATATAAACGCTAGCTTCTGGAGTCTTTTTTTTTTTTCAATAAGGAAAGGGGACTCGTGGAAAGAAACAATTAAAATTCAAGAGGAGAAAATTCTTATTGAAATATAAGTCACTATTTTATTGCTTCAAAAAAAAAAAAAAGAACCACCACACCATAATGAGTGAATTAGAAAATCCTAAGCAAATAAATAAAAAAATATAACTACGGAAAAAGTTTGAAGCTTATAATTTCTTGGCGACTTTTCTCAACCGCCCCTTCTAGCTTGGCCAGTCTCTCAACTTCATCTTTAGACATCACTTTATTTGCCTCAATGGTATAAATCTCACCCTCTGTAATGGTGAAATTCTCTTGACTTTTGGACAGCTTCTCTTGATATTTGTTAATGAGCACGGTGACCTTCTTTTTCTTGGAAGTCAAGGCTTTTAAATCTTTCTCCACATCTGCCAGAGTTGTTTGAAGTTTCTCCATGGATCCATCCAACTTTTCATGTGCCAGCTTTGCACCATCAAGACGGCGTTGTGCATCAGAGAGGGCCTTTTCATGTGATTCTTTAGTCATCTTTGATGATCTTAAAGTATCATTTTTTTCGTACGACTTGAAGAAATTCTCGACATGATCCTCCAAAGAAGAAACATCAATAATGTTTACCTTTCTAATCTCCTCAAGAGTTGAAGCAATACTTGAATCCAATTCTGTAAAGCCATCTGAAGAACCTAGGGAAAACTGTGTAATCCATCCACACAATGCGCCCTACATCTCAGAAACAAAGGTTGATTAGGCACGGTAAATGGTTTCTTGTGGCTCAAAAGTAGGAGCACCAGGTCGCAATGGCCTACTTGGTGACTTTCTTGGTGGAACTACTTCCAATGAAGGCATTACATCATTAGAAGGTGACTTTCTTGGTGGAACTACTCCCAATGAAGGCATCACATTATTAATGGAAGGATGAAAATCTTTTGCAGCCGCATCAAGACCATTAAGATCTACTGTGAAATTTGCAACCACGCCATTGTTAAGGTCGCCACCATATAGTTCTTGAAGGTCCAACTAAAAATAAATAAATAAGTAAGAACAAAAAGATTATGAGATTCAAAACTTTGAAAAAAAGAGATGAGGGGGCCTTACTTGTTTTGCCAATTCAAACAAGGATGCCGAATTCGAATCCTCATCAACAAAGTCATTATCATCAATGAAAATTGTATCTAAAATATCAATACCACAACAAACATCATGTAGCTCTTGTGCCTTTCTTTTTGGACTATTCCAGTGACGATCCGTTGGACTAGGAGATGCATTGGGTCGTCCAACACCATCCGATGAAGCATACATATGAGAAATTTCATCACAAGGCGTCTCAAGGTTTGACGTTTGGTCATTACCATTGTCTAATGATACATGAATTTCATTTGTTCCAGAAGAACCATGGCCAACTTCGGGAGCAGGTGAAGTCTCCTTTGAGGCTAATGTGAGACACCTCAATTTTGATTTCATAGGCACATCCCCATATTTTGAGGTTTTAGACTTGGATGAGGTCTTAACGACTTGCAGAGTATCATTTGACTTCACTTGAGATTTGGAAGAAGGATCTGACTTTTCCTTTGATTGATCAAAAGAACTGGATGTAGAGTCTCGCTTCGTCTTCTTCAAAATGATACGGAGGTTTCCTTGGGAAGTATTTATCCTTTGGGATGGCCACCAGTTTACATACTCATAGGTCATTAAAGGAGCACCATATAATGGTCACATTGGAATCATGACTTTAGAAAAAGTATTAAGTCGAAAAGAGGAATTCCAAAGTTGCACCAATGTTAATAGTGTACCATCGTAAGGACGCTCCATAAGATCTCCAAGAACATCTTGACAAAAACCGAATTGTTGACTAAATCTGATAGGGCTGTAGGACTCCACGATGAAATTTGAATCATGCCTAAGGGTTACATAGCCTGAACGAAGGCTTATGACGTTCCACGAATTTGAAAGCTTGCCATTATCTGTAAGGTGCAAATCCCTCCCTTGCAGCATTGCTAAATGATGGAGGCGACAGGCATCATCCTGTTGAAATAACTTTTGGGCATCAGTAAAATCAAAACACTTGGCCATCTTCTCGCCAAATTTTTTGCAAAGAGGTATCGATCGATGTGAACGATTGGCACGATGATGAGTCCCAAAGTATTCCCCAAGCCAACCAATACATATTTGC
Organism: Solanum commersonii; assembly: GCA_029007595.1. Lineage (NCBI taxonomy): Eukaryota > Viridiplantae > Streptophyta > Magnoliopsida > Solanales > Solanaceae > Solanum > Solanum commersonii. The sequence goes on along the minus strand of JAJTWQ010000010.1, from coordinate 77,087 downwards.
CGCACTCAAGTTTGAAGAAGTAGAAATTTCTTTCAGGCCGCGATATATGCTTGCAAAAACTGGGACCGCTAAGGAGAATTTCTTTCCATGAGCCATCAAGCTCGCAACTTTAAAAACACTAGCGCACACATGGTTAACTTTCTTATTCGGAAGCACAAATTTGCAAAGCCAACAAGCAAAGAAGGCTACCAAGTTGGTCTCATCTCTAAGTGATTCTTCCACATCTAACTCGACAAAGGGGGCATTCTCCTCGTCGGTGCGCGGTAGGAAGTTCGAATCAATATGTCCATAAGGATTGTGGTTTAATCTTGGCTTTGTGGCTTGTACCTTTGACACCTTTTGCGGAGGCTCGGCATATCTATTAGGTCCTCTAAACCAAAACTTCACCCAATCATGGATGGACACTTCTTGGAGATTATCTTTCGCTAATATGTAGAAGGCTGAAAACAAATATCAACAACTTTGGGGAAGAAGCAATTCTTTTTTAGTATCCGTCTGTGTCAATTCTTTCGCCGAGGGAACGACTTCGTCATAAAAGTGCCCTTGTACGGGGAGACCTCCAATGGCTTGTAAGTCCCAAAGTGATATGTACATCTCTCCAATGAAAGTAGAAAGCGTATTGGTAGATGGGCGCCAAAGTTCATAAAAAGCATAGAGTACATTGTCGTCATAGTCGTACGTGAACAAAGAAGTATATACAACGTCATAGACCTTGATGATCTCCAAAATCTCCTTGTGGCAGGGCAGCACGTCCTCTACCCATTCCCAGTAGTTAGGTGTGTAGCAAACATTGCCAAAGTTAGAAAAGGGAACACGCCAATTATTGAAACTTCCATCAGAATGAGAAGATTCGAAAGATGCTGTGTCATGATGAATTGCGGATTTCAGTAAAGAAACTTTCATGCTAGTAGCCTTGCTCGAGAAGTTTCTCATCACATCTTTGGTATCCATTTTTTACCATTCTTTAAGGAGAAGAGATTCATCATATGCCCCACTAACAAGGGAGAAGACACCGATAGCAGGAGGTTGAACCTCCAAAAGTAGAACTTTGGCATTTGGATTTTGTTGGTTGTCGCCCACTATTTCAAGAAGAGGATGCGGCGAATCTCGATCGCGGAAGTGCATCATGTTACGGGATCAAAGTCGTATTTATCTATAAAATATCTGCAAAAAAAATTAAACAAAAGAAAAAGTTCAGATTCGTATGAACATGTCCAAAGTAAAGGTGGTAACCTCAATTTTTTGCGGTTGGTGAAAGGCTGATTTCAAATAAAAAACTGAATCAACACAGATGCAATCTAATCATGTTTTTCGTATATGGTGTAGCCCTATGAATTTACTTTCCAACACCTTAAACCGCTTGTGATTTCGTTATTCCTACGTCGAGATATGAATTTTTCCGCGAAGTCGCACAAAGCTGTTCAATTTATCAGAATTTTAGGCTGAGTTCAAAGAATCACCTGAGTAAATTAGAGAGTTGTCTGATCATGATTTTTGGATATGTTGTAGCTCTATGAGTCTAGTTTCTGTAAAATCAAACGGATTACAGTTTCAATATCCCTAGGATGAGATATGAATTTTCTACCAAAGTCGCGCTGAGCTGAAAAAAGGGTGAAGAAAATCAGATTTGAAAAAAACGAATTTACTTGAGAGAGAAGGTCTCAATTGAACTTTGATGATGCGGCAATATGATATACAATCACCGGGTGAATGTGGGTATATATAGATTTTAAAATATGGAGACATCAATTTGATTCCTACAAATTATGGAAAATTATAATGATGGAAAGTTTAGTTCGTACAAATTATGGAAATTATGGAAAGTTTTCATAGGAATTAAATTATGGAAATTTTCCATGGGAATTAAATTATGGAAATTTTCCATGGGAATCAAATTATGGAAATTCCATAGAAACCAAATTATGACAAGTTTTCATAAGAATCAAATTATGAAAATTTTCCAAAGAAGTCAAATTATGGCAAGTTTTCATAAGAATCAAACTATGAAAAATTTCCAAAGAAGTCAAGTTATGGAAATATCATAGAAAACAAATTATGGTAAAGTTTTCTCGGAAACTACATGGGGAGTAAAAAAAAAATGCCCCAAATGAGAATAGACTTGCATTATGAGAATTTGAATTCCTTGCGTTTTATTCAAGTGATTGAGCAAAGTTGAAAAAAAAAAACCACCGGCAGGGCATTCAACCCCAAAGAAAGCAACCCCTAAAATTTGGGCCAAAATCACGAGCTCTATATCACCAAGTCCAGCTTATAGACACAATTCTTGCTCATAGAATTGGTGGTCGTTTTGTAGTTGATGACCCAAATGAAAATTACCAAACTATGAAGAAATGTCATGCGATAAGTTTTCATAAGCTTGAAACACTTCAAGTCGAAAATGAGTTGATAAACAACAGAAAGTCAAATGACCTCTTACAAATGTTGTCATGAAGACTCTGGTAAATATTGACATCAACATATCGGCATAGTCATTTCTCATGAAACTTCAAATGTTTCGTGAAAGATCAACTATGGAAAAAAACATTTGCTTCACAAATACTTCAAGGCTTGTCTTTACAAGTTCGACAAATCGAGCAGCCTAACAAGCCTCAAAGCAGGGGGTATTTGTAGACAGTGAAGGTTTATTGATAAATTCATACTAAATTTGGATTAAATCTTAAAATTCATGATACGTTGACGAAGTCAAATTACTGGTTAATAAAGTTGGACTAATATTTAAGTCAAGATTATATGACTTAAATCAAGTCCAAATAACATTTGGGCCAGTCCATTAAGTTGACAAGATAAGCCCAACTCATGTTCTTCAGGCCCATGGGTCAAAATTTCTTGGACCAAAGCACCCCTAAAGCCTTAGCTCAAGCCTATATAGAGAGGTCTTCATAAGTCCAGAAGATACACAGACATACATACACACATAAATACATAGTTGCTCTTCATTGGTGATCCGCAAGTCTTTCGCATACAAAAAAGTCTTCGCCCCAAGTGTTGAGCCGCAAGTATTCCGCCAAATCAAGAACATCTGTGAAGAGAAGAATCAGGGGATTACATATCTCTTTAAGAGATTTTATAAAGATTGTAACCTTCGCATTAATTCAAATACAAATATTATTGTTTGCTTGCTATTTTTCCTTTTCTGTTTACTGTATTTCAGGATTGAAACTTTAAACGCTTACAGTTGCATCGTGCCACGACGTTAAATAAGGCGCTTCTTGGGAAGCAACCCAAGGTTTTACCGCTTTGTTTTTTCTTTAAGAAATAATGGTGTGTTGTTTGTGTAGGTCGAAGCATGGAAAGTGAGTGAAAAGTACAAATTGGTGAGCCAAAGGTCCAGTCGGCGCATCATCGAAGAAGCCGGTGACTTCGACTTAGACCATCGTTGGACTAAAGACATCTTCAAAGTGGAGTCTGTAAAACTCGGTGCGCCCAGTAAATTATTGGCGAATTGCCGACCTGGTCGACGATTGAGATCTAGTTCGCCGTTTAGACCACCAGTTTACCTAGAGGTCTAGTAAAAATCGGCAAGGTAAGTATCTACTTGGTGTGTTGCCGAATGGATCGACGAGCATGTCTATCACCGAATGGGCGAGAACTGGATGGTTTCTTAAAAGGCCAAAGGTTTAAACTTTCAAACTCTACACTTTCCCTCACTTTAGACCTTCACAAACTTGCACCTGTTTAGTATTTTCAATATTTCTTGTGTTTTTACTGTATTTGAGTTGTTGATTGGTGCTCGGAGTTGGATTACATTGCCGCGTAGCATTTCAAAAGTATTTTAATCGGCATTTAAGGTTGGTTTTTCGAATCCCGAATTTATTTTTAGCAATTTTGTATTCATTTGAAATAATCTTATCTTAGTGATGTGTGTTGGGCCTCTCTGATCTAAATTGTTTTTGCTTATGCCTGTGAAAATCTTGCTCGTAGAGTTTATATTGTTAAATCCCGTATTTTTTTTGTGCCTTAAAATTGGTTAAATCTTGTGGGGTTATGCTTGCATGTTGTTGAGTCTAGCAGGGAGAAGTCTGAGTATCCCGAAGATATGGTAAAGACCAATATTGTCATGCCACCTCGAAAAAGAGCACGAGATATCAAAATAAATGAAAGGGGTCAAATCCTCCCAAGAAGGGAAGACAAGAACCTCCACCTGGAAATAAAGGCAAGGGCAAGAGGCCCACTTCTGACAAGAAGACCACTATTAGAGATCCTAATGTTCCTTCGTGGGCCTGGGGATTCTATGCAGTTGTGCAGGCCTTTTTGGCGGAAACACCCTTGGCAGGTCCTAGTGGGTCTGGTATTGTTGTTTCTTCTGAGGCGACTCCGAGTACTGAGATCCAGGACCAGAGTGATGCACCGGGCACTGATGCCCATACAGATGGAGCAACTGTGTAGATATGAACCCCTCTTTACCTCCCTTTTTGTCTTACTTTATTTTGACTTTTGGATTTTGTGTCATTTGCATTTGAGGACAAATTGTTATTTTTAATTGTGATGGGGTGAGGCTCACCTTTTGTTTTCCATTTGTGACTCGTGTTTTTGTGTATATATTTGGGTTGTTTTGTGCTTAAATTGTGTTATTACACTGCTTTCTGTGGATGTTTGAGCTTGTGGCTCCTTTTGTTTTAAATTACAAAAATGATTTTGATTTTGATTCGTTCGAATTTTTTTTGCTACCTCTCGTGTGTTGAATGTGGCTGTTCTTTGGCAAAATTTAAGTCTCGGTTTCAATCAATATCGGTGACTTGAATAGTGCTCTCAATTGAACGAATATGAATATGCGGCTACGACGAAGCCAAATGAAGTTGCATAGACAATATGTGAACTCTTTGCATCTCATTATGATTACCCATTTATCAAATCGAGTCTCTTGTGATGATCATTGCACACTAGCAAAAGTGTGGAGTCTTGTTTGACTGTAGTATCAATGCCCTGTGTGATGAGCTTACTTTGAACCATACATGATAGATCCTAGAATTTGCCCTGTTGGTCTGGTCAACTAAGTGATGCTATCTCTTGATATGATCTTAGGCAACTTCTAAGAGTGTAAGCCAATTTGACATATACCTTTTTTGTGACCTACCTTGTGAGTGTGTGAACCTCTTTTGAACACCCCTTGAGCCTTACCTTTCTTTGGAAGAAACTTGATGAAACCATAACTTTTCTTTATCCACTACCTATAATCCTCTTGAATTGTGGTTAGTTGAATAGCCAACTTAGGCCAAAAGCCTAAGTTGGGGGTGTGGTAAAAAGAAAGAGGGCAATCAAGAAGTGCGAGGAAAGTCTCCTCTCACTTATGGATTTAAGAAAAATGGAACCCCTCCATAAAAAATAAAAAAATAAAAAATTAATGAAAAACAAAATTGTGGAATAAAAGTACAAAGGAAATGGGGTTCCCAAACAATCCATGGAAAGTGAATAATAGGATGACTTATGAACACCAAAGAGAATGATGAAGGAAAATGAAAGGAAGTGTTGTGAGCACCACATTTCATGAGGATGAAAGTCACTTAGCCTAAATGACCATACCATTGCACTCAACCCCATTACGAGCCTTGAAAAGACCTTTTTGATCTTGAAAAGACCTTTTTGATCTTAAGTGAGCTGAAACAAATGTTGATTGGAAAATACGGGCAAACCTATGGGTGAAAGCATGCATTGTGTTCTTCCTTGTGAGAGTGAGTGTTGCATCTGATTCTGAAGCTTTAAAATGTGAACCATTGTGTGAATATGGAATCATTCTTTCTGTGAGGGCATTTGAACACTATAGTTGAGCTTGTACTTGCATTTGAAGCAAGTATTGTGAGCATGAGATTCTTTTATATTGGTGAGTCACAACTTGAATCTTTGAGTGCAAATTTGATCTTTGCATAAGTAAATTGAATCTTATTGTGTGCATTCATGATTGAATCTTGCGTAGCACTATTCAAGACACCCTTTTTGAACAATTGAACTTGAGTTTGCTTGAGGACAAAAAAAAGTTTAAGTTGGGGGTGTTGATGAGTCTACAAATTGGACTCATTTAAGGCTTTATTTTATTAGAAATTGTGTCCTCAAATTCTTATTTTATCTCAATATCTGATGAAAACACGTAAGTTTCAGGTATTTGAAGTTTGAAGGAAAGCATGGACACTACTTCGCAAAAAGGAACAAAAAGGCTGAAAGAACGAAGAAAATGAAGGCATGAGGATCGCCGAGTCCACTTGGCGAGTCACCAAAGGGTCTCACTTCGCATTTTGTTCCAGTGTACTGAGCCTTGAAGGAAAATATCAAGTCGGTGGAAAAAGGGAGCAGTCGATGCATCACCGAGATGTTCCACGAGGCAGTACTATGTCGCCCAATGACCCAAAGCATGATGATGCTGAAGGATGGTGCAAGACGGCGATGAACTACATCAAAGGGCGAATCGCCGAGTTGATTAGCGATTCCAACTAATGTCGTTGAATGATCCGCTGCAACACTGATCTTTGAAAACTATAAATACTCGTTGAGAGTTTTATCTTAGTATCAGATTTTTAGTGTGAAAACAATTAATGTAATTTTTAGTACTTTTTTTTTTGCTCTAAGTTTGAGAGGGTTTTGAAACTTGAAGAAGAAGAGGGTTTCATCTCCAAGGATTTGGACTTGGGTCTCTTGGATTCTTCATTCTTGGCCTATAATAAGACTTAAATCTTCATACCCATTTGAATGCAAGCTCATTTAGGTATAAATTTCTATCTCTTGATGTGTGGCTAAAATCCCCAATTCTTGGGGTGTGATTTAGCGAATATGGGTTAAGATTGTTGTTGGATCTTGCTTGCTAATAGATTAGATGTAGTTTAATGGTGATTTCTTCTAGTAGTTGTGGATGAATTTAACAAATTTGTAGTTGCAAATACAAGTTTATTTATGTATTTTTGGCTTGCTCAAGAGAGAAGTCACGAAACCTAGACTGCTAGATTGATGGCCTAAGGAGTGGGTCGACATGAGGTTTAGCTCGAGAGAGTGAACCCTAGTGTATCATATCCTAGCACTAAGCTCGAGAGAGTGAGTGGGGTAATGCGTAGGCTAGTCTTCATGCGGCAAGTGGGTGTCCGAGAGGAACCCATTTGAAACAGGGTAAGTTGCTCGAGAGAGAATTTATTCCCACATATAGCTTAGCCTAGTTGCTATTACTCTATAAATTTTCTATCTAAACCATGTACCCAATAATTTAAATTAACCCGTAATCCGATCACATCCCAATAATCCCTTCTCATTACTTAGATTACTTTGTTAATTTTGCTATTTTTACTCACTAGTGACAAAACCCCCGTTGTTAATTGACACTTTTGTGTCCCCCTTTAATTTACATTTTAATCGTTAATGTCTTTAGCTACCACTAGTTAGAACTAATTTTATTTTTCTATTAATTCTCAAAATCACTCCCTTGGGACTCGACCCCAACCCTTGGTTGGGTTATTATACTATTGCACGATCGTAGACACTTGCATCGAAAATTGTGTCATTTATTATGCAAACATCAACATACAAAATCTAAAATGAAATATGGAAAATCAATAAAAGAGTCTCGGTCTTCAGATCATGAGGACTCACCAATATTCGAAAGCCCGAAATAATCAACTTGCCACAAGTATGGGAGGTAGGAGCGTCAGACCCTACATTAGTGAAACAATGTTGGCACAAGTATGCATTAGTACATGAAATGTACTAAGTGTGATAGCGATGCATAAGAATTATAAAATCAAGCTAAAAAGGATTTTACATGACATGAAATGACCAAGCTAAATCATAAAATAACATGTTAGAAAACATAAGTCATAATCATGGTCAATGTATGCTAAACATTTTTGAAACACTTATGAGATACTTTGGAAAGTAACCTTAGTTCATTATTGTAAGAAGTGTACCGTATAATCGACATAGACCATTTGAGCTATTACATGGAATCCGATGTTTATCCTACACCGAAAAGAGATGTCCTTACTATGCAAGGTAAGAACCATAAACTTGAGCTAAAGTGGATCTACTAGCTAATGTTTATCTAAGACAAACCTATGGTGGCACATAGTTATGGATAGAGAGATTGCTGTTAGAAACCGGACCTCTACTAACGGGAGAGCTTCCATCTCAATATCTTCTCAGTGTTAAGTATAAATCCCATTGAATAGTTATAAATCATTTTCATCTTATTATCCATGGAAAGACACAATTAAGTAACCAATCCAAGCTAGAGTTCATTTAGAATAACTCTTAAATCTTGATTCAACTTATGTAAGAAAACCTTTCAACCTTATGAATCGTTTATGTGAGAATGACCTTTCACAAGAACAACACCAACATCAAAACTTTACCCTCAAAGAAACCTTAAGTCATTCATATCAATTCCATAGAAAGAACATGCATTTCTTCATAAATTCACATTTCATAGTTCATAATCTTCATCATAGGATCATAGTCTAAAAATCATGGATCATGAATGAGTTCATATGAATTTAATTCTAAATCATGTAATTACTTGAATTCATGCATAAATATAAAGAAAATTATCAATTTTATCAATATTAAAAAGAACACATAAAGATGTAATAAAAACCTAACTTGAATTGAGAATCTACTTTTACAAAATTGGAAATTTTAGGAACCCTATGAAGGAAAGGACTACATAGGTGAATACTAGCATACCTTAGCAATCAATGCCCACAATTAATGATGAATTGAAGTTCTTCACGTCAAACCCTACCTTTTTCTTTCCTTAGCCCTTGAGGGGAAATGTGATCTTGGAGGGAATTAAGGAATTTAGAAGAAAGGTTTAGAATGTGTATATTTTAGGCTTAAGAGACTTATATAGGGCTTATGATTAGGATCAAAATGACCTAGTTTAGATAGTAATCAATTTGGGAAAAGACGTAAAGGCCCCTTAAAATAACTACCGACCCTTTCTACAATTTGGACCTACTGTCCGTAAATCTTTTCATGGACCGTTCTAGTCAACCGTAGAAATGATCAGAGACCCTAGATTTTGACAAACTTTTGACAAACATAGTCTACGGCTCATAAGCCCATCTATAGACCGTAGACACCAATCGTATAAACCAATCTTTAGCCTTGAAATTTGACCAAGTCTGGAACTCACCTACGAGACCTATCTACGACTCGTACATAGGATGTTAGACCATACTATTCAATCGTAGAAAAGGTACTGGGAATTAATTTTATGAAAAACTCTACCTTGGTTCTATGGTTCACTTCCTATGGCTTGTAGGACTTCCTATGGTCCGTAGGTTGGACCCGTAAAACCAGTTCTCAGTATTACCCTTTTCCTTTCGAATTTCTATGCTAACTTCTTAGGTGTTACATCATCAACATTTTTTTGTTTTCTATCAACATCTATTTTTTATTTTTATATTTCTAGTCTAGAATTTCGACATGATTTTTTAACACTTATTTAACCTTTCTTTTTGGCTAAGATTTAGCATCACTGTTATTCCCTATGTCATGTTTCAGTTATTCGGAGGTTCAGTAAGAGTTTCTGACAAAATCCCTAAATTGAATGATGACATATCTTTATTCAACCCATTAATAGAGAGTGTATAATTACTAGATTAAACATTTATACCAGTAATATTTCTTAGACTTTTTTTTGCTTATTTCCTGACAAGAATTCACATCACAAAGAATCTGAATCCTAGAACCTTTCTTAGGTAATAATGTCTCATCATCGTAGAAACTTTAATTGTTCTGATCAATAAAAATATAACACTGAAATTTGAACAGAGAAGCTATCATACATGCAGATATTTTGAAATACAGAAAATTATCTTAAATCAAAGAAGATAACGCAAAAATAATAGGTTTGTGACCAGTGACATTATGTAACTCCTCAGAATTTGTAAAAGGGAGAAGATGAAATTTTGGGTTGCGGGCTGTGTCTACGGTTCCTATCTACGGACCATAGAAGCTTCTACGGGCCACAGGTGGCAACCGTAGGAATGGGAAAATTATTTTTTTCAAAACAAGTCCCAGTACCCTTTGTACGGTTCACCAGGTTGGTGTGTCATCCCATGTGTGATTCGTAGATAGGTCTCGTAGGTAACTCCCAGACTTGGTGAAATTTTAAAGTGTAACGTTGGTTTCTACGGTTGGCATGACAGACCATAGGGAGACCTACGAACCGTACACGTGTTTCATCAAAAGTTGGTCTAGTTAATAGTCTCTGAACCTATCTTTGGTTGACCAGTACGGTCCATAGAACGACCTACATACCATAGGTCCAAACCATAGGTGAGGTTTGCTAGTTATTTTTAAGGGATTTTAAGTCTTTTCCCTAATTGATTAATGCCTATACTTAGTCGTTTTGATCCGAATACTAAGTCCTATATAAGTCCCTTAAGCCTAAAAACTACCCATTCTAAATCATTATTCTAAAATTCGTAAATTTCCTGCAAGATCACCCCCAAAATCCTCTCAAGAACTACGAAGGAGAAAGCTAGGGTTTGGGTTGAAGAACTCCAATTCACCATTGATTGTGGGCATTGATTGCTAAGGTATGCTAGTATTCACCTATGGATTCCTTTTCTCCACAGGGTTCCTAAATTCTCCAATTTTTCAAGTTAGATTCTCCAATCAAAGTTAGGGCTTTACTCAATCTTCATGAGTTCTTTTTCAATTATGATCCAGTTGATTGTTTTCTCTCTTTTCATGGATGAATTGAAGTAATTACATGTTTTAAAGTTAAATTCACATCAACCCATGCATAATCCATGATTTCTAGACTATGATCATATAATGAAGATTATGAACTATGAAAACTGAATTTATTAAGATATACATGCTCTTTTAAGGAAATTTATGTAAATGATTTATGGTTGCTTTGAGAGTAAAAACTCAATGTAGTTGTTGTCTTTGTTGTGAAAGGTTTTCTCACATACTACTAAGAACATGATTATGAAGGGATTTCTCACAAATGGATTCATAAGGTTGAAAGGAGCTATACTAAGAACAACGATGCGTTTTCATATTTTGAAAACAATCAATGATAGCATCGTTACTTATGTTTACAAAAATGTTTTTCTCAAAATATCTACATGTATGATAGTTTCTCTTAGGGGTGTACATGTCCTGATTGGTTTGGATTTTTCAAATATCAATCCAAACCATTTGTGCAAGATAATATCCAATTCTACAAGATAGCTGGGCTGTCTCTAGCACTCCAATTGGATATACGAGTGTTGTTCCAATGTCAATGAAAAAATTATCATTCAGATGTCAAACAAAATTTTCAAAAAAAATACGATTAAAAAAAATACAAAATGGCCCACATTGAAAGAAGGGCAAGTACGACCTAAACCATAATATGATTTTTTTCCAACTATGCAACAAAGAAACAAGAAAGTGATGCTATAAGTGATGAAGAGAAGGCGTGGAAGGTTTATAAGAGGAAAAATATATAGACCTAGGGTGTGTTTGGTATGAAGGAAAATGTTTTCCAATTTTTTCATGTTTGGTCGGGTTAAATGTTTTGGAAAATATTTTTCAAATCAACTCATTTTCCTCAAATTTAAGGAAAATGACTTCCCTTCAAAACCTAAGGAAAACATTTTCCAAAACTCTATTCCAACTTCAAATTACAATTTTTTTTGTTGTTAAAAACATCAATTTATTTTATCCCTACCCTCAAACCAGCTCCCCCAACCACCCACCAAAAAATAAAATAATTTAAAGCTAGTTTTTAAAACAATGTTTTTAACTTCAATTTTTTTATCCCATCCTCACCGCTACCCCAATCCCCTACCACCCCCCAAAAAGAAATATTAAAAATTGTTTTTAAAAGATATTTCTAGTTTCAATTTTTTATTTTTTTACCTCCCCCCACCCCCTAACCCTTGCCCCCTTCCAGCCCCCCGCCCCCTTCAAAAAATAATAATTTAAGTTTGTTTTAAAAAAAATACTTTCTACTTTAAATTTTTATTTTTTCGCACCAACCTCGACCGTCCCCACCGCCAGCCCCCCGATAAAAAAAAAATTTGAGTTTGTTTTTAAAAAATATTTTTAACTTCAATTTTTATTTTTTCACCCCTACCTCGACCCTTCCCCCTACCAGTCCCCCCCCCCCCCCACCCCTAAAAAAAATTTAAGTTTGTTTTTAAAAAGTATTTTCAATTTCAAAATTTATTTTCTACTCTAGTAAAAATAAAAGATATTTCTCAAAAACATTTTTCATTCATAAATCAAACACAAAATCTTTTTCGAAAAATATTTTCTACTCACAAACCAAACATGAGATAATAGGTAAAAAAATCTACTTGTTTTCCAAAAAATCATTTTTCTAGGAAAACATTTTCCTTCCTACCAAACACACCCCTAATAAATAGTTAATTGTGTGCATTATATTTAAACGGTGGTAGGACAAGTAGTAGAAAAGTTATTTCCTTTGAAGCACAGTGGTACTATAAGTAGATGGAAATTTGTTTTTTGAAACACATCTGACAGAGAATGATTTTTTGTTGTGAATATGATGTGATTCTTTTAACAAACATTTTTATGTAATACCAATCTCCTTATTTCTTTTGTTGTTATCGAATCTTGTATTTTTCTTGTTAGCCACCATTTTACTTGTGTATTATCTGTTCTTATAATAAATTCGTTATATACAATATATGGTTCAAATGATAATAAACATTTATATACCGAATATAATTCTTTCCTATTTATTTCCCATCTTATTTTTGCATTAGTAAATGTTCCTGAATAATATCTACAATGATGTTCTATTTTTTCTTCTCCATACCTATATTTTAATACTCCTCCATAACTTTTTTCACTGACGTCTGATTCTACTATATAAGTAATTTTTTTATTTTCATCCGGAAAATATAGTTTAGGTAGGTTCTTACATAATAATTTTATTTTTTATATTTGTGTTTGATCTTTCTTATCAAACTGGTATTCTACAGAAGAAACATACTAGTCGAAAGTGAAGAAAAATAAGAAGAAAATTAAACAAATTATATACGAAATCTAAACAACTTAATATCACAAAAACTGATAACGAAATATTAAATCAATTAATAGATAATATATCTAAAGTAGAATATAAATATATTCAATATTTAAAATTACAATGAATAACAAGAATAACGAATATAGACAAAAACTTAATGAAATAATTATAGCAAAAAGACAAGAATTAGCACATAGGCAAGATAGACTTAACAGTAATATATTTGCAGGAATTTCTCACAAATCTATAATAGCACAAAGAAAGACTATTTTATATCTAGAAATACAAATAAATAACTTAGAATATAAACTTCAACACAATCTATAAATGAATAAGGAAGAATACGCAAACATTTTGAGTTGAATACATATAGAAAACACACATTTTGACATGTAAACGTATTCATAGAATGAAATTCCTTTTTAATATGATTGTAATACATTTTGATATGTAAGATGTGTCATACATATAATCAAAGGCTAACCCAAGATTTGAAGATAAGGGGGGTAGGGGGGGGGGACCAGTAAGAGTGGCTTACGGGTAAGGCTAGGAGTGACTCAAGGGTAAGGTTAGCAAAGCGCCTGTTTAGGTCTCCAAAATTTTGAGGCCACAATAAATTTTTATAGTGAATTTCATTATTTCATTTCACTTTAACCAATATTGAACATTCTAATTTAAAAAGTAAAAAATTAAAAGAAGAACAATCTACTTTTTATAAAGAATATTTTAGAACTTTGAATAAATAACTCAAATCTTCATATTAATAAATAAAGTTTTACATCAACATCTAACGTGATATATTGAAAACAAATGTCTTACCTTTTATTCACTACAAAAATTAATATACAAATAAATGTGAAAAATTATGGACAGTATAAACTGATCGATTGCCAATAATTTAATGTAAAAATACATTCTGGGTTGAAATAATTACACAAAAGGGGCCTCCTTAAGAGGTAACTACTATGTACTTAATATTTCTAAAAACTCTTTCAACTTTTTTCAAAAAAAGTCTACTCTTTTTCTTTAGTTAAAAATAAAACATTTGGGAAATACTTAGTTCCCTTACACTCTCTACAGCATTTTATGTCTACAACCATCCTAGAAAAGTGTGGCCTAAACTATGAAAAAGTGTGGCCTTTGTTAGAAGGCCATACTTTTTGACTTTAAGCCACACTTTTCCGGGGGAGGCCGAAAGAAGAGTAACCTTAGAGTTTAGGCGACACTTTTCAAGTGTTGCTTTATCAGCTACACTTAAAAGCATAGCCTAAAAGGCAAAAAGGCCACGCTTTGCAGTACCTCATATAACAACATTTCTATCTCATACAACTACTCTTTCAAGCGTGAACTTTTCTTCCTTATTGCCCACAATTTTAAAGTGTCGCCCTTTCTATCTTATGTATGACAACACTTTGAAGTGTAGTCCTTGGCCAACTGCATAACACAATTTACATTGAATACGCTACACAATTGACAGTCCTATGGCTACACTTTTAAGTGTGGTAATATTATTTTGGCTATAAAATATTATATGCCACAATTTCTAATCAAAATATAACAATATTTTTTTACAATAAATAATTTCAAGCATTAAATTAGCTAATAAGTAATTCAAATATATAGATTTACAATAAACTTCAAAAGATAATATGTCTTGTGTACATACACATACTTATAACGCAAAATTTAAATATGTGTACAATAGTTCAAAAACTCTTACAATAGTTCAATATATTCTAGTAATGAATATATTTCACAAAATCATATATAATGTATTCAACCTTTTACAATAGTTCAAAAAATTTTCATAATCCACTTCAATGAAATCAAATTGACTTGTGACGACCCTTCAAATTTGATAACCTCCATTTTCCTACACATTTAAAATGAAATTAAAAATCAAAACAAACCATGTACAACAAACCAAACTTTAGATAGAAATCATGTTCAATGTTTTCATCTTCTAATGCTTCATAATAAAAATTAGCTCTTACAAATAAATATTTACACACCATTTGAAAAAGAACATAGCACAAACCAAGCACCAAAATCAAGACTCCTCAAAGCTAAGACATTGCTCGGAGCAGATTCGTGAAGAATCAATCACTGGGGATTCTTCCCATCACCTGGTGGAACACCTCACAACAATCTCAAGGTGGAAAAAGGGAAAAATGACACACCTAATTATCACAAAACATAGTCGCAATCGCACAAAGGAATGAATCAGTACATCAATGCCAACTCCAAGTCCACTTCAGGACAAAGAACAGGGGCACACGGATCAGTACAAAACTTTCCTTTTGTAATCCAACCAAATAACATAGCATATGCATGAAAGTCATTTATTGTCCACATAAGAGGTGCCCGCATTTGAAAAGTTTGTTTTCTTGAAGCATCATATGTTTTAACCCTAGAATCCCACAATAAGTTTAGCTCATCAATCAATGGTTTTAAGTAAATATCAATGTTATTTCCAAGTGATCGCGGCCTATGTATAAGTAAAGAAAGTATACAATATTCAAATTTCATGCACATCTAAGGTGGCAGATTATACACCATCAACATAACTGGCCATGTGCTATGTGATATACTCTTGGTTCAAAATGGATTGAACCCATCACTTGCCAAGCCAAGTCTCACATTGCAAGAATCTAGTGCAAAATCTGGATGCAACCTATCGAAATCTCTCCATGCTTGATCATCAGCAGGATACCTTAACTTTCTATCTTTAGAACGCTCCTCGTCATGCCACCTCAAAGAATTCATCGTCTTGGAGCACATAAATAGCCTTTTGAGTCTAGGAATTAATGGAAAGTGTCTCCAAGTCTTTGATGAAACTCGATGTAGTTTTTTTGAAGGCTCAAACTCACTATCAACTTCAAGAGATTGAATATATCAGAAAGCTCCACAAGTATGACAAAATTCATCATCCTTATGATATTTCTGAACAACATGCAATCATTAGGATATGCATCAATTTTCACATAATCAAGACCGAGATTCTTAACCATAGACTTTGTTTTATTGTAAGACGGAGAGATGTTCAACTCGGGCATCGCCTCTTTTAATAACTCTAAAAGAGAAGTGAATGATTCATTGTTCCATCCATGTAGACACTTCAACAAATATAAACGAAGTGTGAATGATAATTTAGAGAATCCTGTACAACCATGATATAATTCTTGGCTTGCCTATTCAACTAAGTTATAGAATTTCTTGGCATCTTCATTTGGACCATCATAAACTCCTTTAGCCTGTGCAACATGTCTAAATTGATCATTCAACAACCTATCAATATCATCGTCAACATTCAACTTGATATCGCATTCCCCGTGATTGATCCATCTAGTATAACCTTTAACAAATTCATAGCTTATTAGATTATCATACATTACATTCCTTCGAGTCCAATGAATATTACAATATTTTGCACATGGACATTGAATTTCCTCTCCTTGAGGATCTCCATAAGAGTAAGCAAAATCTAGGAATGATTCAACACCATCAATATACACTTTGCTATACCTTGCTAAATCCATTCAATCCTTGGATGAGAGATTTGAATTACTTGAAGAAGATATTAATATTTAATCTTTCAGTAACAATCATTAAATCATGAACTACTTCACAAATAAGTTTTAAAAGTCACGAGTAAGTTATCAGAATCATGTGCTATGAGATGATAAAAGTTTCTTACCTAGTCATGGCACTTGTGCTATGCCAAATCAAACCTTGAATCCTCCACAAATATTTTTGAATGTTGATTATACTGCCAAGGAAAAATAAGTATAATTAATACGATAGGCACAATTAAGAAAGAAAGTAAAAAAATGGAATTCAAATGAATAAAAGTTAAAATTGTATGAGTGAATTCAAAAAATACTCATCACCAAATTCGTTTTGCATGGTTGACATAGGAAACTAATTAGTTATACACTTTAGTGAAATAAATGCTCAAAACTTGTTTCAATTTCCTTAATTTTGTAGCTCATGCTACTTTCCTTTACTTAATTTACTTCCAAGTGTTATCTAACCACATAAAATTAACAACCTTAGTCAAATAGAAGTTTTAACAAAATAAAAAAAGGTTGACAATCAAACCATCCTAAGAATAGTAAGAATTATAGGGAATTCAATATATTCAAGAAAAATAGAACATAGTCCTACGAATGGTCAAGCTTGAGCTTACTTTCACCGTCTCTCTAACTCTAAGGAATTTAAATGAACTAATCAAGATTAAAAAATTCTATCCAGAATCAGGTTCAAGCTGTAAACAACATTTTAAAGAAGTTCAAACACTTTATTTAGAAGACCAAAAGTACAATATAGTGTGAAAATCTTTTAGAGCTTTTTAAAACTAAGTCCAAAATTTTAAAATCTTATTCTTGTGCACACTCAATCAGAGAAGTATCAAACATCTACTACCATGTTTAAACATTCAAGCAAACATTACAATGATCCTATAATAGATAGTCGATCACACCAAAAATCTTAAAGTTTCGTAGAGTTTATTCATTCTACGTTTTCCCTGACCTGAAGCAAGATTAGCTATAATCTGGGATCCTGAAGGGTGAAATATTACTTATAGAAGGACTGTGAATAAGAAGAAGTTGTGAAAAATTTCAAGACTCTAGAAGTGTTCAAAGGCTTAATAGAGTCTTGTGAGGTTTACTGGAAACCTGATTTTAAAAAGAGTTCATTGATTTTACTTCAAGTGTTATGTTGCCTTCCAAGTTCTAAAATTAGGAAGATAAACTGTTAACATGATCTAAACCAGGAAAGTTGAATCAGATTTTAAGGATAAAGTTGAAATCATATATAAAGCAGGCAAGTTGGAAAAACATCATTTAACTTTCATATGTAGAATAGAAACAGCTAAAGTTAATCAAGATAACATTTTAAATTAAACTCTTTTACTTATTGGCAACTTTTTCATTCAAACAACACCATTTAACTTTCAAAGAAAATCAACACAAGCAAGAACAAGGATTCAAAAATCTCTTGATTAAAGATAACCAAGTGAGTTATCTTGTTTACCCAGTTTTAATCATTTCTAATCCTTCATAACAAAGCCATGGTTCATTTTGAGTCACTTCTGTTAAGAGGACATTTGATGCTACATACACTAGTTAGAATTCATCTAAATTCAAAGGTAAAGAAATAGACTATACTTGACTGGCTGACCCCATTACATCTAAATAAAGCTCTGATTTGAAATAATCCATTACTCCACAACTGTGCCGTCTCATAAAGAAGCTTTAAACAGTCATTTGGATTAACAAGCAATATTAATAGCATAAACTACATTCAGATACAAAAAATGTCGACAAACTTGAGGTAAGCCTACTATCTTAGTAACTAAGTCTTGACTGTTATGGTTTCCTTGTTTCTTATGGATAGAATCCCTTCTAGTCAATAATATTAGCTTCCTTTTCACCGTATTGGGGGTTGACTCAAGAAGAGAATATGCAAGAGATGGGAGTCCAAATTGGACTCAATGGGAAAGTGTTCATGCGTAAGAAAACGAGAATAAGATAAGAACCTAATCAAGAATAAAATCAAGTCAAACCAACAACCTAATTATCGTCATGTAAAGAGTCCAAATCATAGTAAATAATATTTTTAAAGTAACAAAACTATGTTGGCTTAAAGCCACTAAAGAGAACTCAACAATAACGACCCTAACAACATGATACCACCAAGAACTTCGGCAGATAACAAGTCCAAAAATGATAACAACAAACTGACAAGTATTTGAGCAATATACTCACGCGCATAATAGAATGCTTAGCCATTCATTTATTGATATGCAAGTTAGAACAAGCTATCACACGTTTACTAACAAAGAGAGGATATAACTAACGTAATCACTGCACCCTAAAATTGATGAGTCCATGAATTGGACTCATTTAGGGCTATATTTTAATAGAAATTGTGTCCTTAAATGCTTATTTTATATCAATATCTTATGAAAACACTTAAGTTTCAGGTATTTGATGTTTGAAGGAAAGCATAGACACTACATTGCAAAAAAGAATGAAGAGACTGAAAAGAACGAAAAAATGAAGGCCAGAGGATCGCCGAGTCTACTTGGTGAGTCGTCGAAGGGTCTTACTTCGCCTTTTAATCCAGTGTGTTGAGCCCTGAAGGAAAGGATCAAGTCGGTGGAAAAAAGGAGCAGTCGGTGCATCGCCGAGAAGTTTCGTGAAGCAGTTTCATGTCGCCCAATGACCTAGAGCACAACGATGCTGAAGGATGGTGCAAGACGGCGATGAACTACACCAAAAGGCGAATCACCGAGTTGATCGACGATTCCAACTAAAGACACCGAATGATCCACTGCAGCATAAATCAGTGAAAACTATAAATACTAGTTAGAGTTGTAGTTTAAAGAGTTGAAAAATTATTATAATTTTCATATAGAATAGTACTTTTTGATACTTTTGCTCTAAGTTTGAGAGGGTTTTGAAGACTCGAAGTTCCAAAGAGTTTCATCTTCAAGATTTGGATTTGGGCCTCTTGGATTCTTTAATTTTGGCCTGTATCAAGACTTAAATCTTCATACCCATTTGAATGCAAGCTCAATTTGGTATAAATTTCTATCTCTTATACATGTGTGACTAAAAACCCTAATTCTTGGGGTGTGATTTAGCGAATATAGGTTAAGATAATTGTTGGGTCTTTGCTTACTGATAGTTTAATCGTAGTTTAGTTGTGATTTCATTTAGTAGTTGTGGCTGAATTTAATTAATTTGTAGTTGCAAATACAAGTTTATTTATGTGTTTTTGGCTTGCTCGAGAGAGAGGCCGTAAAACTAAAACTACTAAATTGATAGCCAGTGTGAGTGGGTCGACATGAAGTTCAGCTCGAGAGAGTGAACCCTAGTCCCATATCCGCACACTCAGCTCGAGAGAGTGAGTTGGTTAAGGGGTAGACTGTTCTTCAATTGGCAAGTGGGCGTTCGAGAGGAACACATTTGAAACGGGGTAAGTTGCTCAAGAGAGAGAGCTTATCCTCCTTAAAGTTTAGCCTAGTCACAATTATTCTATGAATCTTCTATCGAAAGCATGTACCCAATAATCTAGCTTAACACATATTCTCATCACACCGAAGGATCCCCTCTCATTACTTAGAAATCTTTGTTTATTTTGTTGTTTTTACTCACTAGTGACTAAACCCCATCATTAATTGACACTCTTGTGTCCCCCTTTAATTTACAATATTTTTAATTGTTACTGTCTTTAGCTACGACTAGTTAGAACTTAATTTTTTTCTATTAATTCTCAAAATCACTCTCTTGGGAATGATCTTAACCTTTGGTTGGGTTACAAAACTATTGTATGATCGTAGACACTTGCATCGGAAGTTGTGTCTTGATTACGCAAACATCAAAATGGCGCTGCTACAGGGGAATGGTGTTACTTGAGAATTCTTAGATTAGTAGAATTTTTGTTCTTCTTAGTTGTAGTCTACTCACCTAATTTTCAGTTTTGTTTTGAGTGTTTGTGTGTTTCAACAGACATATGAGTGTGAACGACGAAAATAGTTGCCAAGCAGGCCATCCAGCGAGTTATGCTTTTCATCAAGACAATATTGATGATATTAATAGTGTGTAGAACCCTGCCCAAGTGGGTGAGATGGGTGCAATTTGCATGCCACAAGCAGACAGAAGTGCAACATTTGAAGTTATTAGCACAACACTCCATCTCATACATTCAATCTCATACATTCAAGAGGTTTATATGGAGGGTTAGAGCATGAAGATTCGTTTGAAAATATACGAAGCTTCATAGAAGTGTGCACTCCTTTGTCATTCAAGAATCTATCCCAAGAGTTCATAAGGCTTCACTTATTTCATTTTCATTAACCGGGGGAGTCACTAAGTGGTTGGTCGAGCTTCCAAAGAACTCCATCAAGTCATGGGAGGAGCTGGTTATGGCTTTTCATGAAAGATTCTTCCCTCCATCAAAGATGATGAAACTAAGAGATGACATTCAAAATTTTAATCAAAAGGAGGGCAAACCAATTCATGAATCATGGACAAGATTTAAGAAATTTTTGTGAAAATATCCAATGCATGGATTGTCGAGTGAGTTATTGCTCCAATACTTTTACCGTAGTCTAGATTCGGTTAATAAAGGGATAGCTGATCAGCTGGAGCAAGGAGGAATAATTTTACAGTCATTTAAAGTAGCCTCATTCCTTCTAGTTGGCATGACTAGAGTAATTCAAGCATGGTACACAAAAGATGACCAAGTTTCCCCACTGTGCTTCAGATTAACACAAGAACAACTCGATAAAGAAAGGGAGAGGAATGAAAATATCAAAAATATGTTATCTCAAATAGAAGTGATACAAGAGCACATGAATGGGATGTATGGAGTATTTTGAGTTGATGAGGGTTCTTCTTCTGGTTACTTAAGATCGGGGGAGAATCAAGGTTGGAACTCCACAAGATATGAGGAGGGTTTCCACCCATGCTATCAATAGTGGGGTGGAAATCAAGGTTGGAAACATTATAGGAGTGAAGAACCAAGGAGATATTGCCACAATTGGGCTAAGCAAGATGACCATGAGGAAGACCATACTTAATTGAGTGAAAGCCTGAAATAAAAAAGGGAGTGCAAGTATTCCTAGGGTAAATGATCTATTGTCACACATACTTGATAAAGTTGAAGGCTCTGATGATTTGCTAAAAGGGATGAGAGATGACTTTTCATCATTAAATAGTAAAGTGAATTCTCACGCTAATGCCATCAAAACGCTGTCAATTGAGTCTATTATCAGCTCAATTAACATCCAGGACACTGATGAAAGATAATGAAAGAGGGTTGGTTGTAGTTACCAGTAGTGGAAAGATGGCGAAAGGGAATGTGATGGAGTATGAGGACCCTTGAATGTAGGAAGAAAGCCAGGGTATAGAGGAACGAGAATTTCCTATTCCACAAAACCTTGCCAACGAACCACAAGAGGATACAGAGCAACATGTTCAAGTTCCAAAAGTCATGCACCCTTACCCAAAATACCTCCACCATTTCCTCAATGTTTGAAAAAAAAGAATAAAGATGAGAAGTTCAAAATTTGTTTCTCAGTATTCAAGAACTTATCAATTAACCTTCCTCTGGTGGAAGCATTGTTGGAAACAGCAAGATACACCAAATTCATGAAAGAGTTGGTTACAAAGAAACGAGCTTGGAGTATGAAATGTTTAAGGTGCCCCATAGTTGCAATGCAATTATGACAAATGAGTCAATCACTAAGAGAGAAGATCCTGGGGCATTCACAATCCCATGCACAATTGGCATGCTCCAATTCTCTAAAGCTTTGTAAGATTTAGGATCAAGTATTAACTTGATGCCCTATGCAATATACAAGCAACTTGGTTTGGGTGAACCAAAGGCAACCACAATGAGACTCCTTATGGCTGATCGATCAATCAAGCACCTAGTGGGGATACTCTATGACATATTGGTAAAAGTAGATCGGTTAATCTTTTTGGCTGATTTTGTGATTTTAGATTGTGAGATCGATGCTGAAATCTCCATTATTTTGGGAAGGCCATTCTTAGCTATCAGGAGAGCATTGGTGGATGTCGAAAGTGGGAAATTGAAGTTCTGTGTGAACGATGATGAGGTGACCTTCAATATATGTAAATCCATGAAGCAACCAACTAATATCCATGTGTTGTCTACTGAGGATGTTATAGACGAGGCAGTGGCAAGTGTGAGCCATTTAATGCGCAAGAATGAACCCTTTGAATCTGTACTTGCCAATTAGGATGAATCCGAACTTCAAGGCTATGAGGAAGTGGAAGCTGCCTTATCAGGGTTAAGAGTATATTTAAGGAATCCAATCAAGTTGGATGTCGACCTGAAAAATAGAGAAAGTCCTCCTGCAAAGTCATCAACAAAAGAACCACTGAATCTGGAGTTAAAAGCCATACCCTCTCATCTCAAATATGCCTTCTTAGGAGCCAATAATACTTTACCCGTGATTATCACAGCCGATTTACTTAAAAGGCAGGTGAAATTGCTCATTGAAGTGCTGCGGAAGCATATAAAAGCTATTGGATGGACAATTGTCGATATAGTAGGTATCCCTCCTAGCATCTGTACTTACAAGATTTGGCTCAATAGTGAATGTAAACCTAGTGTAGAGCATCAATGGAGATTGAACCCTCCAATGCAAGAGGTGGTGGAAAGGAGATCATCAAGTGGCTAGATGCGAGAGTGATCTATCCTATTGTAAATAGTAAGTGGGTCAGTTCGGTACAATGTGTACCAAAAAAGGAGGTATAACAGTAGTCCCAAATGCAAAAGGAGAACTTGTGCCAACAAGACTAGTGACTGGGTGAAGAGTGTTCATGGACTAAGGAAAGCTTAACTCATGGACTGAGAAAGATCATTTTCCAATGCGTTTTATGGACCAGCTGCTTGACTAGTTATCAGAAAGAGGGTGATATTTTTTTTGGATGGGTACTCTGGTTCCAATCAAGTCTCTATTGCGCCAGAAGACAAAGAAAAAACCACTTTCACTTGCCCTTATGGAACATTTGCATTCAAAAGAATGCCATTCGGACTATGTGATGCCCCAGCCACATTTCAACATTGCATATTATCTATCTTTGCAGATATGGTCGAAGACTCTATGGAAGTATTTATGGACGACTTTTCAGTCGTAGGGGATACGTTTGAAGGGTGCTTAACGCACTTAGGGCAAGTGCTTCAAAGATGCGTGGAAACGAACCTGGTCCTAAATTGGGAGAAATGTCATTTCATGGTGAAGGAAGGTATTAATCTAGGACACAAGGTGTCGCAACAAGGGCTAGAAGTTGATAAGGTAAAAATTAAGGTAATTGAGAAACTACCCTCGTCGATTTCAGTAAAAGGTATTCGCAGCTTCTTGGGGCATGCAGGTTTCTACCGAAAGTTCATTAAAGACTTCTCAAAGATTGCACATCCACTATGCAAACTCCTCAATAAGGAAGTGAAGTTCTATTTTAATAATGCTTGTATGGCCGCATTTAAGTGTTTGAAAGAAAAATTAGTATCCAGCCCGATTATCGTCAGTCCTGATTGGTCCAAATCTTTCAAAGTAATGTGTGATGCTAGTGGTATGGAATTGGGAGTAGTGTTGGGGCAAAAGCACAACAAACTATTTCACCCAATTTATTACGCAAGCAAAACTCTGAATAGTGCCCAGCAAAATTATACGGTCACTGAACAAGAGTTTCTTGCAGTGGTCTATTCATTTGAAAAGATTCGGGCATACTTGCTAGGCACCAAAGTAATAGTACACATTGATCGTGCTGCACTCCGCTACTTGATGGCGAAGAAAGATGCAAAACCAAGATTGATAAGGTGGGTTCTACTATTACAAGAGTTCAATTTTGAGGTAAAAAATCGAAAAGGTTGCGAAGATCAAGTGGCCGACCACTTATCGAGGTTGGAAGAAAGGAAAGATGCCGAGCGTGATGTCGACAAAGATGACTCCCTCCCCGACGAACATGTATTTGTTATATCTCTCAAACTTACATCATGGTAAGCAAATTTTGCAAATTACATTGTGAGTGGATTGATACCGAATGAGCTGACCTTTTACCAACAAAAGAGATTCATGTTCGACATTAAAAAGTACTTTGGGATGAACCATACTTGTTTCAAAAATGTGTTGACCATGTTATTAGGAGGTGTGTTCCCGAAGAAGAAGCGGTAGAAATTCTCCATGCTTGCCATTCATCTCCAGTAGGAGGTCACCATAATGGCATTCGCACTGCCGCTAAAGTCCTCCAAAGTGGGTATTACTAGCCGTCCCTATATAGGGATGCACATGAATTTGCGAAGAAATGCTTTCTATGTCAGCAGCAAGGCGGAGTGTCTAGAAGGCACAGTTTGCCTCTCATTCCTATTTTGGAAGTCGAGTTATTTGATGTATGGGGGATCAATTTCATGGGCCCATTTGTGAGCTCATTTAAAAATAAATTTATCTTAGTGGCGGTAGATTATGTCTCCAAATGGGTGGAAGCCATCGCACTTCCAAACAATGAAGGAAAAAGTGTTGTCCAATTTCAAAAATGCTACATCTTCACAAGATTTGGCACTCCTAGGGAAATCATTAGCAATGCAGGGTCCCACTTTTGCAATAGGTGGTTTTCAATGGCACTAAGCAAATATGGGGTGAAACACAAGGTAGAAACCCCATATCATCCCCAAACAAGTGGTCGAGTCTCAGTGTCAAATTGGGAAATCAAAAGCATCTTGGCAAAAACAGTAAATGCCAATAGAACTGACTGGTCTAGGAAACTCGATGATGCATTATGTGCATATCGGACAGCTTACAAAACACCTATTGGTATGTCTCCATATTAGTTGGTTTATGGTAAGGCTTGTCATTTGCCCATCGAGCTAGAACACAAAGCATTGTGGGCATTGAAAGCTTTAAATTTGGACTGGTCAAAAATATCAAGGGAGAGGGTAGAGTAGTTGAACGAAGTGGATGAATTTAGACTCAGATCGTATGTAAGTTCAGCCATTTACATAGAGAAGATGAACAAATGGGATGATGATCAGATACTTAAACGGGACTTCAAGGTAGGAGATTGGGTTTCTTTATACAACTCTCGACTTAGACTCTTTCCCGAAAATCTCAAATCCAAATGGTCTAGACCTTTTAGAGTAACACGAGTGTTCACCAATTGTGCCATAGAAGTTGAAGATCAGGAAGGACCTCCATTTAAAGTGAACGATCAACGTCTGAAATTATATTTTAGGGATTGTCAAGAGATTTCTTTGGTTGAAGTAGTGTATTTGGAAGACGCTTGAAGGCGCTGATGCGTCGTGCCACGACGATAACTATGGCGATGTTTGGGAGGCAATCCAAAACTGTTTATTACTTTCTTTTTCTTTGATAAATAATGGTGTGTTGATTGTTCAGATGGAAGTATGAAGAGTGAATGAAAAGTACAGATTGGCGAGCTATAGATCCAGTCGGTGAGTCACCAAAAGGGTCGGCGAATCCGACCTTATCCGTCGTTTGACTCAACACTTCATCAACATTGGAGTCTGTAAAACTCGGTGAGATCTGGAAATTATTAGTGAATCGCTGAATATGTCAGCGATCATGATAGAAACTGCCGTTTGGATCCCCCCGTAAACAAGAGGTTTTGTAAATTTTGGCGAAAAAACTAAGCAGTTGGCGTTCTGCCGAGTGAGTAGGCGAGCTTGACTAATGTCGCCAAGTGGGCAAAAACTAGACTATTTTTGCAAGCCAAAGGTTTAAAAGTTTCAACTTCATTCACTTTCCCTCACTTGTTATCTGTCCAAACTCACACCTGCACTCTAGTTTCTACATTTCTTGCACTTTTAGAGCATTTTAGTTGTTGAATTGTGGTCGGACTTGGATTACAATGCCGCTTAGCATTTCAATCATCTCCTTAGTGACACAAAAGGTTAGTTCTCTATCCCCCAAGTTTAATTTATCATAAACTATACTAATTTGTAATAGCATGATCTGGTTGTAGTGCTCTACTCCTCCCTGAGAGGAATAGATTGTTTACATGCATGATTTAATTAGATATCCTTGCTCGGGTATTTGTGACTATTGAATTCTCGTAATTGCATGCCTTAAAACTAGATTAAAATTCGAGGGAATGTGTTTGGGTGTTATGGGTCCGACCTTAATTGTGCTGGTGCATGCTTTGATTTTGTTTTTGGGGGTTGCGGGGCTAATTTTAAGAAGTTGGGTCAAATGCAGGCACGTTGGGTCATTTGACGAGCTGTGACGAGCTCACTGAACTATTCTGCGATTCGCCTGATTACCTTATCTCGCCCTTATAATCATGCTTTATTTGTTGTGGCATCTGTAACTTTCGGCGAGAAGAATGAGGTCGCCAAGAGCACTCAGCAACTCGTCGAAAGTTTTCTTATTCGCCCTTTGTCTGCACCCCTAACTAATTCTGCACTATGACCTTCGTCGAATTGTCTGTGGCTCGCCGAATGTATTTGGCGGCACGCCTAATGGACTATCTAGTATTTCTGCAGCTGAATGTCTTTGTTTTGGTTGTCAAATATGTTCTAACATTATATCAAGACGTTGCAGACATGGCCAGACCAAAAGTTGCAGGAAGAAACATGCCACCCAGACACATAAGAGCACAAAAATTCAGAAGAACTGCAAGGAGCTAGAACAAGATAGCCAGTTCGAGGAGGAGGATGCCCATCGACCCTAAAGTCCCTTTGTGGGTTTGAGGGTTCAACAATGCGATACACCCCTTTGTGGTAGCTCACGAGTTGGACAATATGATCGAGGCTACTATCGCTTCAGAAACTGAAGCAGTGCGAAAAGAAAAAGAGAACCAGAAGAAGAATAACAATACTCCGGGCACTGATGCCCAGGCAGATGGAGCGATTGCTTAGTCATGATCCCTTTTTTACCTCCCTCTCTGTCTTCCTTCAATTTACATTCTGGATATTCTGTGTTAATTGCATTTGAGGACAAATTGCTTTTATTTGTGGGGGGGGGGGGGTGAGGCCCACCTTTGTGTGCTATTTGATGTTTGTATGTTGTGTATACTTGGGCTTTGTGCTTAAATTATGTTAAATACTACTTCCTATGGATGTTTGAGCTTGTGGCTCCTTTTGTTTTAAATTGCAAAATGATTTTTGACCCGTACAAAATTTTTTGCCATCTCTCGTGTGTTAAATGTGGCTGTTCTTTTGCAAAATTTAAGTTTCGGTTTTAATAAATATCGATGATATAAATAGTGCTTACAATCGAACGAACATAAATATATGCTACGATAAGGCCAAATGAAGTTGCATAGACAATATGTGAAATCTTTGCATCTCATTGTGATTAGCCATTTATCAAATTGATTCTCTTGTGATGAGCATTGCACACT
This sequence comes from Solanum commersonii, assembly GCA_029007595.1. Lineage (NCBI taxonomy): Eukaryota > Viridiplantae > Streptophyta > Magnoliopsida > Solanales > Solanaceae > Solanum > Solanum commersonii. The sequence goes on along the minus strand of JAJTWQ010000010.1, from coordinate 49,193 downwards.
AGCGAAAGTGTGGAGTCTTGTTTGACTGTAGTGTCAATGCCTAGTGTGATGAGCTTACTTTGAACCATGCATGATAGATCCTAGAATTTACACCGTTGGTCTGGTCAACTAAGTGATGTTATATCTTGATATGATCTTAGGCAACTTCTAAGAGTGTTAGCCAATTTGACATATACCTCTTTTGTGACCTACCTTGTAAGTGTGTGAACCGCTTTTGAACACCCCTTGAGACTTACATTTCTTTGGAAAAAACTTGATGAAATCATAACCTTTCTTTATCCACTACCTATAATCCTCTTGAATTGTGGCTAATTGAATAGCCAACTTAGGCCAAAAGCCTAAATTGGGGGTGTGGTGAAAATATAAGGGCAAGTCAAGAAGTGCAAGGAAAGTCTCCTTTAACCCATGGTGTTGAGAAAAATAGAACCCTTCCATATAAAAAAAAAGAGAAAAAGAAAAAGAAAGTTGTGAAATAAAGTACAAAAGAGATGGGGTTCCCAAACAATCCATGGAAGGTGAATAATAGGATGACTTATGAGCACTAAAGAGAATGATAAAGGAAAAGGAAAGGAGGTGTTGTGAACTCCGCATTTCATGAGGATGAAAATCACTGAACCTAAATGACTATACCTTTGTACTCAGCCCCATTACAAGCCTTGACATGAACTTTTGATCTTGAGTGAGCTGAAACAAATGTTGATTGGAAAATACGAGCAAACCTATGGGTGAAAGCATACATTGTGTTCATCTTTGTAAGTGTAAGCATTGTATCTGATTTTGAAGCATTAAACTGCAAACCATTGTGTGAATATGGAATCATTCCTTGTGTGAGGGCTTTCGAACACTTTGGTTGAGCTTGAACTTGCATTTGAAGCAAGTATTGTGACGTTCTTTGATATTGGTGAGTCACAACTTGAATCTTTTAGTGCACATTTGATCTTTGCATAAGTAAATTGAATCTTGTTGTGTGCATTCATGATTGAGTCTTGTGTTACACTATTCGAGACACCCTTTTTGAACGACTAAACTTGAGTTTGCTTGAGGACAAGCAAAAGTTTAAGTTGGAGGTGTTTATGAGTCCACAAATTGGACTCATTTAGGGCTATATTTTAATATAAATTGTGTCCTCAAATGCTTATTTTATCTCAATATCCAATGAAAATACTTTAGTTTCAGGTATTTGAAGGAAAGCATGGACACTACGTCGCAAAAAGGAACGAAGAGGCTGAAAAGAATGAAGAAATGAAGGCCTGAGGATCGCCGAAGGGTCTTACTTCGCCTTTTATTCCAGTCTGCTGAGCCCTAAAGGAAAGGATCAAGTCAGTGGAAAAAGGGAATAGTCGGCACATCACCAAGAAGTTCTGTGAAGCATTACCATGTCTCCTAATGACCCAGAGCACAACAATGCTGAAGGATGGTGCAAGACGACGATGAGCTACACCAAAAGGCGAATCACCGAGTTGATCGGCGATTCCAACTAACAACACTGAATGCTCCGCTGCAACATAAATCAATGAAAACTATAAATACTAGTTAGAGTTGTAGTTTTAAGAGTCGAACAATTATTATAATTCTCATATAAAATAGTACTTTTTGATACTTTTGCTCTAAGTTTGAGAGGGTTTTGAAGACTCGAAGTTCCAAAGGGTTTCATCTTCAAGATTTGGATTTGGGCCTCTTAGATTCTTCAATTTTGGCCTGTATCAAGACTTATATCTTTATACCCATTTGAATGCAAGCTCAACTTGGTATAAATTTCTATCTCTTATACATGTGTGGCTAAAAACCCCAATTCTTGTGGTGTGATTTAGCGAATATGGCTTAAGATAATTGTTGGGTCTTTGCTTATTGATAGTTTAATCGTAGTTTAATTGTGATTTCGTTTAGTAGTTGTGGATGAATTTAATGAATTTGTAGTTGCAAATACAAGTTTATTTATGTGTTTTCAGCTTGCTCAATAGAGAAATCGTTAAACTAAAACTACTAAATTGATGGCCAGTATGAGTGGGTTGACATGAGATTCAGCTCGAGAGACTGAACCCTAGTCCCATGTCCACACACTCAGCTCGAGAAAGTGAGTGGGTTAAGGCGTAGGCTGGTCTTCATGCCGCAAGTGGGTGTCCGAGAGGAACATATTTGAAACGTGGAAAGTTGTTCAAGAGAGAACTTATCCTCCTTAAAGTTTAGCCTAGTCACAAATATTTTATGAATCTTCTATCGAAAGCATGTACCCAATAATCTCTCTTAACCCGTATTTCTGTCACACCCCAAGTATTCCCTCTCATTACTTAGGCATTCTTATTTATTTTGCTGTTTTTACTTACTTGTGACAAAACCCCATCGTTAATTGACACTCTTGTGTCCCCCTTTAATTTACAATGTTTTTAATCGTTAATGTATTTAGCTACGACTAGTTAGAACTTAATTTTATTTTTTTATTAATTCTCAAAACCACTCTCTTGGGAACGATCCCAACCCTTGGTTGGGTTACTAAACTATTGTACGATCGTAGACACTTGCATCAGAAGTTGTGTCTTGATTACGCAAACATCAAAAATCTAAATAAAATGGAAAGCATGAGTAGATAAATAATTCTAGAAACTAATAAAGTTGAAGCAACAAAAACACAATACTTATAAGATTTACATGAAACCTACACTATCATGGATGATTTCAGCCCTAATTAGCTTATAAGCCTAATAAAAAAGAAATTCTCAAGTGAAGAATCAACCCTAATCAACCCATTTATACTTATTTAGTGATTAATGCTCAGGGCAAAGAATCAACTCATTTGGGTAATACAACTATGAGCTAGACTCCCAAAAATCAACAAAAATCATATCAACAACACAAGAATATCAAAACCTTAAAGCTAAAATTTAGACTCTCAAGATAGAAATTCTTACCTGATAAACCCTATTCCAACAAAATCCTTTCAATGTGATGAAGCTTTAAGACACCTTCTTCTCACATGCAACATTCTATTCAATTTTCAACAAGAAATCTTTTAGTGAGGCGTGTTCATTTGTGACGCATCACCTTCAGTGAGAACGTGTGCTATGATGGAACAACTCTTCAGCGAGAACGTGTGCTATGATGGAACAACTCTTCAGCGAGAACGTGTGCTATGACGGAACAACTCTTCAGCTCTTCAACAAGAAATCTGTGAGAAAGTTTGATGGAAATCGTGTTCTTCAGACTTGGAGAGAAAAGCTTGAAGCGTGCATTCTTCAATTTGATGGAATTTTTCTGATTTGGGGAAAATAAAGTTTTAATATTTTATGAATTATTTTTTTTCCCAAAAAAATTTGGAGGGAGAGTTACAAATGTTGAAGGGAATATAATATTTTAGTGAAAACTTTAAGGCCACATTTGTAATGTGTTGTTTTAACAATTATAAAAATAGGACACTTTAAAAGTGTGGCCATATATGTAAATAGTTGTTGCCAATTATATCATACTATAACAACACTTATAAAGTGTAGCTTATACCATTAAAGAGTACACTTTACAAGTGTTGCCAATATTATCGAAGCTAAAAGTTAAAAACTTGGGCTACACGTTAAAGTGTCCCCAAAAATATTTTAGGCAACACTTTACAAGCGTTGTCCAGATTTAGTGTGGCCGTAGGTTTAAAATGTTGTAGTGACTCTTTCTCAAATTGCTCTTTACTTCCTCAAAACTCAGTTTAAACAATAATATTTTCTTAAAAGATTCTCAATAGGAATTCACTAACTCAAAAATACTAAAACTAGTAACGAATTGGCTAAACTAAAAGCATAAAGAAATTCCCTAGGGTGATGAGGACTCGCCACTGAAGTTGTTGAGTACAGACTAAAATTGAGTTAAGCGCCGTATGGATGCTGAGTGCCTAAACCTACATCATACAATGATGCAGCGCAAAAATATATGTTAGTACTTTGACTGTACTAAGCATGCATGCTATATACTAAGCTGAACAATATAAAAAAAAATTGAATATGGAAATAGATGTAATGAAATCTAATTGAAAATTGAGTTGGATGCAATGACCAAGTACTAATAATGAAATATATATCATATTGAACTAGATACTGAACTAAATGCTGAATACATGGTCGATGCAACATGAATCTGACTGTGGGAGATACTATTAATCAACATAAACAACGTGACCTAAACGTGGAGTCCGATGTATACGCCCCATCGAGATGATCCAATATACCTTGTCGGGTGTATAAATGCATGATTGTAGCATTCCCACTATAAATGATTCCCAACATAGGGGGTTTATAAACCTACACTGGCACGTAGTTCTGGGACTTGAGGGTACACTGCACCCTAGTCCAACTCGGTGCTAAGTCTACTCCCAACTGAATATGTATAGCTAAAATGTAGCTCAAATACTGAGTCACTCAAAATATTGATAGTTATTTGAGAATGCAATATACATGAACTGAAAGGTATGGCATTCGAATTCTGAAGCATGATTGCCTGACTAATCTACCTAGCACATTTAATTCATGAAATACTGATAATTAATACAAGCTAGGCTTTTTGAGTTCTATACATGAGACTATCCTAATTCTCCAAGAAATATGTAATCAATAACATCAAAACTATTAACAACTAAATTTCAATGGATCCCTTAGATTTAGGAATCCTAGGTCTAAAAAATTTATGGAGAAACTAAAGAATTGACTGAATTCATGGACCTAATGGGTGAAAGGAACCCACTAGTGAAATCCCACATACATGGTGACAAAAACTATGGAGAAATCCTTTAGATTTTGGGGTTGAACATAAATAAGATCTTTTCTTGTTCTTTGGATAAACTGTCGCCTCTTTCTCTTCTTTCTTTTGTAAGTTAGATGGTTTTAGGAGAAAGAAGGTGTTTGGCAGTTTCTGACTAGATTACTACGCTTAGACTGAGTAAAATGGCGTAGTTTAAGTATCAAATGACGTAGTTTAATTACAGCACATGGGAAATGAACAATACGATCATGAACTAAAGCTAATGAAGTGACCTTTACGAGGGGCTAGACGGGCCGTCTAAATCATGATGCCCATGTAGTGGATCGTCATGCTGTCCTTTCCGACATGGCTTCACTAAAATGAGAATTACTTTTAACTCATATTTGGGAATTAGGCAAACCTTGTGGGGTTGGAAAGAGGATTCAAAGATATTTAATTTGATAGGTCATGGGCCACCTAATTCATTTTGTGTTGATTGATATAATAGATTGAAGGTGACCCAAAACTCAAAGTTTGATAAGTCTCTTTCAGGGACGACTTAATGGTCTATGTGAAGCTCCACAGACCGTCTAGGTATCAGTGATCCTCTACAGTGACCTTCGGATAAACCTCATTGTGGTAACTTGTATAGACCCATAGACTGGCCGTCAAAGTCATCACAGGCCGTCAAAAATAACGTTTAGGTGACTCCCTCCTACGAAGCCCTTGAAGGGTGGTTCACGATGCCCTTCACTGGCCGTAAACCCCTAGATAGACCATCTAAGGTGTCGTCTAACTGACCCCTACCAGGGGAGTCCTGGATTGTCAAAACGGAGCCCTTAACGGGTTGTGGACCCATAAACGACCCATCTAGGGAGCTGTGAAGAGTCCATGGTCCATTTTGGGTTTGTGGTCTTGCCCATTTTACTTTTTATCCCTTTCTCAAAGTCCGGGGTGTTACAATATCTCTCTCTTGGGATTATTCATTCTCAAATGAAAACTAAACAATCTGAGTTTGGAGGGAAGGAGCTGAAATCCCTACCACTGAGTACTAGAAACTGGTATCTAACTTATTTGAGTTCCATGAACATGCAAATATGCTAAAATGTAAGGATAACTGAGGGAACAAGATACTCAAACTGAATTACACAGGAGTAAACTTAGAGATTGGAGAGGAACTATTACCTCAAGCTAAAACTAAATCGAACGAAAAAAGGTGAGGATAATTTGCCATCGTGGCTGCTTCTGCTTCTCAAGTAGCTCCCTCTACGGACTAAATCCTCTATAAAACCTTTACTGAAGCGACCTCCTTATATTTTAACCTACGAACCTGACGGTCAAGAGTTTCGATTGGAGTATCCTCATATGTGAGGCTATCCTTTATACTCACACTTTCTAAAGGTACTATCAATGCTGGATCACCTACACATTTCTTCAACAAGGAAATGTGAAAGACTAGATGAACTGCTGCTAATTCTATTGGCAACTCTAACTCATAAGCCACATTACCAACCCTTTTCAGTATTCTGTAAGGACCTACATACCTGGGACTGAGCTTCCCTTTCTTATCAAATATCATCACCCCCTTTATGGGTGGCACCTTCAGAAAAACCCAGTCATATATTTCAAACTCTTAGTCCCTTCTCCTCACATCTGCATAGGACTTTTGATGACTCTGAGTTATCTTTAGTCTATCTCTGATGAGCTAAACTTTCTCCATAGCCTCATAAACCGAATCTAGCCTAATTAAGGCTGCTTCACTAACTTCGAACCAACCAACCGGAGACCTACATCTATGCCCAAATAGTGCCTCATAAGGGGCCATCTGGATATTGGAGCAAAAACTGTTATTATATTCAAACTCTATGAGAGGTAGGTGATTATCCCAATTACCTATAAAATCGATCATGGAAGCTCTCAACATGTAATCTAAGGTCTGAATGGTACATGATGTGTCGAGGATTTCTACTAATTTAGGACTTAATATTCAAGGAATTAGTGTCCTAAATGCCTGTTTTATGCTCATAATTGATATTGAAATGTTAATATGCAGTAATGAAGGCAAAAGATCAAGGCAAGGACATTACAATGCAAATAGGAGCAAAAAAGTTAAAAAGGTTGAAAGAAAGCATGGCCGGTACTCACCAAAGCCACTCGGCGAGTCGCTGAGTGGACCTTCAGCTCAGCCCAAGTTCCAGCATGCTCGCTTATGGACAAGACCAACTTGGTGAGCAGATTTGTAGTTCAGCGATGCACCCAAGAGACCTGTGAAGTCAATCTCGATCGCCTAAAGTTATAGAAAAGAGATGGTGAAAGTCCAATCCAAGAAAATGATAAAAATGGCACTCAACACATCACCGATCAGGTTGACGATGCCTGACTTACTTCGCCAAGTGACTTCGATGCTGAAATTCTAGGAACGTATAAATGCAATTTTCAAAAGAAGAAAAGGAGTTCCCAAATTGTCCAATTTTGGGTTTTTGGTCTTTAATATTCTAAAACATTTTTTTACATTTTTGAATAGAGATTTAGGGTTTGTGAGACTTTTGGCTTCAATTTGAGCATTTGGAGACTTGTGGATTGTTACCCAACCTGATGGAAAACTTCCTTGGTAACGATTTCTTATTCTTTATTATGTTTGGCTAAAACCTCCATTCTCGGGGTATGATTATGTAGTTTAATGCATTAATGAGTTAATGGGTGTTGTTATTTACTGATTTTTATTGTTGATTTGAAGTGGGTTCAATTAATATTTTGTGTTTTAATTGAGGAATGGTAGTTGCAAATATAATTCTAGCTTAGTACTATACTTTCCTGAGAAAGAAGTGTTAGAGTTAAGCTGTTAGTTGATGATTGTATTGATTGTATTGTTACAGACTTAGCTTGAGAAAGTGGGTATGAATGCAATCTTACAAATCTAGATTGATCAAGGTAATGGGTTGTTAATATGTGTTGTGCTTGTTGAGGTTCAAAAGATTTCACTTGATTCGCAATAGTTGATTGAGAAATGACTATTGCATAAAAAACCTAGCCTACCCTTTAATATTCAACGACTTTTAGTAAGTAATAATCACCCATTACACGAAATTGACATTTAATTTATCACACTCCTAAGAAACCTTCTCTATTTGTTTGCCCCCGAGTTTTAGTAATTGTAATTTTGCTACCCAATTACTTATATTTGACATTAATTGCCAAAACCTTGTCATTTATTTTGTTGTTGCGAAAATGTCTACATCTACAAACGATTAGAACACCATTTTACTTCTTAATTGAATTCTTTAACATATCATTCCTTGTGGGATTGACCCCAACTCTTAGTTGGATTTGTACTTGTTAGCGACCACCTGCAGTTAGAATAAGATGAAGTGTAGTTGAGCATTATATAAAATGGCGCCTTTGCCGGGGAGTGGTGTTGAGAATTTTTTTATTGAAGTTTAGTCATGAAATGATTTTGTGGTAGTTGAATCAACTTATTTGTGTTCTTTGTTAGCTTCTCTAAAACAAGTAAACAGATGAATGTTAATGGGAGCAATGTTAGCCAACTTGGGAACAATGATGACATCGAGAACTTGCACTCAATGAAGATCTGTTAGAAAGTGCAAGTTCTATTTGATTGCCTCTAACTTTGGGAAATGTGGTGTTTCATATGACCTTCACTATGTTACAACTGTTGCAAATGAAGGGTCTCTTTGGAGGACTTTCTCATAAGGACCCTCAGGAGCACATTCGAAACTTTGTGAATGTGTGTGGGCCATTTTCTTTCAAGAACATCACTCAGGAGTCGATATGAATTCATTTGTTTTCCCTTTCTTTAATGGGGGAGGTGATGAGTCCATAAATTGGACTCATTTAGGGCTTTATTTTGATAAGAATAGTGTCCTCGAATGCTTATTTTGTCTCAATATCTGATGAAAACTCATAAGTTTTAGGTATTTGAAGTTTTATTGAAAGCATGGACACTTAGGCGCAAAAAGGAACAAAGAGGCTGAAAAGAACGAAGAAGCTGAAGCCTGATCATCGCCAAGCATACTTGGCATGCTTGGCGATTTGTCGAAGGGATTCACTCCGCCCTTTGTTCCAGTATGCGAAGTCTTGAAGAAGAAGGATCAAAAGGCGATGAAGGAGCAGTTGGCGCTTTGCCGAATATTTCCACAAAGTAGTACTATATCGCCAATGGTCCAGAACGTGAAGATGCTGAAGTCAAGCACGAAACAACGATGAAACAGAAGAAGGGCGAGTCACCGAGTCATTCAGCGACATTGACTAACCTCGTCGAAAGATCCGCCAGCACTATTTTCTGAAGTTTATAAATACTAAAATTATTATTAAATATAGGAGAGTCGAACATTTACTTTTAATTTCCAAAATAGAATAGTACTTTTTGGGATATTTTCTCTCAAGTTTAGAGAGGGTTTTATGGGAGACTTGAAGAGAGAAGGATTTCATCTTCCCCAAGTTGGAAGTGGGTCTTCTCCATTCTTCTTCCTTTTCTTAGATCAAGGTTTAATTTCTTATACCCATTTGATTTTAGTATCATTTTAGGTGTATTTTGTTATTTCTTGATGTGTGGCTAAATACTCATATTCTTGGGGTGTGATTTAGCAAATATGTGTTGATATTGTTGTTGGGTCTTGCTTGCTGATATGTTATATGTATTTTAATGGTGATTTTACCTAGTGGTTGTGGTATAATTTAATGGGTTTGTAGTTGCAAATCCAAAACTACCCATGTATTTTCGGCTTGCCCGAGAGGGAGGTCACGAAACCAAGACCACTAGACTAATGGCCTAAGAAGTGGGTCGACATGACGTTCAGCACGAGAGGGTGAACCCTAGTCCCATATCCTAACACTCAGCTCAAGAGGGTGAGTGGGGTAAGGCGTAGGTTAGACTTCATGCGGCAAGTGGTTGTCCGAGAGAAACCCAATTGAAATGGGGTAAGTTGCCCGAGAGGGAACTTATTTCCATCTAAAGCTTAGCCTAGTCACTATTATCTTGTAAATTTCCTATCAAAAGCATATACCCAATGATTTATCTCAACTTGTATTGCGGTCACACCCCAAGAACTTTCTCCCACACTTGAGTTTATTGTTTACTTTTGCTGTTTTTACTACTTGTGACAAAACCCCCAATTGATATTTGACACTTTTGTGTCACCCCCTTTAATTTACAATGTTTTTGTTCGTTACTGTCTTTAGCTACAACTAATTAGAACTAAATTTTATTTTTCTATTAATTCTCAAAACCACTCCCTTGGGACACGACCCCAACCTTTAGTTGGGTTACTATATTATCGACGATCGTAGACACTCGTACCGTAGGTTAGTGTCATTGGTCACGATAAGCATCAAAATGGTGCCGCTGCCAGGGAGTGGTGTCATTTGAGAATTTTTAGTTTAATAGAGTTTATGTTCTTCTTAGTGGTAGTTTACAAATTTAATTTTTAGTTTTGTTCTGTTGATAGTGTTAACATTTTAGAAAGCATGAGTGTTAACGGTAGTAACAGGAGCCAAGTGGGCCATTAAGATGACATTGGTAACCTCAACGATGTCCAAGAGCCCAACATCAATGATCCACATCTCATGGGAGGTGTTGGAGCAATCTATCTACCTCCGCAAAGGGAAATGCAGTGTTCCACATAACAAGCACCATGTTGCAACTTTTGCAACTAAAAGGAATTTTCAGTGGATTGACTCATGAGGACCGACATGATGGGGTAATCTTGCAAGTGGCTAGCTGAATTACCATGAAATTCAATCACTTCATGGAAGGAGCTGGTCACCGCATTTAATGTGCAATTTTTCCCTCCCTCGAAGATGATGACTATTCGGGATAACATCCAAAGATTCAAGCGTCTGAATGGAGAGTCTCTTCATGAAACTTGGCTCCGATTTAAGAAATTGGTCCTACAAATCCCGACCCATGGTCTACCTGATAATGTGCTCCTTCAATACTTTGATCGGAGTCTAGACTCGATGAACAAAGGTGTAGCTGCCAACACTTTCCCGGAAGCTTAATGCAGTAACCATATGCAGTAGCAATTCAACTTCTCGATGGGATGACAACCATCAATAGGGCGTGGTACACTCTCGAAGACCAGGTCTCACCGATCACATTTCAGTTATCCAATGAGCAGGTTGAAAAAGATAAATAGAGAGACCAAAACATGACCAAAATCGTGACACAGCTTGACCATTTATCCAAAAATGTCATGGGGGCTGGTACCCGTGGTGTCAATGTTGTGGGAGTCGGGGGTGTGAATCCTGAGGAGATGAAGTTTGAAGCCATGTATGACGATGAAGTAAATTTCCTAGATAACCAAGGCGGGGGCTACCGTTCAAACTACCCAAGGTAGGGTGGTAATCAAGGATGCGTTAGAGACGAGGCTGGAAGGATCGAGATCGTGAATGGAGGGACCGTAATCCAAATTGGAAAGATGGGGAGAAGGATAGATATGTGCCTCCCCACGAGCGTCAGAAGCCTAAGGATTCAGAAAGTGGTAGGACTGGGGATATTCTCTTGTGTATCCTAAACAAAGTTGAAGGGTCAAACAAAATGCTAAAAGGTATGAAAGAAGATGTGTCTACCCTCAACCAAACTGTCACCTCTCATTTATTTTCAATCAAACAGTTAGAGACCCAAATGGGGCATATCTTATCGCATCTCAATCCGAGACAACAAGGGGGTGTGCCTAGTGATACTATGGCTAACCCCAAGAGTAAGGTCTGAAGGTTAACTTGCGTCGTGCAGCAATGTTAACTAAGGCACTGTTTGGAAGGCAACCCAAAACCATTTACTCGCCTTTTGTTATCTTGATAAATAATAGTGTGTCATTTGTACAAACTGAGTAAGGAAAGTGCTTGAAAAGATGTATAAAGGCGAGCAACAGTTCAGTTTGGTGGATCGCCGACAAGTTTGGCGTACCCGATCATTCCCACCATTTGATGCAATACATCTTAAAGGTTGAGTTTGTAAAACTCGGCACAGTATGAATTTTGCTGGCGTATCGCTAATCCAATTGGCGATCTTGATAGAGACTGCAAATCCACTGCTCACCTGAACTAAAAACTCTATTATATTCGGCGAGGACATTAGATATTTGGCATTTCACTGAGTGATTAAGCGAGATCGACTAACATTGCCGAATGAGCAGAAACTAGACAGTCACAAGCCACATGTTTAAAAGTTCCATTTCATTCACTTTCTTTCACCTTGTCCCTTTTCATAAACTCACACTCACACTTTAGTAGTTATATTTCTTGCACTTTTAGAGTATTTTAAGTGTCAAACTATGCTCGAATTAGGATCACATTGCTGCCTAGTAAGTCAGCACTATCTAATTCGGCATTAAAGGTTGGTAATCAAACTCCTTAGTTATTTGATCAGAATTTTTACTCATTTGTATAATTACTAACAGTATAAAATCTCTGTTGAGTTTCTGAGTTAATGGGATTGTATATATTATCGATTAAGACTTGGTATTTTCTGCATGATTTGAGGGACTACAACTTAACTATGCTTTGAATTGAACTATTATGCGGTGGGAATAAAAGTTTCTTTGGGTTTTTGTTGAAATTGAGTTATATAAGCGTAAGTTACATTATCTGGGGTTGCGGGGTGAAATTTGAAAGTCTAGGTCAAAAATAGACACGTGAGCTGATCGGTGAGAAACAAATTCCGCCAAACTGCTCAACAGTTCGCCTAACATCACCATTTCACCTTTAACTGAATACTCTATGCATTGATTAATCTGTGACTTTTGGCAGTCAGTTTAATTCGCAAAATGCACTCGGCGATCCACCAAAAGATCCCTTGTTCGCCCTTTGTCTGTGCCCTTGTATCATTTGTCCATCATTTTCAACGTTTAGCCTAATAGGATAAGCGCTTCGCCAACTAGCTTGGCTGAGTGATTCCACACCCAGAAACACCTGTTTACCCCTGTTTGAATTACTATCTTACTTATCCTCGAAGTCTTTATAGGAATGGCTAGACCAAAAGTTGCAGGGAGAAAGGATCCACCCAGGCACATAAAAGCACAAGAGTTTAAAAACAATGAAAAGAAAGCCGAGCTAGCCAGACAAAGGAAATATACCCATGAACCTAGAGCAAAGAGACAAATTCCCATCGACCTTAATGTGCCTTCATGGGCTCTAGGTTTTGTCAATGCAATACGAGCCTTCGAAGCAGGTCAAGAGATAGATTAGATGATTGCAACTAATCTTGCTGCAGAGGCCACGACAAAGGCAAACAATGAGGACTAAAACAACAATACTCCAGGGACTATGGTTTTACTTCAAGGAGATCTATCGAATGCCCCGGCAGATAAAGATACTGTATATACATGACTCTTCTTTACCTCTTTCTCTGTCTTATCTTTCTTCAACTCTGGGTACTGTCATTACTTTCATTTGAGGACAAACGCTCTTATTTGTGGTGAAGTGAGACCCACCTTGTTTTGCTTGTTTCAGATATTTGTGTTTTGGTGTACATTTGGGTTATTTGTTTTTAATTGTGCTTTTGCTTTGCGATTGTTTGAGCTTGTGGCTCCGCTTATTTTTAATTGCAAAATGACTTTGACCCTTCCAATTTTTTTTGAGTTTTTCGCACATTTTTGCCACCCTTCGTGAGTTGAATGTGGCTATTCTTTCACAAAAAATTAAGCCTCGGTTTCGATTAATACCGATGACTTGAATAGTGCTCTCAATTGACCGAACATGAATGTACGGCTACGGTGAGGCCAAATGAAGTTGCATAGATAATATGTGAACTCTTTGCATCTCGTTGTGATTAGCCATTTATCAAATTGATTTTCTTGTAATGACCGTTGCACACTAGCGAAAGTGTGTAGTCTTGTTTGACTTAAGTGTTGATGTCTTATGTGATTAGCTTGCTTTGAACCATGCATGAATAAACCTAGAATTTGTCTTGTTAGTCTGATTGATTTAGAAAGGTGTCCTCTTGATATGATCTTAGGCAACTTTAAAGAATGTGAACCAAATTTGACATATACCTCTTTTGTGGCCTAACCGTGAGTGTGTGAAACTCTTTTGAACATCCCTTGAGCCTTACCTTTCTTTGGAGCCCCCATATAGGTCTTTTTACCCCCAAATTCACCCCATTTTTTACATTCTTCCAAAGTCCCCCAAAAAATCAAATCTCCTCCTAAAAATTCTCTCTTTATGAACTTGAAGAAGAAGAAGAAGATTCAACCTAGGGTTTCAAGCTAAGGTCTCAACTCCTCCATTGATGATAAGAAATTGGACTTGAGGTATGGTAGTTTTCATCCATTAATCTCTTCCATTCAAGGACTCCCCAAATTCCTCTATTTCAAAAGGCAGAATTCCTCAATTAGCTAGGGGTTTCTTTAATCACCATGGGTTATTTTGATTATTGATCTTAATGATTTAATTATGTCTAAATATGCATGAATTAATGATTTACAATGCTTTCATGATGTTCCCCTATGAACCCATGAAAACCCCCATGTTTTTAAAATTATGATCTCATCATATGGGTTGTTGATTATAAAAGAGGAGTTTTATGATCTAAAGTATGAAGCAATAGAATTATATGAATTTAAGATAAAATCCCTATCTAAAACATGATTTCTAGATTTGTGGATTGAAAGTAAGCTTTGAACCTTGGAAGAGCAACTATGAGTTTATGTATGATCTTATGAAATCATGTAAATGTTAAGGGTGCTTTGACAGTAAAGTGCCAAATGATGATGATTAATATTGTGTTGTTAAAGGCTATTCTCTTAAACATATACTAGCATGATGTGAAGAGTGTTCTCACATAGAAAGGATTCTTAGGTTGAAATACTATTCTCACCTACTTGAATCAATGAATAAGAGCAATCCTAATAAAGTAGCTTGGATTGACAAGATGACATGTCTTTCCATGGATAATGAGAATAAGTATGAAAATACTATTCCGTGGGAATTATGCTTAGCACCTAGTGGATATTGACATTGAGATGGAAGCTCTCCCGTTAGTAAAGGCCGGGTTTCTAGAAGAAGTCTCATGAGATTAAAGCTCTCCCACTAGTAGAGGCCGAGTTTCTAGTAGAAATCTCCTTATCCCTTAAACTATGTACCGTAATAGGTTGATTAGCTAGTGGATCCACTTAAGCTAGAAGTTCATGGTTTCACCTTATGCAAGTAGAACAACCCTTTTCGATGTGGGAGACACCGGGGGATCATGTTATAGCTCACATGGTCTCTATGTCGGTTAAGGCTAATTTTTCCACAACAATATGATTAATGAACTAAGGATACCTAAATAAGTATCTTACATGTGTTCAAAGTTTTAATGTTGATTTGTCTTGCATTGACGATGATGTTATGACTTATGTTTTCTAACTGTCTTATATCATATTTTAATTAGTCAATTACATGTCATGAAATGAAATGTCTTTCTTAGCATGTTTTAAACATTTTTATGCATGGCTACCATACTTAGTGCATTATTGTACTAACACGTACTCTTGCCTACATTTGTTTTTCCAAATGTAGGGTCCGACAGTCAGGGTTTCCATTCTAGTTGCTTGAGCTTGGACTTTAATTCTTTTCGATCTTGGTGAGTCCTCATGGTTCGAGGATGGACTTTCCTTATTGTAGATTCTCTTTCGTATCTCCTTTTTGAACATAATGTACATGATAGGACCATTTTTATTCAATTGTAATAAATGGTTATGCTGAGACATGAGTTAGACTTCTGCTTTTCTATAAGAACTCTTTGGACTTAAATGTTGTTTTATTCATTGTTGTTCTATTACTTTATGTTATAATATGCTAAGTGTCTTGTATGGAGTCCTTTGGGGTTCTATACGCCATGTTACATCTAGGGGGTACCCCTAGGTCGTGAAAAACTTGGTAATCATAGCACAAGGTTTAGAATGATCCTAGGATGTCTTATAAGCCATGTCTAGTACAGTTTTATTCATGAGGGTGAAGCACGCCACACTTATGAATGAGAGGCTATAAGAAGATTAGGAAACTCCACTTCTTTCATTACTCTTAAGTCATGCGATAGAGTTTAACTCTATAAAGTCTCTCTCCTAATCCATACCTTATGCTCTTCAGGATATGTCTACTCGATTATGCTAGAAGGAATGTGAGGGAGAATCTGGAACAAGAAGCTCCTCCCCAACCTCTTCCTCAAGCTCCAGTCGATCCCTTGGCTGAACCAATTACAAATGCAGAGTTTAGATCGGCTTTTCAAGTGTTGGCTCGAACCGTGATGGCCCAAGCCAATAGAGAGGTGGTAGTCTACGTGAACTCAAAAGTGGGTACGATGGCTTTAAGAGTGAGGGATTTTATGAGGATGAACCCTGCGAAATTTTATGGCTCCAAAGTTGAGGAGGACCCTCAAGAGTTTATCGATGAGTTCTATAAGGTACTTGCTATCATAGGAGTGACTCCGGGAGAGAAGGTGGAATTGGCTGCTTATTAATTAAAGGGTGTTGCTCAAGTGTGGTATGACCAATGGAAAGAGGCAAGGCCGGTAGGAGCGGGTCCCGTAGAGTGGGAAGTGTTTAAATCATCATTTCTTAATAGGTTCTTTCCCCTTGAGATGAGGGAAACAAAGATGCAAGAGTTCATTAACATTCGTCAAGGAAGTATGAGTTTGAGGGAATATGCTCTAAAGTTCACTCAATTGTCCAAATATGCTCCAATAATGGTTGCAGATTCAAGAGCTAGAATGAGTAAGTTTGTATCGAGTGTGTCCAAAATGGTGGTTAAAGAGTTACGTACCGCCATGCTTATTGGTGACATGGACATCTCTTGTCTCATGGTGCATGCACAATAAATTGAAGAAGAGAAAATCAAAGAGAAGTCTAGAGAGGTAAAAAGGGCTAAGACCGGTGATGGTAATTTCTCACATGCTAGATCCGATGGACATGGTCATCCTAAGTTTGGACAAGGATTTTCCAGTCAAGGCTCCTCTAACGCTCCTCCTAAATCTAACAAGGATAGGGTGTCTAACCCTAAACCTCAAGAAGGAAATGAAAGTGGTTTTTCATTGGTTAGATCTACGTGTGCTAAATGTGAGAAGAAACATGACGGTAAGTGCCTAGCTGGCACCGATGGATGCTTTAGTTGCGGGAAGAGTGGACACAAAATGAGAGATTGCCCCATGCTTGCGGCTAGAGAGAGAGGGCAAGCAAGCTCCTCCTAGCGTTTCAAATTCCAATGCTCCAAAGCACAACCGCTTCTATGCTCTCTAAACCTGAGGTGAGCAAGAGATTTCTCCGGATGTAGTTACCGGTATGTTAAAGTTTTTTCAACTTGATGTATATGTTTTGCTTGATCTCGATGCTACTTTGTCCTTTGTGACACCTATGTGGCCATGAAGTTTGATGTGCTCCCCAATATATTGTTAAAACCTTTTTCTGTCTCTACTCCTGTTGGTAATTCTCTGATGGCTAAGAGTGTCTATAGAAAGTGTCCAGTTTTCTTATCCCATAGAGTTACTCTTGTTGACTTGGTAGAGTGTGAGATGTTAGATTTTGATGTTATCCTTGGGATGGATTGGTTGAATTCTTGCTATGCTTCCATAGATTGTAGGACTAGAATGGTCAGATTTCAGTTTCTAAATGAGCCTATCCTTGAGTGAAATGGGGGAAATTCTATGCCCAAGGGTCAATTTGCCTCTTGTCTTAAAGCTAGAAGGATGATTTCCAAAGGTTGCATTTATCATTTAGTTAGGGTGAGGGATATAGATTCTGAAACCCCTACTCTTGAGTCGGTCCTCGTAGTTAAGGATTTTCTAAAAGTTTTCCCCGATGATTTACCTGATATTCCTCCCAAGCAGGAAATAAACTTCGGTATTAACCTTCTCCTGAATACACAACATATCTCTATTCCTCCTTATAGAATGGCTCTGGCGAAACTTAATGAGTTGAAAGATCAATTAAAGGATTTTTTGTATAAGGGTTTCATCCGACCGAGTATCTCTCCATAGGGTGCTCTAATTTTGTTTGTAAGTAAGAAAAAAAGATCCCTTCGAATATGCATTGATTATCGTCAATTGAACAAATCGACCATTAAGAACAAATATCCTCTCCCAAGAATAGACGATTTGTTTGATCAACTTCAAGGAGAAAGTTATTTCTCTAAGATCAATCTTTGTTTGGGTTACCACTAATTGAGGGTAAAGGATAGTGATATTCCAAAGACGGCCTTTCAAACTTGGTATGGTCATTATGAGTTTTTGGTAATATCGTTTGGGTTGACTAATGCTCCGGCGGAGTTCATGGATTTGATGAATAGGGTGTTTAGAAAATACTTTGATATGTGCATATTTGTGTTTATTTATGATATTTTGATCTATTAGAGAAGTGAGGCAGAGCATATTGATCATTTGAGGATCGTGTTGCAAATTCTAAAGGACCAACAACTTTTTGCAAAGTTTAGCAAATGTGAATTTTGGCTAAGGTCCGAAGCTTTTCTTAGGAATATTGTGTCAAGCAACGGTATTGATATAGATCCTATCAAGATGGATGCGATCAAGAGTTGGCCTGAACTTCTAACTCCTTTCGATATTAGAAGGTTTTTTGGGTTTGTCCGGTTACTATAGAAGGTTTGTTGAGGGGTTTTCCTCCATTGCTTCTCCTTTGATGGCTTTGACTCCAAAGAAGGCTAAATTTATATGGTCAGAGGGTTGTGAGGAAAGTTCCCAAGAGTTGAAAGATAGAATTACTTCCGCTTCGATGTTGACCTTATCGGAAGGTACAGATGGATTTGTGATGTATTATGATGCCTCTAGAGTTTGTTTGGGATGTGTGCTACTGCAAAATGGTAAAGTTATTTCCTATGCTTCAAGGAAACTTAAGATATATGAGAAGAATTATCTTACCCATGACCTTGAATTAGCGGCGGTTGTTTTTGCCTTAAAGATTTAGATGCATTATTTATATGGTGTACATGTAGATGTGTTTACCGATCACAAGAGCTTGTATTATGTGTTTAATCAAAAGGCCTTGAATCTTCACCGAAGAAGGTGGCTAGAACTATTGAAGAATTATGACATGAGTGTTCTTTATCACCCCAGTAAAGCAAATGTTGTAGCGGATGCTCTTAGTCGACTATCAATGGGTAGTTTTAGTCATGTTAAAGATGAAAAGAAAGAGTTTGTTCGAGATGTTCATAGGTTGGCTCGATTAGGTGTTCAACTAATGGATTCTACCAAAGGTGGTATTATGGTTCGTAATGGGTCCGAATCGTCTTTTGTAATAGATGTGAAGGCTAAGCTAGGTCTTAATCTGATTTTGGTAGAATTGAAAGAGACGGTGCTCAAAAAGTCCATTGAGGCTTTCTCCCAAGGGGGAGATGGGGTACTTAAATATCAAGGTTGGTTATGTGTTCCAAATGTTGATGACTTGAGGGAAAAGATTTTGGCAAAAGCTATAGTTCTCAGTATTCTATTCACCCGGGAGCCACCAAATGTATCGTGATTTGTAGGAGATCTATTGGTGGAATGGGATGAAAAAGGATATTGCAGAATTTGTGGTTAAGTGTCCTAATTGTCAACAAGTAAAGGTTGATCATCAAAGACCGTGAGGTTTATCCCAAGACTTTAGTATTCCTACTTGGAAGTGGGAAGATGTGAATATGGATTTTTTTGTAGGGTTGCCACGTACTCGGTGACAACATGACTCGATTTGGGTAATAGTAGTTCGGATGACTAAATCAGCTCATTTCATTCCCGTTAAGGCTTTTTATTTGGCAAAAGATTATGCTAAGTTGTATTTGGAAGTGACCGTAAGGTTACATGGAGTACCCTTGTCTATAATTTCTGATCGAGGTACCCAATTTACTTCATAGTTTTGGAAGTCATTCCAAAAGTGTCTTGGTACAAAAGTTAAGCTTACCACAACTTTTCATCCCCAAACCGATGGGCAAGCGGAGCGTACTATTCAGACTTTGGAAGAGATGTTGAGGGATTGTGTAATTGATTTTAAGGGTAATTGGGATGACCATTTTCCATTAATTGAGTTTTCTTATAATAACAGTTATCACTCGAGTATCAATATGGCTCCATTTGAGGCTTTTTATGGAAGGTGGTGTAGATCTTCTATAGGATGGTTTGAGGTGGGTGAAGTTGCTCTCATAGGTCCAAAATTGGTACATGAGGCCATCGAGAAGATTCGACTTATTAGAGAGAGGTTGAGAATGGCTCAAAGTCGGCAAAAATCTTATGCCAATGTTAGGAGGAGGGATCTTGAATTTGAGGTTCATAATTGGGTTTATTTGAAATTCTCACCCATGAAGGGTGTTGTGAGGTTTGGAAAGAAAGGGAATGTTAGTCCCCATTTTGTAGGCCTATATGAAATTTTGAGGCTTATTGGTAAGGTTGCATATGAGCTTGATTTGCCAAATGAGTTGGCATCGGTGCATCCGATTTTCCATGTCTCTATGTTGAAGAAATGTGTTGGGGATCCAACATTCATAGTTTCCTTAGAAGGTTTGGAAGTGAAAGAGAATCTTGCTTATGAAGAGGTTCCGCTTGATATTTTAGACTGGCAAGTCAAAAAATTGAGAAACAAGGATGTTACTTTTGTAAAAGTGCTATGGAGGAATCATTTAATTGAGGGTGCTACATGGGAGGCCGAGGCCGATATGAAGTCCCGATATCCTCATCTCTTTCCTTCTACTCCTACTATAGCTTGAGGTAATGAGTTCTTCTTGATTTGTTTTATGTGTTGGGAGTCATGTGTGATTTATGTGTTTCTATGATTTCTTTGTGATTATGCATGTTCATGAGAAAGCTTAAATTTTGAAAGAAATGGCTTATATGATTTATTTTCCTCTTGTTGTTGTGCATTGAGTATGAGTTGTCTTTATGCTTCATGAGATGAATACTTGAACATGCTTTATATATGCTCTTTGAGAGTGATTTGCATATGAGCTCCATGAGATGGTGTTGATCATGCTTTTAGCTTGGAGAAGGTAGTTTCTCCTTAAACATGAGAAATGTTGAGAAGTTTTGAGAATTCATGCATATTGGGTTGCTAGATGTAGTTCCTACTTCCCTGTGTTGCATTTGAGTATGTTGAGTTTGTAGTTGATGTTTCCTCATTATTTATGTGCATTGCATGTATATTGGGCTGATAGAGTTAGTTCACCCGTCTTTTGTTGTTTTGAGAACGTCCTAGCTTGGAGTAGACAGTTCCTCATTGGTGGTATGCATTGCATCGATTAGGATTGGTTGTTAGTTCCTCTCCTACTCTTTTAGAACAATTTTTAATCATATTCGAGGATGAATGGTCCCAAAGGGGAGATATTGTAACATCCCATATTCAAAATAGACCAAATAACACCTTTTCAGGACTTACAAGTGCCATCTACGAGGACCCAACCACAAATCGTGGGTCGAGCCATGAGTCGTAGGTGGGCTCGTGGAGAGGGCCACTCCAAATTTTCCAGGCCATCGACCACAGTGAGACCTATAGACCGTAGGTGAGACCATGCCTTGTGGTCCAGCAGCTATTGTGATCTCATAAATGTGGGTTGTTGATTATGAAAGAGGAGTTTTATGATCTAAAGTATGAATCAATAGAATTGCATGAATATATGATAAAATCCCTATCTAAAATATGATTTTTAGATTTGTGGATTAAAAGTAAGATTTGAACCTTGGAAGAGCAACTATGAGTTTATGTATGATCTTATGAAATCATGTAAATGTTAAGGGTGCTTTGACAGTAAAGTGCCAAATGATGATGATTAATATTGTGTTGTTAAAGGCTATTCTCTTAAACACATACTAGCATGATGTGAAGAGTGTTCTCACATAGAAAGGATTCTTAGGTTGAAAGACTATTCTCAACTAATTTAATCAATGAATAAGAGCTATCCTAATGAACTAGCATGGATTGACAAGATGACATGTCTTTTCATGGATAATGGGAATAAGAAAATACTATTCCGTGGGAATTATGCTTAGCACCTAGTGGATATGGACATTGAGATGGAAGCTCTCCCATTAGTAGAGGCCGGGTTTCTAGAAGAAGTCTCATGAGATTAAAGCTCTCCCGCTAGTAAAGGCCGGGTTTCTAGTAGCAATCTCCTTATCCCTTAAACTATGTGCCCTCATTGGTTGAATATATTTATATTCTATTTTAGATATATTATCTATTAATTGATTTAATTTTTTGTTATCAATTTTTGTGATATTAAGTTGTTTATATTCCGGATATAATTTGTTTAATTTTCTTCTTATTTTTATTAACTTTTTACTAGTATGTTTCTTCTTATATTTCTTATCATCCATAGCTCTGATACCATTTTTTGTTTTTTGTTATCTACTTTTTTTGCTCCTATTTTTTGTTTACACGGTGTTGTGAACCACCAGTGTATTTTTGTTATTATATGTGGGTATAATTTTTCTAAAAATGGCATTCCTAATAGCATATCTTTTGTAGTCAATTCAAAGTTATATATTTTCTCTACAGTTAATATCTTATCTCATATTTATATTTTTATATTTTTTGCCTTATGTTCTAATTCTTGCCTTTTTGCAAAAATCAGAACATAGGCAGAATAGACTTAATAATAACATATTCGCAGGAATTTGTAAAAAATCTGTATTAGCACAGAGAAAAACTATTTTATATCTAAAAATACAAATGAAAAGTTTAGAATATAATCTTCAACACAATCTATAAATGAATAAGGAAGAATACGCAATAGATGAAAAAACATATGAAACTATGACGGATTAAAAATAAAGATAATATTTTCTAATTTAGGAAGAATATACAAGAAAATAGGTGACAACATAAGTTTAATGTTAGAAAAAGAAACGGTAAAACTAAAAGATAGTTTAACTGCTATGATAAGAATAACAAAAGAAAATGAAGAGATAGATAGAAAAACGGAAATAGAAAAAATAAAACAACAAGCAAAAAAGGAAGTACAACAATTAGAAGAAGTAAAAAATACTAAAATAATAGAACTAGGAAAAGAACTGACAATGTTAAAAAGAATGTATGAAATAAAAGAAAAAGAAAAAGAACAAAAAACAAAATTAACAAATGAGATAATTAAATTTAAAGAAAAATTGCAACTAGAAGATGAATTAGAAGAAAAAGAAGAAAATAACCAAGATAATCTAACCGAAAAAAGAATTGATGAAATAAACGACGATGATCTAGAACAACATTCGGATCCAAGCGAAACATATACGGAGCTTTTAGCAAACATAGATAATACAAAAAATTTAGAAATAAATACAGGAGATGTAGACATAGATGAAAAACCTAGCACATCAGGAGTAAATAATCCAAAAGATTTAAATTCAAAATATTATAATAAAAACTAAGAACAATATGATAGAAATAAATTATATGAGATAAAAGATTAAATAAAAAATGGACAACTAAACCAATAACTGAACGACATGATTTTTTAGATTTAGACTGTGTAGCAGATATAAATAAAATAATCCAATTATGGATAGGATATATATCAAAACAATTAATAGATAACAAAATAGTAATAATAGAGACACCAGGATATATAGAAAGAACGGTTATAGGAACAGTAAAATTATGGCTACAAAATTTATCAAATGAAAGTTTAAAAACTCTAAGAAGTAATAAAATATCTAATGGCGAATTAGCTACTACAACTATGGAAATATTATATAAATACGAAGTAGTTATAAGAAATGAATTTAGTAGTATGACAACAGAGGTAGAAGAAAAAAATAAAGAAAAAATCATAAATCGAAATCTAATGACAAAATTAGCAATATGTAATATGTGTTACATAGATGAATATACATGTGCATTTAGAGAATACTATTATAAAGGAACATATAGCACAGAAGAAAGTAAGGAAATAAGAAAATTATATTTTACAAAATTACCAGAACCTTTTAATTCAAAAGTAATAAAAAGTTGGAATGAAGCAAGATTAACAGATCCCTTAGGAGCTAGAATAAAATTCTTACAACGATGGTTTATAGAACTATGTGAAAAACATAAAGAAGAAATAAAAATGGAAAAAATACTAGTAAAAAATTTAGCATGTTGCAAAAATAAAACAGCACCCCAATTTGGTTGTACGGACAAATACTATAAAAAGAGATATAACAAAAAATATAGATCAAAATATAAATATAAAAAACCAAGAAGAAGATACTATGTAAAAAACTACAAAACCAAAAGATCATATAGACCAAAAAGAAAACTAACGGAATGTACTGGTTATAACTATGGAAAATTAGGACATATAGCTATAGATTGTAAATTACCTAAAAGTCCAAAGAAAAAACAAATATCAGAAATAATAATAGACGATGAAAAATATACGCAGATAGAGTACGTAGATTATGAATTAGAAAGTGAAGATAGTATATATGAATTATCAACAGACGAAATGGAAAATAATCCAGTAATAGAATCAGATAATGAATACTATATCAATGACTGAAATAGATATACAACTATCGATAGAATATTACAATAAATATTATTACATTTTACCATGAATTTCGCACCGAAAAATTGTAGATTAAGACACTTAGCAAAAGAATATTATAATAAAATCTTTAAAATAATTACTCACCTACCACACTACCACCTACCACACTACCACACTACCACTTCCATGAAACCCTCAACTACCAGTTCCGCAACAAAATTGTACATTTAGGAGGAACATAAATATTAATAAAAGCATGTTTTAGAGAAGGAATAGATACACCCATAGAAATATACTTAGCAGATGATATGATCATACAATCTATAGAAAAAAGTATAATAAGTGCAGTAAAAGATAACCTCATATACCAAAAATTTAAATTTTTAATAAGTGCTAACTACTCAGTAGCAATAAATGATAGAAATATAGATAAATCACTAGTATTATATTGGAGAATGTCAGGGATAGAACTAGCCTCGAGAAGTAAAATATTTACATCTAGATGTAAAAATTTATATGTTCTGACAACAAAGCATAAAATAACAGCAAAAAATAAAATAGATAAAATAAAAATAGAAGATTCCTTTGAAAGGATAGTTACAGTCATAGATAATAATGATTATAGTTATAATGAAATTGATATAGAAGAAAATTTAGAAATAGTAAAAGAAAGACTAAGTACATCGAAAAGAATAAATAATGAGATACCACAAATATCATAAAAAATGAGTACCTCAAGAAGAATAGATAAAATCCCACAAAAATCAATGGAAGAAGAAATAAAACCACATCATTACTACATAACGGGAATAATGGAACAACGAAAATATTCAATATTAATAAATACAGGACTAGAAGAGAATTAGTGACGGAAGATAAAATAATAACTACTGAACAATCATGACCCGAACTACCAAAAACATTAATATATACCGAAGAAACTACGGAAAAGGAAATAATCATTGGAGGAATACCAATAATAATAAAGTTTAAAATATATCAAGGAGATGAAAATATCACTTTAGGAATAAAATGGCTAGAACAAGTAACACCATATAATCTAGAAGACAAACAGTTAATAATAAATTATGAAAATAAAAGGGTAATAATAAAAAGGACTTTAGTATGATAAAAATATGAAAATATATATACTTGCAAAGATAATAATAGAGGGATATTACAACAGATATTATACACCAATGATAGATACGAAAGCAGAAGCTAATATATGTAAATATAATTATTTACCAGAAGATAAGTGGAAAAAATTAAAAACACCAATAGTAGTAACAGGATTTAATAATGAAGGAAGCATGATCACATATAAGGCAAAAAATATAAAAATACAAATATGGGATAATATATTAACTATAGAAGAAATATATAACTTTGAATTGACTACAAAAGATATGCTATTAGGAATGTCATTTTTAGAAAAATTATACCCACATATAATAACAAAAACACACTGGTGGTTCACAACACCGTATAAACAACAAATAGGAGCAAAAAGAGTAAATAAATAAAAACGAAAAACGACAGAATGGATAAAAGGAAATGAAAAAATTACGCAAAAATTAGAAAATATAAAAGAGGAAGACCCCAAGATTGAATTAATTATATTCTCTATAGATAAAGTAAAAATAATCCAAGATAAGTTAGAATTATTCACTACAACAAATGTGATATTTAGCTACAAAATTATTAGGTACAATACTAAATTTGTCACTAATTATTCAATTTTTGTGACAAAAATTGTATTTCGTGTTTAAATGTATGAGCAAAATACTTTTAGTGACGAAACACACAATTTCGTAGCAAAGTTTTGTCCATTTAAGTTTCCCACCAAAAAAAAAATTGGCGCCATTTATTAAGTACTATTAGTAGCTCATTCTAAGTTATAAACGACAACTTATTTTGTCACTAATAATACACCCAATTTGTGACAAATTATTATTTGTCTTAGATGAGTTATAATTTTGGATATGAAGAAATTTTGTCCCTAAAAATATGTTATTGCAATAGCGACAAATTAAAATTCGTAGTCAAATGTCGTAAGCTTTAGCCACAAACTTTCATATTTGATTGCTATCTAAATTTTTGTCACTAAAAATATAATCAATTAGTGACAAACATTTTATTGTCTCTAATCAACTTGTGACTTAGTGACAACATAGTTTTGTTACAAAATATGCAATATTTAAATTTTAAAAATTTAAAATTTGTAGCTAAATAATTTAATTATTTTCTAATTTTATTTTTAGAAAAATATATAATAATCTTTGATTAGGCTTATTATTTACAATTGTAAGTAGCAACTAGCAATATTTCTGTAAAGCGTTTTCTATAGGTAACAACAAAAGAAAACTATAGAATGATATAATGATAACGTCGAACTATACCTTAAGTAAATTTAAGTGATAGTGCTAGCATAAGATCTAATGTGAGTGGGATTGTTGATACGCTCAAATTACACTTCCCTATAGAAATATAAGCTATCGTTATCAAGTAGAGAACCCAACTTGTAGGTTGGGGTCGATCCCACAAGGAAAAATGGTTTAGACTTTACTTTAACCGACAATTATATTCAATTAGACAAAAAACTTCCAGAAACAAGTAATTAAAAGGGGGGGGGGGGGGTTTGTTTATATGAAACAAATAATAAGAATTCAGTAAGTAATCAGTAATCAAACAAAACTCAATTTTTGGTTGTTATCAAGATGAGAGAAATAACTAGGGCATACGTGTTCCCCACAAGCTCATAACGTAATAATCCTAGTAACAGCAATCCTTTCCTAGTGTATTACATGCAAAGTGATACGTTAGGTATCTCTAAATCCTTGATCCGGCATCTAGAGAATTTCACCCCGCACCTTGATCCGGCTACGTGTGTATAATTTACTAACCCTTACCTTTACCTCATATTAGACATCATAATCGATGTTTGACTTAGTTATTACTTCGCACCAATCGACACTAGTCTATTAGATAGTATCACACTAAATCTATGTTGATAATTCTTTTCTTGTTGATTACCTCCTTGATCCGGCAAGTAGCAACAAGGCGAGTTCTAAGGTTGGCCACCGTTAAAAAGACTTCTAAACGAAAGAATTATCAATGCATGCAAAACACTATTCACGAATTGCTTATTTACTGTTCATATTTTGTTAATCGATCATGGTTCCCACAACCCTAGTTGTGGATTTAGTTACTCATATTAGCAAGAACACAATTCATACTTTTAGATAAAGAAATCATGAACTTACGTAAAAAGAATAATAATTGCAGAAATTCAACTTGAGTTGCAAAGCCAAAATCTTCAAAACGAACTTGTAAAATTAATAATTGCTAATATTGTAATTCAATCTCCAAAGTCACAAAGTAGAACTAGAATAATAATGTCTAACCCCAAAAACGAGGTTTACGTGTCCTATTTATAGAAAAACAAATCCTAATTTAAAAAGGAAACAAATTAAGGAAAGTTTGTTCAGGCACGCGTCTTCAATCCCCTTGGCTGCTGATCTACGGTCATCACCTACGGACCGTCAATGGACCTACGGTCTGTAGATCATCTCCGTGAAAGCCCTTTTTCTACATTTAGCTCAGTTGTCTCCATACTTTTGCGCCTGAACATCTTTCCTATAAAAATACAATAAAATACATAAAAACCAATACGATAAGGCCCTAGACACACACAACTTGTAAGTTAAATATATTACAAATACCGTAAGCTCACGATATATCAACACCCTCAACTTAAATTTGTTGTTTGTCCTCAAGCAACGCAACACAACTCTAAACGACTCTTGTATAGAAGCAAGCATTTCAAGCCCAAGCAATCACATGGCTCTCTACCCCCCTTACTTTTAGATGCAACTTCGTTCTTTTAGACTCGACAAGCTAATCCATGCAGATCAAACTATGACACAGATTGACCAACTGACACACAACCTGCACCTTATCACTCTCACCAAGATACCAACTTTCTGACAATGTAACTAGTGCCCTTACTTCAAACGAAATCCCTTTCTCACAAAAATTGACTGTCATTTATGGTGTAAGGATTTATTCAACACTCACTCTCAGAAGTAATTTCAAATACAGTTAGTGCTTTATGCCATAAGCTTGCCCTTATTTTCACCGCTTAGACTCTCCAAACTAGATTCTAGGATCACTATAGGACTTTATTGGCTTGTAACGTAGGCTCAGGGTCAGGTGTGGTACATTTGGGTACTGATTAGTGACTTTCTGCCCTCCTTGACATTACACTTTGGCTTTTAACCTATTTTTGCCCTATTTCTGACATCCTACAGTTTTACCTTCTTTCGCTTGTTTTTCTTCAACCAAGGATGTGACTTCAGAATTTGTAACTTTTTATTTCTCACATTCATCTTTGTTTTCTTCTTTTTTTTTTCTTTTTTTTTATAGCTTTCAACAAATCACATCCTTTTCACACGTTTTCTCTCTTCTTCACCTCACTCTTTTCATACCCATTTTTCTCTCAGTATCTTCTTTCATAGCCACCCTCAACTTATAGATTTTTCATTAGTTGAGGTGCACAATACCCGATGTTGGGTCAGGGACAAGATTGAAGTTATTTTTGCATTAGCCACCCTCAACTTAGGCTTTTGGCCTAAGTCGAAGTGCACATGTCCAAGGAGGGACTAGGGCCAACGTAGTAGATTATGGGAAGGTGAGTTTGGGGTTTTAGAAAGAAATGGTTTATTTTAGGCTCAAAGCTGGATCAAAGGGAACAGTTATTTCATTTGGTTGAATCCTTCTAGGCAATTTGCAGACTTTTCAGAACAATGGCCTATGATCACTTCCTAACCTCTAGATTGAATTATCTTAGCAGGACTAACCGAGCAAGTTCTAGTTTTGCACAAAATTGTTTGAACACTCAACGATTCTCACCCACTCTTGGCACATAGTTTTATTATCAGATTATTAGATTACCTAGTTCAAGTTTCAGCTCAAGTCATGCCATCAAGTTGATTTATTATGTCATACTCAGAGTCAACACAATCAACTAATCGTAGCCTAAAATTTCTAGCATACATCCCAAAAATCTGACGGGTATCATTTTTTTTTATAAGCCATCATGCTTCATTCTATATCATGCTTCTACACATACAATCCTAAGACATGCCGGTTCAACAGAAATTAAACAAAAGTTCTTTGGGGAAAAAGAACACAGCAAGAAAACCCCAAGGAGGATTCATGAGTTGGGTTATTCGAGATTTCACCCTATCACTCACAATCCATTTGCCCCACCCCCAACAAAAATAGATGCAGTTGTCCCCAACGCAAATAGAAATAGTAAAAGAAAATGGATTGGGTAAAGCAAACCTGTGGCGCAAAGCGCCAGCGAATCATCAACAAGCAGGGGGGTCCGATTGCCCGGAACCCGCTGGAACACCAATGGGTGCACCATCAGTAGTGCCCACATCAGCACCCTCAATAGTGCTCTCTAGCAATCTCTCTGCGTCTCCCAAAACAGGTTGGGCTGCTACAACTGGGGCAGAGCTCGATGCCCCTGCTACTTTCTCACGCTTCCTCTGCTAGCGCAACTCTTCATCTACTATCGACGCCCTCTTAGCCTCATTCTCCTGCCTACGCTGTCTTTTGAGGGCTTTCTCCTCCTCAGTGCAGTGAGAGCGATACCGCTTGCCTTTGGCCTGTGTAAGTGCAAGTCCCTCCTCGGCGGTCCCACTGAATAGGGCATCTAGCACTGTATCATCAGCCAGTGCAGTGAGGGCAACCTGAGGCTCAACTGAAGGTGCAGCAAGAATGGCCTCAAAGTCAGACCGGAGGCTAGCTATGTCGGCCTGCAAAGCAGATAGGTCTATGGCCGGGGCTGGTCGCTCGAGGACTCTCAGTTTGAAAGCATCTAGGCGATTATTAACAGCCTGGACCTTCCGATCCATCATATCCTCCATCCTGCGCTCCACTCTAGCCTTGGACTCAGCGATCGGCTTTTGCATCCACGGCTGGATGTGATATAGCAGTGTATCCATCTGAGCCTCTAACTTCTATACTCTGGCCAAGGGCACAACAGCAGCGCCCAACTGCGGTGTGGACAGGGAAGAGCTGGGGCCCATGCTAGCTGCCTGAGAAGAGGAGCCTGGGACAGTGTCGGTGTGATCGAGGGCGCTGAGGTCATCGCCCTGTGCCTGCCCCACTGTGTCTGCAAGGTCAGTACCCAAAGGAGGTACCTCAACCTGAGGCTCTTTACGAGGTGCTGCTACATTCGCCTCATCTCGAATGAGACCGATGTCCAATGCTCCTGTAGGGTGGACTAGCCTGTCACAATGCCAGATCGGCACTCCAGAGTCCCTGAACAACTGAAAAATAAGGCATGGAAAGGGGTAAGTAGTGGAGGTCCTGAATTCCCTCTCGTGTATCTCTGCCAGCAACATGCGGACAAAGTCAATCTCTACTCCTGCTACCAATACCGCTACCATGACTGCTCTGTCCCACGTGACTTGATTATCAGCTTTTGTCGGCGACACCCTCAATATATCTGGCCAACCAAAGTATCATAGCCTCTCGCTGCTCAGAATTCTCTGGAAGGCACCACTCCGCACAGTGTCCCATCTGTAGTCAAACTCCGCTGTATTGAGGGACCAAGAGTGACCCGCAGTAGGACCATAGAGAAATCGTCTGACCGTGGCAGGTGATATGTCCACCGGGCACCCTCGAACCAATGTGGAAGTCAGCGGATCCTGAGCTAAGGGCTTTGACCGCTTAGAAATAGAGCCCCGGAGAGTGGCAGCATAGGAAGCATAGAACTCCTGCACAATCTCCTCGATGTATGTCCCTGGGTCTCGAGCCATCCAGTCACACTTGTGAAGGTTGAACAGCCGGTGAATGTCTGGAACAGTGTGCAAGCTCCCCGTGAGAACTCTCTGCTCCTCTGTGATCAGTCGGGCCATTTTCTATTTTTCATTGACCATCTTTGCATCCCGGTAAATTTGTCATTGGCCCTCGACACACCACCTATTTAGCTCGCCGGCTAGAGGAGTGGGAACATCATTCGAGGGTGCGGATATGGACTCCAAACTAGTAGCCTCGTCAGATGAGGCTGCTTGGTCATTTTCTCCCGACCTGGTGGAAGATTTGGCATTGGACCCTGTAGCATGGGCAGACTCGGATCGTGAAGAATGGGCAAACTTGGAGCCTGAAGCATTGTCAGATCCAGATCCTAATGCAGACTCCTCTGAACTGGAAGCAGCCCCAGTTGGTGACCCAATCAG
This sequence comes from Solanum commersonii, assembly GCA_029007595.1. Classification (NCBI taxonomy): domain Eukaryota; kingdom Viridiplantae; phylum Streptophyta; class Magnoliopsida; order Solanales; family Solanaceae; genus Solanum; species Solanum commersonii. Next base: position 17,787 of record JAJTWQ010000010.1, on the reverse strand, counting down.
TGTGTGTTCCTCATCAGACTGGGAGACAGTGACTACGTCGGGAAGCACCTTCCGGGGTGTGCCTCTGGCGCGAGAACTCCTAGTGTTGAGAGGCACGTATGCTGGATCAGTGTCAGTGTCTGTGTCCTCATCAATCAAACAGAAACTAGGGGCAACAGATTTGGACTTGCCCCTTTTGGAGTAGGTGACCATCTTCTTGGGTGTCATTGTACCTGCGGGAACGCTGTTAGTGCCCAAAACTAACTAAAACTTTACTAAGAAAAAGTAAAAACTATAAACGAACAATCACAAAGTCCAAAAAAAAAAAAATTAGATACAGGCTACAGTGGTCATCCACGGAGGGTACCTACGGTCCATAGGATGATCTACGGTCCGTGGGACTCTGCCGTGGATCAGGGGATCAGAAATATAAGTTGCAGATGGAAACCACAGATGTGTAGAACGGTCTGTATATTGATCTACGGACCGTAGCCCACTTCCGTGGTTTTATACTTGGATATTTTTTTGAGTGTGCATCCAGTGACGAAACTCATCTACGATCCGTAGATAGATCTACGGTCCATAGACGGGGTATCGTGGATGTCATTTGTGCCCAGTTTTTTAGCCCTATATTACTAATTAGACCTAAATGGTCCTAAATTTCAACGTTAACAAGTCTAATCATGCATTTCAACACTCAATTATGCTAGTTCTTCATTCTTACGATTCCGATTGGTTATTTTAACACATAATTTAGATAATTTCTAGAACCCTAAGTCGAAACTTACATAAAGGCTTACAATCACATACAATCAAACTACACAATCACTATCTATCATTCCAAGGGTATTATAAATTGTAGATTTATCATGTAATCACATCAAACAATAACCCTAAGTTAAGACCAAATTCCCGACTTCCTATATTCAGGCTATGAATCGAAATTCAAAGTGAGGGGAAAATTCATTACCTTGCAAGCAACGAGGAGTGGGGGATTGTGTGATGACACTTCTTAGCACGACAATTGAAACACCACTATTGCTACTAACCCAACACCGGACCTTAAAGAGTGGAATATGGAATGGGGAGTAAACTAAATTGAAGGGATTTTGGTAATATATGGAAGGGAGTGTGATGTATGGTAGTTATAGAGTGAATTAGGGAGTTGAAAAGGTGGGGGAAACGGTTATGGGAGTAAATGGAGGGAATGGGAATGATTTTAAAACAAGAGGTTATTTAAATAGGGGGTCCGGGTCGGGTCAGACAGCCTTAGGGTTTGGACTCACGAGACCCCATCTACGATCCGTGAGTCGATCTACGGTCAGTAGATTAGGGCCGTAGATCACTGTTTCAGTTAGAAAAATTTAGGGGCTTACCTTGGATCTATAGACACCATTAACGGTCCGTGGATCAATCGACGGGCCGTCAATGGTATCCATAGACCTCTGCACCAGACCAATTTCTGCAGATTCATTATGTGGTGTACCTGCACATGTAGCAACCAATAAGCTATTATTTTTTTACAAGTTGAATAGCAGCACAAGATCACCGACCACAAATTCTCGCTTTTCAATTCTTTGGTCATGATACCTCTTCATCTTTTCTTTGTACAGGGCTGAACTTTCATAAGCTTGTAGGCGAAACTCATCGAGCATATTCAAGTCATTCATCCTTTGGTTAGATACGGCGCTCCAATCCAAATTTAACTTCTTCATTGCCCACATAGCCTTATGCTCTAGCTCTACTGGTAGATGACAAGACTTCCCATATACAAGTTGGTAAGGAGACACACCTATGGGGGTCTTGTAAGTCCCTTCCGTAAGCCAGGACTTAGAAAATATTTCAGCTCTCAAAATCAGCATCTCTGAAGCAGACGACGGACTTGCAGTACGGACCGTAGATCGATCTACGGTCCGTCAATTCCCTCCGTAGCTCCATACTTAGAATCTTCAAAAATCAGGTACTGGAACCCTCGCAGTCTCCTTCTACAGTTTGATCAGTACGGTTCGTAAACCAATTTACGGATCGTCAATTGCCTCCGTGGTTCCACACTTGGTCAGATTTCCCTGATTTGTCATCTATCCCTTGGCTGCTGATCTACGGTCATCACCTACGGACCGTCAATGGACCTACGGTCCGTAGATCATCTCCGTGAAAGCCCTTTTTCTGCATTTAGCTCAGTTGTCTCCGTACTTTTGCGCCTGAACATCTTTCCTGTAAAAATACAATAAAATACATAAAAACCAATACGATAAGGCCCTAGACACACACAACTTGTAACTAAAATGTATTACAAATACCGTAAACTCACGGTATATCAATTGTGATATCACAAAGAGCAATTATACAAATATAACATTAACTGTAAGTCTATTTTGCAAAAGTTTTAAATATTTTATGGATATTTAACTAACTATTTTCTATAATGACTAAAAATAAGTTCAATTTCAGAGGGCTCAAGAACCCCAACTATTTGATTTCAATAAAATTATGATGTTTGAATTTAGATACATATCTAAATATTAAGATGTGTATCTAGATCTAGATGTATAAATCTAATTATGCATCTCAAAATTGAGATGTTGTTTTAAAATTTGAATACTAAATAATTATGATTAGTATTAATATATGAATATTTAAAATTTATCTTTATTTAAAATAATAATAATAAATTTAATAAAATGTGAAATTAATCTAATACTATAAAAATAATATATATTTTTCCAAAAAAAAATTAATCGCAGTTAGTGGTGATGATGGCTAGTTGTTGTGGTTGTGGGTGTAGAGACTCTATTTTGACCAAAGATATTTTAAATTAATTAATCAATTCTTTTTCTTTTAACTTAGTTTCTTGAATTTCAAACATAGTGAAATAACTATTAATAAATGTCATTTTATTAATTTAAAAACTACTTTATTTATTAAAAAAATAAGTATTTTAAACGAGTATGTTTTTTATATTTTCCAAATTAAAGCCAATTGTGCTTTAATTATGATCAGGACCCTATTATATTACTAATAATTACTTTATTTTGCTAAATCAAAAGGATTTCATTATTAAATTAATTAAATGATTATCTCAATTTTAATACATATTGCCTTTGTTTCATAAATATCTTTAATTATAAATAATTGAGTAAATTTGATTTTTACTCAATAATTGGTCACAATTGCAACGCTAATCGGTTATGTTTGAAATAATAATGGCTATAACTTATAGATGATTGATTAATTTTTAAATTTAATTTGGGTCATTTTCACTCTTAAAGATCAATTTTTTATCTTAGCTTTTTTCAACGGTCAAGTTTAGTAATGACCCTAAGATGGACTGATTTTGATAATTTTTCCCTTCTAAAAAATTCTCTAAAATGATCTCAGTAATGGGTGATCTTGATTTTTCAACCCCGCTTAATATTATTTTTTTAAGAAAAAATTAGTTTAGAAAACTCTAACTTTTGTTCATAAGACAAATGATTAAGATATTTTAAGACACTAAACCTTCTCAATTGACATGAAGTTCTACCTATTAGAAAAAATTAAAACTCATGTATGATATCCATCAGACATGGGTTCTAACTTTTTTTTCCGTAAGACATTCAATCAAAACATTTTAAAATAATAATTTGCTTAATTCAAACTTCGATTAAGGTAAATTTAATTTTTGATTTTTAAAAATACTATTATACAACATATCAAATTAATTCAATATGATTTGATAATTTAAAATTTTTATTTTGATATTTTGCAGTATGCATGAAACATTGGCAACCATAGTTGGTTCAACTTTGATTTATTTATAGAGAATATGACTTCTACTTTAAAAAAAAAACGAAAAAGATATATCGTATTAACACCTTACAATCTTATATGTGTAGAAATATATGTTAAAAAGAAATTACAAGCAACTTTTTTGTCAATCAATAATTTGGTATTTGTTTCAATATCAAAAATTTGTAGTCAAATTTAAACATCTACACATTTAATTTTGTACTAACATTAGGTTGTATGATATAATACTATAATTTTTTATGTAACTACACATTTCAGTATATTTATAAATACCTAATACTAAAAAAGCTTAAAATGCATATATATATATATATATATATATCATAATAGTGCAATCACAGTATTAAAATTTCTTACTTGATATCTAATGTATCATGTGCACCATAATATTGTGCGTTAACTCATTTAATTGGGCTACAAATGATAGATTGAGCAACTTATAAAAATGACTATATTTATAGGGTTTATTGAAGTTCAATAGCTATAAGTATGTTATTTACAATAAATGACTACATTTTATATCTTTTTTTTGCTGTATTTTTGTATACATTTTTTATTTTTCTATTTATACACTAATACATCTTTAAGTACAATAAACTAAACAAGGAATTGACTCTAAATATAACCCACTGTCCTTATTTACGTCCATACAATGAGCAACTTTCCATTATTAACATTAGAACTAATAATTACTTATTTAAAGGCATACCCGATCATATTCTTATCAGTTTAAATACTCCATTCTCTTGTTGTCTCAAAAAATGTGGTATTGATATGTCATAATAATGACTGAATAAAACTTAGAAAAAACGTTAACTAAAAAATCAATGAAGGTAAAAACTAAAATACATTTAACTAAAAATACACAGGAATACATACCCATATATTTAGGATATACCTTTTGAGTAAATATACAATTATTGAATAAAAGTGATTTTATTTGCATACAACTATTTTTGAATGGATTTAACATTAAACATGAACATGTTATAACCAATGTGATATTTTAGGAGCCACAATAAATTCTATTATAAATTCATCCCGAACAAAGTTATGTTACCGATATTCCTTGATAAAAATGGCTAAAGAAGACGAAACCGTGTGAGCAATTACTATTTAGCAATACTAATATACATAAATATAGTTAAATAAGCTACAACGAATATGCATACAAAAATATAGTTAAATACTAATATACATAAATATAGTTAAATAAGATACAACGAATATGCATACAAAAATATAGTTAAATACTAATATACATAAATACAGTTAAATAACATACCACAAGTATGCATACAAAAATATAGTTAAATACTAATATACATAAATATAGTTAAATAAGATACAAAGAATATGCATACAAAAATGAAGCCTATCAACGATTCTTAATTGCCCAGAAAGAAATTCACTTATTCATTAATTAAAATACTTTAAGCCAAATTAATTAGGCATGAAAGAGAAAAAGTTGATGATGGTAAACATTGGGCAAAGATCACGTAAAACGTGCTGCAATAATTAATTAGGCATTCAATAATAACTTTCCTATTTTGTATTTATTCATATTAAATGTATATAAAAAAATATTTATTTGTGTATAATTAACTTTGCTATTTATTGTGTAGTTATATCTATATATTATGAAAAAAATAAAATATAACTATTTTTCTTGAATATATAGGTATGTTTGCCATATTCTGTAGTTTTTCCTCGATTATATCACTTTGCCAAACCCAAAATTTCATCTTATTCTAGAGGTGTAGTTCAGTGCTACATGTCAGCTGGTGTGGTACGCCAAATCAAATAAAAGAGAAAATAAGATCATGTCACATCATCAAAATGACATAGCATTAAATTCGATGACAATGAAAATATACAACCGCAATTGACATGTTTCGATAATTAAATATCACCATGTCATTGGAACCTGATAATTTTTTATCTTATAATTATAAATAGGAGGTCAAAATTAAGAAAAATCATTAGAATTTCAAAAAAAAAAAAAACATGGATCAAAAATTACAAATTTCCTATAAGTTGCAAGCATTCAAACATTTGTGTACATATTATAAATACTTGAAAATAAAGGAAACGGATAAATTAAATATCAAAACGTTCAAGATCAAATTCACTTGTTTGTGGGAAAACTTGTTTAAGGCGATCATCAAAGTACTTATGAGAAATAAAATTCAAATCAAAATATATATCAAATCCAACATAAATTAAAGATCAAACTAAAAATGCTTGGATTGATTTTGAAAATGAAGAACTAGAAGATTTACACAAATTGTAACACTCATAATATTTTTATGTCTTAATTATTAATTCTTTCTACACAAATTTTATTGTTTGTAGCCATAAATTATGGGTAATATAATAAATATAAAGTGTGAAAATAAAATGAAACCAACACATTTCCCTGCATGACTACTGAGTGTCTTTATATTATGATAAATACTTAATTTTCTACCCAGCTTTTTTTTTTTTTTTATATTTATAATTCCCTTTGTTTTAATTTATTTTCCATGCTCCTTTTTTAGTTTATTTTTTTAAATGATTTCTCTTCCTTTTTTTGGTAACTCTTTAATTCTAATTTTTCACATGACATAGTTAAAATTAGAAGATTAAAAACTATTTTTTACACATTCCGCATATTTTTAATTTAAGATTACACAATTCAAAAATCTAATTTACTTTCTTAAATTTTATGTCAAGTCAAAATCAAATAAATTAAATTACTTTCTTAAATTTTATGTCAAATAAAAATCAGATAAAGGTATTTACCAAAATCAAATGAAGAAATTAAAAGAGAGTATTCATTTCCAAATTTGTAGGAAAAAAACACACGTAATTCTCTCATTTCCTTTTCCTTCTCCACAAACCTCTCTTTTAGTTATTAGCCACATCCACTCCTTATCTCCCCACGTAATACTTCTCTCCCATTATCTTTATTTTTATTTTTTATTTTTATTGAATTTTCAGTGTTTTATCATGAGATGCATACTCCTTAAAAATATGAAAATATGCAACTCTCTTTTACTTTCTGCTATACCTCACTTGAATTTTCAGTGGGTTTCTTAAATTTATTTTAATTTATGAACTTTGTCTCCCTTCATTCTAGTGTATTTTTAAAAAATATAGTATGATAATTTAAACGAGTTACTTGTGTTTAGCCTATGAATTTGTTCAGCGTTAGAAATTTTTAGAAACTTTAAAAAAAATATGATTCTTGATTATTATTTTTTTGTTTGCAGACAAAGCTCAAGGTCTATATCCTTAGAAAAGAAGGATTGGCAATTTTACTGTGGAATTTGAGTGAGTATATTTTCTATTTATTTCTCATTCTAATAGCAACTTTACAATTAAAATTTTATAATATATCATGTTTAAATCAAAATAGCAGTGAGTACATATTAAAATTATATGTTTTTCCTTTTCACACAGATACATTGAAAAATTGAATGAAGAGTAAAGTTATTAGATAAGTTGGCTACATTAGCATATAAGGAGTAACATTTTTATTTTCTTATTGATGATGACTAACATTATGTACTTCCGTTAGGATCATATAAGAATCTTTTAATGAGATTATTTCAATATTATTTTAATTCTAAAATATATATGATCATGAGAGACACTTTTTGTTATTATGTTAAATGTTTTATTTTATTGTGCTGAGTTTATATTATTATATGATATCTGCTAAGTTTAAAAAATAAATTTAATATTTGTCATGATGTTAATTTAATAAATTTTCATGTTACATATTATGACTTTAGACTTTTCCTAGTAAATTTTTTATATTGATGAATCAATTAATCTTCTAAAATATGAGAAAATTTGTCACCATTTATAAATTATCAAATTAACGAGAAACTAGTGAATTATTACCATTTACAAATTTGAACATCATCAAATGTTTGTTGTTTTTAATGCTATGCTAATGGATGAATTTTATGATTATTTGAGATATTTTTATTATTTATTTTTCAATTTATGTATTCTAATTTAAAAAATAATATCAATACGAAAATTAAATGTCATCGAATGTTTGTGAGCATCAAAAGATTATTTCATCAAAGGTAACTTTTAGCAACAACTAAATCAAACTTTTCAAGACAAATATTTCTCTCACAAAAAAATTATTTCATCATAAGTCGACTACATTTAGTGACAAAATATATTGTCACTAATCATGATAATTTATAGTGACAATTATATATTGTCAGTAAAAACTATACTTTTCGTGACACGGTGATAAATTTAACTACGAAATTGTTAACCTTTTTATAATGATAATTTTGTCCCTAATTTATATATTTTAGGACGAAATAATTTTTTTTATATAAAAAACAGTCATTAGTGACAAAATTACATTTGTTCAACTACGAAATAATATAACTTTAGAGACAATTGATGTCGTCACTGACTGAACTAAATAAATAGTGAAGATGTAATTTTGTCAGTGAAAATAACCTTTTTAGTGACAAATCATACTATTAACTACAAAAAATTTACACTTTTTATGACAAATACATTCGTCACAAATATCGACGAATTTGTCACACAAGATCTTTGGTGACGAAATATGATTTATAAGTGACGAAATCATTTGTCTTTGATAGTCAAATTTGTTGTAGTGATATTATATAGTGAAGATCCTTTACAAGGATGGGAAAAACATAAAACAAAAATAAAATTTGAGCTAATTGATAATAATAGTATAATAACCCAAATACCATTAAAATATAATTTTAATGATTTAACAGAATTTAGGATACATATAATTGAATTAATAGAAAAAGGGTACATACAAGAAAGCAATAGCAAGCATACAAGTCCAGCATTTATAGTAAATAAACATAGTGAACAAAAAAGAGGAAAAAGTAGAATGGTTATTGATTATAGTAACTTAAATGCAAAAACTAAAACATATAATTACCCAATACCAAATAAAATATTAAAGATAAGACAAATACAAAGATATAATTACTTTACTAAATTTGACTGCAAATCAGGATTTTACCACTTAAAGTTAGAAGAAGAATCTAAAAAACTTACAGCATTTACAATACCACAAGGATTTTATGAATGAAATGTATTACCATTTGGATATAAAAATGCACCAGGTAGATATCAACACTTTATGGATAACTATTTTAAACAACTAGAAAATTGTGTAGTATATATTGATGATATATTACTATATTCCAAAACACAAGATGAACATATAAAATTATTAGAAAAATTTATACATATTATAGAATATTCAGGCATAAGTCTAAGTAAAAAGAAAGCAGACATAATGAAAAAGCAAAGAGAATTCTTAGGAATACAAATAGATAAAAATGGAATAAAAATGCAAACACACATAGTACAAAAAATAATGAACTCAAATGAACAGCTAGATACGAAAAAGAAATTACAATCATTTCTAGGACTAGTAAATCAAGTAAGAGAATACATACCAAAATTAGCAGAGAATTTAAACCATTACAACAAAAATTAAAAAAAGATATAGAATGCAGTTTGATAAAAAAGACCAAATACAAATACAAATACAAAAGGTAAAATTATTATGTAAAAACTTACCTTAACTATACTATCCATATGAAAACAAAAAAATTACTTATATAATAGAATCAGATGCGAGTGAAAAAAGTTATAGAGGAATATTAAAATACAGGTATGATGGCAATACGATAGAACATCATTGTAGGTATTATTCAGTAACATTTAATAATACATAAATAAAATGGGAAATAAATAGAAAAGAATTATATTAATTATATAAGTGTTTATTATCATTTGAAACATATATTGTATATAACAAATTCATTATAAGAACAGATAATACACATGTAAAATGGTGGCTAACAAGAAAAATACAAGATTCGGTAAGAACAAAAGAAATAAGGAGATTGGTATTAATATATTAAATTTACATTTACAATTGAAGTAATAAAAACTGATAAGAATATTATTGCAGATTACCTATCACGACAAAGCTACTCAGACTGAGACTAAGGAAGAAGATACAACTGAAAAGATACTCAAAGCTATTACTACACTTTGTACAAAAGTGGCTAGTATGGACGACGAGATACAAAAGTTAAAGACTAATGAAGATAATCTGAAGTCTAAAGCTAGTCAGCAGCATGACTATAAAAATGCGAAACTACATCGATCGGAAGACGAAAAAAACCTAGAGCTAAAAAGAGACGATGGGAAATTCCTTAAAACCCATAATGTTTGTTTAAATACACCTGCAGGTACAAGCAAACAAGTTAGCGATAAACAACATAAAAATGTGAACTTAAACCAGCTATTTGAAAATTCATTTACCCAAAGGACACCTAGACATATGTCAATAGAACCACAAACATCTACATACGCGGATAGTTTGCAAAACCAAAATGAGAAAAAGACATAACTACATCACACGAACCTATATCGAAAATATACACAAAATCCAAACTTAACCTCAACCCCAGATCAAGTACAAAAGAACCAAACCAGGATTATTTGACACAAAAGTTACAAGGATATAACAAGTTAATTGCATGGCCAAAAACTAACGCTAATTTAGTAAGAACATGTTACAACTATAGACTGTTAAATACCGTATACACATACGATGGAGAAGAAGTTAGTGGAATACCAGAACTACACAAGGCATTCGTCACATATAAAAGAGTTACAAAAGAAAATTTATTTTATATAAAATTCTATACAACACCAACGGAGAGATTATACGAGGAAATAAAACCTCCAATACAGGTTATCAAGATAGGACTAACTAAAGATATGATTATACCTAAAGACATTGGATAACAAGAAGAGATATGCCAAATAGAGATACCAAGTTTTTATGTCAACAAAAGAATAATTGGTATATCAACTATTATACAAGAATTAGCAAACAATTATTTAAATGGAAATGTTATATGGAGTTATTACTCGAGAGATCAATTAATGATATATTCAAATTCAAGAGAACTACGAAGAACAGATATGGATGAAGTCCAGCGATGGATCTTATCACTATTAAAACCAGAGGAACGCCTACGACAAGAGCACTAAAAGCAGAATTTATTTCAACAGAGTTATTAACCAGATATTGCAAACTAATTGGACATAAATACCCTGATCACATATGTTCGAAATGTAACGATGAAGATAACATAATTCCAGATGTCAATTTAGAGTGAAAGAAGACGATCAAGATAAGATGCAAAGACAAGACAAGATAAGATATGGACAAGATAAAAAAGATAAGATAAGTCTTTGACTAATTGTGTAAAGTAACGTGACAATGTAAAACAATAGGTGTAATGACCCTTTAGGTCATTTTTAAATTAAAGCATTCATTCCATCGTTTAAAGCATTCGACCCCAAGTCATTTATGACTTGCTGACACTGATTGTTCGGTCGCCTAGTCGTTCGTTTGGGTTTTAGGCCCATTTCCCTGTTTTGGAGATTTTATAACTTGAAAAGTTGACTTTAGTAATAAATTCAGGTAAACTACCTCAGAATAAAATTCTGACAATTCTATCAGCTCCGGAATGGCCAAATTAGGCTAGCAGCATGGTCAACACGAGTATCGAGATAATTGGTACGAGTTTAGGGCCATTTGACGTTTTTGCCCTTGAAATTTGCCCTATAGTTGACTTTGGTCAACCTTTCTAGAAAATGTGCTCAGATGAAAATTCTGACAGCTTGGTTAGCTTCGGAATATCGATTTTTGTCTAGAATGACCCTTTGTTCACTTCCCGAGGCTTTAGATGTCCGTTGTGAAATCTGGCTCAAAACGATACTGGGTGTGGGACCCACTTTTCATCGAAGCGATCTCCAATGGAAATTTTGACTTCACCGTTGAGTCCGAAATATCATTTCCAATCAGATTCCATATATGGTTTGTGTTTTTCCGACTCCGAACGAGTCCGGAACATCAAAATTTAAGTTTGAAGAGTTGTTGAATTCTAACGTAGTGGTGACATGGCAGAGCCACATGACGCCACGTGGCTGAACGACACAACGCCACATGGCAGCATGTTGAAATCTGGAAATTTCCAGATTTAAGGACGATTTTCGTTCATTTTTTTTCCTCATCTTCAAACATAGATATCTCCTCCATTTTAAGCTCAAATTAGGTGATTCAAAAGGCTAATTTCAAGAGAATTTCGTTGGGAATCTAGTGGTAAGCTCAGAAACACGAGGGGAGGCTTAGTTTGAGTTAAGGAATCGAATTTAGCTACTGCTAGAGTGATTTTCGGAATGAATTTTTGTTGAACTTTGAAAGGTTAGATCATCTTAGGTCCGTTTTTAGTCATTCTTGAGGCTAACTTGTAGAGTTTTTTGCAAGGATTATCGTGGTATAATTTTTTTGGGTTGTAAGGGTCTCATTTTTCCAGAATTTGATGATCAAGGGGCTGCCAAGTCTTAAGTTAGTACTTAATGATGATTTTAATTGTTGGGGTTGATTTTCTATGTTTTAGGGATCTATTTTTGCTAAATTTTGGCGTATTAGTTTAGTAAGGTATTTGGGACATTTTCACAGATTCATTTTCGAGATTCCAATTGTGAGTCCCACAATCCCGTTTTAGACCCAATTTTGGATCCGTCTCTGAAAAATATAATTTTAGTGTCAACATATTCGTATTGACGAGGTGATTAACCTTTTTATAGTGTGGAAGAATTTGGAGACCGTTCGGAAGGGAAAAACTCCGATACCGTGAGTTGGAGCACGCGTGATCGGCTTTCAGGTAGGCTATGGTTTTCCCCTCGTGAGATTGATCATGTTTAGGCAATTTTTAATTGATTTGCTTGAGTATGGAGGAGTTTGGGTGTCGAGCATGCTAAATTTCCATAATTCATGCCTTAGACCTTATTTCGGGAAATTGTTGGACTGTGAAAGCATGACTCTTGATATTATTGAACATCCATACCTTGTGGTGTATATTATAATAATGATTTGAAGTATGTTTGGTCTTAGTCTAGGCTTAGAGTAGTGTTGCCATAGACTTGCGAGGTTTAAGATGCCGTTGGGCCGTAGAACTTTTTCCGACGTCGTTTCGGACGGTTAGCTCCTTGTAGACTGATATAGCAAACTTGAGTTTGATGGTCTGAGCCTTAGCTAGGCGGTAACTCAGCTTATGACCTTGTATCCATAATGCCTTTCTTTTTTATCGGCTACAGATACCCGATTAAAGTCCGTGGTCTAGCTTACTCACTTTTGGATACTTCCTTGGCGATTTGGGGTATATGAGGGTCGGATTGAAATGATTATTTATGGTAAACGGTTTGGTGATATTTCCCGTGACGTATGGTTGGACATTGATTCTTAGCTACAGCACCCGGTTAGAGTCCGTGGTCCAGCTTACTTATGTCCAGGCTTAGCTGTAGTACCCGGTTCGAGTCCGTGGTCCAGCCTACCTGTGATCTGATTTTGGCTACAGTACCTAATTTGAGTCTGTGGTCCAGCCCACCCGTGCCCGACCTTTGGCTACAACACCCGATTCGAGTCGGTGGTCCAGCCCATATATGTTGACTCATTAGCTACAGTACCCGGTTCGAGTCCGTGGTTCAGTTTGCACGAGGTGCATTCCCAATTCCTTACTGAAGCTTCAGTTTAGTCTTTGATTACTCTCATCTGTAGATTGAGGTTTCGGAGGTTGGAGATGTTCCAGTTAAAGTCCGGGACATAGTGAGATCTTGGAATATAATTGGAAATGGTTTGGTTAAAGTTTGGAAATTGGTAATATTGTGATAGACGTTCTAGCTCTATTCTGTTACTTCAACTGCCAGTGCATCTGCCGGGCTTATGGGGGTCCGTACAGGTGGTTTCTTTTATTATGCACAAGCGTACCCGTCGAGTTTATGGGAGCCTGGCGAAGTTAGTTAGATTTCTTGTCTTTGTTGCCTGTACGCTCGTGTACATACCCATATTTACTACTCTTTTGTCCTTGATTGTAACCCTTGATTCGCATTTCAATTTACTTTTGCTTATCTTGCTTAATCGGCCTATGATGCCTACTGGGTACCTGTTGATTTGGTACTCATACTACACTCTGCATCTATTTTCGTGATGCAGGTTCGAGTACTAGCTACCAACGTTGATTCGAGCCAGCTGCGGTCGTGATCGGAGGCGAGGGTGAACACACAACGTCCTGGATTTGCCCGTCTCCTTCTGTACTTACTTTTGCTTATCTTTTGCCTTTTGAGATAGCTTGTTTCTGTAGCCCACTTTTGGGACTTGTACTTTTTGTTAGCAGCTCTGTACTTGTGACTTCCAGGTTTTGGGAGGGATTCATTTTGTGTATATATGTTTAGTCGCTTCCGCCCGTTCATTGGATGTTCTTGTTATATTTATTACTATTTTAGGTTGATTGGTTGGTTTTCTACCCTAACATCCCATTACTTCGAGTTTCGAGATATGGGTCGGCTTGCTTACTGGTGGGTCATATAGTAGGCGCCATCATGACATGAGAAATTGGGTCGTGACAAATTGGTATTAGAGCCCCAGGTTCGTCGGTCTCACTTGTACAGAGCTAACATCTAGTAGAGTCCTGCAGATCGGTGCGGAGACGTCCGTTACTTATCTTTGAGAGGCTACAGAATGTCTTTAGGAACGTGTCTCTTTTGTATCACTATCGTGCATTGTATGTCTTATCGGTTTCTGAAAATCTTACTTGTTCCACTCTTTTACGGGGATGGCTCGCATGCGTGGTAGGGCCCTAGCTTGAGGTAGAGGCCGATCTCGAGGTCGTGCCAAAGCTACAGCACCAGCCCAGGACCGAGAGCAAACTCCAAAGCCGGTGATAGAGCCACCAGCAACTCCAGCACAGCAACAATCGTTGGGCCCGGGACTAGCCCAGCCACCGCCTGAGCCTGTGGCAGCTCCAGGTATACAGGCGATGCTCGTCCAGATACTAGCTGCCATTGTGGGTATGCAACAGGCCCCAGCTCTAGTCGCTCCAGTACCGCAAGGCCAGCCTGCACCAGCGGCACCGGTTGTTCAGCAGCCAGCGGCACCGATTGTTCACCCTGACAATTTAGAGGGCTTCATGCCACTTTGGGAGTAGAAGATGCTCAGGGTGTTCCTTAGACTATCACCGCTGAGGTTTTCTGGGGCTGTGGGTGAGAATGCCCATGAGTTTTTACTTACTTGCCACGATCGGCTATAGACTTTGGGTTTAGTGGAGTCGAGAGAAACAGACTTCACCGCTTACCAACTAGACGGTCCCACCAGGCAGTGGTGGCGTACATACTTAGAGACCAGGCCAGCTGGGTCTCTACTGGTCACATGGACTGAGTTTTCAGAGGCCTTCTTGGCCCGATTTATTCCCAGGAGCATTAGAGATCAACTCAGAGATCAATTTTCTCGGTTAGAGCAGGGCTCCATGACAGTATCAGAGTATGAGGCTCGATTCTACGAGCTCTCCAAGCATGCTGCCATGATATTACCTACTGAGGAGGAAAGGGGGGGTTCGTTGTTTTGTTCGAGGTTTGAGACTACAGTTGCGGATTGAGACTCAGTCTTTAGTCTCAGTGGGTCACTCATTTCTGGATGTAGTGGACTATGCCCGCACTATTGAGCAGCTCCGTCGCAAAGCCCAAGGGGGCAAAACAAGAAGAGAGCTAGACAGAGGATAGCCATGATAGGCACCATTTCAGACCTGAGTCTTGGCGATAGATCTCGGCCAGAGGTTTCGCCGGCCGCCTTGTCGCCCCTTCCTGGCCGTGCTTGGATTCGTTTGTCATAGTCTTCATAAATGACATTCTAGTATACTCGCGGAGCCGGGAGGAGCATGAGCAACATTTGAGGATAGTGCTCCAGACTTTGAGAGGCTAGTGACTTTATGCCAAGTTCTCAAAGCACGAGTTTTGGCTTGAGTCCGTAGCATTCTTGGGGCAGTGGTGTCTAAGGATGGCATTATGGTAGATCCCGCTAAGATTGAGGCCATTCGTGATTGGGCCAGGCCCACCTCTGTGACTGAGATTCGTAGCTTCGGCGGATTAGCAGGCTACTGGCAGGCATTTTGTTGAGGGATTTTCTACTATAGCGCGCTTTGACTCGGTTGACTCGCCAGATGTTCCATTTGTGTGGTCGGAGGAGTGCGAGAGGAGCTTTCTAAGGCTTAAAGAGTTGCTTACCACCGCTCCTATATTGACTCTTCCAGTTGAGGGTGAGGGTTTATCAAGTTATCAGATGCATCCGACATTGGTTTGGGTTGTGTACTGATGCACAGGGCCGCATTATTGCTTATGCGTTGAGGCGGCTTTAAGCCGCACGAGCACAACTACCCCACTCATGACTTAGAATTGGCAAATGGTAGTTTTTGCGCTTAAGATTTGGAGGCATTACCTGTATGGAGTTCGTTGCGAGATCTATACTAATCACAGGAGCCTTCAGTACATTAGGAGCCAGAGGGATCTTAATTCGTGGCAGCGCCGTTGGATTGAGCTTCTGAAGGACTATGACCTCTCTATTCTCTACCATTCGGGCATGGCGAATGTAGTAGCGGACGCCTTGAGTCGGAAGGCGGTGAGTATGGGTAGTCTAGCCTTTCTTTCTACTATAGAGCGACCATTAGCTTTGGACATCCAATCTTTAGCTAACCGGATGATACGACTTGATATCTCTGATTCCCGGTGTGTACTAGCTTGTGTGGATGCTCAGTCATCTCGCTAGATCGGATTCGCAGCCATCAGTTGAGGATGAGGACTTAGTGGCATTTCGAGATCGAGTTTTGGGAGGTGACACTGGCCTGGCTACCTTAGATTTATATGGGGTTTTAAGATTTGGTGATCGACTTTGTGTTCCAAGAGTTGGGGGTTTGATTCAGATGATTCTTACCGAGGTATATGACTCCAAATATTCTATCCATCCGGGCATAGCTAAGATGTATCGGTACTTGGGACAGCACTACTGGTGGAGCGGCATGAGGAGAGATATTGCGAATATGTATCGCATTGATTGAGTTGTCAGCAGGTTAAGGCCGAGCATTTGAGGCCTGGTGGCGAGCTTCAGAGATTACCCATTCTTGAGTGGAAATAGGTAGAGGATCACCATGGACTTTGTTGTAGGATTACCCCGCACTTCCTGTGGTCTTGATAGTATTTGGGTCATCGTGGATCGATTGGCCAAGTCAGCACACTTCATTCCTGTCCATTCGAGAGGTGGTTCGTCTTCATGGTGTGCTTGTTTCCATCATCTCAGACCGAGGCCCACAGTTCACATCTAGCTTTTGGAGAACCTTCCAGGATGAGTTAGGTACCCGTGTTGACCTTAGCACAGCTTTCCACCCGCAGACTGATGGTCAGTTGGAACGCACGATTCAGGTTCTTGAGGACATGTTGCGGGCTTGTGTTATGGATTTTGGGGGTCAGTGGGACCAGTATTTGCCTTTGGCAGATTTTGCGTACAACGACCGCTACCACTCGAATATTTAGATGTCCCTATTCGAGGCCTTATATGGTAGGCGTTGTCGCTCTCCAATTGGTTGGTTTGAGTCTAGGAGACATCGTCCACTGGAGGAGGCTACCTCGGGAGACCGAGCATGAGATGCGGGCGCTGTTCCTCGGCTTATTTGAGCCTTCTCGTGTACTTCTTGACCCTTACTGTGGGATGAAAGTTCTTTTAGTAGTGGATATTGTAATAACCATCCAGTCATTTTTAAATTAAAGCATTCATTCCATCGTTTGTGAGCGTTCGTAGTGACCCCAAGTCATTTATGACTTGGCCGGCACCGAGCGCCCGGTCGCCCGGTCGTTCGTTTGGGTTTTAGGCCCGTTTCCTCGTTTTGGAGATTTTATAACTTGAAAAGTTGACTTTGGTCATAAATTCAGTAAAACTACCTCGTAATAAAATTCTGACGATTCCATCAGCTCCGGAATGGCCAAATTAGGTTAGTAGCATGGTCAACACGAGTATCGAGATAATCGGTATGAGTTTAGGGCCATTTGACGTTTTTGCCCTTGAAATTTGACCTATAGTTGACTTTGGTCAACCTTCTT